>OX421446.1:44237108-44249608 GCA_949126865.1 Montipora capitata | reverse complement strand
GGATGATTTGCACCCCAGCAAGATTCACAATATGAGTTGGTCTGATGGTATCTATTTTCTTGACGGTGACTCGCGGATACTCGGGAAAAATCCGAGCGCTCCGTATTGCGCGAGTCGACCTTACGACCTTCCGATTACTCTTTCGCATGCTCTGTCACTCTGAGCTAAAGAAGAGAGGTGGGAGGTAGGCCACTAGGATCAGCTGAAAATTTTTAACTTGGTCTGGTTCTATGCGCATTCCCGTCTCCGCTGTTTAACAGTCAGTCCTGACACACTGTTTGACAATCATTTGCTGGACATAAACTCAGACAATATATTTGTTCCAGAAAAAGTGACACAAAGATTTCCTTGTGCGGATCTGACTACACGATAGTACCGTGTGCAATATGCAATGGTTACCTGTAAAGCTGAATAGTCTTGAGATCTCTTGTTCTTTGAACTTTTTCTTCCTTTTGAATCTACAGTGATCAATAAAGAGGAAAAATGGCTCAGGAGAACATAAGTAATATGGAAACCTCGATGGCAACGTTGAAGTACAGAGCCCTTCAATTGGAACAATTGCCAATACATTTTTCCAATAAATAGCTAGTGCACGGGGCCGGACGCATGGTAACCGGAAGTAAGCTGTTTCCCTTTCAAACTTGTCTAGACAATACGACATCGATAAGAGACTACAGTCCTGGGAAGCGAAATGTTCACTTCCGGTTTTCGCGGGTGGCTCAAAGACGCCTCGTGCGTGAGATGCGGTGAGTTCCGGCGCTTGCGTCCGCACGTATCTGGCCAGAGGTCGACAAATTTGCGCAGTTCGTAACTTGATTTTATCGGCTTCCTTCAGGAAGTTAGTTTCAAAAACGAACAATTCTACACTGCTGTCTTAATCTGGATACAGTAAAGGAAACTGAGGCCCTCGGTGGATTGCTACTATAAATTCACTCATTTAAGGTGAGTAGATTCCCTGGTTTTGCATTGCGCAACCCTACTGCGCATAAGTCCTTGCGTCATTGGCGCGCGCACTAGCTCGCGCACACGGATAAAATGGCGGATTTTCATTAACGCCAAGCTTAATATGTCAACGAATGGCTATTTTCTCCTGAACGAGCACTGTGATCCCGCTTTTTTAATGGTGTTATGTACTCGTTATAGGTACGCGGAAAACACATTTTAAGGAGAAAAAAAGTTGGAAGTAGAAGTTGACCGACACTGAGTCAGAGTGATCATGTAGCGGTCCAATTTGCTTTCATTGCTTTGCAAGATTGAGCAATTTGAAATCACTTTACTGAAAGATTTTAGCCCGGACAAACAAGTTGGCTCAAGTTTTCATTAATATTTCGCAGCTTTAGCTATATAACAACAATTTTTCCGGATAATTAAGTTTGGAACGCTTCTCGCGTAATTCGGTAAAAAACACTTAGGATAAAGGGAATGCAGCACGAAAACAAGCAATTCCATTTTTTGAATGTCCTGCGCATGAATATCAATTGTGCCACGTTTGACAAAAATTCGGATAGTACGTCATTTTCAAGGGAATTACCTTACGTGCACTTTAAATACGCATTCCACTACCAGTTAAAACCATACAAACGAAAACAGTTGACTCATTCCAGTAATGGTGCCCCTTTTTCCCCAAAATGACAAGACCACTGGCATTACGTGATCAAAAATGACACCGCAAGAAATCGGAGTAAACCAGTTAAATACCGGGTTAACGGTTTCGATCAACGTGTCTGTCTCTGCCGATGCAACTGAATTAATGCATGCATTTAACATCCAGTTGTATGAGCGGATTTCACCAATTTTCCAGCTTTCGTGAAAGTGTCAGTCCGCTCTGACGCAATGCAACAGACGATTTTATCATGTGAATTTTCTTAACCGAAATCGATAGAAAACGCGTTCCGAAAAACTTACAATTAAATTGCCTGTTGAATTATCAGCTCCTTGTGTCTGTCGAACGGCCTGCATCCTTTCGAGTTTTCTAGTTGAAAAAAAAAATTTAAAAAAAAACAAAACAAAAAACAAAACAAAAACAAAAGAAGTGTTTAAGTTTGTATATGTATTTGTATATATCGACATAAAATATTCTTTAAATATCAAACCTCTTAAAGTGTTTTTTGTTTCACCAAATTAGCAACGAATCGCAATTGGCATAATTTGATAATAGCTTAGTTGGTATAGAAGTGAGTCCACTGTAATATCGCAGTCACGCCTGACCAGCACTTCTACCCCGAGTTGGATTCCTTCACATCAAATGTCAAGGACCTCATTTGGTCCATAACATTTTTAGACGAGCGTCTAATAATGTCGCACAACAAAAAGATGGCCTAAAAACCATCCAAATTCTTGAAAGACAAACCCTTATTCGACAAAGAACAGGTATTTACAACTTTGAGTACTGGTTGTCTCCCTTTCCTTATGGTATAAGTTGCACTTTCATCAACAAACAGGATGTACCCTGCGATGTCCACGTGGTTGGGAAGCAAGTGCTCTTCCCATTAAGCAATCCCGCAGAGCAAAAGTTAACCTCGGTGAACAGGCCGGAACCAGTCTTTTCCTGTTGGTCATGTCGCAAATTATATTACTGAACTCTGGAGAAACGTTTGATCAAAATGAAAACACGCCATATGGTCTGAACCAAAGAGTCGTATCCGCAAAACTTGATGACAGAACATCTCAGCGGAGCTGCAAGTCGCTCTCGTCGTCAGAGTTGTCCTCAGATGGACTGTTGTTGGTGACATTGACTGTTACAAGAAACAGTCCTTGAATGTCACCAATAACAGTCCCACAAAGGACCACTCCCACCCGGACGATCTTTGAAGGCACTTCATCTAACATACATGCTACACGCTGTTCTTCCTAACAGAGCGACTTTCGTGTGACCTTGAAAAGATATTCGCAATTTGTTTCACGGACCAATGTTTGGTAAGATTAATACAAAGCTTCTCCTTATTCCCGCCAAGAAAACTCCTAATATGGGCAGTAAACAGTTCGATTGCCCTTTCACATTACTGCATTTCAAATGGCGTCAGAGCGAAATGCCGATCGCTTTCCAGAAAGTTCCATGGAGAGATGACGTTGTTTGCATCCGCGTTCGCTAAGCAAATGAAAATTTGCGCTCGTTTGTTTTTGTTCGATAAGCCAATTAAATGTTTTGCATTTTTGTTTATGTTCTGTTTTTACGTTTATTTTTCAAAGTCATATGAAAGTCGCTCTATTGTTAATGAAATGCTTCTTAACAAGGGTAAAACGTCTTGTAACGGGCGAACATCCATCTCAATAGTAGAGCATCTGACCCGGGTGTGTGAAAGTCGAAGCTTTGAATCCTGCCCATAAGTCTGATTTTTCAGTTTGCCAAGCGACTTTCGCCCGTTGCCAAGCAACTATCTCCCTATCCTTCCCAAGGGCTCATAACACTTTAAGAAAACAACAATAGTTGCATCCAGTTATCGAAAATCTGGCTTCTGAGGCCCTCTTTTTCAGTCCAGGTTAACCGGGCTGTCTCGGTTACCGAGATGAAAATTAGCGACGCAACTCAGGTGTGAAATCTAACGAACAAGCCTGGCGAGAATTTTAAGCTTTCATTTGTTCAAGAAACTTCAAATTCTTATATCTTTACATTACACTCACTATCAAAATAAATTATTCTTAACTTAACTGCTAAAGAAAAGAAGAGTAAAAAGAGCACACAGTCCGTTCTAATTTTCGCCCCGGTAACCGGGTTAAAGTGTTCTTAAGGAGAATTTTCCATCGGCCTCAGAAACCCAGATCTTAGCAACCGGGAACACAACGAGACTTTTACAAACCCTGGTTTTACAAAAGTGGTGAGGTCAATCAATCAATCAATAACTTTATTAATGTGTCAGGTAGATCTAGCTTACATATACGTAAACTAATTGGGGACACCTAACTACTAGTGAATTCAAAGGTAAGAAGAAATATATTAATCAAATCCAAAATACTAATTATTAGTAATAAGCGTTAAAATTCGCTGTGTTTTAAACTAAAAATATCTTAACACATCAGGAGGCCATAAACCCATGCTTCCTTAAAACCAAAGGTTGAAGACTAATCCTCTCCCAGCCCAGGTGAGATCTCGGAGGCGGTCAGCTGGGCTCATATGAAGAGGGCCTCCAGTGAAGTGTACAAACTTAAGCGGTTCAGCGGACTTATATGGTAACTGAAATCTTCAAACCAAACTGACCTTTTTCTAATGGCATCCGCTTCTCTGACTGGCTGGTCATCTTTAGATATTTTTTCCTGTCTGCTAAACAACACAGCAGCAAGTTCAGCGTCACACTCAGCCATTTGCTTGGCTTTAATTTTGGAGGACTTGTTTCCTAAAAAAAAAAACAACACATGACTGCTTAAACTCTCAACCTAGAGTGGTTACAGAGTCGACGTAGAAAGAGGTTGAATATCTTTTCAGCCGGCTATCTGTTACAAGCCGAAAGACTTGGTCCTCGGTTTGTTCAAATATTAAGCGATTTACCAGAAGATGTGAAGCTGGATAAATTTTTACCCATTACAAACCTCGGCAGAGGGAGAGAGTCCATGTGGAGCAAAACGTTTTGTTTTATTTCGTGACTGTTCGATATCGTTATGATGTAGCGTGAGTTAGAGCGCCCGACACCAGAGCTTTTAGTCCTTTAATGTGTCTGCTTTTCCTTTGAACAAGCAGCGCTTTTGCCAACGTCTTACTCAATGAAGTTAAGAGAGTCCGCGCCATTTCATTTGTTAGTGCTATGGCCAACTTTTCTCCTCAAAAGGGAGCTTCGTCATCGTAAGAAAAGCAAAATAACTTTGAACAAATTTTCCCCGTACGATCTGTAATAAGAGGATTTCGAACTAATTGTTCTGGTTTTGCACGCTCTCGCACTTGACAAATAACTCGTAGACCTCTAACCAAACTTCAACTAATAGGTAATGTGTACTCGAAGCAGAATGTGATTGAACTTATGGTACAAGTTTTTCAAAACTAGCAGCAATCATTTGTCTTTCATCATAGGTTGGTTAGGGAGAGGGAAAATGCGCAAGATTGCTCTTCAGTTAGCGGGGAATCACATTTGCGCGATAAGTTTGACAGAAACGTTGACACATTTCAGCGCCTTAAAGAAAATAGTCAGAGCCAGGCCCCAAGTCAAGAATTCAGCGCTTACCACACCGTAACCACAATACCACTGAACTAAGGATAACGAAGGCGGGCGTAAAACAAGTGAGGAACAAAGCGTGACCGTACCCATGCAGATTGGTCTTCGAAACAAATGCAGAGCGGATGAAGCGACCGATGGCTGCGGTCCTCTGGAGTACAAGTAACAAGGCCTAAACAATCGATGGAATCGATAACCGGAAAATGAATTGAAATGAATTGGCATCAGCCAATCGAAGACCAATCCATAATCACACAAAAGTAGTTATTTATTTAGTTATTTATTTATTTATAAACTTTGCCACTAGGCAGGGTATCTCCACAGAGCAAAGATCCACTACGGAGACCCGAGTGCATTTACACACCCATAACGTTACAAGCCGGAAATCAATCCACATAAGTGACTACTAAGAGAACTGATTTGGCGACACGAACGGCACTTAACACGAGTAGTTTTTTAAAAATGTGGAAGTTCCGGGTTGTAAAAGTCCTTGGTCAGTGTCATATAATAAGCAAACAGTTCTTTCTTAAATTGACCAATTGATACGAGGGCTCTGAGGTGGGCTGGTAGAATGTTCCAAATTCTTGTTGCTCTGCAATAGAAGCTATTCTGGAAGGTCACAGATTTTGGATGTGGCGACGCAGTGGCGAACTTCATCAAGTGCGATCGATTGGCGTTCCTATTAGTAATCGATGAAAATCGATGTTATTTAATTGATCGATTTTCATGGAGTATCGATGACATTTGATAATCGATGACGATCGACAATCACAAAAACTTGCGCGATTGATTGTCTATCGGTTGTTCAGGCCCTGTGGAGTAACAACTCCGCTGTTACATACCTACAAGGCCGTTCAAATTCCCTATACCTCTGGCTGTGTCTGGTACAACAACAGTGGAACGCTTGTTAGGTACTGTTCCTAAGAAAACGAAAAAAGCACAGTCAGAACCCCGCTTAGCAAGACTGACTGGGAGCTTTTTGAGTCGGAAAGAGAGAAAAATAATCACAAAATTTTCGCAGACCGTGTTCAAGTAAAAAATAATATTTCAGTCATTCCTAAACCGGAATAGAAACGAACGAACAATTCCCGGCAAACGCATGCACTCTATATAGAGCCAAGTATGGCACTCATCGTTGAAGGAGCAGCGTCGGTGCTGAGTGAAATCTCTGCAAACGCAGAAGCGTACTTCACTCGTGCAACACAAACGGGAACTGTGACGCAAATAATGGATTTTTTTCAGTCTCCTTCTTGTACTTGTACTCCATCCTCTTTTCTCAAAGCGAGGCAATAACAGCGATATCTTGTGAAAGTGCGTTTAAATAAGCCATTTCCGAGTTAATGTCTGCCTCCTCTTCAAAGCGAGTCTAAGTGCGAAGTTTTTGTGATGGTAATTAGTTCTACTTTACATATGAATGAAAAATAATTTGTATAAGAAAACCTTCGCACTTACTCTCGCTTTGATGAGGAGGCAAACATGAACCCGGAAATGGCCTATTCATATTGGGCTTTAACCACTGACCGGTTGGCTCAGTTGGTTGTGCATTGGACTCGCGTGGGGGGGTTTGCGGGTTCAACTCCGACCGGACCAACACTCAGGGTATTAAATAGCTGAGGAAAAAGTGCTGCCTTTGTAATTACACCCGTAAATGGTTGGACTTTCAAGTCTTCTTGGATAACGACTATGAGGCAACCGTAACGCGTCCCAGTCATTCAAGATAGTGGAAACCCGGTAATTCGAAAGTGGAAATAAGAAACATTCATTTTTATTCTGATGCAAGCAATCCATTTCCAGCACTCGCCAAAGTCCCTTTTTGACTTGTGGCTGTTTCAGCTTATGTGGCCTTATACACCACAAGCCTTTTTAGAGACATCACCGCCAAGCCGGCCACTTCTGCTGGAGAGAACAGGACAGCCACAACACCGGGGACTTTATCCTCTACTCTTCTCGAATAGTGCGTGAGACGGGGCCTACGGTTTATAGTCCTTATCAGATGAAATTACAAAGGCAGCACTTTCTCCTCATTTATTTTAAGATATTGAGTGTTGATCCGGCCGGGGTTCGACCCCGCGACCTCCCGCGTGACAGACCGATGCTCAACCAACTGAGCCACCGGTACAAAATTTGATTGCAAACATAATTTTCGCCAATTCAACAACATCTGCGTCCTTTCCTTCCCGAGAATGATACTGAGAGATTTTATTGTCTAACGAAAGACGATTTTACTCGTCAATGAGGCCGGCTTAGGGATGAAAGGGTTTAAAGTCCCTATGACGCTTACTTTTTCCTGTTTTTTTTTTTTTTAACTTTTCGTTCAAATATCTAGTCTCCAAAAAATTTTCGTCATAGTCTATCCACGCGTTTTAGCAGGCGCTTGATTTCTACGCAAAAAAATTTGGCCGAGCCAATAGGGCCCTGGTAATTAATGACGTCAAAAAAGTAACTTGATCGCATCTCTTCAGAAAGAAATGTGCAAAAGTTTAAGAACATTAGTCTTGTTGAAAATCTGGAGCTTCTTGTTACGTCTTTATAGAAATGTCGGACAATAGTTACCCCTTCAGATGCCATGAATGCTCTGTCGATTCAGAATGGAATTACATTTTTGCCTTCTTTGACGTCATTAGTTACCAGGCCCCAACTGGATCGGCCAAAAATCAAAGGCCCGCTAAAACACGTGGATACACTATGAGGGATAAAATTTTGAAGTACTGCACTCCAGACACTCAATATAAATATTTAAACGAAAAATTAAAAAAAGGTGAAAAAATAGGCGTCATAGGGACTTAAAGGTTTTTCTTTTTTAAGAGTGGAGGTTCCCTTTAAAGCCCTTAGCTGGTTTTGCTTTGTTCTTGTTGCTTATTTACTGAGCAAAGACTTCATAAAGGGACAAAGACGGCAGTGGTAACGAGAGCGATACCAAACAGGAGACACTCCAGTTAGATGCTCGTGAAATAATGTAGTCAAGCACACTCAAGTCAGCGCAATGACTTATTTGTTCTAAGTGTCAACCGTATTTAGCGCTGGAGCCCTAATTTGGGACACTAAACAGAAATCAAGCCAACTCCTATCAAATCGTATTTTGATTTTTGAGAAGAGGGGAAAACCGAAGTATCCCGGAGAATAACCACTCGGAGCAGAGTAAAGAACCAACAAACTCAACCTACATATGACACCGAATCTGGGAATCGAACCCGGGTCACATTAGTAGGAGGCGAGTGCTCTGCCAGTCCTGCTCCGTGTGGCTTGCATTTTGCAAAGCAACGAGAAACTAACGAATTTGAGCTTTGGCAACAACGTGGGCATTCAATAGTCAATGTTTCATTCACTATATTTATTTTAAGAAGTTCCTACTAATCCAGCCGTTACCAACTCAGCAACCATTGTGCCACGAGAATAAGATGGGAGTAATGCAAAATAGATACCAACGCTCAAATGATTGTTTCACGATGTTGTTGTCGTTGGCGCTTCTTTCCTCATTTCTTAAGCTCCTCATTTTTTTAGCCATGCACCCCCTCCCAAACCCGCATGAAAGATAACATGAAAGATCCAAATATAAAGATAATACTGACCGATTTTGCGATTTGTTCCCTCCATAAGGTGTCCAATGTTGGCAACGCGAAGGTGCAACTTGCCTTCCACGGCCGCTTTGATACCCAATGGCCGAACGCTTCCAGTGTGAACCTGTAGGATAAGAAAACAAGCAAAACCCATAAGTGAACAAAAAAAAACCTTGTTCCGCTTTTGACAATTCTGAAGAATCACATCTTCAAGCAACAACCGCCAAAACTGCGTTTTGCCTGCCATCAATCGCACATCCGAAGTCAACACGAAAGATGCCGAGAATCGACACGAAACCATACAAAAGATGGCTCGCAAGTCGGGTTCATCAAATAGTACCAGTGACGGGGCGTAAGTTAGCGGTTCTCAAACCGAGGGTTATGGTGCAATCGACGCCGAGATATCAGTCAAGAAAAAGAGGGTGTGTGGGCACCTTATTCCATACTCTTACTTTTCAATAAGAATGACAGAAGCCAAAAGGCAGTTAGGGCCCGGTCGCACTGGCGTATTTTGCAAAAAAGGGTCAACCGCAAAGCTTGGACAAGTTCAACCGATGCGCGGGAACCTTAACAAATTTTTGTCAAACTCGCTGTCGTGCCTCTGGGTAGGCCAATTTTTTTTGTCAGGATACCGAACAAAAAAATTGGATTTGCCTTTTTCTTGGAAACTGGAAGTTCATGACAATTCTTTTGTAACCATGCGACCCGGCCCTTTAGTTGGCTTTGAAATTGAGCTTATGAAATGCCCAGTAAAGGAGAACTACCGCAGTAAACAACACATGCACTGCTTGAAGATACACGTAACTCTGATCGTTTTTCAGAGGAGGATTTTTAACGATAGCTTTGATTTGCATTTTCAGGCTTTGTGATTGGCCATATGAGTCTCCATACCTTCACGATCAATCTGAAAAACAAGACTAGAACCAACAAAGACTTGCATAGCAGTGTTTTCCCGCGCTCTCCGCTGGCTACACACATTTTGTTCAATCTCGTCTTCAGAGCCCACGTGTATTTTGGTCAGCGGCAATACACGGAGCTCTGAATAATCAATTTTCAGAACTGTGTTGATTGGCTAATTGATTTATCAAACTGCTCATGCGAAAACTACCGAGTGTAAACTACCTTGTAATTTGCGAATGTTGCGCAAACTTGCAAACACGAAGATTTGTCGCTGCTGTTCAATCAATTGAGTTCTCATGATCGCCCCATTTCACTTTTCGGTGAAACCGGAACTCCTAAAATCTTGGAGTTCCGGAAGTTGATTATTCCAGAGTTCCGTATCTTGGAGCTGACCAAAAGATACGTGGGCTCTGGGAACGAGATTGCATTTTGTTCTGATTGGTTTATTGGATTTTTTTTCGCCTTATTGGTCAAAGGAACTACTTAAATTGGTTTGGGTTTTGCAATAGTTCATTTAACTGATTTTCCAAAGGATAAAACCAGGATGAGCCTCCAGCTCAACAACAATAAAATACAGTATTGGTTGTCATTACCATATCTCCAGCGAGAGCAGGAGATTCTTCGGAATACTCGGATGATACCACATCCAGCTCATGAGCCACAACTACAGCCTCACGACCCTGACGAATCAAATGCTGAAGCAAAAATGAGGTAAATAATTGCTAGGATGCATAGTTATTGTTGCTGTCACGGTTGTTGTATTCTGTAAATTCATAATCTGTTACTTTTTTTTTTTGGCGTGTAAGCACGCTTTTTACACTTCGCAATTAGTTAATGCAGTAACTGTGAGTTTATAAGCTTTTTATAACATTACCCTTATTAGGTGTCCCCAATTAGTAGAGGGCGTTTTCCTCGGCTAGAAAAGACTAGCACACGCATAAAGTTGATTGATTTATTGATGGTTTGAGTGATTGCAGACTGAAATATGCGGCAGCCGCAAAGGAATTTTTGTCCAGACACTCCGTGCAAATCGCGATATCAAAGCTATGGCCTGATGAAATAACGACTTATCAACAATCCAACATGTTCAACATTCATTTGTCTTCTAGAAAGCCGAGACATTGCTCGCTTTGAGTTTCCGCTCATCCGCTTCCAAGTTACCTTTAGTTGGAGCGTAGTGGAACCAATAAGGAGAAGCGAATCACCATCCCAAACATCAATGTGTAGTGCCTGGCCCAGAAGATACTGAACAAACACATGGTACTCGCCCGGCTGCATATATGATGGGTCCAACATATAGCGCAACTAAAAGAATACAAAACAAGACCTGTTAACTCTATCCCGTCTCTCTCACTCTGTTAATGGGTAATCTACACATAAATAGCCGCCCTTGCGTGTGAGGCCAACAAAGAAAAGACGTATCGCAATTCACTGTCAGGTCGGTTTTCCCAAAAAAGAAAGCTACCTCAAAAGATCTCTCCGCCGCTTGCAAGAAAACAAAGGGTGTCAAGAAGGAATAAGGGAGAAATGCATAACAAAACTGGAATTCTTTTAAGCGAAAAAAGAAAAAAAATAGGAAGTTAAATCCGAAAAAACCGGTTTGAAAATATGCTATTCTATAGACCTTATTCATAAATGGCGGTCAATTTATAATTCTTCTGTCCAAGTGCAAATTAGCCTACCAAGTCTCGATACCATACAGTGAATTGAAAAAAACTCTTGCTCTAAAATGAGGCTTGTGAGAGAATGTTTTGACACATATTAAATGAAAGGTGTAACAATTGAACCCACTGGAAACTCGGAAAAATCCGAGCCCCAGATGAGATTCGAACCCACGACCCTCCGTGATCTAGTACGGATGCTCTAACCACTGAGCTACTGGAGACTCTATGGTGAGCATGGTGAGCAAGGGTGAAATGTGGGTCGCTATTTGACTCTGTGGCTGCGTGATGCAGCTCGAGTCAAATACCCACATTTCACCCTTGCTCACCATAGAGTCTCCAGTAGCTCAGTGGTTACAGCATCCGTACTAGATCACGGAGGGTCGTGGGTTCGAATCCCATCTGGGGCTCGGATTTTTCCGAGTTCCCAGTGGGTTCAATTGTAACTCCTCTCATTTAATATGTGTTAAAATGAAGCTTGGTAGGCTAATTTGCACATTAGCAAAAGAATAATAAAACAGGTGTCATTTATCAATAAGGTCCATACAACCATAAAACGCAACAGAATCACCTAGAAAATTCAAAAGTTTCACTGGCGCAATGTCCTCAAGGGACATCGCTGCAAACAGCAACACTTTGGTTTATCCATAGTTGATACAGATGGACTGGTTATGAAACTCTGTGGAAACTTCAAATGCGAGAACAGTGGAATCGCACTTCATGTTAACTTTGACCGTGACCATGCACAATCTTTTGTCCTCGGTTCACAAATGAGTTTTGAATAAATTAATCAAAACTTTAGATTGGCTGTCTTTTAGAAAAAGGGTACGGTTTGTGCATGGCCAGGGCCAAAACAGTAAACAAAAACAAAAACCAAGAAACTTGTGAAGTTTCATAACTATCTCCATACATTAACTATGCACATGGCTAATCTATATCTTCTTGGTAAAAATGTCAGCGAGCAAGGAGAGCCGAGCGGTAACTGATGCAAATGACAGGGTCACCTCGCAGCTCTTACAAGGTCTCACCTGATTGGAGACCACCCTAACCCTTAACAAAAGAACAAATAACAGAAACAATGGACCCTAGGCCTAAAACAAAAGGGTTAGGTTTTAGGCCTAGGGTCCATTGTTTCTGTTCTTTGTTCTTTTGTTAAGGGTTAGGGTGGTCTCCAATCAGGTGAGACCTTGTAAGAGCTGCGAGGCTACCGAAATGACACCCGCAAAGGCAATTTCAAGTGT
>OX421446.1:44179608-44229608 GCA_949126865.1 Montipora capitata | reverse complement strand
TTGGTGCTGACGGTCTTCAGCCTGACCCATGGAAGATTGACTCTATACTGTCCATGGATCCATCGTCCAGCCTTGCAGACTTGCAGTCGTTTCTTGGAATGGTCCAGTTCCTGAGCCGCTTTATTCCCAACCTGGCAACCGCAGCAGCTGACCTTTGGGGTCTAACAAAGAAGACAAGTGAATTCATCTGGGGTCCAGAACATCAGTCTGCTGTGGACCAGATCAAGCAGTTGATCACAGCTCCTACAGCGTTGCAGTACTTTGACAGCGCCCAGCCCTTGATGATTCAGGTGGATGCCTCTCACAGAGGGGTTTAGGTGCAGTTCTCCTTCAAGCTGGTGGAGTTTGTAAGCAAATTTGGAGTCGTTACTCCAATATTGAGAGGGAGATGCTAGCAGTTCTTTTTGGCCTGGAAAAATTTCATTATGCTTATGTCAGGCCTGTTGTGGTAGAATCCGACCACAAACCTCTTGCGGCTATCTCCAAAAAGTACCTGGCAAGTGCACCTCCCCGCATCGCCAGGATGATGCTGCATATACAGAAGTATGATGCACAAATTAAGTACATCCCTGGAAAGGACATACCCGTTGCTGACGCTCTTTCAAGGATCAGTTCCTGTCACGATGAAGCTGTACAAGGCCTAGATGTGTCTGTGCACAAGATCCGCCAAAATCTTAACGCAAGCCCAACAAGGGTGAGTCAGATACAGGAAGAAACTGCCAAGGATCCTACCCCGTCAGCTTTGCGGGAAGTCATCATGGGTAGATGGCCTGAGAGGAGATCTGATTGTCCTGTCCATCTTCATGCTTACTGGAATTATCGTGACGAGCTGAATGTAGCTGATGGTTTGATCCTTAAAGGCACACGCATCGTCATTCCTAAGTCACTACAGCCCGATGTCATGCAGCAACTACATTATGCCCATCAGGGAGCTGAGAAATGTGAGCTCAGAGCAAAGGGGTCAGTGTTCTGGGCAAATATCAACAAGGACATTGATGAGCTGGTTAAGGGTTGCCCCCCATGTCAACGCCACCAGAAGTTAAACACTAAGGACCCCTGTTGCCTCATGATTTGCCCTGGAAGGCTTGGCATACTTTATGCTCTGATCTTTTCTTCTGGAATAATACCTACTACCTGTTAGTAACTGACTATTACAGTAAGTTTCCTGTGGTCAAGAAGCTTACTAACACCCAGTCATCAAGAGTCATTGCTCACCTTATGTCTATCTCCGAAGAGCATGGGATTCCTAGCAAACTTGTTACAGATAATGGTCCCCAGTACACATTGTTGTCTTCCATGAGTTCAGCCATAGTTATGAGTTCTCGCATGTCACATCAAGCCCGCTCTACCCTCAGTCCAATGGTCTCATTGAGAGGACAGCGCAGACAGTGAAAGATCTTCTACAAAAGTGTAAGGAGTCTGGCCAGGATCCTCAAATGGCAATGTTTTGTCTTCGTAGCACCCCACTCAGTCATGATCTGCCATCACCTGCAGAACTCCTGAATGGCTGAGTGTATCAAACAAATCTGCCAGCTGTCTCGAAGCCATCAGTCTCTGAAAATGGAGACACCAATGCTAGGCTACAAGTCAGACAAGATAAGCAGAAGAAGCAATACGATAAAACAGCCAGACAGCCACTCTGTCCACTCTTCCCAGAAGACCGCGTTCACATTCTTAATCCATCCAGCAATATATGGGAGCCAGGTGTTGTCCAGCGCATTGCAGATACCCCGCGCACTTACCTGGTGGCCACTGTGAAAGGTGGAGTACTCCGAAGAAACCATCGCCATCTCTGTAGGACTGAAGAGTCTTTTCAGTTCTCTCAAAGTGTGGTCCCTGAGGATGTTCCTATTGCTGACTCTACCTTACAAGCTGCTGATCATAAAGAATGTGGATCAAGCAGTGATTCTGTTTCCCCTGGAAGTGCTGCCTGTTCTTCTGCTGAGCCAGAATCTGTGTCTCTTAGCTCAACTGCGGACCCTACTCCTGCCCTGCTCCATAGATCCAGCAGGAGGGTTAAAGTTCCAGGGAGACTGAACTTATGAGCATGCAATGTGTATCTTATTCTAGATTAGTAACCATCGTTTCTATCCTGGAAAAGGAGGGATGTCGTGATATCGCTTAGTTTCCGGTTCTTGCCTGCGGTGAAACTATTTGTAGTGCCCAGGCCACTGCATGTCAAGCAGATATAAGATTGATTATTCATCGTGTATGTTAGTTTTGAACTGTTTGTTGCTTCGCTTCGCTTCGCCAATAAACACATGTGTATACAGCTATTTTGAGAAAGTTTGTCAAGAATAAAGTGCACGCGACAATCCCGAAAGGTAATATGGGATATGATCAATACACTGTTTCTAACGACTGTAGCTGTCGAACCTACTTTTGTTACTTTCCTTCAGCACTCGCAAACATATATCAGTGGCCTCCCGTACGATTCTTTTAAATTTCTTTGAAAAACAGTGCACTTAAAATCACCCACACAGGATTGTCGCGTGCACTTTTTCCGACAACCTTTCTCAAAATAGCTGTATAACCGACGTCTCTCCTGTTCTTGATCGAGAACTACAATAACTGGATTATTTCAAGACTCTTTCATCTCGCTCAAGTTGCGTAATGTTGGCAGATTGTTATATAACTGGATTGGTAAAAGCCCTCTTGAACTACCGGTAAATGTATTGCACGTTGTTCATTTTGGGGTATGGAGAAATGTGCTAACATGCATGATGCACGTGAAGCATGAGTATTTGTTTGCACATTAAACCAATTGTTATCTTGCCCATTGTCGTTGTCAATGCTCGAACCCCCTTTGATATCTATCTTTCTCGACCCAGCTTTCCTCTGCTTCAAATATTTAAGAAGGTGGCCAGAAACTTCAAAATGATGAAGAGACAACGTGCCTCCACCGTAGGCTAACTTTTGCTTTGTTTGTTACAAGGGCTAAATAGTTCAGTTAAGCTTATGCAAACAGAGAATAGCACTGATTAGTTTCCTCACTAACAAATCCATGTTGAATCTGACCTTGATGAGGAATGCTTTAGGTTCTAATAGCGGTATCAGTGCAGGACAAATCGCTGTTTTGCAATCTGTTGACAGCTGTGATTAGTTCAGCATTTCTACCATTTTTCTTAGCGATAACTTGGGACACACTACTTAGATCATAGCTTGATCGTGAACTGGCGTGATTCCAATATCAAACCCTCAAACAGTCATGCAGTCAAGAGAGAGAAGATCCCGTTGTGTTCAGTATTTCTTTCAATAGGAAAATAGCCTGTGTTAAGGTGACTGGAACCAGTTTCACCACTTAAAGTGACCTTCTTATTAGAAGGGTTATAACTACTATACTGTATTACCATAGTTAATGCATGGAAATGGTTATGAAACTCTACAAGCCTTTTTGTGTCATGTTTTCGTATGTATTTTTGGCCTTGACGGTGCACAAAACGCACCCTTTTTCGAGAATATAACCAATCATATCTTTTGATTAAATTATGCGTAACTAATTTGCGAACCCGTGCAAAGTGATAACAATAGTTTGTACACTGTCATGGGAAATTCGACTACGATTGTAACAACATTGTTGTCGCTTTTGAAGGTTTTAAGGTTTCATAACCAGTCCCTCAATTAACTGTGGTATTACGTAACAGCAATGTTATGGTACCAAATGAAACAACAATTATTGCTTAACAAAATGAGCCCACTATTGTGACGTAAAAGGTTACAATGGAAACATGAAAGCTCTCCAAAAACACCCATATTTCGTCTTTTACTTGCTTGTATCTCAAAAATGAACTGGGTGACCCCCATTTTTCTATTGTAGAATAGTAATTAGCAGGCTGAGTTAGAATTGGGAGCCAATTCAGAGCTACCTTAAATTTTCGAACAATTTAAGGAAGCTCTGAATTAGCTTCCAAGAATTTTTTAAAACCTTGCCAATAGTTCTATCTCAGATTGTTTATTACTTAGTTAATTCTCCTTATCCCTACTCCGCGTTATGACGGCATTATGCGATCCCTTATCGCGCATGCCCAGCAGACCACTCTTCGAAGTTTATTGTTATGTAAATCAGATACCAGTCAGCCTCTTCCTTTTTCGTGCAACAAAGCTTAGGTAAGCGGACTACTCTGTGGTCATTTTACGGTGACCACATGTCCATCTATCATGAGAACTCTCCTGTTTTTCTTGCCGAATTTTTGCGATGTCCTAATCTCGTTTTGCTTTTTCTGTCTTTTATTCTGTGCCAGAAATGGATCCCTCTAAAACACAGACAAACACAGATTCAGAGAATGAATTATCAAGAGGAGATGATAAAGAGTCAACGACCGAGCTCACTCAAGTTCATATCAAGTCTCTCTATCATGAGCTTCAAATTGAGCTTTCATCTTCCATCGCTGAGATGAATGAGTTTTTCCGTTCCTTCAAGACCAAGAATACTAGTGCAGAAGTTTCGGAAATCGAAATTACCGCCGTCTAAGCGTGGAAAGTCCGGGCAAAGTACCCCGGCGCTCGTTGGAGTCAGTTAGGACCCAACAAACAACTCTGAATCAGGCTCCTCTGATTCCAGTCCCAACGATAGCCTCAGTGATTCTGATGAAATGGAGGCCTCAATTTTTGATGAGTCAACTAAGCTTGGCCCAAAGGTGAATGAAGATTTGGCTACACGTGTTAACGACCCATTTACAAAAAAGCCCCCGGAGGATAAAATGAAGGCTATTGTGGAGAAATACAAAACACCAGAGAATTGCGATATGCTTTGTGTCCCGAGGGTTAATGAAGCTTTGTGGGGCGATTTGGAGAAGCATGACCAAGGTGAGCCAGTCGACTCATAGCTTTTATTGGAATGTTTGCGGAATGAGTTAACGCATCGTACCAGGCGTCACTGAGACTTGAGTTTCTTAAACCAGAGCTGGGCAAGAATTTTCGCTCTCTGTGCTCTTCTTCGTTACCACTGACGAAGTATTTGTTTGACGATGATCTATCCAAGCAAGTCAACGAGATTGCTAAGGCCAATGAGATCACGTCCAAGCTGGTTACCAAGAAGGCCAATTCAAGCAACAGGTCTGACCGTCGCAAACCAGGACCCCGCAATGACAATAGATCCTCTGGCGATTCTCTTTTACGGGGTTGTTCCGGCTTGTACCGCTGTGGTCGGTACCGCCAAGGGAACTCGAAATCATCAACCACAACCAGGTCCCACCAGGAATTTGAGGACAAAAATTAATTAAAGTGAGTTCCGTTGGACAAATTGCCACTTATTTTGATAACTGGAGTCAAATAACCTGTGACCCTTGGGTTCTACAATGTGTTCAGGGCTATCGTATCGAATTTGAGACGGCCCCACACCAAGTGTCCTGGCCAATGGCTCCTAATTTTACAGCCGCACAGGCCTTGGCTATCGACCTTGGGGTTTCTAAACTGCTAGAAAAAGGAGCAGTTACGCAGACTCCCCACACTCACGGGGAGTTTCTGTCCAATATTTTTCTAGTTCCCAAGAAAACAGGGGACATGAGACCAGTTATCAATTTAAAGCCCTTAAATCGCCACGTTTGCAAAAAGAAGTTTAAAATGGAGACAATAGGTTTCGCTGTTCAGCTAATTAACGCAGGCGATTACATGGCGTCTATTGATCTCAAGGACGCTTACTTTGGCATCCCTATTCACGTTAATGATCGCAAATACTTCCGATTCATGTGGCGCGATCACTTACTGAAGTTTGTTTGCATGCTTTCTGGGTATAGCCTTGCTCCCAGCTCTTTCACTAAGGCGTTAAAGCCAGCGTATTCCTATTTGTGCATGAATGGCCTTAAGGTGTCCTACTATATTGACGATACCTTGATAGTCGCTCCTTCCCAAAGTGTTCGGAAGGTCATTAATTTACTTGAATTCCTTGGATATACAATAAACCATGAAAAGTCTTGTCTACAGCCTACCAGGGAAATTTAGTACCTAGGCTTTAACATAGACTTGGGCAATATGACTATGTCTCTTTCTGAGAGTAAGGTCACCAAAATAATTAACGCGTATACGACTTTGCGTAATTTGAATGGAGCTTCCATTCGTCAGGTAGCCGGGCTTCTCGTTGCCACTTTCCCGGCTGTTCGGTATTTACAATTATTTTATCGATCTGTGGAGGCATGCAAATCAACTCGTGTTTCTTCACGTCATCTTATGAGGAGCTTGTTAGCATTACTGACACTGCGTGCTCGGATTTGGATTGGATTATTGAGAATATCAGAGCCTATAATGGCAAGTCGTTTAGAACACCTTCCTTTTCTCATACCATAGAATCGCACACTAGTAGCCTGGGATGGGGCGCACGACATGGTGAACACAAGCCATGTACCATATCAATTATTTGGAATTACTCGCGGTTTTTCTGGCCTTGAAATGCTTTGCCTGTAACAATGCACGGGTTTGTTTGAAGACAGATAACACGACTGCGGTAGCCTATATCAATAAGATGGGTGGCATGGGCTCGCCCATGCTTAATGCCTTGGCAAGAGAAATTTGGTTTTGGTGCCTTACACGAAATATTTTCGTTACTGCTGTGCATATTTCTGGCCAGAAAAACATACATACGGACTATTTTTCTTGGATTTTTAATGACAGGACCGAGTGGAACCTACACCCAGCGGTATACCAATGAGCTACCGAACGGCTCCTCATCAATCCGAGAATAGACCTTTCTGCAACCCGCTGGAATTCCAAATGTGACCGATATGTTTCTTGGCATCCTGACCCTGGAGCAGTGGCCACAGACGCTTTTTCGTTCTCATGAAGTGATTGTTTCTATCATGCTTTTCCTCCATTTAGCCTAACCCCGAGAGTATATCGGCAAAATTCCGTCAAGATCAAGCTTGCATATTGTTGATAGCTCCAGTGTGGACAACACATGTGTGGTTTCCGACTGTACTAAGTCTTCTAGTGGAACGTCCTCTCCTCTTACCGAAATGGGAGGACCTTCTGATGCTGCCTCACAACAGTGCTCGTCATCCTCTTCGAGAAAGATTCAACTTGCCGCATGGATTTTATCTGGCGAGGACTCAAGAATCGAGGCGTTTCAGAAGGGGCTTCCCAGATCATCCTCAGATCATGGACACAAGGTACTCACAAGCAGTATAACCGACCTTGAGAAAGATGGATTAGCTGGTGTAATCAATTCAAGACTGATCCTGTTCAAGCGCCTGTGACTGAGTTTATTGATTTTCTGTTGAACACGTTCCAAGAAGGGAAAGCCTATTGCACAGTTAATACTTATGGATCAGTGGTCTCGACTACAATTAAGTCTATTACAGGACGAGACATGGGTGAAGATCATCTTGTAACAAGACTAATGAAGGGTTTGTTTATTTCTAAACCCCCTGTACCACGGTATTCACATACATGAGACGTTGCCATAGTTACCTCATATTTAAAAACTTTAATACCGTTAGAGTTTTTGTCTCTCAAGGACTTGAGTTTAAAGATAGTGACTAGTTGCACTAGTTCCAGCTCAAAGAAGCCAGACTTTACAGGCCTTACGTATTGATTGCATGTCTGTTGAGGATAGCAAAGTAGTTTTTGTCATTAAGGACAGACTTAATGTCTAGACCCAGGAGCAATACTGTTAAGGTTATCATTCCAGAAATTAAAAATGACAGGGCTTTATGCCCTCGTTCACATCTAATCGAATACGTCGCAAGGAACGAGAAGCTTCACGTTAATACCCAACAGCTTTTTGTTTCCTATTGTAAACCACATAAGGGCGTGTCTAGCAGTACTTTAGCCAGATGGATAAAAACCGTTTTGGGAAAATCTGGTATTGACAACAACATTTTCAAGGCTCATAGTACAAGGTCAGCCGCCACATCTAAGGCCTTTTTCAGTGGGGCTTCTATTAAGGAAATATTAAGTTTAACCAATTGGTCTAACGAGAAAACCTTCTCTAAATTTTATAAGAGACAGGTACCAGAATCCTCCATGGCTGAAATGATTCTAATTCTATAAATAAATTTCCTTGTTATACACTTTTGTCACATTGCTTCAAACAGCGCATAATGACGTTATAATGCGGAGTAGGGATGAGGAGAATTGAAAATTAGACAAGAGGTCAATTTACCTTGCAGGATAATTGTAATTGTCCGAGTCCATATGGAGCAATTATGACGTCGGTCCCCCCTCTTTTCTTTATGGACCCACGCAGAGCAGTGTTCTCCCCAGGTATTTCAGGCCAGGCGGGCCGCCTGGCTTGATTCGTTGAAAAATCGTTGCCGCCTGGCTTAAAACAAGTGACCTTACGTAGTTCAACATCTAAAACTGGGATCCTGTCCATAATTAAAAAAAGAAAAACACTCAATAAAGATACTGAAGCATTGTTTAGAGTTTTCTCATTGTGTTTTCTCGCAATTGATAAGGTTTCAGCTCATTTACCCTTCCATGAAAGGTGATGAAACTTGTCGTCCGCTCGTTTCGTTGAACGGCAGCCGTCTTTCAGTTTGCCGTAAATTCAAGGGCACTTCACGGATATTACATGGAATACTAAACTCAATTCCCACGTGCGTGGAAGGTTGTCAAAAAATGGCGGCTTCGACAAACTCAGGATCCTCTGAACAGAAACGAAAAGCTAGTCAAAGCAAATTAAGTTCTTTTTTCACCCTGGAAAAGAGATATAAGAGTGTAAGTAATTTGGATGAAGAAGTTCAGCCTCGGGAAACAACACAAGGTCCGTCAACATCCACAGATTCCAAACACCGAAAATCAGGGTTTGATCCAACGTGGCTGAAGGACTTCCTTGGCTCCTTAAGACTAACGAAGATGATAATACTAAATAGTGGTAGTGGTATGTTGTGCAAGTTGTGCAGAAAACACAATCAAAGGGCCCAAAGAGTAAGGCAAGGATGTGCTGTTTGGGTGGATGTTCCATGTTTTTAAGTTTTATGTTTTCCTAGACAGCATGACAATTCGCTCTTGCTATTTTTGTAAGTCTTAATTTTGTATGGTAGATTAAGCTTCCGACAGAATGCCCCCTGGCCTTCCCAAAATCCTGGGGAGAACACTGCAGAGGACTGTGCCAAAAGTATGTAAATTACTTCGCTTTGTTTGGTCTACACTCAAAGAAAGAGGAACAATCCGGCGAGCAGTGGTATTATATACCGGTATCTGATTTACATAACTATAAACTTCGAAGAGTGGTCTGCTGCGCATGCGCGATAAGGGATCACACAATGACGTCATAATTGCTCCGTATGGACTCAGAGAATTACAATTATCCTGCAAGGCAAGTTTACCTCTTGGCTAATTTTCAATTTTTGGGATATAAGCAAGTAACAACGAAATATAGGGTGTTTTTGGAGAGCTCTCGTGTTGCCAAGATTTTAGATATTTTGATAATACCCATCCTAATGAGGTGTGCGGGTTACATTCAGTCGAAGAATTACGTTATGAATTATTGCTGAGTAATTCATTTTATTGTCTACATTTTTGTCAATCACGTTCTATCGCTACAGAGGGTGGCACTTAAAATGCTTTGCCTTAAATAAAGAAGAAAATGGAAGGCATAATTTAACAGGATTCGTACCAGTGACCTATAAATTACTAAATCAGATGCTATACTCACTGAGCAACAAAAGGGTCGGGAGAACTAAGCCATTAAAACTAGATTGTACACAAATTCAAACACGTTTTTGCCGTTCTTACAACACTTCTAATACAAACCTTTCCGTAGTAACTTGAGGAAAACGGTAAAATTGAAAAGAGAAAAAAGCCGTTCTGTTGTAGCACCTACAAGAAAACACAAAACAAAACAGACAAACAAGCTAAGGCCTTTACAAAATCGACCAACATCTCATCATGTTACCAAAGACCTGAAATTTCAAGCTTATATAGACCTTACCACGTTTTAAGACCAAAATAGCCTGGGAGATGGATGGGTAACATCAGGAGAGATCTCAAGGATAATGGACTTTTAAGGCGTAGAGTGGAGAAGCGAGTGAGAGGGGACTGACTTCTGTGCATGCAGACCCCACACAGAAGTGGGATAAGGTGCATGTGAAAAAAGGAAACCTTATCCTGCTTTAGCCGCACATTGACAGCTAAAACTGGGCAAAGCAAAGGGACTTTCGAGTGTTTGTAAAGATTAAGGCATCCAATGGCCAACAATTTTCGAAAAATAAAATACGTAAAAAGAACTATATTGTCAACTGAAGGTTCATGATAAAGGATCGACTAGCCAATTTTAAAGGACTAAATTTCGCAAGATGTTACCTGGCCATGTACCTTTTTCTTCATAAATTTGTCTGCAATGTTTTCAGGAAATATCAGATTGCGAGGAAAAGTAGGAAAAATTAGAGTAAGAAGTATGGAAAATTTAACACGCTAACAAGCAATATCCTAGGTTAGTTTAATCCTCTGTCACGTCTCTACACTTCTCAATCATAAACTCCTCAGAGGAAACATGTTCGTAAAATTATTCTACATGGCATGCCCACACAAACTGAAAATTACTTTGGCTTTCCCCATCTGCCAATATGGCAGCTGAAACAGCGATAAGGTCTTGTGAATTCAAGCCTCAGGGACGAAATTTAGTAATTAATAGATCATTTCTGAGTTGCTGCATGCCTCAGTTTCAAAGCGAGTCCTGGTGCACACCCATTCAAATGGAAATGAGTAGCGTATTTTTTATGCAAATCAAACAAATCTCCCTTGCAATTGTTGAGCACTAAGAATCACTTTGAAACCAAGACAAACAGCTACTCAGAAATGGCCCATTACCTAATTAATTGAGCACTAACCTTGAGAGGGCAAGTAACTGGATGATAATCTCATTGCCTAGCAGTTGATCCTTTCCCTCACTGTCAAAACTTATTGGCAATTCCTCTCTGGGATCGATGACATGTGGAGGATTACCTCGACGATCAACGATTGGTGGAAATCCAGCACTGGCCAGGCGTGCATAGGCAGCACGGGAAATTGTTGTTGGGCCACTAAAGAAACCAATAGCAAATGATAAGTGAAAGGTTGACATCATTCCAGATAATGAACAATTATATTATCATTCAATGAAGTGGTGGTAAATACAGTGTTTTCACATGATGTCACAGCAGCCATGTTGGAGGGGTGAAACAAAGAAACAGCGGCTATGTTGGAGAAGTGAAATATTCTTTTGGGAATTGAATTCTATTTTTATGAAAATTCTTCCTTTTGTTTTAGTAGGCAAATATGGCTGCTGGTCACATGAGTCAAAACACTCTATTTATCGAGTTTCAACGACACCACCACTCATTACAAAGGCCAAAAGAATTGAGCACCGGTGGCTCAGTTGGTTGAGCACTGGGCTGCCATGTGGGAGGTCATCAATTTGTATCCGGCCGGACCAAAACTCAGGGTCTTGAAATAACTGAGGAGAAAGTGCTGCCTTTGTAATTACATCTGCAAATGGTTAGAGTTTCAAGTTTCTCGGATAAGGACTATAAACTGGACTATAAACCGTAGGTCCCGTCTGACAAGTACCTTCAATGTTTATAAGTTCTCAGTGGGACGTTAAAGACCCCACACACTATTCAAAAAGAGTAATGGATGAAGTTCCCGGTGTTGTGGTATGAGTGTGTCCTTTCCAGCAGAAGGGGCCAGCTCGACGTAATGTCTCTAAAAAGCTGTAAGTAAGAAGGACTTTGCCGAGTGCTGGGACATGTAGATGTAGACGTAGAAGCACTACGATTAAGAATTTTGTTTCTGTTCGGTAGGAAGTGAATAGTCCTTTACTCATCACTAACAAAATAACCAACAAGACCCCACCAGAAAAGCACCATTGCCTTGTATGGCATTGTGGGAATTGGAGAAGACAGTCAAAACTTTCATAAAGTCTCTTCATCCAGTTTAATGTAGTAGATCGTATACTCACTTGCGCAGCATTTTTACTTGTTAATTAAAGACAAAACAGTTTCCCTCTTGCAAATAAAAATGGGCTCCTATCAACATATTTATACGGCATGATTGTCTGAACTATACTTGTTGCTCGATAGATGTCAGAAACTAAGCAGTTTATTTGTGCAAAATTTATACCTTTTAAAACATTTTTTTTGTTTGAAAAAAAAAAATGCTAAAATATCTTGCAAACATTTCTCACTTTCCTTGAAAGTTGAGCTTCCTTTAAGCTTTAGTGCATACTGGGCAAGAACATCGCCACTGCAGAATAAAGTTACGCCCTGCCGGGTCAAGTGTTTTTTTTTTTTTTTTCAGGAATTGGTGAAATCTTGGAATTTATCAGTCGTTGAATGAGTGATCCCTGAAAGGAATTGCTTAAGGGGTTGATCAGTATACCTCCGTGTTCCCAATTTAGAGATTTACTTGAATCTCTGCAAGACCTGAGTATGACAGCTCTTCCTTGTTACTTTATCCTACCTAACCCGGATTGCCATTTGGTTGAAGGTTCAGTGCAACTGAATGTAAAAGAAATGTATACCAAAAAATAGAAGTAATTACCTTTGGTAACCTGTTCCGGTGCGAGTGAGAATAAGAGGCGCATGCGTGGACCTGTACGGTACTTCAGATAAGTGAGTGACCGGGGTAGGGGCACTAGGACGCATGCTCGTGGGCGTATACTGATGAGTAAAAAAAGGGTTCGGGTTAGATATGCATTCAGAGCCTGCCGACTAAAGCCTGGTCTTCACTACCAATGCAAGCTCGATCAACATACCAGACTCAGTAAACCGCTGTCCTGGGAAACGCCCTCCTTATGTCAGAGTCACACAATAAATTAACCGTCAGAAAAGAGGTTATCCGTTCGCTTCACAACTGAGGTTGCGACGAAGGAGAATCTTTCAACGTTTTCCAAACTTTTCTTTTTCTTTTCAGTACGGCCGCTACCATCTAATGGTGCATTAATTGTAGGCCAGAATTGACAGTTTCAACTAAATTTTAATTGTAACGAACAAGACAAGTAACTTTTCAATCACTTTTCAACCTCTGATATGGCTCTTTAAATCATAGTCATCATTTCGTGCACCGTATGATCGCAAGTAGTGTTGCAAAGCTGAACACTTTGTTGCATGAAAGAAAAACAACGACTACTTCTACTCAAAAAAACTGCGTCCTCTTTCACCCTTTGCCTCCCGGGAAGGCCAATTATAGGTTTCTTGTCTAACGCCAGACAATGTTCCTTCCTCGTCACTCCACGGGGCACAACTTAAGAGAGAAAGGGTTAAAGTTGCAAAATCCTCATATGTGCAGTCAGTACTCACCCTCTCGTAATTTACCTGAAAGAATGGGTCTCGTGGAGGCACAGCTGGGTAATCCTCTGGCATCCTTTACGGAAAAAAAAGGAAATTATTATCTTGGTTGGGCTCAGCTTATCACTCAGACAGTTTTAGTCTCTTTAGTATGGGATAATCGCATGAAACAGAACTATTTGTGCATTCGTCATTGACGAATCAGGAAAGCAATAGGCTGGGAAACTGGTTGGAGGCAGTTGGGATTCTTAACAGTTCTTGAATGTTCTGTTCTGTCGTGTTTGTGATTCATTGACCCTGAAAAGCCCCTATGAGGAGTGGTCAATTAAGTATGTATTGTATTGCTCGGCGATGGGCGAAAGGAAAATTCGAAAGTGAGCTTTTCAGCACACACATCTGATGGGGTCCAGTGTGTGGCGGGTCTTCAGGTCACATGGTTTGTTGGTAGTTCAGTTTGTATTTTGCCATCTGCCATTGCCTGACCTGCCTCTCCTTTCCACCCTTCAAAGATATTTTTCCACGGTTTACTGAATATGCAGGAAAAGCAGATCTTAACAAGTGTTATTGAAATCCAAAAAGAAAATTGGGGGTAACCACACATTTTTTGAAGATAATTAGAGAACAATATTAATTTTGTAAAAAGCTTTAAAAAGCTTGAAAAATGCATGGTTACTCCCATTTTCTTTTTGGATACCAAGAGCACTTACTAAGTTCCTCTTTTTCCACATAGTTTTGAACCGCGCAAAAATATCCCTATATAAATAAGTATCACCCATAGAAAATCCAAGTATCTCTTCTCGTCACAAAAAGATAAGAATGACAGAATTCCATTCACCCTCACTTTCCATCCTCATAATCACGAAGTCAAAAGTATCATTCTTAATAATTTTAAATTACTCCAAAATGATCGCGAGACTGGTAGAATCTTTTCGCAACCTCCACTTATTTCATTCAAACACAACAAAAATGTAGGCAACTTTTTAGTTAGAAGCGCACTGAAAACTAACGAGCAACCCGGCACTTTCAAATGTGCACGCTCACGATGCAAAACTTGTCTTTTCATTCATAACACTAGCAAGATATCAGGACCTAGGCGATCTGTTAACATCACCGATCGTTTCACATGTAACTCTGCAAATCTCATTGCATAACCTGTATGTTATGCAATAAACTATACATTGGCGAGACAGGTAGACGACTAGGCGACCAATTCCACGAACACCTCGATCAATTTATAACCTCCGTCAATTCTTTTCATCAGGCTCTTAAATATTCCTGGGAATTTCGGAAACTTCATTGCCTTTCCTAGATATCAAAGTTTCGATTAGTGGCAACATGCTATGTACCTGTACAAGCGCGCGTGTAATCGACACATCCGTGTAAATCACGATCTGGGTGCGTAATTAGGCCTCCCAAGAGACTATGAAATGGTGTTTCGGCGTGTAAATAAGCCTCTCTAGGGGGTCCGAAACAGTATTTAACAAGATGTAAAGTAGGCGAAAACATCAACTGTAAGAGAAGGAAAGTGCTGAAGAAAAAATATGTGTATTTGTTGAACGAGTCTTTACCTTTTTTGCCATTTCGAAATGGGCCCGTACATTTTTTGGTAGCAGAGCGAGGTTGGTTTGTTACGTTCAGCTGCTCAACGAAAGGCAAGCAACGGAGTGCCTATGATTACACCAGGAGAAACGTTTCTTGTTCCACAGAATCTAGATGAGGCGGAGACATTAGTAAACAAGCTAACCATCGAGGATTTGAGAACTTTCTGTTTCACGTTTGGGCTATCGCAAGATGGAACAACAACAAGCCTTAAAGAGCAACTTATAGAATATTACGAGGAAAATTTTAAATCGTCTTTAGGGTCTCCAGTGCCAATGCCATGAATAAGACATGGGGCTAAAAGTCCTCAGACAACCGAGAAAGAAATGTTGTTCCCTTCGGCACCAGTCGACATTGAACAAAGGATCAATAAATTGGAATTTGCCGTTTCTCAAATGAGGGAGTACATGGATGAATTGCTTAAGTAGTTTCGTGTGTCTTTAACGGAATCCATTAAAGAGTCTACTGAACGAATGGTGCGTACTTTTAACAAGCCATCCGATGGAGACACAAGAATTGACACAGCTTCGGATCATTTTGTCCCTGATTTAAAGTTTGTTGCAGAGAATCGAAAGTTGAATCTCCTAGAGAAGAATGCAAAAGGAGTGTGCGACGAATTGGAAAAATTGCTTCACATGGAGGCCGCTCCCTCTAGAATAGAAAGTCAATTAAAGAGGTTGAATAAATACGAAACTGATTGTCTGCATTCTGTTGAAGAAATTTTGGGGAACGTTGAAGAAGATTCATTGATTGAAGAAACTAAGATCGGAACGAATTTCATTCAGGACTCCTAAGAATTTCTGGAAGGGCGGAAGAATTTATCGCCCGAAGGGGAGCGAAGTATTCTTCAAATGAATACTCTGAGAATATCACAGGTGTTAAGCTGCCATTGTTACAGTTTCCCAAGTTTTCTGGAAATGCATTGGAATGGTCAGGGTTTTACGATGCATTTCTAGCATCGGTTGACTCTCATAAAAGACTTAGTAACGTGCAGAAGTTTACTCATTTGAGATCCTGTTTGAGTGGCAGAGCGTATAAGTGCTTTGAGGGTTACGCGGTCACTAACGATAACTATCCAAAGGCGTTGCAAGACTTACGAGGTTGTTTTGGGCGGAAGCGTTTGTTAGTGAACGAACTTGTCAAGTCCATTTTGAATTTGGATGTTCAGGTAAAAGCTGATGGGAAGTATTTGAGACATTTGTATGATACGTTGCAAAACCGAATGACAACCCCAGCTTATCCACGGTGTTGCTTCCGATTTTTGACACGAAGCTACCACGCTACCTCAAAGAGAAATGGGAGTTCGAGCTCACGAAATGTGACGATGATGAAGATGACAAAGAGATCAATATCAAGAGATTCTTTCAATTCCTGGAGGGTCACATGCTCAGTAAAGAGGCTCACGATGACACGAAGAGCAGTTCACCAAAAGCCAGAAAACGATTTGGTAGAGAGAAAGTTTCCAGGGTCGCGGATGACGAAGATATACTTTCACGCAAGCCCTACTCGGATCCTCGGACTTCAAGAAAGTGAGGTGTGGATTTTGTGGGAAGAACCATGAAACTGTTAAGTGCCCGTCAGCCTTGAACAAGTCACCTGACGAAAGATGGCAAATGCTAAAGAGACGCAAAGGTGCTCCAACTTGCTTAAATTGTCTGCAACCAGGTAGCATATCTCGTAATTCAAGGACCTGCAAGGCAGGGCGATGTCCCGTTGATGAATGTGGAAGGAAACACCACCAATTTCTACACACCTCAGAAAAGCCGACTTGTGTCGTGGTTTGTTTGTATAAACTAACAGAATTTGCTGCCAACCGCTTGTGCAAGATTGATATATAAAGACAAGGAATGCCCAATTCGTATCCTCCTGGATAGTGCATCACAAGAGACATTTCTTAGGAAATCTATTGCTGAAGACTTAAATATGAAGTCTGCACAAGGATCTCCCGCTACTATGAACATTAAGGTACTCGGAGGTCAAGAACAGCGAAAGAGAATGAATTGCGTGAGGTTCACGTTGACACCTTTGGACTCAAGTGTTGATCAAGCAGTTTCCATTGACGCCTGGACATTAGGCAGTGTTTGTGCCCCCTTAACAGCTGTAGATGTAGATGTCAGAAGTGTGCACATCTCAGAAACCTAAAGCTTGCAGACACCTTCCCAAGGGAAGCTGCTTCCATTGACTTGTTGGTCGGGGCCAATCAATACTACAAGTTAGTCCAAGGAAACATTAGAAGAGGCCGTCCAGGAACACTGATTGCAACAAAGTCAAGACTGGGCTGGCTTCTGAGTGGTCCCGTCCCTGGGTCTAGGACAGACGAGAACACAACAGCCATGATGTCATACTCCTTGTTTGGAGTTATGCTCAAATTCTGTGAGGGAAGAATTGCCATGGCTGCAGATGTGAAGGAGATTTACCACATGTTTTGCCAACCAGATTGTGATAAACCGTCAATGAAGTTCTTATGGAGAGAATCGGCAGAAGAGGAACCGAGCGTGTACCAGTTCGAAAGAACAGTGTTTGGAGAAGTTTCAGCGCCATCCAGGGTGAACTACCCAATGAGGTGAAATGCAGATGAGAATGCAGGAGAGCTTCCCTTGGGTATAAAAGTCGTTTACAAGCATTTCTACATGGATGATGGCCTGCCATCTACTAACTCGTGAGAAGAAGTGATTGAGATGCAAAAGCAAATGACTGAGTTGCGTCGTGGGGGTTCCGCCTTCACAAGTGGATGACAAATGACGCAGAAGTCTTGCAAACTATCCCAGAACAGGACAGATCTACTACAGTTCTACATTGGATCGGCCAGACCAGTTCCAATTACAAGGTGTTCATGGGCAACCTGGTGTCTGAGATTCCCACAATTATGAGTGAGCTGGAGTCCAAACTGGGGGCGGGCACGGTTTACTGGAGATATGTTCCGACAGAGTACAATCCTGAGATCACATCACCCGAGGATTACGCCCAGCTCAGCTCAACATGAGTCACCGCTATTATCGTGGACCTGAGTTTCTATATATGCCAGTTTATGTTTGGGCAGAGAGTAAGATTGAGTTACCTCAAAAAGAAGTTGAAGAGAGTGAAAGAAAAGCAAGTTGGGTTGGAGTATTGCACGAGTGTGAAGTCTTGTTGGGCTGGAAGAGATATTCATCAGTGGCGAAAATGAGAAGTTGTTGCATATGTGGAAAGGTTTTTAAACAACATGCAAACAAAGAAGGAAGAGTGTATGACTGGACCGCTTACAGTACCAGAGCTGAGATCAACTCAGAATTATTTAGTGAAGGGGGCACAAGGTGAATCATTTGATGAGGAGGTGCAGTTCTTAGACAAGGGTTGAGAGATCCATAAATGGAGCAGAATCAAGTCCCTTCACCAGAGATTGGAAGATGGATATTTGGTTGTAGGTAGAAGGCTACAGAAAGCCCAGGCCATGCCATACCATACCCAACATCCCAAGATCATTGACTCACGTCATGAACTTGCACAGCTAATCATTGATGAAATGCATTGTTGTTATTACCATCCGCCGACAGAGTACCTATTGAATCAAATTAGACAAGAGTATTGGATCATTCATGGTCGACAGGCTGTCCATAGTGCAGAGTTTAAGTGCAATTATTGCTAGCACCAGACAGTGAAGACCCTTGAGCAGAAAATGGGAAACCTACCTGAATGTAGACTTGAAGTAGGGATGGTATTCAGGAACACCGGAGTTGACTTTTTTGGACCAATACTAGTGAAGGAGAAGGGTAGTGAGGTCAAAGTTTATGGCTGTTTGTTTGTTTGCATGAGTACAAGAGCTTGCCATCTTGAGTTGGTGGATGATCTTTCAACAGATCATTTCATTGTGGCATTGAAAAGATTCATAGCACGACGTGGACGACCTCAAAGAATGTTCAGTGATAATGGTACAAACTTTATTGGAGACAACCATGAGTTGCGGAAATGTCTCAAGCAATTGGATAGAGCAGAGAATACAGAACTTTTGTGCACCAAAAGAGATTGATTGGAACTTTCAGCCACCAAGTGCTCCACACTTTGGTGGTGCGTGGGAAAGACTCGTACAGTGCACGACGAAAACGCTGAAAGCGGTGCTGAAAGAGAAAGTCGTCCCTAAAGAAGCACTGAGGACCTCTCTGGTTGAGACAGAGAGAATTCTCAACAGTTGACCAATCTCCCACGTATCTTCTGATGCAGGAGATATTGAAGCACTCACTACAAACCACCTATTGCTTCTGTGTGCAAATCCGAGTTATGAAGATGCCGTTGTTACGGATAGAGAGGTTAACTCCACAAAGCTGTGGCGACAGTCCCAAGCCCTAATAAATTTCTTCTGGAGATGTTTCACAAAGACTATCTCACTAGCCTGACAGAGAGGAAGAAGTGGAAAGAGAACAGAAAGAATCTGAAAGTGGGAGACGTTGTACTTGTATCTGAACCGAATCAGCAACGTGGCATTTGGCCGTTGGGCAGGGTCGTGTCTACTCATCCTGGACAAGATGGAAGAGTCTGTGCAGAACTCGGAGTGGAGAATTCAGAAGATCAATAACAAAACTTTGTTTATTAGCAGCAGCGAAAGTTTAGATTTCTTTCTGTAATCGTCTTGACATAGTGTCTCAACTGGGGACAGGGATGTGCCTTCTGCTCTTGTATGACATCATAACTTTTTCTTTTTGAGCGAGTTGAGTGTTGAGCATTGAGTGAACTATCTAGCGTTGAGTTTATAATACAGTCCTGTGGTGTGATATAATGAACCAGTGCAACAAGAATGTCATTTGAGCACACCATTCGACCCACATGGCGATCCTTCAAATGTTGGAAGGCAAAGGGGGAGGGGGATGAAAAGTCTCTGCTTGTATGCGGATAGTAAGGGGCTAATAATTCAAGTGGATAGGGCCCACAACAAAGCACAGCGAAGAGCCTTGCTCCTTCATTTGGCCAGGGAAGACGTTCAGGAAATCTTCGAAACCTTGGTGACACTAGCGCAGCAGCAGATTACTCGAAAGCCAAGAAAACTTTGAACGATTATTTCATTCCCAAAGTAAATTTGACATAAGAAAATCATGTTTTTCGTGGTATGAAGCAGCAAGATCGTGAAACCGTGGCTCAATTCGTGACAAGATTTAAAACAAGTGGTAAACGATTGTGATTACGGTGATCAATCCGATAATCAGATATAAGATAAAGTTGTTCTGCGGTGTAAGTCACAAGCATTGTGGCGAAAATTGTTAGAGAAAGGAGAGAGCTTAACCTTGGCGCTTTTACTTACAACAGCAGCAACACATGAGGCAGTTCAATCCCAGTTGACAAGCATGGAGGATGGCAAACACAAGGTGAATTTGGTAGGGGACTCACGTCGAGAGGCCCAGCATCGGAAGGGAAAGGAAGTGCGGGACTGTAGGACATTAAATTTTTGGTTGTGATCCTAATTGTCCTGCCAGAGGAAAGGCTTGCAAGAGGTGCGTAGGTGCTTACCACTTTCTCCCGCAATGTAAAATGAAATCACCTGCCAAGCCCAGACCTGGTGTGAAGTTAATAGATACAAAGAAGAAAGTCAGGTACATGCAAAATGTAGATGAGGACGAGGATGAGTATGCATTCATTGTGAAATCAGCATCACAACCTGAAAGAAATTGAACTGTTTATTGGTGGCATTAGAGTTGAATGGTGGTAGACTCTGGAGCGAGCACAAATGTTATAGACAAAGACTTGTGGTCAAAGCTGAAGCAAGAAAAGATTGAGTGTGTGTCTAAGAAGAATAACAAGAAGCTTTGCACTTATGGTAGTAAACAGCCACTAGAAGTACTAGGAACTTTCTCAGCACTAACGAAAATAGGTGAAACTGAAGTCAAAGCTGAATTTGTTGTCATTGATGGCAAAGGAGAAGCACTGTTAGGAAGAGAAACGTCTGTACAGTTGGGTGTGTTACAGTTTGGTGTCCCAGTGTATTCAGTGAAGTCTAAAGAAGAGATCTTACATGACTACAAGGGAATCTTTGAAAGTGTAGGAAAATTGACAGGCTACCAAGTAAAGTTGGGAAAGGGAAAGGCACGGTGGCCTCTAGGTTAGAGTGCTCGACTCGGAATCAAGTGGTCTGGGTTTGGGTCCTGGCTGAGGATTGTGTTGTGTTCTTGGGAAAGACACTTTACTCTCGCGGTGCCTCTCTCCACCTAGGTGTATAAATGTGTACTGGCGAAATGCTGGTGGTAACCCTGCGATGGACTAGCATCCCATCCAGGGGGGAGTAGAAATACTCCTAGTCGCTTTATGCTAATGAAACCAGAGATAAGTTCCGGTCTGATGATGAGCCTTCTGGCTCGTAAGCAGAGACTTTACATGTACTTTACTTTTAACAAGTAAAGTTGCATGTGGATCCAGAAGTACCTGCTGTGGTACAGCCAGTCAGGCGCACAACATTTAGTCTCCGAGAGAAAGTCGAGGAGAAGATTGAAGAGCTTGTTGTCATGGATCTAATAGAACCTGTGGAAGGTCCGAGTCCTTGGGTTAGTCCAGTTGTGGTAGTGCCGAAACAAAATGATGAAATACACTTATGTGTAGACACGAGAAGGGCAAATGAGGCAATCATCAGTGAACGTTACCCAATACCCACAGTAGATGAAGTACTCCACAACCTCAACCAAAGTACGGTGTTGACTTGAAATGGGGTTATCATCAGTTGGAACTTCACCCTGACTCCTGCAGTATCACAACATTCACGACTCAGTGTGGATTGTATCGGTACAAAAGCCTCATATTTGGAATTAACTCAGCCCAGGAGGTGTACAAACATGTCATTCAGCAAACATTGCAAGGTTGTGAGGGCGTGGCTAACATCTCAGACGACATTATAGTTCACAGCAGGAATACTGAAGAACATAACAAGAGGCTGTCCTAGAGAGATCAAAAGAGAAGAATCTGACATTGAATGCTGAGAAATGCAATTTTCGCATGACCCAGTTGGTCTTCATGGGACTTGTGCTAACCGATAAAGGCATCGGGCCGACCGAAGACACGTGCGAGCTATCATCGATGTAAGAGAGCCACAAAATGTCTCAGAGGTCAGAAGTTTCTTCGGAATAGGAAACTAAAATGCTTGATTCATCCCAGACTTTGCCACAGTTGCACAACCGTCACACAAATTAACTAAGGGACTGGTCAAAAAGTATAGGGGGGGGGGGGGGGGGGTGGGCCGGAGCATTTGGAAATGTGGTTGATAAAAAACACATGGCCCACCCCCTCCCTTTGGCACAAAAATGACTGACCCACCCCTAAAGCAAGGTTGAAATTACATGACCCACCCCCTAATATTAAAACATGCATTATTGGTTTCCTCTTAAAAACCCAATAAAACCTGTTCTGTGCATGACAAAATCATAAATGTCTAGCCTCTTGCCTCGCTTGATAAGGAAATTAATACATTAAATACTGTGTTTGGTGAGCGCACTTAATGGGACATTGTCATTGTCACTGTCATCGCAATTGTTGGATGCTAGTTTTGCAAGAGGTATATTGTCATCTTCATCATCCTCGGAGGAATCACTCCCAAATTCCTGCACAACATAGTCCTCACTACTCTCTTCACTTGCTTCTGAGCTGCTGTTTGCTTCAGAGCCACTTGCATCTTTTCTAGTGGAGACACTTTGTATGGCTGCTGACAACTGACAACAGTGACAACGAGAGCGGTGATCAAGAGGGCAGTGGTGAAGGGAGAAGTGACGAGAGCAGTGACGAAGATTTTGAAGAGCAAGAGATGATGACGGTTGAACAGGCCGAGCTTATGGAACAATATGTTAACGATGACTTATAAAATAAGCAGAAATATCAAGACAATCCTAACAAACGTATTCAAAATACCAGAAACTTTTACATGGCAGTGTTACATGTATCTATTCAGACTGTTTTGTTAGTTCGTTTGTTTTTTCCATTTTACAAACCGTCATAATATTGATACCTATTGTTATGAAAAGAAATAGGACCTCGTGTTTCTTTGTTTGCTTTGTTTCAAGAATATATGTAACATGGAGCAGGGATGGCGCAGTGGTGAGAGCACTCGCCTCCCACCAATGTGGCACGGGTTCGATTCCCAGACTCGGCGTCATATGTGGGTTGAGTTTGTTGGTTCTCTTCTCTGCTCCGAGAGGTTTTTCTCCGGGTACTCCGGTTTTCCTCTCTCCTCAAAAACCAACATTTGATTTGATATGTATTGATTTGATTTGATTTGATTTCATTTGTGCACGACCCTACAAGCTGATAAGCTTTAAAACACTATCGTGTGAAAATAAAGGATTATTATTATTATTATTATTATTATTATTATTATTATTATTATTATTATTATTATTATTATTATTATTATTATAAGTTACAACATAGGAGACCACACTATTAAAGAAAGGTGTCTGTTTCGAAATTGGAGATGAGCAGAGAAAGGCATTCACTAAGATTAAGAAAAGGCTGTCAAGTGCTGAAATTCTTGGATATTTCGACAAAGATGCCCCAAAACGCTAATAATAGGTCTAGGGGCAATCCTCATTTAAGAACAGCATGGGGTGAAGAGAATCATCAGTTATGCGAGTAAGAGCCCACATGACGTCAAAAAGCGCTATTCAGAGACAGGGAAAAAAGCCCTAGCAATCGTTTGGGCGTGTGAGCGTTTTCATGTGTACCTGTATGGAACTGAATTCTTTTCACTAAAGAGTCGTACAGTAATATTCTCCTCGCTCGTTCCTCCACCGTAGACAAACGTGTTTTGTCTTGATGTACGGTTGGGGTCTGCAAAAGACTTTCAGCATTGACTGTTTGAGCGTTTCTGCTCTCCACTTTCTTCTAAAATTGGCCTTCCCTCTTGTCAACAAACCTTGCGCCACTTCAACAACAACCTGACGCCCACAACTTTTTACATCTACATATAGTTAAACTAATTTATTCAAAACATGTTTTTTTAGATGACTACATTACAACACTTAAAAGAAGTTCTATACCACTAAATCAGATAATACATAATACACTAGGGAATCGTACAATAGGTAGTTAACACTCACACTTACGAACAAGACGAGTGGCTAAAACTATCTACAAACTGGTGACAAAAAAAATAATAATTACGTGACACCCGCTACCTGATGACATTGCACCAACAGAATCGGCGACAGAACAAGAAACGGCCAAGTGCCATGTATTGTTAAGACCATCCCGGGTTAAGAAGTTGCCAGAAAAGTTTAAAGATTTTGTTATGACATGACTGTTTATTCCTGAGATTATTTATTGTTTCACCACAAGGCTTGAACATTTTACATTTTTACTTGAACTTGAGAAGATTTGCATGTTTGGATTTTCGTGCTGACATTTAGTTTTGCTCAGGATTTTGTTACTCCAAAAAGAATGTCGTAGCTATTTCAATGACTTAATATGGTTGGAAATCGCTGGCCCGGCTACCCGACTTATGGGAGGCCATCACCGCCAAAAGTACAAGAAATTGAAATGAAACAGAGAAAACAGAAATGGTTTAGTGATGGTTTGCCAAACAAAATAAGTGGTTTTAAAATGAAACTGTCAAAATGCAAAAGGGTAAGTGTTCCTTTGTGAAGCAGTTTAGTCAAAATTGAAACGGTTCAGACGTCGATGTTAAAATGGAACAGACTCATTCAAATTGGTTTATTCAACTGAGAATCCATCCGATGACCAAATGTGAAACGATCAGGTCTGACAACAAATGATCTGGTGCCTCGTAACAGAATGTTTTACTCAAAGAAGGCATGATTCAGCTAATTGACAAACAATTTCACTCACTAGCAAATGGTTTAATCAAGTGCCAAATGATTTAAGAGATGTGCAATCGATTTAGTGCAAAGTCAAATGGACAAGACAAGACTGAAATGGTTTAGTTAAAGAATGAACCGTTCAACTAGTCAACAAACCACTTAACTCACCAGCAAAATGGTTTAATCAAGTATCAAATGGTTTAATAGCAGGGCAAGTGATTCAGTGCAAGGTCAAATGGACAAGTCAAGACTAAAATGATTGAGTCGACTGGGGGTCTGATGTAAATATCAGTTGTCAGCCCGATTAAACTTGGCACAAACCTGACAGGCTTTTTGTTCTCCAGGTGAAATTGTTTCCTACCTTCTTTTTGGATGAAGTGTTCTTTTTGTTTTTCGAGAGCAGGGCTAAATGTGACTAAGGCCTAAATGTAACTGATTAATGATGTCCACACCATGAAGATAAACAAGATAAGGTCCTATGTTCAGAGTTGTCTTCTCGATAGCTTTACTCTGTTTTTGTACGTGAAATGGAAACTGTGTTGAAGTGGGGTTTCGTAAAGAACGTAGTCTCCTTCGCAGCCGTCTTTCGAGATGTCACACAACGAGCTTTGCGTGGCATCCTGACAAATGACTACATGACTGACTAAAAAGAAGGTTCCTTAAAGGTAATTCCCTTGAAAATGACGTACTATCCAGACTTTTGTCAAACTTGGCACAACTGATATTCATACACAGGTCACTAAAAAAAGGTATGGTGTCAGCGTGCTTGTTTTCGTACTGCATGCCCTTTATTCTTGGTACAACATAAAAAGCAAGGTGACACAAATACCAACCCAGTGTGGTCAACACATCACACATGCACACAACCACTACACCCAGTCAATTAGCAGCCATGAACAGCTGTTTCGGCCTTGCTGCGCCTCATCAGCATGGCGTAGCTAACATACCAGGCAGGTGACTATTAGACACCCCTTTAAGTGGCAGCTCCACAAAACAATTGTGATAAGCTTGGTTGGAAACAGCACAGCTGTTCTCCCACGGCAAGCGTGTGGGAAGGTGGATCACCAAGGAGACCAGTGTGTCACGTAATTTTTAAGTACAACAAAAAACCACGGTGACAAAAACACCAACCCGGTTGGAGTTTGTGTCACCTTGCTTTTTTGTTGTACTTAAAATAAAAAGCATGCAGCACGAAAACAAGCATGCTGACACCATACCTTTTTTAGTGTCCTGTGTATGAATATCAATTGTGCCAAGTTTGACAAAAATCTGGATAGTACGTCCTTTTCAAGGGAATTACCTTAAGGACCCTTCTTTTTAGTCAGTCATGTAGTCAATGGTCAGGATGTCACGCAAAGCAAGTTGTGTGACATCCCGAAAGACGGCCGCAAAGGACACTATGTTCTTTACGAAACCTCACTTTGACACAGTTTCCATTTCATGTACAAAAACAGAATAAAGCTATAGAGAAGACAACTCTGAACTGGGACATCCGACGTTATCTTGTTTATCTTCATGCTGTGGACATCATTAGTCAGTTACATTTAGCCCTGCTCTTGAAACAAAAAGAATACTTCATCCAAAAAGAAGGAGGAACAATTTCACCTGGAAAACAAAAAGCCTGTCAGTTTAATCGGGCTGACGACTGATAATTATTTACTTCAGACCCCCATCGACTAAATCATTTCAGTCTTGACTTGTCCATTTGACCTTGCACTGAATCACTTGCCCATCTCTTAAACCATTTGCCAGTGAGTTAAGTGGTCCGTTGATTACTTGAACCGTTCGTTCTTTCAGTAAACCATTTCAGTCTTCTCTTGTCCATTTGACATTGCACTGAATCGATTGCCATCTCTTAAACTATTTGCCGGTGAGTTAAGTCGTTTGTCAATTAGGACAGGGCAACTTTTGTGACATTTGATTAAAAACGCAAAATATAGGGGAAAAGTACTTACTATAAATAATATTTTTACATTTGGCACCCCATATAGTCCATCTTCTTGCCGTGACCATACACAAAATTTGTCAAGGGTCTACAAAAATTCCGGCTGTTTTCAGCAGACACTCGTGGGAGAGGAACATGTGACAAAGCGTTTAAAGAGTGTTTGCGTGGCAACCTGGTCCACAGGTGGCCCAAGTTCACAATGTGAGTAGTTACCGGTATTATTCTTTTAATCTTTATGCGAATGTTCAGCGCGTTAAACGTGGCATGTTTGCCACATGTACTATGACATAACGACCGAGTTTGATTACATGAAACATGACTCCCGCCTTGCAGCATATGGAGGTGTTGTGTTACAACGGTTTGAATTTAGATTGTTTTCAGTGTCACGCAATTAAAAAAAAATCGAAAACCATCCAGTGGAAAAAGTCAAAATTCGTGATGATGTAGAAGATAAATGAAGAAGACACTTCTCCAAGTTTTAGGCCTGTACGTTTCCCCAAACTTCAGATATTCCTTGAAATGTTTCGCAGAAATTTACAGAGCCCAGTATGAAAACGCCATGTTGGTGTTCATCTGTGGTGCACCAGTATGGCGGCCAGTGATTCATTTTGAAAATTGTGTTAATGGGTAAAGTGTACCCCTCAGGCAGAAATCAATGGGTCACAACTCAAATGCAATGGGTCAAAATTGTAACCAAGACAAGTTGTAGTTTTATTTTTTCAATCATATAATTGATGTTGGCAGCTGCTTGAGAAGTATTAAGTGCAAGACGATGGGCTACACAATGCACATTGACCATGTGTGGATTTTCCCTTTGCATGAGAGCGGCTGCTCCTATGATAATAAAAAAAATTGTCAAATAAAAACGTAGAGGTGTATACAATGTCCCCAGCAGCAACAATTATAAATCATAAACTTTATGTCACTTTCAAGTAATGAATAAATGTCATAACTCGTTAGTAAATCTCAAATATTACCATTTTGTTTCCCTGTCATAGCAGATGCCCCATCAGATCCTGTGCTCATAACTTTGGAGGCTGCCACTCCCCTTCTCTTAAGCTCTTCAAAAAGTGCTGTAGCTATCCCCCTTCCTGTGGCATCTTTGCACTCCATATTTGTGACATAAATTATAGTGTTGATGGCACCATATCCTCAGATATTATTTGTGCATATACTACCAGTCTTTTTGTGTTAGTTATATCTGTACTTTCATCGGACATAACAGTAATTATTGGTGATGCTTGTAAGCGTTGGTTTAAATCCTCTTCAGCTACACTTGACAAGCTTTCAAGAAAATTACTTGCAGAAAACTCTGAATCATAACTGATGCCGTGAAATGACTTTAGAACTGAAATGCTTTCTAGGTGCAGCTCATTAAGTAAACCAACAAATGAGCTGAATTTGGACAAGGACAAATTTTCTGTAACCATCCAATGTGTGGAAGTGAGGAGCGCCTTTACAGCTTCATCAATCTTGACTGATTGTTTTGACAAACTACCATGTCCTCTTTGAGTGCAGGGACTGCAAGTGCCAATTGATGATCTTGTACATTCACGTGGCGTTGCAATGTGCTATGTTGAAAATTTCGGTTCCTTGATGCTTTATTCATCGAGTTCATTTTGTCATTGTCGGTGCATACCGTGCAGTACATGTATTCGTCGTTATCCACTTTTTCAAGTCGAAGCCACGAATAAATTGACAACCATCTCGACTGAAAATGTCTCTGAATTTTTCTCTGTCTCTGATTCTGAACGTGCGACTCGGACTGGGGGCCTTCGGCGCCGGCTTCACTCTGACTAAGACTTTGATCATTATTATCATTTTTATCACCGTTGTTGTTCACGTCCTTGTTTACATTAAAAAAAGTATTCAGTTTACCTTGATTAGGTAGAAGTTTCATTACTTTTTTTGGAGGCATAACTCATCCGTTTATATACGAATAACGATGCTTGCTTTCGCTTTGTTAGCGATTCGAGGAAGGGACAATTTCATTGGTTGTCTATTTCTGTTTCAGCCAATCAAAGTTTTTTATTTTCCCTTTGTTGCTAAAGCCCTGGCAAAACTATCGAACAAAGTTGGATCCAACATCCAACATTGTTGGACGTGAATGTTGAGATAGTGGCAAAACACTATCCAACATTGCTAGACGAAACAAGCTACCGCGGGTGCAAATTGGCGCTAACACGCGAACGAAAGGCGCTTGTAGCGTTTATGGTTCTCGAAATGTTAGAGGTTCTTCTTCGGTATCGTCTCCACCTTCAGCCGCCCCACTACTTGTTTCTTCTTGAACAAGGCTATAAATCCTTTTCCTTGCTTGAACCGCCTCTGTTAGGAATTTCATCATATTAAAAAACTTCCATTTGCTTTTATACCGCTCGCTAGTCGCTGCCCCGGACTTTAATTTCAACTCGGAATGCACTGCTAAATTGAGCTCTTAAAACGTTCCACTTTGAGGTAACTTTTTCTTTCGGAATATCCATTGCCTCTGCTATTTCCTGGAACATTGAATACAACTTTGTTCGATAGTTTGGCCAGGGCTTAAGCGCTATCGAAACATTATTACGAGAACATGTTTTGCAATAAAAATAGAAATTGGAAACTGAGATTTTTAATCATGCGTACTCGGGACGCGCTCGACGGAAACCAATGGGTATTTAATGAATGTAATGTATAAAATACGCAAAACGCAGGGCAAAATGAATCACTGGGCGGCCGGAAAAAAGTGTCAACATCTGTTACTTACTTTGGCTATCTAGGCGAGTGATCATCTATACTGAACAGACAGCTATTTACCTTAGCACTTTTCCTAATCCTTTAAATGCTAAAAAGGCTCAAAACCATGAGATAAATATTATATATTTCTCAATAAACTCGATTGTATCCTCGTGTCACGCAACGCCATAACTCAGAAATTCAAAATGCTCTGGTTTCCAAACGAAGCACGCTATTGATCGCATGAGCTTTAAAATTGCAAATGGATATAAATTTACCGCCTCTTATGCCTGATGAGGATAAAAACTTTCGTGGACGTCACGTGAAAACGATCCATTCATGCGTCTGTCCTGTTAGAGCGACTTTCGTTTGAAAAAATGCAAAACATTTCATTGGCTTATGGAACAAATACAAACGAGGACGAATTTTCATTGGCTTAGCGAACGCAGCTGCAAACAACGTCATCTCTGCATGGAACTTTCTGGAAAGTTTCGCTTTGACGTCATTTGAAATAAGGAGAAGCTTTGTTTTAATCTTGCCAAACATTGGCCCGTGAATTTAGTTATAATATTGTCAAAGTAGCTGCGGATCCACGAGGAAATAGCACTCGATCGCTTCAAATTAAATCTGCTCTTGAAAGTGAACTGATTGAACGACAATGAGTGGAGAAAACCGAGGTAAGAAAAACACTGGGGAAGCAGACGTTTCCAACGAAGAGGAAAACGCAAAACCAGGAACTTCCCAACAAACGCCTGAGCAAAAAGGTAAAAGTACCAAAAACAGTGCCATCAAATCAAAACCAAAAAGATTGCATTTTGAAAGTAAAGAAGATGAGAAGGGACAATGGCTTGAGAATCATCCTTGGGATCATGCTACTCCAGTCTCGTTTAGTGCGGTTGGACAACGTAAGATTTTTCCTGTCCGGGAGAAGTGGCAAACGTCCGACGCCGCAAAGAGCGTTGATCTTGAAAAGATCTACAACAATATTCCAGAATTTGCAGAGGACATGAATAGCGACATGAAGAAAACGTTTGCGAGTAATAACACGACAAGCCAAACAAACAGCAGAGACAAAAAATCTCTTAACAAAGGTAACGAAAAGTTGAAGGCTTTTTCTTTGATTCTCCCTGAAGATCATCATGATATCCCTTCCTCCAGCTGTAACTTTTACCTTGACTGTGAGTACATGTTGAACATGCATTTGCCAAGTGACTCAAAGGAATGGTTTAATACCAAGAGCGGCAATAAATACATTACACACATAAACCAAGACAGAAAAGACATGAGATGGATCTTTACGCCCTCTTATCGCAGAGCAAAGATTGCATTGTTGGATTGGCCGGAAGATAAAATTGTAACAAAAGAGTCGACCATTCGTATTCTCGTGGTGAGACCTTCTGAGTTTAAAGAGTACGTTGAGTGTTGTGGGCACAAATTCCCAATCATAAGCCTCCCAAATGACGAGAAAGGAGCCGGTTATGCCAGACTGTGGATCCAAAAGATTGCTTTGAAACTAAAACTGGAATTCATTTGGATGATTGATGACAGCCTTGAATGTTTTTATGAATACCACCCTACACAGAATCCTCCTGAGAGAGATTACACAGGTTTTAGGCGCCGACAATTTGGACTGGTATTTGAGCGCATTGAAAAAATTGTCAAGGATGGAGAGATTGCAGCGATGAGTCCGAGAGGGTCTCCACTAGGGTGCAAGACAAATGATCCATTTGTTTGCAAACCACCACAAGTAGCCGTCTTTCTACATCTGAAAGTGCTTGAAGAAAAAGAGGTGTTCTTTCGACCTGAACTTAAAGTATATGAGGATATGATATTTGGCTACGAATGCAACAAGAAGGGGCTACGAGTCTTCAGGGACAACCGTATCCAATTCCAGGACCATTCGTGGAATTTCACTGGAGCCAGGAGTCCTTCCTTATGGGAGGGAGAAGGAGGAGGAGACGGAGGAGCAGCAGCAGCAGCAGCAGCAGCAGCACCAGCAGCAGAAGAAGAAGATATTTATGAACATTACAGTGATAATGAGGATGGTGGTGATGACTAAGTTTTTTGGAACAATCGTATCCAACTCCACAAATGAAGTGACAATTGATGCATGAGTCCTTCCATACAACAAAATTTGAAAAAAAAAACATATCAGACTTCAACAATCACAAGCATTTTGATTGTTATGTAGTGCCACTGTTTCATCATTTCACCCTTTAACAGTACAAAGGAAAATTATTGTATGCATTTATCTACTGTAAGTCACAAGTAATGAATCGTGGACTTTTGCAACAAATCTGAGGGCTGTGGGTTTTTAGAGAAGAGCTATTGACAATAACCAACATGCTCTTTAAAAGATGAACACATTCAACAGGAAAACATTTAAAAAAATAGAAAGTGCCAAAAATCCTTTATCATGTTAGACATTCAAAAAATTGAGACATCCCTTGAGCAGAATTTGATGTTGTGTATCAGAGAATTAGACAAGACCATTTTCTGGATGTTAATTTTGCCTTTGTCATGACTGGCTACAGAAATAAAGTATTGCCCTGGTTTTAGTCGATAACATCGAACTGTTTTATCATTATTCATGGCATTGTAAAATTTAGTTGCGCCAAGTGGTGGAAGGCACAAGCAGCAGTTGTGTTATTAGTGTAGGTGACAGTGGAAAAAGAAAGTCAGAGGACTAACAATACATAGTTTAAAGGGTAAAGTAAACAAGAGCTCAATGTAGACTTAAGTGTTTTTAAAGATGCAATATGAGGATCGAATAACACTTTATTTTATTTAATACAATAGAATATTTGTAAGGACAAATGTCTTACAAGAGCAAATATTAATAACTACCAGTAGTATTAGGTTGGAAGAGTAAAATTAGTATGAATGATAAAATATGCACATATTTATACTGCATGAATGAACTCATGCAAATCTTGGCTTTTCCTGTTGGACTTTGGTACTGAAAAGAATTTTTTCAGTAGACTAAGAGACACTTTGGCTTGGTCACCCCTTTGTCAACCGTTCACAGTTGTCTAGCTGATTTTTGTATGCCAAACTTGTAATAATTCTTTTAACATGTGAGTGAGTTTTGAATAGTTGTGGTACTGTACATTATGTACAGTATTTCTATATGCATCAAACATGTGGTGCAACAAGAGGCATTAGGCAAGTACAATAATGTAACATTCTACTTATTTGAAATGATTTTATACCAAATCTGTTTTGAAACCACTGATTAAAACGAAATGTACTTGTGTCTATATTGCAGTCTTGTTTCATTGATGGAGGATAAATATAAAAGTCACATACTGTACAGCTGCTTTCTGCAGTTGTTACAGTGTATAATACCACCTATTGGAGCTACAGATTAATTTGAAAGGACCCTTATTAATAAATGCGAAACACTGTTGATCAATGCAGTTGAGGAAGCAACCACAATCTCTTCCAAAGAAAACTCAAACATTTTAATCTTTTAGGCTTGTTGGAAACTGCAAAGTTGTGTCACTACTTGCAAATTTTATGCAAGGAAAATAGTTATTTTTGCCAATAATAAATTATCATTACCTGTTTCCTGGTGGAAGTGGTGGCCTGCTTGCCACTCCTGGTGTGAGTGGCATTACTGACTGGCTGTCGGGAGAGCTTAACATTCCTCCCTTTGGATCTAATGGACCAGGAGAGGACAAGCCAGACGATGGCATCATCATCTGAGACCCATGAGTAGAGGATCTTAAGCTGCTTGTTCTTCTGCGTTGGTGAGTAAAGATAAACTTGAGTGTTCCACTTGACTTGCTCCTCTAGAAAAGAAAAAGCAACAGAGATCCCTATGGGTACAAGAGACCCGTCATTGAGAATAAGACTAATATAAACCACGGGTGCAATGAAGAAAAATACCGCATTTTCTCAGCTATAAGATGCACCTAAAACTTTCAAACCTGACTGTATCAAATTTAAAATTTACACAGGACCAAAATACCAGAAAATGTTGTTACAGTAGCAGATATTTACTTAACAACTGACAACATTATGCTTTCAGATCTTCATGCTTGTAAACAAAAGGTTACGTGTAAAGGTCACAAAGAGAGCCATGTTTCACATGAAGCATGTGTTTTAGTCTAAGTCACTTCATGTGACTTTTTAGAGTGCTTATTTATTTTATATTATTTTGTTGCTGCTATTGTTATTGTTTCTGCTTTGCTTTTATTGTCTTATATTGTCTTTTAGTATTAATACACAGGTGATTATGCAAAATCGCACGCCCTCATTGGCTCGCAATCTCGGATTATCAGCCGATAATCACCTTGACGGACAAAATGGCTGCCAGTAGTCGTTTTGCCACTGCAAGTGAAGATGATTTCCCGTTGAAATGTTTTTTTTTTCTCTTTTTTGAAATAATCACCTGTGTATTTATACTAAAACAATTATTCGACTCAGGCTCAGTGATTATCGGTGAATATTCACCGAGACGAATATTCACCGATAATCACTTCGCCTTCGGCGAATAATTGTTAAATATTGTATCACATTTATTTGCAACCGGAATCACTTTTTATTGTATATATTATGTTATTGTATTGAGTTTCTTTTTAATACTTAATATGCTCTAATTTCAGCCATCATCTTAATAGGCTGTCTCCCATAACCATCTACTGTACTCTAGTCATTAACAAAATAAATAAATTACCAGTAATAGTAACTTTAAGATTCTTGACAATGTGCTTTGACCATGAAAACAAGAGCTTAAGAAAGACTCAAAAACTAAACATGTAATAATATTTATCCACACTGAGTGATAAGAATTCCACACGCTGCACACACAAAATAATACAATACATACTTTAATGATTGATGAAACGAAATCAATGAAACAACAACAACTGGTTTAAAATTAGAGTCCCAACTGGCCAGAGGCAAGTTACCAAATGGCTATCTACAAGTGCAGCCGTAACCTGCGATCAGACCCATTTTTAGCTTCGCCCATATGTTCTCTTATGTCGTCGTTCGCTAAAATTGGGCCTGACCAAAAGTCTCTCAAGAATTCCGGACGGTCGGCCAAATTTTGGCCGACCAAACTCGTAATCTGATTGGCTGTTGAAACGCCGGAAGTGAAAATGTTATCATGATTGCGCGGAGCTCTCGCGAAGTCCTCGAGACTCATCCGCCATAAGTGTACGAAGAAAGTTGCTGCCTTTTGTCCTTACAATGACGTGGACGGTGCAACTTGATTTTATTTGTATAAATGGAGATATGCCATCTGAAACATCTCATAACTTGTCCAGAATCGGGTTTGAATATCTGGAAAGAGTGAAATTAGCGATTCCGTTGTCGAGCTCTGTGGCCATGTGGTTGAAAGTAATTTGGCAAAAACTTCCCTGATGTTTTGAAAGCTAAATAGCTGGTTCTTTCAAATGGCAATGAAAGCCGATGCATATTGGTTCCCTGAATGAGACAAAGGACATATATATCAACAGGAGGAGATGCTGATAAAATCGCAAGTTAAGCGAATGCATGTTTTGAATAACTGTGTATCAAACGGCTTTATTTACTTACTGTACATGTCAAGATTGCTTCATAATATTTCCAGTTGATTTAACTTAAAACTCGCACTCCAGAAACTAAAATGGCATGTTTCCAGAGAGACCAATTGTACAAAAATAAAAGAAACTTTGCGAGTCCATCTTACTGTTTGTACTCCATCAAGAAATTAACGGCGCAAACTTATCATGATTTTACTGCGCGCAATTCTAGAAATACCGTCTGCAACTGAAGATATTACCCGAAAAAATCACCAAAGAAACCTTCATGGGCAAACACGTTAAAGGAATAATGTATTTCTCTTTTTTTTTTTTCGTTAAAAATCTATTGCCAAACCGTCCAACGACAAAATGCTAGGTTATCTCAATTACAAATTAAGATGTCAAGCTTAAAAGATTGCATATTCAGTGAAGTTCGAAGGAAGAATTACACCGGCCTTTGCCGCAACATAGTCGTCGAAAAGGTACAGAAAGTAACATTCCCCATGCTTTAAATGTGTTTTTCTCAAATTAAAGCCAACGGTAACCTCGAATTCGTTTATAATATTCCTCCCACGGTAATTAACTCTGGTCAAAACAAAATAGCGTGAATCTGCCGTCCACGCGTGTATTGGTGTAATGGAAGTAAATTTGATTGGCCGACGAAGGACATGTCAATCAATCAAAAAAAGTGGGTGGAAGGAATTTCGAAGAGGAATTTGGTCAGGCTCTATTTTTCGTTTCGCCAACTCCACATTACGTACCACGCGAAATTAAAATAGAGCCTGATCGCAGGTTAGTGCAGCCGAGAAGTTGAACCAGGGACTGCACTACCAGGATCAGATTCAACGAGTGGTGTCTGGATCTCAAGACAAACACACTAACCACTGGGCCACACTACTTTCCAATAATAATTTCCCTGTTAGAAATACTACATAAATTTGTGTTCTTTTACATCCTCAGTACTAAAGACTAATTTGCAGGCATTTTGTGATGAAAACGCATCAATATCCATTTATTCCATGTGCACCTAGTTTTGACAAATCAGAAATTTATTTGATGACACTACACAAAGTTACGTGAGGCAGTTGGTTAGTAAGTCTTGTACCATAACCACTCTACATATGTGTGGACTACAATGATGCTTCCTCCAGGAAATGTGTCATAATTTATTTTGCGGGTAGCTGAACCACACAAAATGACCAGGTTTGAAATATGGTGAAGCAGGGTTGGCACAGTGGTGAGAGCACTTGCCTTCCACCAGTGCGTCCCAGGGTCGATATCCAGATTCAACGCCATACGTGGGTTGAGATTGTTGGTTCTCTACCCTGCTCTGAGAGGTTTTTCCCTCCTGATACTCTGGTTTTCCTCTCTCCTCAAAAACCAACATTTGATTTGATTTGCTCTGATTCCTCGTGCTTGGCTAAATAACCTTGAGACTGCACTTGAACTCAAGGAAAAAGGTCTTTTAAACATAGGAAGCAAACAGATCTATAGCAAACCTTTTCGTCACTTGGCTGAGGCACGTTCTCAGTGTATACCAGCCTGTGATTAGGGAATCCTTGAGAGCCACCATTCAGTTCCACAATGGTCTCTCTCTCATCATTACCATCACCATCAAACGGAAGCCACAAGGCCCAACATAAAGTTATAGTTTGGTTCTGAGAGCGCATTAGACTTCCAGACAATGATGGCTGGAAAAAAATAAAGAAACATTATACATGTATTTGCACTAAAGAAAAAAACAGCATGAAAGGAAACAGTTGCTCACTGTGTGAAAAAGTTAATAAAAGCCATCAGAACATAAACTGACTTTCTAAACAATAAAATTATTATTCTGTCACTGGGCTCATCTCCATAGATGCATGCAAAGCCAAAGGTTTAGCCTGGGAACGCAGACATACATGTATTTCAGGAAGTTGTTTGACCGCCGTAAATATGTCAATAATTATTAATATACAAGGTTTGCTGTGTTAAAGGTACATGTAAAAACCTAGAGAAACCTATATGAAACCTAGAAACCTGTAGGCAGCTGAATCTGAGTCCCTGAAATAAGACAGTCATGAAATGCAATGAAAATTTGGCAAAATGTTGCTGGCTGCAGCCAGCAGAAACATTAACAAAGACAGAGAACAGTTTGCTTACTTTACAAAAAAAGTCATATTTTATATCAAGTATGTGCTCAAGGTGGACATGAAAAGCACAGGTTAAACTTGGGCAATCACAGAAGATAGTCAAGGCTATGAAATAACTGACCCTTTTGCCTTTAATCCCGATCAAAGGTTGGGCAAATGGTTCTGACATAACATATTCCAATTCAAAGACAATAGCAAAGAGTGGATGATGGACAAGTTCCTTGAGTTCCAGTCGACTTCTAAGGCCCAAGGAAACAACTTTGCCTGAAATAAAAATGCAAAATGCATAAATCATTGAAGGGTGGTAACCTACAGTACCCATGTGAGTCACAAAACAAATGGGAAACAAAAAGGAATAAATGGACCAAAGAACTGCAAAATACAATATGGTACATTGTATGGATGATGATAAAAAAGTTAAAGTAATAAAGAAAGAGAGATCAACAAAACTGCTTCTCTCATTCTAAAATTCTTTGTTGCACAGAAATTGCTAAAACATGCAAAAGCAGATAAGAAAGCCCTCCCAGTCTTTATTCTCCCCCTAAAACAATTAAGCCACTATACTTTTTTAATAGTGGCAAGATGCCTGTACGCCTACTTAAAAATCCTTGACAGATCTTAATTTCCTGGAAGGGTTTTCCCCATGCTTTTTAATTTTAATCAGCAAGAAAGACCTTGATTCCTCCAGAAAACTAAAAGTAGTGGAACAAATGCACCGAAAGGGATGTTGTTCTTATTGGATATGTGGCTCCTACACAAAATAATTTAAGTAACTGGAGAACAAAATTAGGGTGCTGTTTTGTGTATGGGCTTCCACATTAAGTAACCAGGTTGCTTTATCACTCAAGATAGTATCAAATAAGAGTCAGCCCTGTGTGTTTACATTACCAGGCTGCTATGGACGGTTTTTTTTTTTTTTTACTGTGGATGGTTTCGTTTTATTTATTTACTTGTTTTAATTTTCTGATTATACACAACCAATTTTCAACCCTCACTCTTCTTGTACCAATGCGCATGTCAGTTTCTCTCGCACACTGGGGGGAAAACTTGTCAAAGACCCTTTGAACTACTTTTTTTACCTCTTAATGGTGACTGTGATGCTGGGGATTTTCTCAGAGATTTTCCTCCTTCATATTCTGGTTCAAGATATACAAGGTGGGGCTCACTAACAAACTTCCATCCATTGTGAACTGACACCTGTGCAGCAAAATCACAAGTATTAATTTAAGTATACACTGTAGTTAGACAATATATCATCCAAAAAAAATGTTTTGTTACCCAAAATCCATTAATTACACAGAATGATGTGAATAATTATGAGCAGCTTATAAAGTCAGTACAATCACACCTTCAGCCTTCTTTCAACAATTCCAATCTGCAGTCCATCATCAGGCACTATGTTGTTCTGAAAAAAGTGAAAGTTGTTTTAATTTTAAAGGCAGACAACAGATAAAACGTTAATAATTATTATTAATTTTAAAAAAAACTCAATAATTAATTCCCTAATAGACTAGCAGAAAAGAGAAAGCAGGCAAGAACTTACTGTTTATCATCACTAGTTTGGGATGATAGCAGTTTCTTTGAAAGAAAAGTTTGCTTTTTTTGGCCTGCTAAAGTGCATTATACTCTAAGGTACTAAGTAATAATAAATTTATTGTAATTCTAATATTTTAGCTATTCATAAATTCCTCAAGTGAAGCAATGATCATCGCAGTTATGAACGCAATTTTTGCAATTGCATAAAGAAGCCTGAAAAATTCAGGACTTCAACGGGGTTTGAACCAGTGACCTTGCGATACTGGTGCAACGCTCTAACCAACTGAGCTATGAAGCCACTGAAGTTGGGAGCTGGTCATTTGTGGGTTCTAATGGTCCCGTGAGGAATGAATCAACGATTAATTAATATTATTGGTTTAAACAAGATGGCTAAACAAGAAAACAACTGTAGGTGGCAACATGTAACTATGAATAAGAAAAAATATTGTAAACTGAATTGATATCATGGTAAATATTTGGCCACCAAAAAAGGTACCCCTCAAAACATCAGCTTTCAAATTTTTTACCATGGTCAATTTACCATGTGATGTCACTTTAATCATTGATAAACTCATTTCACCTGTGTTTCACATTTCACTTCCCCAATGACCATTCTCCACATACGTCATCTGTTTAAGCAGACATCCGCCAAGATCTGTATTCGGTGGACTAACAGTCTTACCTTATGCATACATGTAGGTGACACTGCTTTTATATCCCAAGCTGATTTATCTATTTTGCCTACTTTATTTTAAACATTACCTTATGAAGTCGGTCACTGTTAAGCATCTGACGCAGCTCATCTTCAAACTCCTCAATTGATGGACAGAGTGAAATACTCAACTGCATTAAAAAATAATGTTATTTAATTTATCAAACACCAGCACATACATGTACATGCATTTATTTACATGTGTGAAGAGCCTAGCCTTATTATGAAAGGCTATTAAACTGCAGTAAATTTGATTGCTAAATAAAGATTGGAAGAGTATATTGGAAGAGTTCTCCACTGGTATTACATAGGTATTTGGTTCAAATGCTGTTCAACTCTTCAAGCTTTTTCTAGATTTCCTATGTTCCATTAATGCTTGCATTCATGACTGCGATGCTTTAACAATCTTTAGAATGCATGTACAGCTGTACATGCTTCTTTCCCAAATTCAAGCATTTGAACAATTTTGAAAATTTGAGTATAAAAGATTCTTCATTTTGACTTGTTGTTAAAATGACACGAAAGTAGCTGACTGAAAATGGCTTACTAGCCGGCGGGTTTAGCCAGCTACCAGCTTTATTGACAGTCCTGGGTATGGTTACCGTAATGAATCCATAAATGATAAATGATCACTTCTGACAAATTACAATAATTGTAAAAACCAGTACAGCTTTGCTTGGTAATTTTCAAAGAATTAACAACAGGAGTAAGTGCATCCATGCAAACTTGAGAGTTTGACAACTGAACAGAAATGTTCACTATAAAGAGGTCATTTTTATTTGAATGTGCATGTTGATGCAACATGCAATTTTATACCTTATTGATAAAGCTTGGAGTGGTCTTAGCCAGCCTTGGTTTCTTCAAAATGTCAATCACTCGAGAGCCTAGTGAAAAAAATATTGACAGGTATCTATAATTTGTTAATCATTATAATGTACTTAACAGATCAGTTTCCTGAGGAAGGGTGCATGACCTACAAGAAAATTCACAACGAAAGCACAGACATCAAGCACTAACTCTGATCAATTTTGAAATCTATAATAATATAATTTATTATAATTTATTGTAATTATAGCGTATGTCTTTCCAAAAATCCATGGCATTCACCCCTCTGAATTACATTAAACCAGAAGCAACATTCTTGATGAGTTTCGGGGTTGGTATTACTTTAAATTTATAATATAAAATTAGGTTAAACCGAAAGACATTTCAATATCATTCACAAAGAAGTTCATTTCAAAACACCATAAGCAAGTTGAAAACAATGCCTGAAAACGATGGCTGACCAGATAATGCAACTAGTAACTTGCTATACACGCCCTGTGATTTTTTTCAGTTATAACAAATGCACCTTGATTTCTAAATTCTCTTCAGTCAATTGAAAATAAATCAATCTCATTTGGTACTTACCATCTGGCTGTGGTTCTAAAATCCCTGGCACAAAGTCATCACCACTCATGATAGCATTTTCAGGAATCAGATGAAACACCTTCTCAAGCACTGGGTGGATTTGAAGGACATAACTCACACTACAAGCCTCAACTGGAAGCAAACTAGGTGACTCTGGTTGAGAAAAATACAATGAAAGAAGACAAAACAATGATTTTGTGTTGCAATTATCTGTTGGGCCCATACATAACCCCTACTTACATGTATAATGCATACTGGTAAGAGAAATTCTGGGTTGGAGGTTCGCCCCCTTTATGGGGTGGCTTTGATAACATGCATATATAAACTCAGCCCTTGTTTACTGTTTATATATTAAGTAACAACCAGGATATGAAACCCAACCACTCTTGTGAGAGGCAAGGGATTTCACCACTTCACCATCCTGAAGTCCTCTTATAATAACATCAGTTATTCCCAGTTGATCGCACATTTGGCTGTACAAGATTATACACTGTACCTGCCTAAAAAAAACTCAACTTCAATGAAAAGACAGGAACTGGTATTTTCCTGTTGGTCACGTGCAGTAGTGTCTATGTTGCAGGTGACTTTGTCGCTTAAGTTAAACTGCAACCAAACTACCTGTAGGTCACTTCGTTTCAACCTACGTTACCGTGTTCAGTGCTCCACTTTCAGGAAAAAACCTAGGGACCAGCTGGCCCCTAAGTTTTCAGATTTGATCGCCAGCTCAGATATTCTAGTAGCAAAACTTTTTCGGCCCTTCAGGCCTCATAGAAGCATTCTGAAGGTGATTGCAGGTATGTATGATCCCATAGGTTTACTGAGTCCAGTGCTAGTTGGAATGAAAGTTTTATTCCAAGAGTTGAATGGGACGAAAGGTTAACCGGCGAATTCGAGAAACAGTGGAAGATGGTTGAGACTTAAAGGACGCGAAAGAGGTTCATGTTCCAAGATGTGTTTATGGAGTAGTCCAGGGTATTAGGTTAATTGTTCATTGCATGGATTTGCCGATGCTAGCAAAATGGCCTATTGCGCCATCATTTATTTTGTGTGTGACATTTCTGGAATCATCACTCCAACATTGCTAACATCCAAGACGAGAGTTTCCCCTGTGAAGGTGCAGACGATACCACGATTGGAATTAATGTCGGGCAAAATTCTTGCTACGCTCATGAATACCGTTTAGAACGCCTTAGAAGAGGAAGTCAATATCCGGTATACGTTTGTGGTTAGACAGCAAAACAGCTCTTTGGTGGATAGCAAACAATGGGGAGTGGAAACTATTTGTCCGCCATCGGGCTAATGAAATTCTCAAAGTCACTAAGAAGGAGGAATGGGGGTATTGCCCAAGCGAAGAGAATCCAGGGGACATTGGTTCAAGGGGTGAGAGAGCCTCAAGACTGATAGAACGTGACCTACATGTACATATATGGTGGAGAGGTCCCAGTTGGCTATCCCGACCAGAAAATGAATGGCCAAATTCAGAGGCCAGTGAAACCGCTCAGAGCAACGAAGATAGAAAACGGGTTAACGTGACAGTGGCAGGCGTGACGAAAAAATCACTACAGGTGTCACGCAGGTGTTGGACGTAAACAACTTCAGTACGTATGGACGGCTGTTGAGAGTGACTGAGTGGGTTGAATGTTTCTTGTTTAATTTACGGTCAAGTAGAAAAGGACAAGAGCGGAAAACAAGCACACTCCACACAGACGAAATAGCTGCAACAGAAAACACATGCATCAAGGCTTGTCAAGAAGAACTGAAGAATGACAAATCATACCAGGAACTGGCTTACAAATTGAAATTGTGGGAACGTGGGGGTATATTGAGGGGCAGAGGGAGGTTAGAGAATTCTGACTTAGACATGGAGTCACAGCAGCCCATCATCCCTATGAAAGATCACAAACTCACAAAACTACAATGTACATGTACTCATTGAAGAATGGCAAAGAAAGGTACACCACGGAGGGTATCAAGTTAGAGTTGAGATTGATGTCGATAGGAATAGCATTGTGAAGGACTGAACAGAAGAAAAAATAAAGTGTAATCAAAAGGAAAGATACACTCCTCTGTTTTTCAGACCAGTGCACAGCAGTGAAAAATTCCCCAACAGATACTATTTATTGGTAAAACAATGACCTGTGACCTGTGTTTTGTACCTACCCAAAATTGACCTGGGTTGAAACAAAATGACCTAGTTTGGTTGCAAATTAATCTATAAAGGAACAAAATGACCCGCAACATCTACAAGTGGACAAAAAGCAACAATTGATTGCATCTTGCCAAACATTATGAAAAACAAAAATTTATTTAAAGTGAACTCAAAATTATCGCTTTCAATAAAAGAAATTATGTTTGGTATTATTGATAACGATTCTAAATTCTGTTTAGCCCTCAATCATTTAGTCATTATAGGAAAGTATTTTCTTTACGTAAAAGCTCTTAACAGTAAATTTTACATCTTTAATGAATTTGTTTCCCTAGCTCGTGATAAAATTAGGCTAGAAAAATATATTTCTTGTACGACTAGTTGCGAAAAAGAGTTCAGAACAAAATGGTCTGTTTTTTCGTCTCTTTTAAATACGGAATGAAACTCTGTTGTACTCAACTGATTGCGCTCTAAAGTTTTTATTGTATGAGGTTTCCTTTTTGTTAGTTTTAAGTTGTAGTGTTTGTTAGTGTTGCAGATTGTCTTTTGTGAATGTTAACAGCACAAAAAAAAAACAAAAAAAAAAAACAAAAAAAAACAAAAAAAATTTAAAGTGAACTTTTAAAGTGAAGCCTTTCAATCCCAAAACTGAGACTCATAGATTTTACTCTCACTGTCTAATGCCAGACAATTTTACCAGTCACTGGAGACCACTTCAGGGAGGAATGCGTTAATCAAAAAAACCTCAAAATGCAATAATTGAACTTATTAATTAAAAATCACTTAAATAGAGCCGTTTTTTCAATTGAGTGTCGAAAGTAATTAGAGAATTACTTTGGTTTTGCAGTACTTCACTCAGTGATTGGTTCAAAGTTCTTGTGCCACTTTTTCAACCAATCAGAAGTGAAACCAAAACCAATCGTGGCTTGTGCGTACACATTTTCGGGTCGGCTACGTGCAATTACTTCGAGTTTTGATTGGTTTACTGCATTGTCTCTGTGCTTTTTGATTGGCCAAAGTACATGTAATTACTTTGGTTTTGGTATTATGACACTCATTTGAAAACCACTTTATCTGATAGTCACTGTGTAAATTACATGAAATACATGTACATTGTACAATTTCAAAGTTAAAAAAGAATACCTTCAATCCTTTCGGAAATCGTAACCAGTGCAGCAGGGGAGCCACAGTAAAGAGGGAGGCTAAGATTAAAATAAATCGTAAGCAACCAGTAAGAGCCACACAATTTTCCCTTAAATAGCTAACAAGAAACTTATTATCTTCATAACCACAAGCTATATTCATTGTTTATAAACAATTCTTATTTGATATTTAAATTTTGCCAACCACAGAACCCTTGTTTCAACAGCCAGTAGATCTCTGGTTGGAACATTAATGACAATAGGTGACGTCCCTGTAAATACATCTTATTCAAGGGCTTAACATATAACACGCGACGATATTTTGCGAGTTGCGTAGTGTTTACGAGCAATGAGCAAAATGTCCGCGAGTATTATATGTTAAACCATCGCATAGGAGATTTATTATTCCACTACAAAAATGTATTATTTTGCTTCAATTTTATTTGGTGAGAGTGCTTTAAAAAAACCATCACCTGTCCTTCCAGGCGCGTGCGAACGATGTCAACAGCACAAAAGCCAGCCAAATGTCCTTATTTGACTGGATAAACGAAAAGACGAGTGACAAGAGATCACAAACCAAATTCTCTAAATTCTCAGTCTTTGCATCATGTTGAAAACAATTTCTTTCATTGAAAACTCCCGTTCCGTCCGTATTTGCTCTGTTCTAAACCGGTCAAACGTACCAGGACACTACAGTCTATTACCGTCTCATATTTTGCGCATTTTCTTGACCAAATATGGTAAAATGGCATAATAGTGGAATAATAATAGTGAGTATGGCTACAGTATATTCCTGTACCTACATGCAGTCAGTTAAAGTCTACATGTAAGCAATTGGTGCTTCATTTTTTAGTTTCCGTGCTTTGATCCTCATTTTCAAATGCTGCAAATGGTTTTCAACTGAGACTACCACTGTACAATGAACAGTTTAATGTCATTCGATCTGCTGCGTGAGGGGTGAAGGTTTGTTGGCTTTTTACGCACAATGTACAGCACTAAACTTTTCTCAGATCTGATAAACTGGGAAGGTACTCTTTGATTTTGACATTGCATAATTAAAGGCTATTCTCACATGTAACTGACACATTACCTTTTTGCCCCAGGCTGTCTTGAGGTTGTCTCAGAAAGTTCAGAAATTCTATCGAATATTCTGATTATAGTCCAGCCACACCCAAAGCTCTGACCACCCACTGATTTTTAAAGAGAAAAAATAATTGACAGAATGAAATGTTACAAATTTCAATTTAATGGAATTACTTTGAATTATGCAACAAAAGTTGATGCATGGATAGGTCAAACTTTCTAACACTTTATATTTTGGACGCTTATCTCAGAGCTGCATTGTACATCTCATTTACATTGTACATTATAAAAATTAATAACAATAATGATTCTTACCTTCCCCAGTAACTTCCACTACCCCAACACATGTGATGTCATTCAGTGATGAGTAGAAATACACAGCCTTTAAAAAAATGAAAAAACAAATAGAGAGAGAATGACTAAACTTGGCCTAAAGGGGGTTTTATTACACAGTTGATGAATGCACTGATGAATCATTTTTTAAATAAATTTAGACTATTCCTTTCGCTTTTTTTTTTTTGGATTTGGAGGACAATTTATTATATTGATCATAATTTCTTTCTTTGTCAGGCAGAACACTTGCTTAGATACAGTTAGTGTAAAAATCACACCATTGTACATCATCGCTAAGAAGGACTCAAGATTTCAAATTTCTCAACTTTGATAATAAAATTATTTAAGTTCCCAGGGTTTGCTTGAATGAACATCAGAGATCAATCAAATTTCAGTGTGTGGTGCGCATCCTTTCATTGGGTGTTTCCTCCATGGCTCAGTTGCCAATAGAGTGTTTTCACTCACGTGATCAGTAACCTTGTTTTTCCACCGAAACAAAGGAAAATGTTTGCACAATAATAGAGCTCAATTCCCAGAGGATTGGATCGGGACACCAATATGGCCGCCATTTCATTGTTTGGGGACACCAACATGGCCGCCGTGACGTCACGTGAAAACACTCTATTAGACTTATTTACTGTGACTTTTGTATAATTAATTAAATATACAATTCATGCTGAAACTTTACAAAAGACGGTGCTTGTCGAATCCACATGCTTGATTGAAGTGATTTTTCAGTTTCTCTTCACGGTTTGGAGCTAAGAACGTTACACAAACAAGTTTTATGCAATCATTTTTTACATCCAACATGCGGTTGAGTGGGTAAACCATCCGACTGGTGTTATGAAGACTCTGGTTTTTCAGTTCCCTTTTGCCTGTTGCTGAACAGCTACAATGTAGTCTATCATCATTCATACAGGCACATCACATCATAAAACATCTGATTCCATACTTGTGGTAATTATTATCCTTCAGGAATGTTTGCAACCGGGCAACACTTATTTTAAAAATTTTCAGCAGTTTATTATTGAAGATATGTATTGGCTCTAAATTTTCTCTACTAAGTGGCGTGGCTCTGTTTAAAGGTGGCAAGTGAGAAATGCTGCCAGTTGACCTCTAAGAGTTCTTTCTCCAGGAAAGAAGTTTGAGTCTTCAAGAGCCAAATTATTTTTTTGTTCTACTTGAGCTTATAGATCTGTTCTAAAACAGATTGAAGGTTTGAAGGTTTCACAACTGATGTCAAGTTCTGTATGAGTTCATGCAACAACATTTTAATTGAGTTGAGATCTGAACTGTCCCCTGCTGAATAACCATTCCATTTTCCTCCAAGAAAGGCATAGCAAGATTGCCAAGAGTGAGAGAGGAAACTGAATAGACAAATTACAGTGTAAATTCAACACTTTGAGTGGAATAGCACAAAATTCGGATGTGGGGGTCTCATGTGGTGAGAATGTAGCAGATAATTTTTTACTCCGCAACCTGATTAATCAATAACAATAGTTTTCTTTAATTGGTACAATTACGTAATTCAAATCTTGTGGATAACTAATATACAAAGACTTTGAAACGCTGCTGCACCATTTCAATTACCGAGGTTTTGCCAAGGTATTATTGTATGCATTCCTGCCGCAACTTTGGAGCCTGAACATATTTTTACCTTGCCAAAACACCATCCTTGCACACGATTATCAAGGAAACAATAATTCCTTCCACCAAACAGAAGACCCAGAAGGTCTTTCATCACATGCATTTTTGAGCAATAGATTACATTTAAAAGACAGAAAGCCATGAATGCACACTCAGGTAAGGTCACACATGTATTTCAAGGTAATGGCCCTACATGTATATATATACACATGTAGCCTCCGTAGTCAAGGAAATCATTCAAATTTTGCTCCGGAGGTCATCAGGGTTTGGCAGTGGGGCATTTTTAATGCTTTTGATATAACAAAGTAAGCAAAAAATTGAAAACCGCCCAGCAAAGTCAAAGCAAAAGAGTGTGCACAGGCAGTTAATTTGCCCGGTACCCGACATGAACCCCCTGCGCAGTATGCCATACTATACACGTCCATTCAAATTACCCATGCCACATACCTCATCACAGATGACTCTGTGCCGTCCATTTTCATTATCACTGCTAGGAAGATAAGGCCCTAGCCAAGTGCTTCCAAAAAAATATCTGTTAGCAGCATCATAAAATGTCAATCGAAGTTGGAATTCAACATTCTGGGAACTGATGTCCTGAAAAAAAAATGACAACTTTAATTACACTCCATGATAAAACGACAATGTTAGGATGGTTAACATTTTACCCTGAAAACAGCGTGTTGTCAGCAGTTTGTTCAAACAAAATATGAGCCTGCAATACTTGTATGTAAAAAACCACTGAAAATGGCAAATGATTGAATGAACGTAACATAATCTGGGAGACTCCAGATCTCCCAGTATCAAGATTACGCTCTGAAATCTCCCAATTTGTGTTGCCCTGGCTATTTTAACATCGATAACAACAAAATTTGAAAGATTCATAAACTCTGTTAAACTGTACGTTGCTACTGACGGACCAAAATAAACCATGCACCAGACTTGTGGAAATGTTTTAAGGAAGGGGTGTTAAAGGCATGTGATGAAGTATGTGGGAAGAAGAAAGGGAGGAGAGATCAAGGGGACACATGGTGGTGGAACGAGGACGTTAAGGAAGCCATAGCGAGAAAGAAGGATGCGCATAAGGAGATGCACAAAAGTGGGACTGAGGCGAACAAGGCCAGATACAAGAACATGAAGAATCGGACAAAGAAGATGATTGCAAAAGCAATGAAGCAGGTGGCTGAGCGGGAGCTGAGAGGGTTGAGTGAGCATGCAAACAAGGTGTTCAAGCTTGTGAAGTCAATGAAAAAGGATGGGAAAGATGTCGAGGGAGGAAGATGCATGAGAAGAAGCGACGGTAGGCTGAGTTTCAGTGAGAAAGATGGAGGGAAAGTCTGGAAAGAGCACGTGGAAAGAATTATGAATGAAGAGAATGAGTGGGATCGGAATGTGGAAGCGGACTTGGTGAAAGGGCCAGTTGAGAGGGTTAGAGCTGTCCGAGGAGTTTGAGGTGAAAGTTGGTGTGCACCAGGGTTCTGTGTTGTCGCCGTTGGTTTTTGCGATCGTGGTTGACGTGGTTAGGGAGAATGTGAGAAATGGTTTGATAAGTGAGATGTTGTATGCAGATGACTTGGTTTTGATGAGTGAGACGATGGAGGGACTGAGGGAGAAGTTCTGGAAATGGATGGAGGCATTCGAGAGCAAGCTCTTCCACGATAAAGTATCACTTATGGTACACATATACCAAGGAAAAAATTCTCTTGTGGTTTATCACCAGACAAAAAATTTCTGGACAATTCCTATTTAATATGTGGTATATACGTATTTGAAGTTTTCACGTGACGTCATCTCCGCCATATTGGTGGATGGAAACGTACAAAAGATCTCTCCTTAGCTTCTTTTGTTCGTCCAGCACCAGAAGTCGTACATTTCGTTATTGTTATTGGTGTCTCAAGAGGTTGGTCAAAAACGTCCTATACACAGGTACATTATTGTCATGCACATATCGAAGTAAGATTCTTCGCCAGGTTTGAAAGGGAAACAGTAAAGTTTAATTTAATAAGTTTCTGTGAATAAAAAGCACAACAACGATCAAATGCGTCAATTGCATTCATTACGTTACTGTTAAAATTAAAAAATATAGAAACTTACAATAGTTGGAGGAAGAGAAATTCCCATTAAAGACTTGAACAACAACCGGAAAGGAATATTAGGCTTTTGCTGTGATCCTGATCTCCTCCTGTTGGGATGAACTGGAATGAGGCGATTGTTTTCAAAAAATTCCGGCCAATTTTCTTCTTCTGCGTCCGCCATAACAAACCATGGCGCCAATGACGGCGCCAATTTGAAAATTTGTAGCCTCGCTACTAAAAACACCGTGCAAAAGTTCGTTGGTAGAGTAGTCTGGGCTCTAAAACAATTTTAATCCAAATATGGTAGTATTTTCCTTTTATGGCTTCTGTTGGGTGGCCGCTCGTCGAGAAAAATGGTGGTGTGAGTACCGTGTGGGTCGAAATCCCGTGAAGTTCAGCTCAATATCTGGGTTTCCTCTGTTATCCTGCCACTGGAAAGTTCTTCCTTAGCATCACAGGGTTTTATCTTTGAGCTAAGTAATTCAACGCGATAATGATCGGCGGATTTTTTGTTTACAATCATAAAGGAGAGGTGTTGATCTCTCGAGTTTACCGGGATGATATTGGGTAAGTGTATTGCTGCAAGCTTTGATTTATTTCATATTGGAATCTTGAATCTCTTATGTCTTACTACTTAAGTGCCATGAAGATGCAGAGATGTGTGCTATTGTAGAAAATCTTTTGGGGGAGATAAGATCCTATAGCAAATTTCTGGCCCAATTCAAACCACGAGGTTGAAATTATGGAGTTAGCAAGTACATGTAGGCACAGTACTCGTCTCGGTTGCCTGCCAACATTGCCCGACAACCAAAAAAACTTTTGTAACTTGTGTGACATGTCACGATACGGCATTTGCATGATGATGCCGTCTAACTACAAGTACCAGAATCCTGTCTCATGCTAATGCGAATGAGAGCTTTTGTTATTTTTACCCCACTAGGAATACAAAATTTAGCTAAGAAAAGAAAAACAAACTGAATTCTGGTAGTTGCAGTCAAATGACGCTATAGTGAAAATTGCCTATTACCACTGTACAATGCAGACCAGAAATAAGC
>OX421446.1:44164608-44172108 GCA_949126865.1 Montipora capitata | reverse complement strand
AGTTGTGTGCTCTAACTGTTTTGCATTAATTTTTCATCCATTGGTGATGACTTTACGCGCAGTGTTAAGCTTTCCCTGTTTCAAGGGAGGCATCTTTTAAAATTACCGTATTTACCCGTGTATAAGTCGGCCTTTTATGGCCTCAAAAGAAGCTCCAAAAATCGCCCTCGACTTTTACACGGGTCAAAGATTTAGAGCCAAGTTCCAGCTAAGTAATTTATTCAAAATTAACATAACAATGTTGTCTTGGGCATAACGAACGCAGTGGACAAAAGACTTATAAAGGAATGTAAGCAATTTCAGTTGAAATGAAAAAGGATTTGTCCAACTCTAAGTGTTAAAGATACTCACAAGCACAAATATGAAATAGACACTGGAAATTTTCATTTTCCAAAGGCGGAAAGCTCTAAAAGGCATTTCTGTTTCTTCAAATAAAACGCAATCATTCAACGGCTTAGTAACCTGGCGCAATACCTTGTGTTTGCGTGCTAGCATCAGGTAGCTACTCGGTGTAGGCACTCATATAGTGGTCCGGTGTAGACCATGTAGTTACCAAGCATCGTCACTCGTGTTGCCTGAAAATGCTGGTTGGTAATGATGTGTTTTTTTTTTTCTTTACACAAACCTGGCTGATTTAAATGCTTTTGCAAACTTCGTATTGTCTGGTTTATGAGTTTATGTTTTGTTTGTCATGTGAGAATTAGAAGTCAAGGACGAATTAAACCTTGCACATTTCGCATTGATCGCAAGTTATTTCAAAGATTGATTCCTGCTTAGAACTGTGTTGTGCTTATCCTCTAAAGCCCTGTATCCTTGAACAATGAAACAGGTTAGTTTGAGGTTTACATGTTAGATTTTCTGAGAACTTTTTTGAAACTCAAGGACAAAATGCCCACATATACAACAACTGCTGAACCACAAAACTATTAAGCCCTTGAGGCCCTGATTTTTTGTGTATGCACAGTTCCAGAAATCGAAGAATACACGATTTGTATCCTATGAACATTTCACAAAGAAAGTAAGAAATTGCCTTTTTTGCCATCAAAAATGGGGGGTTGAATTATACACGGGATCGACTTATACACGGGTAAATACGGTAATGAACACACATGTACCGGTAGATGTATGTTGTTAACACCACAGTGCTAGTTGCAAACTTAACGTGTTTTTGCAATCTCCATCACACAGCTCTTCTGGTTGCTTTCAGACCTAAAATTACCTGGTAAAGCTTCTGCTGATGAGAATGGCATTTTGCTCCCTACTAAATTCCTTTGAACAAGCTTTTAAAGTGTATCACTAAAACACAGAAAACTATGGGACTGGGTGGTTGTGAGGGATAGGATTCTTACATACATGTAGAATAAGGTTTATATTAATAATAGGCTGATTTAGGAACAGAACGGGAACGTCAGTGGCGACGTCGCGCGCAGCAAAACTACCAATGAGAATTTAGAATAGAGAAGAAAAGAGTGGAGTCTATTCTATTCTGAATTCTCATTGGTGTTTTTTCTGCGCGCGCCGTCGCCACTGACGTTCCCGTTCTGTTGCTAAATCAGCCTAATTATTCTTTCAAGACTTCGGAGGTAGGTCCATTTTTCATCTCTCATCACACGCCAATCAAGTTCATGCGTCGCTCAAAGTGAGTCAATAGGTTTGCAGATTGTTTAATATTTCTCTCATGAATCATTTGAATCATATTAAAATACATAGCTCAAGAATAATATATATATATATATATATATATATGAAATACAAATAAAAAATGCATACTGTTTGCTCTTTGAAAAACTTAAGTAAGACTGATCACCACAATGTAAGTTTTACAGTATGTACTGTAAGTTACATGTAAGCTTTTATTTGCACAGTAAAATGCAGCTCATTGCAAATAACAGCCGTAGCTAGAGGCTTTTTTAAACAATCCCTTTGTACCCACAGTTTTTGGAATTCCTTGACAAGTTTTAAGGCAAAACGATCGGAGTATGAGTGCTGGTAAAAGTCTTAAACTTCACAATTATTTATCATGTACAGCTGTACTTACAATGTGATTAATTTCCACTAACAGATAAGAAAAAGCATTTCTGTTGGAAGTGACTAGAGGGGAGAGAAAAGGCTAAAACATGTGCATTTCCCTGCTACTTTTTAGTACTACAATGTAGTTGTTTTGATTGCAAAACATTGTTTGTGTAGTCTACAGTTCCTTTTCACGTACATGTACATGTAGGTGTGTGTAAGATAAAACCTGATGTCTTTTGTCCACACCACTGTTGCTACCAAGTGAATTGGTAGAAAAGTATGAAGAGATTTGCCAAAAAAATATTGGACAGGTGATCAAAACTGGGATTGGTTTTGTGTTCTATATTTTCAAGGCAAATTGCCATACATATATGACTCCGATAGCAACTGATACTCTGAAATCAATGTCACACAAGACCATACTGTAGTTAGACAAAGGTCACAAATCTGCCATGAGTGCTGTAATCCTGCCTGCAATGTACAGGTTCTAGTTATTTTCAGAAAACTCCAAAGAAAAGGATAAAACAATAACTACCATTGTACTATTTAGATGTAGTTGAGCCATTTTTGTTTACTATACAGACACGAGAGGAGCAAGCCCAGATCACAAGTCAAGTAACGGGACAGATTGGTTGGAGAAGAGAAGGGATCAAGTACAGAAGAAATGAACTTTTTCTTGATGTATTGGAATCTGTTAACCTGCTTATGTCCCCACAAGGTGTGTTTGTGTGTGTTTTGGTCTTTTAAAGGTAAAGGTTAAGCTTTTATTTATCCTCCATGCTGTGAACTTACTGTAAATCAATCTGACAATTTTGCAGTGTTACTCACTTTGCCATTTTGCAAAGTTGAAAAACAAACATACTTTATTGACTTGGAGTAAAGTTATTCTGTGACTTTTTTAACCTGGAAAGATGAATTCATTCATTACTGCAATTTTGTGTCAGAGTAATCAACTACAATGTACCAGTATTTGTTCAAATATTGATTTTAAAGTCTGAGTCATAAATCTGAATTCGAAGCGCTTTTCTTTTTATTTAACCTTATGATGCCCTGAAATTCTCTGTCACCTCATCTCCTGGTCTAACTACATGTACATTGTATCTTCCCAAGAATTCGTTGCACACTTTAAGTTTTACGGAAGACTACACTATGCACTTAGCTGCCTGTACGAAACAGAATACATTAATGCAGCGCTGCATTACCATCTTCTAAGCGCTGCAAAAGGTACTGCTTTAGGGTTGCATGGACGCTGTTTTTATTGCGCTGCAACAGTGCCGATTTGTGACTGCGTGAGCACTGCATTAGTTACAATGAGAGCTGTAGGAACACCTCAAGGATCACACAACAAGGAGTATTGTTTGTTAGCAGTGTTCATGCAGCGTTTTGCCGCACTGTTCAGTACTGCGAGCGACAAAAACATCACTGCATGATTATGACATATGATACCCATGTACCTGTGATTCCTGGCATGTTTTTCATCAGGGGCTCTGACGCCATCTTGGTTGGGGGGCAAACGTGGCTTAAATTACAGTGAATGTACATACATGTATGGGATTTTGGCTGATTTCAAACCTCCATAACTCCACTGCAAAAAGGCAGATTTCAAAATTTTTAAATATTTTTAGTTGTGTTGTTAATAAATTGTATCATTCACTGAGAATTGGATGTTAGAAATCTCCTCATGTTGCTTCAAATTTCACGGGAATTTGCATAATTTTCTAACATGGGTTACCGTGCTATGTACAGGTGTTTATGTAAAAAACATAATGTATGTTAATTTTGTACTTTTTGTAAAACAAAAGCAAGTAAAAAATAATCTGTGAGGACTAACATGGCATCAAGTGATGATAACCATTTAAGAAGTACCAGGCTATGGTGTGACTGTCCTTACTACGGTTACTGATGTAATTCGCCAGCTGTTGTCCTCTAAAAATTAACAGAGTTTCGAACATGTTAATAACCCATGCACCATAGTTAACATACATAATGATTTTGTGTTGTCAGCTTCAGTCAATGCATATCCTGGTCTTCATTTATTGGTTAATATTCACTGAATACTTTTAATTTCAAGGCCAAGTTCTCAGTGCCCATGTGTCAGGCAGAGTTGTGATGAAGAGCTTTCTGTCGGGAATGCCTGAATGTAAATTTGGAATGAATGACAAACTAGTGGTGGAGAAACAAAAAAGTGGAGCAGCAGAATCCTCTTTTGACCCACAAAAGAAGTGAGTAATTATTGCAAGTGCATAAATGTTACAACAGAACAACAACAACTTTTCTTTGGTATTGATGAAGAGTCAGCATTCTGTCGCACATGCAAATTGAAACTGTTTTGTATTTAAATTTTTTTATTGTAACATAATTAAATCATTATGTTCATGTATGGATAAGGTCTGTAAAGAAACCAACCTCGCAGTAAACTGACCATGGCATGAGTCATCCCGAAACATGTCTTTAAAAGGATGCCTTGTGAGTCTTAAGTTTATTTTAATACTGTTACTGTCATTAAGCTATGAAAATGTAAGATTTACATGTACATGTACTAAAGCAATAATTATTAAATGCTTTTTGGTGCACTTGAAAGAAGAGGATGACATTTTTCCTGTGATGATTAATTAAGTTTCGTTCTCTTGAGAATTACATTTGTCATAATTTATTTTTCAGAAATACAACGAGCAAATCAGGAATAGCAATTGATGATTGTACTTTCCATCAGGTCAGTGAATACTGTGAAATTGTTTTACTTGTGTAATGTAATGTACCAGTAACAACTTAATTTAAAGAAGGTTTACAAACGTATGACAAATACTACCAGTTTAGCCAAGGTTATTCTTCCACTGGGCCTTCTAAAAAGTTTTAAAAAATACAAATACAAGTACAAATAACAGGATAAAAATCAATCAAGCTATAACATTCTGGAACTGAAAATGTAGAATTAATTTGAAACAATGTACATATCTAAAAAAAATTGTATAATTCCTTCTTAGAGCGAGTTTCAATCGAGTATCGTGAAACCAAAACGAAAGTAATTAGTTTGGCCAATCAAAAAGGGCGGAGACAATCCAGTAAACCAATCAAAACTCAAAGCAATTACTTGTAGCCAAAACAAATTGCAGGAAAATGTGCATGCGTGAGCCAGGATTGGTTTTGGTTTCACTTCTGATTGGTTGAAAAAGTGGCACGAGAACTTTGAACCAATCACTGAGTGAAGTAATGCAAAACCAAAGCAATTTGCTAATTACTTTCGACACTCAATTGAAAACTGCTCTAAATACTCTAATAGATTTAGTATTCCTTATATTCCCTGGCTGTATTGCAGGTGCCCTTATTCCTCATGTATCTTCAACAAGGAGTCCTCTCAAGACCCAAACCTTGGGATTATTTTACTGTTTATTTCCTTGACAATATAAATTATTGTGACCAGCTCTCCCAATTAATTAACGCGAGCAAATCGCAGTTTCAGGAAACAAGTTCCTGGCCTCTAACTGGTATTGTCTTTTCCTGATGTTGTTTCTTTTCGCTTCGCTTTCTGTTTGCAGTGTGTAAAGCTTAGCAAATTTGAAACAGAACGTGCAATTAGTTTCATCCCACCAGATGGAGAGTTTGAACTCATGAAGTAAGGATGGAAAATTATGTGAAAATGTTTATTATGGAGTAAAATGGTTTATATATGTAAGTGGTTAATGATTATAGGTCAGTTCAATGAGTGCAAAAAAACAAAAACAGGGAAGTGTAAGTTGGGCATTTGTTTTTTTGCTGGAAGCCCTTGAAACATCTGTTTTCAATATGAGGTCTTTTCGGAACCTTTTATCAGTGTCCCCAAAAGCCTCTTGTCCTTTATATCCATCTAAAAATTCATGGGTAAAAATTACAGAAAAATATGAATAATAAAAATAATTAATATTGAAAAAGCCAGAAAATGCTGTCTCTTAGGCTGTTGTGGTATGATTCCTTATAAAATTATTAATTAGTTTTCATTGGTAGAACCATATGCCTGGTAACTTATAGTAACAATAAATTTTAAGTTTGTGGACCATATGCTGATTACTGTACATACAAATGTCTTCTTGCCCATTTTTTTCCTGTTCGTTTTCTCTGTTTTTTGACTCTTGTACGTTTCTGCTATTTTCCCACAAAAATAAGTGTTGGGGTTTTTCTGGCACTTCCTTAAAGATCAACGGCAAGTTGCAAAGGAAACGTTTTTCTCATAAGTCCTTACTGTTCCTAACCATACTGACTTCTGGATGAGCTCGATGGAGGTCCTCATCCCAACGAGCTTCAGATTTTCACTCATTTGTAGTGGAACTGTCCCCAATGCTCCGATCACTAGTAGCACCTCCTTCACGTGTACTCCCCACATTTTTCTGATTTCCCAAGCCCGGTCTTGATACTTTTCTATCTTTGTCTTCCTTCTCGCTCACCCTCCTATCCTCTGGCACTGCAACATCAATGACCTTATTACACTGTCTTTCTTCAGTGTTTGTTTAGGATTACAAGGTCTGGTCTCCTAGCTTGAATCTCGTGGTCCATCCTTACACTGAAGTCCCACGTCAGTTTGTATCCCTGGTTTTCCAGCAGTGGCTCGGAAACATGTTCATACTATGTTCCACCTCATTTAAATCTAGCGTTAGGTCCCAATGCAGTGCCTTGGCAACTGTGTCATTCCTGCTTTTATAATCCTTCTGTGCTAATTTTGGGCATGCACAAACTACCGGTATGTGGCTAACCTTCTCAGTGGTTTCCTTACACATTCTGCACTTGTCATACCTCTGGGTCTTGTTGATCTTCGCCTTAATCTGGTTCGTTTGTAGCGCTTGGTTTTGTGCGGCCACTATTAGAGCCTCTCTTTCTCTCTTCAAGTGCCTTTCCTCAACCATATCCAGGTTTCTGTGCTCCTTTTTCCTTCGTTTTGCCCAGGGAACTGACCATATAGAGGTTTCTCCTTCCATTCTTCTTCTCTCTTTAAAACCTTCACTAGTCTCTTGTCCATTTAACAGATACTTTTATGCACTCCATGTTATTATTATTATTATTATTATTATTATATATATATATATATATATATATATATATTTTTTTTTTTTTTTTTTTTTTTTTTTAATGATTAGTACTATTATTATTGTTATTACCATTTCATGTTGTACATAATTTACATTTACTATACACTCAACAGAATATCGCATTTCTGATTGGTCAGTGACAAGCACACATGTAAAGAGGTTTTACAGTGCTAAAGAGGTTGTTGAGTAGAAATGTATGTTAAACATCATGGGCCGGTTGCTCGAAGCCTGGTTAGCGCTAACCGTTGGTTTGTAATAAGTGGTATCAGAACGTATAGGTTTTTGCGGTATTTAATGGGGACATAGTTTTTGAGTGAATCTAGCTGTTGTTAACCCTTTCAGCCCCGTGGGGTTCCCCATTGACGAGTAAAATCGTCTGGCGTTAGACAGAGTAAAATCTATAAGTGGCACTATTGGGAGTGGAAGGTTT
>OX421446.1:44129608-44159608 GCA_949126865.1 Montipora capitata | reverse complement strand
TGTATCTATACTCTGCCGTTTATTTTGGCGTTATTAATAATTCTTAATACACTATAATAAGTGATACATGAAGTACCTACGATTACTAAATACTGGACCGCTGACCGGTTGGCTCAGTTGGTTGAACATGAACTTGACCTGAACTTTAGCTCGAGGTTTGTTTGTCATTCAAAGGTTTAAATTCGTGGTTTGTTTTCAAAGCGGAGTCCTAGACCGAATTCCCCATTCCGTCATGTCGATTTTGTTAACAGTGCTTATTTCATTGTCATTCCAAAAAAAAAAAAAGAAACAAGAGTAAGCCTCTAGTGAAGAAATCGTAGTCATTCTCTCATCCTCTCCGACCGTCTCATTTACCAATCTTTAGTAAACCTCACTTTGATTACTGTGACATTGTTTGGGGTAACTGTGGGAAAGCGCTACGAGACAAACTGCAGAAATTGCAGAATAGAGCAGCCCGTGTGTTGACATTCGCTACCTATGATGATGCAACTGAGCTACTCGAGTTTTTAGGGTGGAAAAATCTTGCACACCAGCGGGAAATTCATAAAGCCACCATGATGTTTAGATTTCTGCACGGGCTAGCTCCAGAGTATCTGTATTCAAAGTTTACGTGGCGTGACTCTGCTTATGACCTCAGGGACTCTGAAAATATGCTCAATGTTCCATTACCGCGCACTAATTATAAAGATTATCAACCGTTTCTGTTGGTCAGCACAGAGGAAAACGTACTTTGGCTGATTCCAGACTCTGTACGCCAATCAGAGTGGAAGTCCCTCTTCGTAACCATTGGCAACAACTCCTACTCAGATTTCTGAGGCTGCGCAGAAGTAGCCGGAAGGCCATGATTTGTCGACTTCCCAGTTCTAAGTACATTGTAGCTTAGGGTTGTTTTTCTTCTGAGAATGTCATGTGATCTGAAGTGGACTATCAGCACTTGTTGCTAAAAAGGTCTATTGCGCATAAGCAAAAATCCCACCTGACAGCCTACGAATGAACCTTTGACCACAGGAAAAACGGTTGGCATTCACCCAGAGTATTGCAATTTCCTTTATTTTTTTTGGCAGGTGCCATTCGCATGTTCTGGTCTGAAGGTCCGCTACCTCAAGGTTTTTGAGCCCAAACTGAATTACAGTGATCACGATACAATCAAATGGGTGCGCTACATATCGAGATCAGGACTCTACGAGACAAGATGCTGAGAGTTATAAATTCGGATTCAATTGAAACCGATTCTTTTCAATAAGTCATTTTGCATTTGTTTTCCTAGTTTCTTGGTCAGTTCGAAGCAGTGTATGTTGATAGTGATCTCGTTCCTTTTCTTTTTTTTTTTTTTTCTTTTTTTTTTCCACGTGAATGGTGTTGTATTGTCAGCTCGTCTTCAAATGTAAAATTAAAGGAGATTTTTTTTATCAAGGACACTGGCAAGCCCGCTTTCATTTAAAGGCCAGCTCACTGAGCTACAAATATTAGAAAGTCAGGTTTTCTTGCATGCTGTGATTTCTTGAACTTTTAAGCGGTTTTCTGTTAAATTTTGTTACAGTTTCGCACTTGGTTTGGTTGCTTATTTTAAGAATTATCCAAATGTTAGGTCCTTCTTTCACACAAAGCCAGAACAAGAGAGGACGCGAGTTGCTCAAACGCGTTTTCCTGTACTTAGCTTTCTCTGTCTTACTCGACTTTCAAAAGATTTGTTTGATTTTGTGCGTTTGTTGTTGGCCATTCGTAAGTAAAACTTAAGAGGAAACCGCTCGAAAGGAAAATAAGATTTTCAATACGTAAGTTCTGTTGAAAGGTACTTACCTAGGAGGCATGCATTAAAAAGAATGAAAATTGTTCATCGGTTCTATTAATTTTTGTGTTTGGCATTATTTTCTTCTGTCTCTCTGGGTTTAGATATTTTACTGGTAACCACATCTCTCAGGGGGTTATTTACGTTGTATCGATTCCTCTGAAACAATTCATAGTTATTTTCACCGCCAATTACCTTCTTAAATCAAACAGATCGCAGTTACTCCTGATTTAGAGCCTATCCCAGGTGAAAGTATTTCGATCCTGTCACATGAGTCATCGCTCTGAGCTTGGTGCTTATTGAAACTATCCCTAGAAGTAAATGCTCGTATCCTTTAAGATTGTTTCTTTCCCTACACTACTCTTGTTTCCAAAGCGACTGTCGAACGGACTTAATAATCCGAGATTACTACTTGTGGTCACTTGTAGAGCTACTTTGAGAATTCAAACAGTTTTTGGCATAGAACTACTTGTGACATCATATTCGGTGAAGCAACAACAGATGCTTTGAGGAGGTCAGACGCAGTGTCTACTACCTTATTTAGTTCCTTGATATGGCAGTGTACGGGTCCGCTCACGTAGGGTACTAGACTGCGACCGACCCTCTATCAATACCTTTGAAGCTCTCCATTCAAAGGAAGTATCTTGAGTATCTCTTCTCTCAAGCGTTTTCAGGTTGCCAACATGAGTGAATTAATTTTAAGCCACGTGCATGCGATTTTCATCTGACACTGATACTAGCCCATTTCCGAGTTGCCGTTTGCCCCCGGGGGTATCCCTGGGTGGGGAGGTGTGGCGCTGCCCCTCATACCCTGACCCTGTTAAAGACAAATATCGCTCATTTTCCTATCCATTTTAAGACAGAATTCCAATTTTTGACACCCTGTTTAAGACATTTAACCCAGTTTAAGACACAAATTGATAAATCGATACCCTGATTAAGACAAAAAATGATAAATTCGATACCCTGTTCAAGACAAAAATCCCGAAAAACATACCCTGGCTGGCCGCACGTCCCCATTAAGCCCGTATAAGGGAGTACCCCCCCGGGCGTTTGCCTCAGTTTTAAAGCGAGTTCTGGTGCACAACCATTCAAATGGCAATGAGAGGTGGATTTTCATGTAAATCAAACTTGTTATCATTTTAATGGTTTAGCACCAAGACTCCTTTCGAACCAGAGGCAAATGGCCTATTGTCGTTGGCCAATCCTTGAAAATTGGTGGCGAAGTTGTGCTATGCGGCTCGTGTTCGTGGCCAATGTAATGAGCGCTGTGATTGGCTAGGTGCTAGGGCATTATTCCATTTTAATACGAACGGGTCGACAAATCTGAAAGTAATTCGTGTGCCAAATTGGCATTTGTCTGTATTCATTGCATTCACGACTCCCCGTGAAGGTTTTTCAGGGCCAATGGAACACAATCAACGAAACAACAGAATTTGGACGGCGCAGACCATTTGATTATTCACAAGTGGAGAAAATGGATAAAGGATTTATTTTTTTCTCAGTGCGTGAGCGGGCGAAATTCAACAAATCTTTTTACTCTTATCGTTGTTTGTACTTGAACTTGAAAAACTTTTTTAGGCCTAGGTATCGATAGGTAGGCCTAAGGTTACCGTTAGCTTTTATGAATGTTTAGGATACTTTCTGTATTGGCAAAACAATGACCGGTGACCTGTAAAAAATACCCGGGGGGGGGGGGGGGTACTGCCATATATGGGCTATATAGGTATGTGCCGCTGTGAAGGGTATGGTTTTCAAGCAGTTTACTCTAGCATAGGGTATATAAATCAGAGCGTTTGGGTCTAGAATAGGGTATCATTTTTCACGAAACTGACCAGTCACTTGAAGATTTTATCAAGACTAAGGAAACCAGAAATTCCCGCTCAAAAATATTAAAAAGTCGAGTCGGCAAAGTTTAAATTTACGCAACTCAGCCTCAACAGTGTCGATAAATGGCTATCATGAAAAACTTCTGGATATTATTAACTCTCAAGTATCGGTATTTAGACGGAAATCGGTGGGAGTTTACTCTAGTAGAGGTTGCTGCAAAATTCAGCTGAACTAGCTCTGGTATAGGCTAAGGGTTCCAGGGTCCCAGCGGCACATCCCCACCCAGAAATTCCTAAAGTACCCCCCCCCGGGAAAAAATACCAGGGGATAATCCGCTGGGTTTCGCTGAGGTTGCTTCATGTTCAAGTTTCTTTATAGTGGAATAGTCTTTGATGGCTCTGAATTTAACTCCACCACGTTTTGGAAGAAGCCAATGGTTACATTCTCCCAGAGGAGCTTTGAAAAACTCAGGGCTAACTTTTAATTTCAGGTTGATGATGATAACTGCGTAAGTGTAAAAATGAAGCGATGGGGCTTTTGTTCCCAGTAAATCGTGTTTTTTTTTTCGCAAAAACAAAATATTTTGAGTAAGATCCAATATAATCTAGTTGTGTCGGCTCTTGTTCAAAATATTTAGTTTTTCAACTTGTAATTGCGCCGATCAGATCAAGCCAGTTGATCCAACATACACCGACAAGAATATTTTCCACGGTTGCTTTCTTGAAATATACGGGATCACTAACTTATTAACTATTAACTATAAGTAACAATAGAGGTAACAAAAACTAAATAAAGACACAGTCCCACCTGTAAGGGCCACTGAGACTTATAGATTACTCTGTCTAACGCCAGACGATTTTACTCGTCAATGGGGAACCCTTCAGGAGCGAAAGGGTTAAGGTCGACTTTAAATCTTTCATTTATTTTACAGTGAGTGTCGGATCGCCCTCTCGCTACAATTTCAAAATGATCCCATTTTAAACTGTGACCAGTTGATGTAACATGGTCCGCAAAAGCCAACGTATGATGGCCATTAATTAGTGCTTTAAAGTGCTCAGTTTTTCTGTCATGCAATCGTCTTTTAGTTTTTCCAATTTTTGGGACTGCAATGATTTTTATATCGGAAATGCTACAAGACGATTGCATGACTGAAAAACTGAGCACTTTAAAGCATTAATTAATGGTCATCGTACGTAGGCTCTTCCGGACCATGTTACATCAATTGGTCATAGTTTAAAATGGGATCATTTTGAAATTTTAGCAAAAAGGGCAATCCCACACTCACTGTAAAATAAAGGAGACACTGTTGATCAAAGATTTAAAGCCGACCTTAAATGAATATGTCAGCAGCGATAAGCTGGGTCTTAATTAATTTTTGTCACCTATTGTTGCTTTCTTGAAAACTCTTTGTTTCTCCACACGGCATTAAAAGCAAGGTGAACACATCATAACACCAAACTCGGTGTGGCCATCACGGCACTCATGCGCACAACCATTTTACCTGGTTCACTGACAGCCATGGACAGCTGGTTCGGTCTTGTTAGGCCTCATCGACATGGCATAGCCAATTTTACCAGGAGGATGTTATTCCGTTCATTAGCCACGACTTGCCTGACTTGCGTGTAATTCTGTGACAAGGACTCAATGAACACGAAAACGAGGCATTCGTTCTTCTCTTCCTCCAACATGGTGGTTGCACGGGACACGTGTCGATCTTTCGCGTTTTTCGCTTCTGCTTTAGTTGTTTTTCTTGGTTGCTTTCATTTCACCGAAGCAGGAGGAAAAACTCTTGTCCTTCTCGACAACGCAAACACAAAGGAAACTCACTCTATCTTTTTTAATTCGCTGAAAGGTAATGGTGCATTTGTGCCAAATTTGCTGGTGAAAACCTACTGTAGCTCACATGAGAAAGAAGATTGGGTTAATTTCAATGCTACTATCGTGTAATTTTCGTTGGGTTCTGTTGCTTGTTTGAGTAGAAGACTTCGCTTTTGCATGAGAAAGCTTACTTGAACACACGAAAGCGTTATTTAAACCTAAAGCTTTGATTCTTCGTTGTTGTACATGAAGCAAAAAAAAACTAAAATAGGATCGTAAAAAAAATTAAGACAAGAAGTACTAATCATATACGGTAATTTTGAACGCTTTGCGGTTGTGGGTTCGTGTTTAGATAGCAACACAAGTAATAAATGAAATTGTTAAGAGGAGGCAGCATTGACAAAGCGTAGTGTAGTTGAATTTTGATATTCTGATAAAATGTTGCAGTTTTTCATTTGTGCCATGTTTAAGTCAAAGAAGAATCGTAGTTTTGTGTTCTGTTGCAAAGTAAACAGAAAGTTTGGAAGCAATATCTTTTGATGTATATGGAAATGTGGTGGTTCAATTTTTTCCTAGTTCACAATTTTTCAAAACCAGTTCAGGTTTGGTTTTTTTTTGTTTCATATTATGATAATGAGTATTGGACAAAGAAAAATTAAAATTATTGAACTAGTTTGAAAGATTTTAACCCATTAGTTGTTAGTTGTTGTTAGTTGTTTAGTTGTTAGTAGTTATTTAGTTGTTTTGTTGTTTAGTTGTTCAGTTATTTAGTTAGTTTTGAACAGTTATTTGAACAGTTATACTCTCCAGTTTTGTCCATCCATGTCCCTTCTTGGCTTCCCTGTGTTTTGTTAGAGTTCTTCTATAGTTTTGAACAGATATTTTGATATTTTAGTTAATTCTATGGCCATTCGATCAGTGCTGAAATTGCCTAAAATTGCGTGACCTAGCCCCTTTAAGCTATTGTTTTCAAAATGCTCTTGGGACACTGCATATTCCCAAGAGCATTTGAAAACAATGACTCATGCAAAATTTGAGAGGCAAACAAACTGTATTATGGGGAATGTGAAAATGGTCAATAACCACAAAAGTGCACTGAACTACTCGTTGTTGTTTGCACTCAAGGATGGAGGGGATAGACAAGGACTGAAACTTGAAAAAACTGGCCATTTTTTTTTCCAAGTTTGGAGACAGGTCTTCAGAAAGTTGCCAAAAATTAAATATGTATAGCTCTTTGCACCATAAATGCATTTCAGATCTTCTTAGTGGGTTATCAGAAATGTTGTATGTGTGAGCTACAGTGTTACTTTAGGTTTTTATTCAGCTTTGACCTAAAAACAGCAATTTTATCATGACAGTGCCCCTTTTGGGGTGCGTTCGATTGACCCTATTCCGGAATAGGAATACGTAGAGTGATGATTTAAAACGGTATGTCTGGCATTTTGAAGCAACAAGGATAATAAATATATGTGTAAAATAGCATTTTAGGAGGTTTTTGGACAATTTCTATGTAAATGTACATAAAAAGGAAGGATTTCTAACTTCTATTTCCATGTATTCCTATTCCGGAATACGGTAAATCGAACACACGCTGTCTCACTCCTAGGAATCGATTATTGGTTAAACCAACAAAAAAAAAATGGTGTTCTTCTAGCTACCTGGGGAATGAAGGACTATTTTATAATAAAACAGATCTGTTTGAGACTATATTTGATCTCCATCTTATACATTTTAATTAATATAGAAAGGGGATTTGAGCTTGTTTTCCGCTCTGCTGATGATGCCAGCCTTACTCTTGTGAAGTATGGAGAATTCTTGTACCAGCATCTTATCATCTTTTCACCATCTGTTGAAGGTCAGTTTTGCTGTCTGTCAATAATGTTGTTACTGACATAGACGATCAAAAACAGCAATAATAAAATTTATTGTTATTCACTGCCTGAGAGATCTGTATTAAAAAACGTTTCCTGGGTTCTTGAATACAGTGGGCACGGTGTATTCTTATACAGGTCACCCCAGGCCAATGCGTGGTATTATATTTTTTTGTTGCTTAATTATTAGTCAACCCACTTTGAGATAAGATCAGTGTTGTTTTGTTATTGATGTTCTAATTTCTTACACTTACATGCTTACATGCAACACAATATTCTTTCTGATTTTAGAATTTGGTGGTTCATTGAATGTGCGTGCTATTACTGACTTCATTGATGGAGGAGGAAATGTTTTGGTTGCTGCAAGCCCTTCTATTGGTAAGTTAGTCATTAGAGATCTGATTCAAACCCTCCTCACTGACTGGCAAGGTCAATTATATAATTTAAAAAAGAAATCTATTTCTTTCATTGACCGTCTACATTTATTTTAGATGTTTAATTCTTTTTCTGTATGACGGAACAGCGGAAGAAAAAAAAGATCTCAATGAATAAGTGGGGTGGGGGGTGGTAACCACAATAGACAACATAATGGCTTGTGCAAAATAGGGTCAGCTGTTTGAGGTAGCACAATTGTCTCTCCAGATCTTGAACGAAGTCTTGACTCCTCCATTAATTTTAGTATAGAATTGAAATGTTACAATTTACATTTGTACGAAAGTTACAATGTAAAGCATACGATTTTGACTGTAGGTGACCCAATCCGTGAACTCGGAAGTGAATGTGGTGTGGAATTTGACGAGGAGAAGACTTCTGTGATTGACCATATTAACCATGATGTCTCGGACTTGGATCAGGTAACATATATGCAATTTATTCATTTGCATGCCACTCTATAGTGGTCAGGTTTCTCAAGCTGTTGTGCTGATGTTGATGTTGAGATGATAATAATAATAGCAATAGCAATAACAATAACAATAGCAATAATACCGGTAATAATAATTTTATTTTTGTGATTGACCAAGAGGATAACTATTTCACATGTATACTTTAAGATGACATTGTGACCTTAATCAAGCTGTTGGTTTGGTTTTGTAGTTGATCACTGGGTGGGTGGGCAGGCTATGAAGCTTGGGGTCTTGTATCTACAAAATGACACTTAAATAGAATTAAAAATGAAATTCCCGAAAATTACGTACATGTACTATGATTCGCGTAAACTAAAAGTTCAAGTCTAAAAGAACTAAGAACTGTCGACAGTACATGTAATTACAATTACCGGTACCGGTATATGTGAAAAATGTAGATAAAAATATACCTAATCATAGTCGCTAAATCTGTAGTGGAAATTGATGCAGAGTGAAAATTAGCATTTAAGAACCTGCATTGTCTTTCAACTTGGTTGGTTAAGATTTGCCACTCACGTCTACAATATTGTTGAATGATCAATGACCAAGGTGTTGTTCCATAGCGCTGCATCTCTTTATCGAATCAAAATTCAGGTGGCTTCATCACAAATCGAATTGTGTTTGTTACCAACAGTATGACATAAAATAAGAAAGAAATAATTATTAATTTACATGTTCAGCTTGCAAAGAAAAGATCCCTTACTACATGTAGCTTGAGGCTAGTGTATTTTTTTACTTGCCTGACGGGCTAGCAAAAGTTTTTTGGGGAAATGTGTGCTCATAAGAAATTTCTTCGGGCCAGTGAAAATGACTTTCAGGCTAGTACATCCTGGATACAGGGAAATTGAATTTATTTGCACCCTGTATGCCCTGTATTTACATGTATAGCAAAAAAGTTAATGTAACTAATTAAATTGCAAGGTAAGGATAGTGGCAGTCTTGACAGGAATAATGATTACCGATTGCTTTTATAGTAGAACTCAAAAAAAATGTTTTCACTGTTTTTTCACAGCATACTCTAATAGTTGCAGAACCTTCAAATGTTATCAAAGCCAACACCATAACAGGCCATCCAATCAGAAATCCTCTTCTTTATCAAGGCGTTGGGTAAGTTTAAGGGAAGCTCTTTCCCCCCCCTCCCCAACAACATACTTAGGATGCGTTCGATTGACCATATTTCGGAGTAGTACCTTTTTTCGGAGATTCGCATTAAAATAATTGTGGAATACCTGCTTGTAATGGTATTTTAAACATATCTTTATTATCCTTGTTGCTTCAAAATGCCAGACATAAGTGCTTTAAATCATTACTCCAGATATTCTTATTACGGAAATTAGGGTCAATCGAATGCACCCTTAATTTACAGGAAAGAGGACAAAAATCATGAGTGCTTTAGTTTCTTGGAGAATCTGGAAAAAGTATGGTTTGTTTTCTGCGCTAATGACAGTTATGTATCGTAGTCTTTATGTTGACACCACAAATATTTTTGTGTTGAAAATGTTTTAAAATGACTGAAGCAATGCAGTTCCTTTTGGTTACATGGCTTTTTTTACAGGATGACTGCTGATCCTGACAATCCTCTGGTTTTGGAGGTGCTGACAGCATCGTCAACAGCATATTCCTACTATCCTGATGTAAAAATTTCTGAGGTAGTTTGATGTTGGTTTGCTTGAGGTCACAAGCATGCCTTTTGCACAATTCTAATATTATTATACAAGGGTATGGATAGTTAACAACTATTCACCGAAGTGGAGGTGGCTAGTGGTGGATATTTACTGAGCCACGAAGCGGCGAGGTAAATATCCATCACTAGCCACTGACACTGAGGTGAATAGTTGTTTTAGTATATACTCAAACAGTGAGATAATATAGCACAAAAAGATGATTTTAACTCATTTATTCTTGCAAAGATTACAACATTTTCGGGCCCAAATTCTGCGCGAATTGCTCGGAGGTGAATAGCAAAGGATATCCGGAGTTTGAGTAGCCAATCAGCGCGCGAGTTCAACGCTATCCACTGTTTTAGTATATACTAATATATGGTATTAATAATAGTGATATGGAATTGGGGTGTAATTGTTCCATATTAGGTGAAATTTCCAACATTGAACGTGCAAATGGAATCCATCCGTGCCAATGTGTTTGTTTAGGCCGTTTATTGTAATTTATGCCTATCTTGTACCTTTCCTTATTTACATGCTATTTCACTAGTCTCTTGATAATGGAGTCATGATGACCCCAAAACGTCAAGCAGCTATAAATCTTTCCTGGTTTTTTATAATTATGCCTTTGCTTCAGCAAGTCTCTACTGATCAAATGTTTATAACACATGATGCATATGATAAAGTTGAGTACTGTACTTTGTCCTTTGGACATCCAGACAAAGAATTTTTGAAAGTTGTAGACCGAATGCATAAATGGCGGCCAAAAATGTATTCTTTTGTTTATGTGCTAATTAGACTCACTAGCCTCACTCTTAAGTAACATTTCTTTTGTATTTTGTCCATGCAAACGAGGCTAGTGAGTCTAATTAGCAAATAAACAAAAGACTATATTTTTTGGCCGCCATTTATGCATTCGGTCTATGCAATGATGAAATAACTCCTAGCCTCAAATTACCTTAAGTTGTTTTTACCTTGTCATCTTGAAAACTTTGTTCTATTATGCTCATCCAAAAATGAGATCTGCCACAGTTTCACATCTGTGGGCCTAGACTAGTACTATTTCTGTGAGGCTTGAGTGTGGTCCAAATTAATTAAAGCTATTTTGGTTTAATTTGTGTTAGGATTCAAATCTTATCAAACCAGTTAAGTTTTTTTGTTTCACAGTATTGCAATAATAACAAGGATGTGCTGGATAGTTCAGCCAGTTATTTTGTACCTAACACTCAAAGATACTTCATTATCTTTTTAGTATCCCCATGCTGTCGGCAAGAGCACTCTTTTGATTGCTGGTCTTCAGGCAAGGAATAATGCACGAGTTGTGTTTTCAGGCTCACTGGATTTCTTCAGTGATGAGTATGTGAATATGTTTCTTGCAGCTTGAATTTTTATTTTTTTTAACAACTAAAACTGTTTATACAAATTTCACCATTGAAACGACAATATAAATTACGAGTACTTACGCAATTAGATTGGAAAACATAGGTATTTTGTGCTGGTCGGGTGCATCGTTATCAAGCAAAAGGTGAAAACGAAGAGTGAGAGTTTTTAGTGTCTCTCCCCAGTCTGAAGTAGTGCTCTTTGTTTTCTTCCTCGCTCCAGACCTTTAGCTTGACAACGATGCATCTGACCAGTGCAAAAATACAGCTGTTTTGCACTCTAATGTGGAATACACTGCTTATAACTTTTAAAACATTGAAGGAACTACTCAAAGAATAGCACCTCACAAGAGAAAGTGGTGTACACTGTTCAGACTGTTGCATAATTTATAGCATACTTAAAATACCTAACCTAATTTTTAAAAGCACTGGCACTCAGTTAACTAATATTTAAGGGGAGGTTGGTGGATGTCTCAACCAGAAAAGAGAGGAACATGTTTGAGAAAGTTTACATTGTTACATCTTTCAATTACTCTGTATTTATTAAGGTGGCTCAAATCGATTACAACACTTCCAAGAAACCTTGTCACTTAGAGGGATATATTGACTCTACAACCCTGCATCACCCCAAACACCTATGTTATGCTTTAAAATCTGAAACAACGATGATTTAAATGTGTGCAACTATGTGAAGTTATAGCAACAGGAGTGCCACTGGTATTTAAAAACAGCCTATTATTATCCATAGCCTGCTTGCAGGGTTCTCCCTAGTTTTCAGCACAACAGGTACAACAGGTACAGTACCTTTTCAAACTGGTAAAGCATTTGGTTAATGTTGGACGTTCTGCAAAGGATAAGCCACCTCTGAGCGTTTGCAGGCGGTAATAAGTGCTCTTACAAGCGGTAAATTTTTACCGGTTACCGCCTGATAAGGAGAACCCTGTGCTTGTGTACTTAGCTAATTTTTTTTCTGTACTGAAAAACAAAAGGGCATCTACGCAGTTGCATTTTGTAGTTGGCCTGCATAGCAAGTTAGTTTTTCTCTGGGGTTTTGGTAATAATGAATAATAAATAATAAATAAGGAAGGCCAATAAAAGAGGTTTTCAATGTTTTGAAAGCAAATTTTCTATTCGGGTGCAGGGCACTTGCTTCCCACCAATGTGCTCCAGGTTCATTTCCCAGACTCATGTCATAATTATGTGGGTTGAGTTTCCTGGTTCTCTACTCTGCTCCAAAAGGTTTTACTCCAGGTACAGTGTACTCCGTTTTTCCCCTCTCCTCAAAAACCAACAACAATTTGATTTGTGTTAAATTGTTGATTTCGGTTTGCAGTGTCCCCAATTAGTGCACAGTCCAGTGCTAGAGGACTACATGTATACACCCAAATAAAGTTTCTTTCCTTTCCTAGGAAAAATAAGGCACATGATCCAAAATTTTTTTGCTCTTTCATTGTTGTTTACAATGCCAAAAGCCTTGGGTTTTCTTTCTTTCTTTCCTCCCAATGCCACTGAAATTCAGACTTGCTACATGGATATACAGCTGTAGGCCACATTTGTTTAAAATCCAAGGAATGATTTTTGGGAATATTTGATTAGTACTCTATAGATCAATAAGTAATCTCAAATAATTAATTCCAAACTTGACTTATTGCCCATCATAACATCCCCCTTTCATCACTGATTTATCTTCATACTGAACTACACGGCTCACTTTGACTTTGATTTCTTTTTTGAAGGTTCTTCAGCAGGCCTGTGCAGAGTTCCAAAGCTGGCTCAGAACTGTGAGTGCCTCTTTTCCAAGATGATTTATACCAAAGAGGTTTTTTTGGCATTAGAGTAAAATCTATAGAATGTGAACTTGGACTTGACAATGTCATTTTTTTTTGGTTGCTTGTTTCTTCCATATTAATTTTGTATAACCCATGGACTCCTGAACCACGTCCATTGACAAGTAAAATTGTCTGGCATTAGACGAGTAAAATCCAAAGTCTCACTCCAAGGAGTCAGTTGGTTACGGGTACTATCATTTCTCTTAATTTAAGGTATTCAAAATCTGGTAACCAGGACCTGGCCATTGCTTTGAGTGAGTGGGTATTCAAGGAGCACGGTGTCCTCCGTGTTGGAGAGGTTAAACATCACCGTGTTGGAGAAGCAGCACCTCCAGTTGCTTACACCGTCGAGGAGGATGTGGTAAGTCCCACGTTTCATATGACTTTGAAAAATAAATGTTCAAACAGAACATAAACAAAAATGCAAAACATTTAACCCATTGACTCCCGGGGGGGTTCCCCATTGACAAGTAAAAGTGTCTGGCGTTAGAGTAAAATACTAAGTATGGCCGGTTCAGGCCTGCTTGTGAGTCAAAGGTTTAATTGGCTTATTGAACAAAAACAAATGAGCGCGAATTTTCATTGGCGCAGCAAATGCAGATGCAAACAATGTCATCTCCATGGAACTTTCTGGAAAGCGATCGCCATTTCGCTTTGACGTCATTTGAACTGCAGTAATGTGATTGGCAATCAAACTTTTTACTGCCCATATTTAGGAGTTTCCGAGGGAGGAATAAGGAGAAGGTTTGTTTTAATCTTGCCAACTGTTGGTCTGTGAAACAAACTGCAAACACTTTTTCAAGGTCATGCAAAAATCGGTCTATTTACCGGTAGTTCATCCATATCATTAGAAGTTATTAAAAGCAATTCATTGGCTGAAGGAGAAAACGTTTCAAGCTGAGTGGTAGCATTGTATCAAAATGTATAAAAGCTGGGCTGGGCTTGTTCTAATCAGTGCTGTCTTTGCTGGCATTGTAAAGTAGATTGAAATATTTTTTTAGTGTAATCATCAGAGATCAGAACAAGGTTTTTGTGGTAGTGCTTTTTGTACTACACACTATGTCATCGTGGCTGTCTGAGTGAGTGAGTGATTGAGTGAATGTAAGATTTGTAGGCCTGCAGCGCGTGCATGATTTACGAAACTAATGCACGGTTTTCTTGAATTAGAACATTGATGTTTGTTTGTGGCCCACTTGTCGCCTTTTTCCTTTCTTAATTTTCATAATGAAAAGAGAATAAAAACTGTTTGAGTATGGTATTGTCAAATTAAATTCTTAAATGCCTTAAATCAAAATCACTCTTTCCATGTCTACAGAGATCATCATGCAAACTCACATTCCACAGACATTCTGCAGGTCAAATAAACAAGAAAAAAATTCACCAGTCAACCATAATATTCTTACTCACAAAGACCAGGTCAACTTCTCTTACTACCTGCATTGAAAAAAATCCACGGTAATTTCCTCGCAACGGAAAGATAAACAACTGGTAGAAAACTCTTGTTATCTTTATCATTGCGATCGATCAGCAAAAAATGTACTTTCATCAGCTTGTTTGTGTTGAAATTTTCACAGTGCTGTGCTCAGAAATTTTGCCCAGTGATAGAAAAGACTAACTTTATAAAATCACAACTTAGTTTTTTCACATGATGTCGAAATCTTTTAGTCATCGAGTGTAAGTGTACGTTCGGAAACACTACTTTAATTTTGCTGATTGGTAAACATGTAGATTATATCGGCTAGTCTGTGTCTGTTGATTTCACTGATAGCCTCTTTTTTCTCTCGTAATTTATTCGTGCAATTTTTCGCTCCACTTTTCTTTTCAAAAATTATATCTGTATGAACAGTAAAGAAGCGGAAGCCGCCTGTGTGAGAGGGAAAACAAAGCTGAAAAGCCTTTTTAAATCCTCATGTCATTTAACAGCCGCACCGGTAAATAAGTGGGTGAAACACGTAAATATACAGGTCTGTTGGAAGCGTGCTTGAATTTCAACAAATGAGCCCCAAAACCGGCAAGAATTTGTGACGCTGATGAATAATAAGGCAGTTTCTGTTTCCAAAGCAATGGAATTACCTGGTGATAAATAACCTCATCTGGGAGAGTGAATTTTTGACTTTGCAGAAAGAATGGTCAACCTCAAGAGTTGGACAATTGTGATCTTTGTGTTGAATTCGCACATTTATTGTCAACTTTTATAACACTTGAAAGAAAGAAAAAACTAACCAACAAAATGACAATCCCATGTTTTGCCGTCATTTTTCCACAGATTTATCCAGTTGTTAGTAACACGCAAGGTAGCTTGATCACAGGCGGCTGCGGAAATCAATGTCACTTTCAATATTTGTGATTTACTTGTGCAGCCAAAAGAACAATAGAAAAATTGTACGTAGCAAAGTTCTCGCCAATGGTAACTTTTTATTTCGTGGCACAAAATTTGTTTTTTTTTTATGTCGCAAATTTTGTCACTGGTGGCAATTTTTTAAATTCTTGATCAACACTTCCTATGCTCTTCCTTAAAACTGTGTATCAATATTCATTTACTTTTGCATCAATTGTTGATTGCATAAAGCAGGCTAACAAAATCTGTTCCATGCTTAGTTTTTGGCCCTATGTTTCTGGCAGGAAGTTGTTTATGTTGACGTCTCCCAACCAGATACTAACCCCACAGGACATGAATTAACTTCAGTGAACCTTCCTTGTGGAAACTGTCATACGCTCAGAGTAGACGCTAAAATGTGCTGTGAAAAAGAAGTTTAATTAATTTTCATGTTAGCCTCGAAGCCAATGTTTCTCAATTCCCATTTATTTTCTTTAATCTTTCTGGGTTTAGTATTTTACGTATTACGTCCTGGAAAACAAAACACAGCTCAGTTGACAGTTATGGACTTTACTGGACTACCAGACGTACGCAATGCGTACCTATTTTTGGAGTAACAATCTCATGATGGTCAGCTTTAGAAAGTAATGGCATTCAATGCAAAAACCATTTTAACTTATAAATTTATTTTGTAGTTGTTTAGGTACATGACTTGTATAAAAAGATTCGCATTATTAGGTTTAAAGAGGCAAAAGAGAAGTTGTGCCTAAGAGGACAACCTCTGAAAAACTTGGTGTTAACCAGCAGCTGACAACAAGTTTCCCGCTTGCGTAACAGTGTCACTGTATGTATGCATGCATGTGATTTGTATGGTAGTAAAGTTGTACTCAAACTCATTCTTGTCCTGGAATCTGGACCTCTGTTGTTCAGCCAGGGTTTGCTCCAGGGCAAGATTTAAAAATTCCCATTCCCAGAACAAAATTTATAGTTTGAAATTTCTGTGTTATCCAATTGGGAGAAATTGATTTTTTACATTAATCTTGTCTGCAGGTATACAGTATTAGGATTGAGGAGCTGGTAAATGGAAACTGGGAGTCGTTCAACGGAATGGATGTTCAGCTAGAATTTTTCAGGATTGACCCGTTCATCAGAATAACACTCAACAAATCAAATGGTGTGCAATTTTGTTAGTGCATGTATTTTTTACTCTGCATTTATCATCATGGTCTTTGTTGTGTTGTCATTATCATCATTAATTATTGGCATTTTGTTTTCTGTGTATGGCAGATGGTCTCTTTGTGGCAAGGTTCAAGCTCCCTGATGTGTATGGTGTCTTCCAGTTCAAGGTGGAATATAATCGTGTTGGTTTCACTTATCTACATAGCAAAACTCAGGTGATTATAAATCAGTACTTGTGTGGCTTGAAATTACACATTGATCTATACTGTTTATTTTCTACCCAGGAAAATCACCAAGGAAAAGCTTAATCTGCTCATTAAAGGGGCAGAGGACTTCACACTATTTTAGTCAAAATTCAAAACTCTGAGACCAAAAAATAATGCTGTGGTTTTGTTGCCCTGAGGCTATTCTTAGTTGTTTGCAGCCAAGGATGGCAGGGATGGAAATAGATTGAAACTTGAAAAAATTGGCTGTTTTTTTTGTTTTTTTCAAGTTTGGAGACGTTCTCTGAAAGTCGGCAAAAGTTAAATACGAATACATGTAGCTCTTTGTGCCATATTTCTTATCATTAATTTTCAGTGACTGTCAGGAATGTTATACCTGTGATCTAGAGTACTCATTTAGATTTTTTACCCAGTTTTGACCCAACAAAAAAAAAATTCCACAATCTGGCCCTTAAACCTTTTCACTCTCAAGATCTAAAAGTTCATCATCCTGAGGATTTGTCTTATCTCCTACAACAGCTGATAATAATCCTCATTCTCAATACCTGTCTACCTCACAGTCAGTGCATTGGAATTGTGAGGAGAACTTGCATACTCAGGGCTGTCAATAAATTTGAAAGTAGAAAGCTTATAACTGAAAGTAGGCAGCCATGAAAGTGAGCTTTGCACACTTGACTGAGGACAGAAAAATATTCTTTCTCGGATGCCATGTTGTTTTGCCACCATAAGTGCAAGACTAGGATCTAATCAGTTAAATGTTCCAAGCAATCCACAGCATTCGTACAAACGATCTGGCGCAAGCACTAGCAGTTTTGTCATGATTTGTTGTTTAATCTTTGTAAAAATCTAGTATGCCGTCAATTCAACTCAAAACGGGGAGAAGAATGCTTTAAAAGTTTATTCAATGTTAATTTAACAAGTGTTAAGATTTTTCATCCTGACTGGTGGTAAAACGAGACAAAAGTAGCCGGCTGAAGATGGCTAAGTAGCTGCCAGTTTTAGCTGGCTTCTGTCTACCAGCCCTTATTGACACCTGATACTGTTTCATCCTGGGAGTTAAAGGGTTACACTAACTTTACGCAGCAAGGATTAACCCATTGACAGTTCAAACGCCCTAGGTAGGACACCCCCAGTCTGCGTTAGGCAGATTAAAAACTGTTATGTCTCACTCCCAGGGATCAATGGGTTATTAACAATCGTTCAAACCTTTTCATTTGTTCGACTGGTTCTCTGTTCATGACATGTAATTGTGACAAACAGCAATGCTTGCTTCAGAAGTATTAGTTTTGTAAAATTGTCAACAAATTGACCCCAGATTATTCTCAAAATTTCTAAATTCCACTGTGAATAAGCATGTTTCAATGTTAATCTTGAGTTAAAGTACTGTATAACTCTCCAGTATCACTTCCAGTAGTTGTTTGTTCCAGTGTTTCACACTGGTATATATATTTTTGCTTTTCTAAGATTTTGCAGGAAAAACCTGCCACTGTTTCATGTATGTATGGACTCTGTTCTGGTCTTGTGCTACCAGCAGTATGCTTGTATTTTGCTTGTAGCTCAGGTACAATCATCTGACAATTATGATTACATGTCTGATGTGCAGAATGTGTCCACCATAACGACACGTCACTACTTCATTGTATGTACTGTAGCACCAGAATGCTTTCTGGCATTACAGCAAACACAAGATATCAAGCCACGAGATGCTGCCATGTGACAGATTTCCATCAAAACTAGAGGCCTGGAGTAAGAAATATTCCCAGGAAAGCACAGGATATTTTTGCCTTGAGGGAATATAAAAATAATGAAATGCCCTGTACATGCTTTCAAGTTCACCCTTTTTGTTTGTTTGTTTGTTTGTTTTTCAGGTATCTGTACGTCCCAAGGAGCACACACAATACGAACGTTTTATCCCATCGGCCTATCCTTACTATGCAAGTGCATTTTCTATGATGTTAGGGTTGTTTATTTTCAGTTTAGTGTTCCTGCATCATAGAGATGAAGTAAAGAGCAAAGCCGAATAGCCAGCTTTAAACCAAGGTGGTCAAAGCCCCAATTTAGCACGTTTATAATTTTTGTATTGGTGCTTTTTTAATGAATTAAAATTAATGTAGTTGTGTTGTTGTCTTTGAACACTTTGTTTTGATTTTATTTTAAAGTTATCACTAAGATTTTTTTTGGGAGGGGAAGGGGGTGGCAGCGAATGTGAAAAATAGTGGGAAAAAATTGTGAGCTTTCTTCACAGTTTCGAATTTTTGAAGAGTGTCACTTTTGCAGCTCCAACATTCTTCATTTACATAATTCATCTCCCCTTAGAGCCTTTCTGAGGTATTTTACAGTACGGTGGATAGCATTGATTCAAGGCATTCTCTGATTGGCTACTCAAAACTCCAAATACTATTACTATTCACCTCTGGGCCACTCACATGGGATTTGCCACTTTGCAGCTCGGTTAAATATACCGTAATTGGATGATAGAAGTCCTGTGCTATGGAAAAGAGGTCCTCTTAAAAAGACGAAGTGCTTTATTGCATCTTAAAAGCAATTTTTTTCGACAAGTTTGACACTGTTTTTGTACCATAAATTTTCACCATAATTGTGTAGAAAATGTTATCTCTGTGCCCATTTTTGTGTAACACCCCAATGGTTTGCACCCAACAGGATAAAAATTAACTTTGACAAACCCAACGAGGATTGGGATAAAAACAATAATTGGAAGTTTTGCGATTTTTCCAGTAATAGGCAGCCTTAACCCATTGGCACCTCAAACGCCCTAGGATGACCCCAGTTGACAAGTAAGTCTTCTGGCCTTAAACAGAGCAAAATCTGTTTAGTCTCACTCCCACGGGTCAATGGGTTAAAACATGTCACTTGTGTCCAGGATTGAAAGTGTTCACAAACATTTGGAAGCAAAGAGAAACTACAAAAGTCACAACAAAATCCTTGCGAGCTTTGTGGTGAAATTTCAAACTTTCATGTCTGGGCATATCGTAGGAATATTGGAGGAAGAGGATATTGGATGTTGAAAACAGAAAGAAACTTTGCCCACTATCAAAACCAGGCCTGAGTTGTTCAAAAGGTGGATAATAGGGTCTTTTAGATCGGAAGACGAGGACGACTACGAGTATGAGTTTTCTGTACTGAGCATGTGTACAAGGTTTGGAGGCCGACATTTTTTGGCAAAAATCGTACTTGTCCTCCGATCTAAAGGTCCCTAAGACTATCCACTGGATAAATCACTATACAGAAGATAAACACAAACAAAACGAAGAATCAGCTACTTATCCAGTGGATAGCGCTATCCACCCTTCAAACAACGGGGGCCAGGAGCATGAATTCCCTGATTTGTTGATTGCCTACATGGTGATAAAAGTTAAAGATTTTACCACCTGACCTCAACCCTCATTTGAGGAAACAATATAAGAGAGTTTCATCATCCTCTCAAACTTTGCAAAAGCTGAAGAGACACCACCAATCTAAAAGTCACAAAATGGTCAAGGATACAGCACTGAAATAAAGACCAACAGTTTAACCAACTTTGAAAAACTCTGAATAGAAGCTCGATGAAACCAAAGAATCGTTTAAATGCTATTACATCCCAAAACTCCAGTAAAAACTCTTCTTCATCCCCTTCTTAGAGTAAAATAATATTATTGATCTCTTGTATGCCAGTTTGAGGTCATCCTCTGCAGACAAAATAGAATGTTCAAATGGCCAATCTACAAACAGGCTAAACAAAGAAAACCTTGCCAGATTTTTTTTGTTTTCCAGGTAGACTGACCCCTTTTGGAAATAAATATATTGATCTGCAAGAGAATTAACAGTATTATATCAATTATTTTCTTAAGGCTAATGCACTATAAACCTTCCCAGAATTTGATCACATTGCTTTATTCTGTAACAAATGCCAGTGAATGTGCAGATTGTACAAGCCAAATAATATTGTATTCACGAAATGAACCTTGTATTTTGTATATGTAATCACATAGCCCCAAGGGCAATTAAGGATTGATTTCCCACGTAGTTGAAAAGTTTTCACAAAATTTGCGACGAGGGCAATTTGGAAAACTTTGAAAAGACAAGTGAATTTACTCCTTAATTGCACAAGGGCACAGTGCAATTACATGTTTGTCACATAGAGGGCAAAATTATTGAGGTGAGCCCATTCAATGCCGCGACAAATGACAATTAATTTGACATGTTTTCAATTGGCTAAAGTTCAATTCAATAAATCTATGCTGTCAACAGAAATCGAGCTTAATTTAACTAAACTGTATTTTACATATGGATAAAAGGCAATTTAATATTACAGTCAGAAGCTGGAAGAGGATTCTCTTGTAACTTCACTTGCTCTGGATAAGCAACTGTTAACCAATCACAATCAAGTAATCAAGTAACCCCTTGATTACCAAAAGTGCCCTCATGATTAAGAAACAAATGCCCTCCACCTCAACCAATCAGTATTCAGTAATTTTGCCCTGTATGTGATAGACAGTAACATATTTACGTGTACTCAACCACTGCTCAGTCAATTTTTTTAATTCATCAAAAACTAAATGAATACAAAAATAGAGGCTGATATATCAGTCATTGACTACAAATAAAGATATATATTATGTCAATAAAAAGTTCTGTGTCTGATAGAAGATGTCACATGAAAATGAAATAAATTTAAATTCTGCATTGGTAGTCAGCATGTTGGAGCATGAAGTTACAGTTTGAAAACGCTCTAAAGTGCATGATCTTTGGCAGCAGCTACAACTTTCTCCCTTTTAGGGGGGGTTCCAATAAGTATGGCTTCATTTGGTTGTCTGAATCTAAATGAGTTCCATTTTTACTCGACGTCGGGTTTTATCACTCTCACTGAAAACTGATCTGTGGTCCTCAACTTTCCACTGGCTTGAACCCAGACTCAAAAATAGTCGAGAGGTCAACCAGTTTGTATCAATGAGTGATACCCCTTGGCTTCATGATGCAACATGATTGTTATCAAACACACCCAATGTTATAAAAGTTTAAAAAGGCTTGTTTAACAGCTACAAATTATTATCATCATGGTGATGAATAGTGCATAAAGGTTTGTTCATAATCAAAAAGCCAAACAGAAAATGGTCAAACTTCTTTGAACAAGAAGGCTGCAATTAAAAACACTCCTTAACTCAAAATGTTTTATACCAATCTAGATGTAGATCATGTAGCACAAGCTTTAATATAATGTTCATTTGTGATGAGCAATCTATGTATGGTCTAGTACATATGTCTGAATATGTCGGAATGTGGTAGGTTAAACTTAAGTCTGCATGTAGATGAAGAATTAAATGTTTAGTCCCACTTCCTGATTTCTTTACAAGACAAGACAAGTTCACGCCTCTTTGAAAGACATCAAAATAATAAAAATACCTTTGCCTGCTGAGTGTAGTTTATCTAATGTAACAGCTCCAAAATTACAAAATGTAGATTTATAGATTTAAAATGGAATATTTAACTTTAATCAGTGATGGAAAAGGTAGAACTTGTTAGCAAAAAAAAAAAAAAAAAAAACTGGTACCCCACCCTTCTTAGGAATTTATGCTTCAGTAGCACTTAAAAGTCACTTGTCATCAAGAGGAACTGTATCAGTTGCCCTACAAGGACACCTTCAGGAAGAAAAGGGGTCTCCACACCTAACTTACCTTATAATATCTGGGAACTACATGTATCTCTACAAGGCCATGATAGGGAGCAAATGAAGATGAAATAAACCAGTATAGAAGAGGGACAAATTAATTCTAGAAGCACCCTTTTAAATAACGCTTTGCATTATTTACAGTTTTTACAACGAATTTTGAAATTTCTCCACCAGTAGAACCAAAGCAAGCAGAAAACCTTATGAATACAACAACCTAAATCAATGCATTTCAGTAAAACTTAATTTAGGACTACATGTACTGTAGCTTCACCCCCTTAAAAAAAATTGGCCCAGAATGCGAAGAGAGGCTTGTAGACTACAGCTAACTAGCTGAATTCTTAAAAATAAAGATACTGTCTCACAAAGACTACTAGAAAGCAACCCAGTCTTATTTCATACGGTGTTAATCTCTTTAACAGTTTGGATGACAGGAATCTAGAGGTACTGTACATGCATCACTTCCTCTCACTGATTTAGTAGAATTATTGTTTCTGTAGTTTTCTGTTCATTAAGAAGGATGGTCGTACTGGATACCATGCCACCCTAACAATATTAATTTATAACTTCTGCTACTTGGCAGCTACCTCCTGTAGCTACATGTACAATGTACAGCACCTTTTAAAAAACTGACATTACAATAATTAAAAAAATCACACACCCTAGTATAAGTATCAACCTTCTCCTCACCTCAGAGATGCCCTGAAGGGGGGTTGAGGCGAGGACATGGTTGAAACTTAAAGCATATACACACCCACCCCATCCATAGAATAAAACCATGATTGTATTTACATAAAAATTATTGTCACACTAACAAACTAGATGTACATCATCAGTGCCAGTCATGTTGTCTGTGGCTCATTTTTGCTTAAAAGGCAAAGAAGTGAATCTTTGCTTTACGATAATGCTTTAAAAGAGCTTATGAAGGAAAAGAGTGCTTTAGCCACACATGTAAATAAGATACAGTATATTTTACTGAAAATCTCAGAATGGCTCACACACCTGTGTATACAAATTAAAAATAATAATTAAATTTCAGAGCAAAAAGGTACTTGGTTTGTAAAAGTATTTGAGGGCTTAATTCTCAACATCCGAGTAACAGAGCCACACTGGCTAAGCAACAGCTTGGCATTCAAGCCTTTCCACCCCAATAATAAGATCTGGGTCCCAACACTCAAATGTGAGTTGCTTTTAGTAGGAGCTGATAGAATGTAGGATTTAATCAACCCTGTTAAATATATATTTACTCCAGGGATCATTCATCACGTTATAATGGATAGAGATCACTACTTTGTCACAGGTGAAAGACAAAACTGGTTCACTGATGCTTGAGGTGCTAGCGCCCATGACTTGAAGATTGCAATTATTCAAGAATATATATCTGACTCACAAGCTATCAATAAATATTCTTCCAATGTATTATTACTTTGAAAAGCTTCTCACTGAGATTGTCACCTTAGCCAATCAATGTGTAACATATTCAATTCCATTGCACATGCCTACATTAAACTTTAAAAATAATAGTTCATGTCTGATCAAACTTTCACTTAAACAAGAGCTACTAGTTCTTTGCTCCTAGCCATGGGCCATACCAATGTGCAAAATATACAAAGCCCCCTTAAAAACCATGAATTCAGGTTTAAAATACAAGGTCAGCTCGCACCTTGGATCCCTTAAAAACTTCAGCCTGCATTCAGACGTCTCATATTTCCTTTGTTGCATGTGGAACCTTCCACGCATTGCTGAGCTGAAGTGCCATCTCTATAAAATTCTCATTTTGATTAATTTAGTATGGTGAACCCTGACTTGCACTTGACTGATTTGAACAAATATTTTCAAATGGCACCTTAAAGGATGAACTGTGCAATTATTTACAACTACTCAAAGGTGCAGATTCCCCTCCACTCTAACTTTGCTAGCCTGTAGCATTTAAATACAATGAGGACCATGCACAAAAAAATTAGTAGCAGAATAAAGACTTTGTTATCATACCGTAAAAACTCGTGTATAAGCCACTTCTTTTTGCAGAAATATTGCGCTCAAAATCTTGGGTGCGGTTTGTATACGAGACCAATGCTTTCAGGGGGAGTAAACTGGCTGGTATGGGGTCACAAATAGCACTAAAAGCCTTCAGTAAGTCAAGATTAAACATATTCTTTGACAGATCACTTCAACACTGATCTCTCCACTACATGCGAGAAAATACCACACAGTTCGGGAGAACTCACGAGGCAAAGGCTGACTGTTTTGTTGCTTTTCATTACTTGCATGGCGAGTTTGTCCATGGGGTTTTTAAACTCTTGTTTAGCGACACATTTTTCACCGATCGATGGCTTTCCATGTTGTTTACAATGTGACTCAGTCCAGACTTCCCTCTGTAAATGACTGCATTGTTACTATTGTAAGTAAAATGTTTTCTATCATTCCCCAGGCGTTATTTTTCAAATTTCATTGTTTTTACTTCAACTTTGGGCTTCAAAAATAAAGACAACTGTTGTCAGTCTCAAGAATTAGGGAAATTGATTAAAGATATTAAGCTTTTAAAAGCTTTTAAGAGTTGATCAAATAACATTACTTCTTAAGATGGCTGCAAGTTCATAGCATAATATTTCAGCAAGTTTTAAATTTCTATCATGAACAACTGCAAACAAACAACTTTATTTGCCAGAATGCTTTTCAAGTTTTTATATTTTTCTCAAAAATATTCATGCTTGGTATTTGGGGGTGCAGCTTATCTACGAGTGCGGCTTATACACAAGTTTTTATGGCGGTACTTTGTGTATTATAGTCCACGAAGGCGATGGCATAAAAAGACCTAAAATAAGTCTTTCACCTTGTTTTAATCCTTTTTGTGCTCATATTTTTACTCTCTCACAAGCATGCCCTGCAGAAAGTAGGTACAATTGAATTATCCGAATCCTTTACTCCTTTACTTTCACAAAACCATTAAATTAAAAAATAATATAAAAAAAGGTCAATTAACTTGTTAACTGATACTCCTTTTCAACACTCTAAAAACATGGTTCTTTTGGACACATGAGTTGATAGTACATGTAGTCTTTTGAAGTCTCAAACTTCACATCTAGCCTCCCCCCCCCTCCCTACATCCCAAAAATTATATATACACGTCTCTTCTTGGAGTGCTGTATTCACTCAAAAGATCATCATTGTGGAATGGACATTGGAAGTATTTTGAGTGCATACAGGCCGATAGTTAATTGCTAATGCTACCTTTAGAGCAACGATTCCCAGTCAAATTCATCATCGTCATCTTCGTCAATTTTCCCTGGTCTTGATTGAACCATTGGCACTTGATTCATTGTTTGTACCATTGTTGGTTGATCCATCGTTGTTACTTTGATACCGGGTATAGAATGTACCGAGCTGCCGCTGTAACTTGCTGAACTGCTGTAGCTTTGCTGTGAACACTGCAACGGAGAGTTGTGGGATACAAACTGGGGATTACTGACTTGCAGCATTCCTGGCGAACTTCCCATCATGCTGCTGCCAGAGGAGGAAGAGGGGCTTACACCCCGCATTGGGGGGGTAGTGTCAGGAAGTAGGCCTTGCTGATGCAGGTATTGACTAAACGAAAATGCAAAATCCTGCCACTGATTTTGGTCCACCCCCATATTCTGCAAATCAGCACCTTTCATGCTGTCCATAAACATCTGCCATGTACTCAAGTCAACATTCTGAAAGCTTCCAGTATTCAGACTTTCTAAAAGGACTTCCATGTTTTGCATGAGATTGTTCTGTAGTTGCTGTTGCTGTTGTTGACGTTGTTGCTGCAGTTGTTGATGGTGTTGTTGTTGTTGTTGTTGTTGTTGTTGTTTTTGAATAGCTGCTGAAGTATTTAGGTTCTGGCTGTTTCCAAAGAAACCTACATTCATGCTTCCTCCACCTACAATAAAATGAAAACAAAAACATTTGTTTAATATTTCATACACAAGACAATCTCATCAGTACACATTTCTTACAACCTCACCCAAGTACCTGAACTAGGTATGTGTTAAGCTTATTTACTATTCCACTAATACACCATTTTACCGTAAATTATCTGGTCAAGAAAACTCGCAAAATTTGATCGGTTTAGAACAGAGCATATACCGATGGAACAGCAGTTTACAAAGCCTAAGAATTTAGCTTGTCATCGCTTGTCTCTCATCATTTCCTTTATACAATCAAATAAAGGACATTTGCCTGGCTTTCTGTGCTGTTTACATTGTTTGCAAGCGCCCTGAAGCACAGATGATGCATTTTTTAAGAAACACTCTTACCAGATAAAATTGAACCAAAATAACACCTTTTTGTAGTGGAATAATAAATCTCTTATTCGATGGTTTAACATATAATACTCTCGGACATTTTGCTCATTGCCCTGCGGGGCTTGGAAAAATACTACGCAACTTGCAAAATATCCGTGTTTTTTCATGTTAAACCATTGAATAAAATGTATTGCATGATCCTAAAGATGGGAAAATTGTAGTACAGTGTAATTTCGGGGCAGGTATAACCACCCCAAGAGAACTTTTTCAGGAAACTCAGATTTCAAAATGAAAGTACTGGATAACTGGAGTCAAGGTAAGGTTAATATAATATCTGAATGGCTGATGTTTTGCACTACCCAGTGTTGTATAGCACACAGGCAAGATATTTTATATTGGGTGATAAGAACAACCTACAGGTACTGGGACATGTAGCTTTTTTTAAACTTAATTAATCTCCACAAAAACAAACAGGGCATAAATATGTAAATCCTATTTTGTACCAAATATCCCTTCCAGGACTTCAATACGTGATGTACATGTAGATTCAGGAATAAATTTATTATTTTCTTTACGTCTGTGGTCAAGTGTCCCTAAATTCACAATAAAAATTCTCTTTTCAGCAAACAAATACTTAGGTGATTAGTGAGCCAAAAATATCAATGGTGTCAAATTTGACACTTTTCAACAGAAAATTAATAATCTGCAATAATAATAATTATTGCTAAAACTGCATAATCCTTTTTGCATACATAGCTGGGGCACTGAAATAATGCATACATCACTAAAATGGGATATACTGTTGCTAAGAAAAACCCAGGGCAGCTTCCTTGGAAACTTACAGTAGTAGGTCATTGGATAGTGATCCTGAAAAAATTCAGGGATTTCAATAAAACTTGAAGTTGGCAGAATAATCAACTGTTGTCATTGTAAAAATGAATTATAATTTTAGATCTCAAAGAATCTGTCTTTAATTACTTCAATTTAGTGAAAAAAAATAGCTGACTTCTCTAAGCGAACTTGCCGTCGGTACTGATTCAAAGCACTGGAAAATTCCTAATTTCCCGTGGTGTATGGGACAAACTTAATGTTTTAGCCAGTGAAAATAAGTCAGAGGCCAGCTGTGTGCAACATATCTGTCAATGAAATCAATTTTATCATTGCATTCATCCCTTTCATACCAAAATTCTCTCCTCCGTGTGAAGCATCAAACACAGATTTGTAAAGATTTTTGAATGATGCACTGAGATCCTCAAATGCCACTTCAGAAAAAATCTTTCGCGGGGGTTCACCATAGCTTTGTGACAATCCAAATCCACTACTGCCGGTGACTGTAGGAGATGCACTTGGTGAAACAGTCGGTGACATTCCCATATAACTATGGCCTGTTGGGGAGGAACCATAGTAACTGCCGCTGGACTGGAGAGATGCTAAAGTGGGTGATGCTGGTGAACTGCATGGTGAGGATTGAGGGCTAATGGGAGACATACGCCCATCTTCTGGTCCATATGGAGAAAGCTGGAGGAGTAAAAAGAAAGACATGATTCTCCACTGAATCAAAATAGCAAGGTCTCCATGATCTTTCCTTTTATATCGTCTATCATTATTATTTAATGACAACCAGTCTTTCACAACTCTAAATTGATGAATATGGATAATAATAACAAGTCATCACAACAGTAATACTGATGATGATGATAATAACACTAATAATAATAATAATAATAATAATAATAATAATAATAATAATAATAATAATAATAATAACAATAATAATAATAAACTATTAATAAGTTACAGCAAGACAGAAAGTGGTTAATCTTTGTTTTGTTGGTATAATTCATACCTTGCTTTTGACTTTCTCAGCACAAGTGACAAAGGTATCATGGAAATAACAAACATGTGAATCTCTTTGGAATATTCCCCTTTTTTATCCTAACTTTACCTATGTATTATATACTTCTTAATAACCAAGTTCGAGGTCTGCACTGTAAGGTATGGATCAAATTTTTTCCTGTTGATTTATGCACGCTTGGGCCATAAATCAACGGAATTAAAACCAGGATCCGTAACTTACAGTACAGACAGAGAAGACAAGGTAGATATTTATTATATCAAGGGCAAGGAAACTAGTTGAAGTCAAACGGAAGGGTCAACTGCGACAAAGATTGTCATGTCAAAATCCGAAAAAACTAAATCTTTTTGGCTGTTTGAAATAGTTGCTTGCAAGATTCAAACAGTTTTACAAGTTTACCTAGCAGAACAACATGAAAAACTTGCTAGAAAATGTTTTATCGGAATTTGAACTTTAGCGGGCTGTATAGCGAGCCGTACTGTAGATTACGGCCCGCTAATGTAACCAATCACAGCGCGTGTACTATCTGAGAGATATAACAAAGTTAAATATTATTATTGTTGTTGTTATTATCATTATCATTATCATCATCATCATCATTCTTATCATTATTATTATTATTCAGATTTCACTCTGTCTAAGGCCAGACAATTTTACTCGTCAACTGAGGTTGTCCAAGGCGTCTGAGTGTCAATGGGTAAGAGATATGTGTGAAGTACAAATGCTGGTCAATGAACAAAATAAAATATCAAAAATTGCATTTTCCATACAAACTCTGTAGTCTAACATTATCATAAGCAGCTTGCATCAATCACACACACTTTGTCAGCTTCCACAGGAGGTAGGTTAAGAAGATCTTTGACTGTAACACCACCCATGATCATATGTTTTTAGCAATGCGAGATATAATAGTTTTCAAACCATGAGGTAAAATTTCTAAGCACTTTTTCTTAATTACAGCTCATTTTAACCCAAGAAACACATTTTGGCTTTAATAGTTTATTGGAGAGGTAAGTTATCATCAATAAATAATGAAGGCTTGTGGTGAATGAGTAACGATGAGTGACTAAAAATAATTGGTCTTCTCAAAAAAAAAATAGAAAGTTAATGTTGTCGCGTGATTCTTAAAAATGAAAAGAAAGAGGGCGTAGTAACGTGATAAATTCTTCAAGTGCCGAAAATTAGACCAGAAATCACGACAGTAAAAAACTTTCAAGTTACAAACTCAATTTTTAACGGAAGACGTAACTACAACGAGCCTAAAATTAGTGTTATTGGGACCTGAGGTAAATTTTAGGCAAGACTTAAAAATCGCTGGCGAATTATTAACTATGTTTGAAGCGGTGATCAAGAAAGCGACCTCTCAATATATTGCATGCTGTCCGTCCAAGACAAGTGAAATCAACATGA
>OX421446.1:44102108-44119608 GCA_949126865.1 Montipora capitata | reverse complement strand
ACTGAAACTATTAAAATTGACTTGATATTTAATTAATTAAGTCGGGCAATGTCAATAAGCAAGTGTAAGCTGCTCTACTCCGAAACACGGTGAAGGTTGTTTAACGAGGGTAATGTATACTTATCAACAACAGAGCCTAGAGCGTTTACGACTGTACGTATTTAAATTGTTCAGTGTCGGTTGATTACCTCTTAGAGAAACGTACAGCCTTAACAATGACATAGGGGTGTGAAAACCTACCATATTGTATTAACTCTATAGTATGACAAAGACGAATTACGGAGCCAAAATTCCTTTGAAGACCTTTGTTTGAAGACAACTTTTGAAGACGTTTTTGTGTAAGCCAATAGCTCACAAATGCTGTATCTGTTCCTTTATATGTAAACTCTTCGATCTCGTCCAAACACCTGTTTAAAGCTGTTAGCGACTTCGGCGCGCGAAAAAAAAATCATTTAAAACCTGACACTTCCGGTTCACCCAAGCCAGGCAAAGGTCAAATCCCCCACCCCCGGGAAGGCCTTACCGCCCATCAAATGCCCGCGGTTTGCCCGGAAGAAGGGGGGGGGGGGGGATGTTGAAGTTTCGATTTGATCGGCGTATAAGGCGGGTTACATCTTTGTGATATTGCCCGGCAGCACTCAGGTTTATCTTCTCCCTACCGGCAAGTTTTGAGATCAATTTGAACTTAACCCACTCCGTTTTTGGCAAATTCGAAAAATGAAAATACAAGGTTACATTCATAGCATTATGTATTCATGGTCGCGAGTTTGCAGAAAAGTTGTAAATTTATTTCTTTTAATTAATGGATGGAAACATAAAAATCATGTTTTGTCCCTCGACCCGTCGCGCGAGTCACAAGAGATCTGGGTCGAGCGATAAAACGTAAGGGTATGGGGAGGGGAAAAGAGACCAAGGGCTCGTTCCGATATAGCCTGATTCTCAGCCGGTCTAGGTCGCTCGTGTCACGCACACTTGAAAGGGAGAAGAGTGCGTGACACGAGCGACCTTGGACCGTCTGAGAATCAGGCTACGTTCCATATGGCATCAGGAAAACAGGTTACTCCTTTTGTGAATTATCAAATTTAGTTCATTGCTGAGCGATTACATCGCAATGAAAAACAAAACTGACAAGCTCTTCAATGACAAATGGAAATGCCTTATATTAAAGGATTTTGTTCCAGAAATTTTGCCACCACCAACGTCTTAATAGGACAAATTAATTTACCTACCTTATGTCAATACAGCCATGCTGTTAAAATTTTTAAATTAGTAGCGCCTAGCATTTATTTGTTTATCTATTGTAGTCCTTAAAGTGCTCTAATCTTCTTTTTATGTATTAATTTATTTTACTGTGTTATTTTATTTTATTTCTACTGTAAAAATAAAATTTAATAAATAAAAGTTAAATAATTAAAATAAAATAAAATAAAACGTGATCAAGCCATGTTCCTTTAAGAAAAAAAAAACCCAAATCTGCTTGTTAAAAAGGGACAAAACATTAAGATGTGCTATTTGCACAATACGAATGACTATGTACTTATTCACTGAGTGGGAGGGCCGGACGGGAAAATATTTGGCCCTCGGTCATGGCGTACGGACCGAGCGCAGCGAGGTCGATGCGCCATGACCGAGGGCCACATATTTTCCTGTCCGGCCCGATCTAAACTCAGTCAATAAGCATTTTATCATATGGACTCTTTACGCTATTTAAGAACACTGAGAACAAGAAGTTAGGACAAAATAAAAAACAAAAATCTGCACAGAAAATTTATCTAATATGTTGTTTGCATTTGCTTTTCTGGCTGTAAATTACTTGGATGTTTAAAAGCGACGAAATCCCCTAAAATTGCATCACACGGAGCAGTACCTGTCCCTAGTAGGGCCGTACGGCTTTTTCCGGCCCTGCTCGCGCTAATGCGTACGGCCCTCATACGGGCATTTTCCCAATAGTTTTGCAATGAAAGCGCGCGCGGGGCCGTACGGGTCATATGATAAATTCATATATCAAGTGGTTTTACATCAAGATTGTTCTACATGCGTCAAAATTCGCCATATAAATATCGAAGCTCATATTTACATGTTAAACGATGCTACACTTACATCAAAATTATCTGATATATTTACATCAAGATTCTTTAGCAATATGTACATCAAGTTTCCAGATAAATATACATCATGATTCGTGATCATGATACTTTCCATCGAGTTTCAAACACATCAAGATGCGTGATTAACATACACAGCATGACTACTAACGCCCATGTCTTTATATATCTACATCATTCGTGATATATACATCAAGATTCGTGATATATACATCGAGATTCGAGCACTTCTTGCATGAGGACAAATTTACCGCTGGATTTAAAGGAGCTACAATAGGTCACGCAATTTTAGGCAATTTCAGCACTGATCGAATAGTCATAGAATTAACTAAAATATCAAAATAACTGTTCAAAACTATAGAAGAAATCTAACAAAACACAGGGAAATCAAGAAGGGACATAGATGGACAAAACTGAAGAGGATTGAAATGGATTGAATTTGGGTAAATTTGAATTACGTCAGCCCACCTTTTTTCAAATTTATATCAGTCTATATCAAAATGTCATTTACACAGCTGGAAAATCATTCTCAGTTGTTATGTGGCCGTGATTTTGCAAATGAAAGAGTCTTACTCTGCCAACTTGACGTTTAGAGCTCACAATTAACAAAATTAAACAAAATTACCTAAAATAGCGTGACCTAGCACTTTCATAGAGTGAGGAATCGTGTCTCTTCATGTATGGTAGTGAAAATTTTGGTTTCTGATTTCCGTATTCCGGTTTCCGGATTCTGGCTTTTAGTGTTGCCCGGAAGAAATGGCTTCTTCGTTTTGGAAGGTCCGGGTCGGTTTCCCGCCATATTTCCACTCCCATACATGAGGAGACACGACTCCTCACTCTTTAAATCCAGCGGTATTCTTGTCTTCAGGTGCTCGAATGTGGTTGATGTGTATGTTATCACGCATCTTGATGTGTTTGAAACTCGGTGTAAAGTATCACGAATCATGATGTATATTTATCTGGAAACTTGATGTACATATTGCTAAAGAATTTTGCTGTAAATATATCAGAAAATCTTGATGTAAGTGTAGCATCGTTTAACATGTAAATGTGAGCTTCGATATTTATATGGCGAATTTTGATCTATGTAGAACAGTCTTGATGTACATATACAACCACTTGATATATGTATGCCATTCTTATTGTGTAAATAGCACATTTTAATGTTTTGTCCCTTTTTAACAAGCATCGTACCGAGCAAATCCAGATACCAGTTGTCTGGCGTTGTCTAATGTTCTCATCGATAAGACCAAGTTTCTTGGTAAAAAACGAATAGGACAAGATGTAGCAGTACTTTTTATATTACATCCACGGTATTACGTGTAAGAAAGTCTTAAGAAGACATGAGGGTGAAAAATGAACTTTCCAAAAGGGAAAAAGGAAAGGCAAAACATAGCTTTCCCACACCGGGAATCGAACCCGGGCCACGGCGGTGAGAGCGCCGGATCCTAACCACCAGACCATATGGGATTGCATTTGAGAAATGTTTGTAGTGCTTATCAAATTGTCAAATGCGTAGACAACACTGGGGGAATAAAACGAGTGAGTGAGGCTACGGCTTCCCAATTTGTTTCTCTCTTGGCTATTTCGCGCGAAGTCGGAATAAACAAGTTAAATACACGGTGAATGTCATAGGAAAATATTTGACAATATCTTAGATTTCTATCCGGGAATTAGCAAATCCTGGTGAAGGGCTAACGAGCGGTTTTAAGTGGTTTCAGTGAAGCTTTAATACTTGTTTTCCTGACATTTTAAGGCCCATTTACACCACAGAAAAAAAAATCGACTTAAAAAGTAAGTACCATATATCTTTGCCGTGTAAACTATCCGTTCCATGTTTTTATGAAATGGCTCAGGACCCGCGAAAAAAAGCCGAGTCCGGACACACTCAAATAAAAATCTTGTCCGGACTCTGAAAAACCTTTCCCTTGGCTTCACAGATGAGATAAGAGATGAGATGAATGGCGTCAAATATAGAGGAAACTCGGTTTTATGTAGCTTTTGTAGCAGAAAAATCAATGATGATATGATGGTTACCATGAAAACGGTTTTGTTTACGCGTCATGTATCAAGCGAAAACTCGTTGATTTAACAATATTATTTTCGATGAAATGATATATGAAATGGATCATGTATGAACTGCGGATATGAAATCAAGTGACGCTGTGATATTCGCAGTTATGAACGCAATTTTTTGCAAATGTGTAAAGAAGCCTGAAAAATTCAGGACTTCAACGGGGATTGAAACGGTTACCTCGCGATACCGGTGAGCTATGAAGCCACTGACGATGGGAGCTGCTCATTTGTGGGTTCTAATGTTCCCGTGAGGAATGAATCAACGATGAAATGATATATGAAATGGATCAAACCCCGTTGAAGTCCTGAATTTTTCAGGCTTCTTTACGCAATTGCAAAAGATTGCGTTCATAACTGCGAAGATCACAGCTTCACTTGATTAAATATCCGCAGTTCATATATGATCCATTTCATATATAATTTCATCTTTGATCATTTTCTAAAATCCGAACAAATTCTCTTAGGTAATAAAAACATCTCTTTACTAGACAGTCTTATACATTACAAGCTAAGGAGCCCAGAAATGTCTTTCAAAGGCTCATGACTTAATTTGCTAGTTGGGTGCCTTTGATTTGTAGACAGCGACGACAGGAGCTTTTTTCTGGAAATGAACGGGAAACCTTTGTGGGAATGGAGGAGGTTAGACGGAAATTTAAAGAAACTGTTTGTAGATAGATTTTAAATAGTATTGTTGTTCCTTATCTCTAAGTCCAGTAAATTTAAATAAAGTTCCACACATTTATTAGACAAATCAATTAGACATTTGAATTTGAGTGCACGAGTCAACAAACTAAGTTTTGAGATCAGATGGAATAATTATGAATGAACATGAGGGCAATTTAAGATTAAAAGACCGTTCCTCCTTCTTGATAAAACGAGGGAGACTGCACTATTCGGCATCGGTTTCCCATTCGCGTTGATTGCTGGTACCAGGTAAGGCTTCGAGAACTTGGTCGCAGATATTGGTTGGTGTTCGCTTGGATCTTTACTGGCAGGTTTGGAGATAAGAACGACGATGATTTCTAACGATTCTTTGTATTGAAGAGGGATTTTCATTCCCCTTTCAAAAACGAGACCGATTCTTTTTCGGGCTTCCTCCACGTACACGAATCGGGTCTGGATCAAGACTTTCGAAGGCCTCGATCATCTCGGCTGGCAAGTGGGCTTTTGGCTCCCAAGTGTTCTGACTGGAAGAGTATCCCTGCCACTTGACCATGAATACAGACTTGCCGTTTTGGATCCTTTTGGTGACTGTTCGTTTAGCTTAAAATACACCAAGAACCTCGGGTTTTGGTTCACATATTGTCCCGGCGCGTGGAATTACGACGCTACAGTCAAGTCTCTTGTAATTGCCCTTTGGTGGACGACAACGTCTCCTCCATGTTAACATCACTGAGTGTGGTTGCAATTTGAAGGTAAATGGAGTATTTATGATGTTTAACGACGCTACAAAGTTTGCCGGTGGATCGAAATACACAAACGGCTAACAATTACCTTTGACAAATGATTAATCAGTTAATCAAAGAAAATTCAAACCCTGGCCTGAAAACTGAAAACTTACCGGCTGCTACGATTCGCATGAAAGCAAACTGAAAAGTCCAAAGTATCCAAAAACATAATCAAAATGAGAAAATAGTTGCCATTCTTTCTCACTTTTGACTTGTCGCTTCCTTGGGCTCTCTACGCTCACGCTAACGACTGTATTTGCCGTATACAGTACGCGCATTTACTCGTTGATTTCACAATCGTTATAATTCCTCGCTCGCAGAAAGGTGGTTGATACGTTTAAAGGACGAGGATTTTTTCTTTGTTGCGCGATCGCAGCATCCTAATACTCTGTCCCTCTAATTGCAAAAAATCAAGGAAGGATATGTTTTTATTTTCTTTTCTGAACGAAATCAATCCAAACCAGGAGTCATGGGCTCCTGTCCAAACGTATACATTAAATAATTAAAGTAGCAAACCTTACATCTTTTTTTTTTGTTTACAGGTAATGCGAGCAAATGTGTGATTTCAGTAAACAAAAGAGAAAACAATAGCAGGCAGTGTCCATTGTTTGTATTGCCCACCTACCACATACTAATGCGCATTGCCACGCGTGCATATCAACCAATGAAATACGTGCTTCTTGCGCGTCTATGAATAATAACGAGTAATATGACAGTCCTGGGAAGTTTCTTGAACTGTAAGTAAATGTCCCGCATTCTGCCCCATGGCAAGTCGCCTTGCCCAGAGAATTTTTGCATTGAATGGGAAGCGAGAATTTGCCATGAATATCGAGCAAGAACAGTCTACATGTCGCACAAGGGTTTTTTCAGGGCAATTTCATGTATATGAATCTTCTGGAGCCCTCTCAGTGGAAAAAAAAGTCAATTTTACATTCAATCTATGCGATTCTGTGGTATGACTGGTGACGTCATCAGTAGCCAAACCAGTCATGTCCAATATACACAAACGGATACGATTCGTCAATTCCGATAGTCCATTGGTACCAATGGTAGGATTGGTACCAATAGAAAAGAATGTCATTCCAGTGGTTCTGTTGGTGACTATGCATCTCATTAAGGGGACTTTGATTATTTTCCCAATTCCGATGGTCCATTGGTACCAATCGTACCATTGGTACCAATAGAAAATGATGTCCTTCCAATGGTTCTACTGGTGAAATTATTTTCTCGTGTGGTGTGGCTAGGTACAAGGCAATTCCGATGGTCCATTGGTACCAATCGTACCATTGTTACCAATAGAAAATGATGTCATTCCAATGGTTCTACTGGTGAAATTATTTTGTAATGTGGTGTGGCTGGGTACAGGGCAATTCCGATGGTCCATTGGTACCAATGGTCTTTAAAAGGAGAGAAGAGATTTCATCAAAGTCGTGGGTGATTCCGGGCACCTTCCTCCCAAGAACCTACCAAATTATTTTCTAAGGAAGAATCGGGATTTTGCCTTACCATTGTGCAAGACTGATCGATGCAAATATATTAAAAATCTTTCATTTTTAGTCACGTTTTTAGCGCTTAGTAGTGGTTAATTAGTTAGTTATAGTAGCAATTTTATTCTTTTTACCTTTTTATTTGTTATATTCTATATACTTCTTTATTGTAATGTCTTTATTGTAATGTCATTTTTATTGTGATGTCTTTCGTAATTCAGCCTATTGGTGTAAGTTATTAAGACAATAAAGCATCTATCTATCTATCTATCTATCTATCTATCTATCTATCTAATAGAAAATGATGTCATTCCAATGGTTCTATTGGTGCAAAACAAGTTCTCTTTTAGACCAAGTAATAGCGCGCTATAATTATTATGTATATTCCTCGTTCTATGAGCCAACCACAAAAGACAAGTTCGTTTCAGTTTACACCAAGTAAAAGCACGCAATAATTATTATGAATATTCCTCGTTCTATAGGCCAACCACGCAAAACAAGTTCGCTTTTACGTATTGGACAACCCTCATGTAATAAGGTAATGCAATATAGTTTGTGTATAATTAAAAAAAAAAATTACGCGAATCCTGGATTAAGTTACTCAGCTTTCGAACAACCGGGCTCAGGATGTTTGGACTTTCACCCATCACATAAGTGCTTCCCGTTCCGACTGAAATCCGAGAACACTCACGAGCGATGCTCTTTCACGGGGGATTGCGTTACGAGCCAAAACAATTTACTGAGGCGTGCCTGGGCACACGCAACATACGTAAACATATTCTTTGGGACTAAATTGCTACTGAGTTTGCGCCGGTACTCATTCTTGACGCGTTCCTTGCGCCAGTTGTGTGAAAACCAGCGCTGTACACGTAGTTGAGGTGTTCGTTGCCTTTCATTGGTTTTGGAGATCAGGTATGTTGTTTTAAAAAGTATTATCGTTGTTCATTCTTGTTTGTCGATGGTGCCAAATTTTGGCCATGCGAAATATGAGGTTTGCGTCAAAACTGTTGAAGGAGGTCGATGATAACGGGCCAAGCGGGCAGAGTGTTTCGAAATAGGATACTAAATGAAGGTTGCATTTTTCAGGCAAATAGTATCACATAAGAGGCAAACACAAGCAGAGCATAATTTCAAATTCGGGCAAAAGATGCTAGACAACAATTTAATGCTCCTATGTATGTTTGCATATTAAAACCTCCACGTAGTAGGAAAAACCGAACTGCAAAGTGCTTGCGCCTAAACTGAGCGGATCAGTTATTTTATTATATTTAAGTCTTTGTGCGTGTATTACATTGCGCATAACTTTGCGACCGTGATGCAGAACCACACTTTTCAGTTTAACAAATTGCAATATTATTACGTGGAATGCCGAAGGCATACTAGAGTGCAAAACAGTCGTATTTTTGGCGAACGCAAGCGACACGGTAAAATAATATTCAAACGAAAGGTCTGGAGCGAGTGTAGAAACGGCGAGGGAGAATGGGGAGAGACGCGAAAAGATACGACTATCCGCTATGCATAAATTACATTCGTTCAAAATTACCCGTTCTTCCAGCAACGGGAAATTCCCATTGGTTTAATTCTGACGCAGCCTGTCATCAAATGTCTATCACACCTCATCAAAAAGATATAGACGCCGTATCAGTTTCACAGTAAAACAGTAACCTCGCGGGAAAATGGACGATGTGGACTTGGTATGAAGAATGCTCGCCTCTCAATAAGCAGTGTTCTCCACAAGTCACAAGTTTTAATATTTTTAGGTTTATTTAACACAATCTCGCTTGATACAGTCTAGTGCTCTCAATCACTGTCAAAAATCCCACGTTATCGAAATATTATATTTTTTTTGGCAAATCTTTGCCGGAATTTGTTTACTTTGCGGTGGAAATCTGTCATCGCGGGCCTTTGCCTAGTGCGACCCCAAGTTTTTCGCTTCGGCAAAAACTTTGCGAATCGGCAGAACATCACGCTTGGGTGGGGCAGGCAGATTTTCGCAAAGTCGAGCCAAACAATGAGAATCACAGCGGCAACTGTCAACGCTTGTCAGTAAACAGCAAACAGAAAATATATGCAATAAAATTAACGGTCCCTGAATCGCGATTGCTGTCGTACCAAACGTTAAAAAAATGCGTCACGGTGATACTTTTCCTTTTTATTCAGTTAAATCACGAGCACTTTTTTGTCTTTCGTATGATGTATGAAAGGTTTAACTGTTTTGACTGCCGCTATGATGAGAGCGAGAAATCGACGTCAGCGAAGATTACTTCGAACACCATATGCCTAGTCAGTTCTTCGACCAATTGAGTCGTGGGTTGACCTACACTTCTACGATCCAACGATACCTCAAGAATTTTTCGTCAGCAGCTTCGTGTGACGAGAAATATGTTTAACCAGATTTAACACGTTAAACCACCGTTTGTTTTCCTTTTCAGCTTACTGCTCTCTCCCGATAACATGTGGATAAACGTGAGTCTGGTTTATCAAACTGTCATCACTGACATATTTTTCACCTAGTGCGACCCTGGTAGTTGAAACCAAAAGTTTGCTTTCCGGTTGCGGTTTCAAATTTTCTGTGGTTTTTTTTGTCGGCAAAGTTGAAAACTTTGCCCAAGTGCGACCCATGCCTTTTTAAATTCATGCCTAGATGATCACTTCGGAATTTCCGGTGTCTGTCACGTTCTCTAATTGATCTGTTCTTCAAAATACCCTAAAGATTTAGGAAACGAAACCGACAATTACTTAAGTTCACGCTTGCTGTGTTGGTACACGCGAAGACTTTTTTTTCTGTGAACAATGCGGGGATTTACTCATTCGCTTCAATCGCAAAACCTCCTGCTCTCCATTTGTGGCGTCGTCGTCAGCAGTCATGGTTAAAACTGGATTTGGCTTATTTAATTTATCTTTAATTTGTGAAAGCATGGCGGCACAATTCCTCACCTACGTCCCACACGGCGAGCAGACTCTTGAAGAAAGCGAGTTCTTTTCTTCAAGGTGAAGAGACAGCTCGACTCGGAATATCTCAGCCAACATTGGCAAAGTCTTTCCATTTCTCTGTGGCGCGGTAAAGATGTTTTCGGTTGTTATCCATCCAGGCTTAACTGAATTTCCAAACTGCGTTTTAAAACAACAACTGCACAATCTGCAATTGTCAGACGCTGTCGCTTCTTTTGGTTTTCTTCCTCTACGCGGGGCGGGTTTTTTCGGTGTTGTTTGACTCATTGAACAGATTTCTCTTTAAAAAGGACACATCCTACATTTTCTACAGAAAAAAACAAACGCCTGTCCTTTCCAAAACTCCACTGAATCGAACGTACGAAACTTCGCGCCTTCTGAGTAGCGAAGAGAAAACGTCTGAACATGACAACACAACTAATTTCCCGCGAAAAAAAGGCCTACAATGTATCAAATTTAAGATGTGGTCGGAGCTGTCAAACAATTTAGACACCTTAGTGACATTCCTGCTTAGAACAAAAGCCGACAGTCGGTTTCTCGCCTCACACGTACGGGCGTGTGAGGCTCGCGCGCTTCACACGCGAGGATCACGCTTACGGCACTTCGCGCCTTCCGAAAATGGAAGAAAACGACTGTTTTGCAGTCTTAAGGCATACCACGTCTTAAAACCGGTCTGGTGTCTTTTTTTTGTTGGTTGTCACAAATGTGCATACCCCACGGATATTGAATTAATCTCCGATAGGGTGCATTAACATTTATTCCCTCCAGTAAGTCCAAACTTCCCTATCCCGAGGAGAACTCATATTCTTTCCCAACCTTCACAATTACCTGCGAGCGCGTTAGACCACTCGGCCACCGTAACACACTTCCGTTAATCCTGATGAAAGCAAAGATTTAGTGTGGAATCTTTCCGCCCGCCATGATTGATTCAGTATTAAACTATTCGATAAAGTGGACAGATGCTTTTTCTTTGAGAATGGCAAGCTTTAAAGGTAAGGATAATATTCTATGTTATTTCTAGATCTTGCCTCGTACTTGTGTGTACCACTGTGAACACTATTTTGCATACAACGAATACTGAGAAGTATTTTGCATAGAACGAATACTCCAATATTTCTTGGGAACCAGTTTGTTCGCCGTTTTGACGTAGAAAGAAAATACGAAAATAGATTTCAACGGCCAAACAAGATAAAAAATGAAATCAAGTTTAAAAAACCGAATTAGCTATCGCTAGCCTGTGTACAGCCGCCCGCTCGGAGAGGAGCGTCTGTGATTTACCGTTGATAAACGTGTTCCATACCACGTGATTTTTCCTGGAATGTGTGGAAAATGATTTCATTGGTTATTACCCATCGATCATTACATCATTGAAACAACGAGTTTTGATTGTCTTTTATTTTTATTTCTCCACATCAACACCGTGAGAACCACCGTGAGAGACTTTACGATGAGTTCGTGTGTACTTTGAGCACGGTACAAAATACGAATAAAAATCTTTTTGATTGTCAAAGAGGTTTTTCTTTTAAAGTACGAGCGGAATTGTTATATATGGAGTGTAAAGTGGAAATCGATTCGACGTACATTTGTTGGAATTGTTGTCAGCGCAAAAGAAACGAAAGCGCTCTTCACGAGGTGAATATGGCACTATTCAAAAGATTGTCCACTCGAAAACGTCTCCCGCTATTCCTTACCAGTCAATGTAATCCCAACGCCTTGCTCGGACCAGCCTAGCCATTCTCAAGCACAATCTACAAAGCATAATGCCCTGGAAGATTTGAGATGTGAACACATCGAGGAAAATAACAGCTCATCGGCAACGATCTGTGCTGCTCTGAAGATCAGAGCCGTACCCGGTTGGAAGGCTTGCAAATACATCCTTTCTTTTAAACAGTGCTTCTATGCTATAAAGCCAAGGTATCTTAAAACTATCGGAGACGCTCTTCAATGCACGTTTGAAATCTACCTTATTGACCACCATTTTGAGAATTTAGCTCCAACGAAATATGAGCCACGCAAATTTTGGTCAGCGTAGATCACTTAATAATGTATGCAAAATTATTCCGGAAAACGATTACTAACGGTAAATCACAGACGCTCCTCTCCGATTTTTTTTTTCGGAGAGCGGGCGGCTGTACACAGGCTAGCTATCGCCGTCACGGGGACTTGCAGCGGTCCCCCATCCAAGTACTAACCTCATAAAGCTTAACTTTAGCTGATAGGTGGACTAGCATCAACGATTGTGATCTTTCTGCTAAATTGTCGAACTTTATAACACTTGAAAGAAAAAAAAAGAAGCTAACAAAAACTCGGTGTCTTGCCGTAATTTTGTCACAGGTGCATCCTTTGTTTCGTGAGTTGTCAGTATTAAACACGCAAGGTAACTTGATCACAGGCGGGCGCTAAAATCGATCTCACTTTCGATTTTGCGATTTTACTTGTACGACCAAAAGTACGATAGAAAAATTGAACTCTGATTGAACGTAACAAAAATCTCCCGAAATGTTTTTCGCTGATGGCAAATTGTTTTATTCTTGATCGACACTTCCTAGAAGTTCCTTCTGTTCTCCTTAAAAACTACATATTAATATTTACATACTTTTGCGTCAATATTTGTTTTGCATAAAGCAGGCTAGCAAAATCTGTACCTTGCTTAGATCGCATTTTTGAGCGTTAAAATAGAATTTTTGGTAGTATATTCCTGACCGTAAGTCGCACATTTTGACGTCCCCCATCCAGATACTAACCCCGCTGGAAAGAAGGTAACTTTAGAAACATTGGTCTTGGAAAGCTATCAGCAGCTCAGAGTGCACGCTTAAGCTTGTGGTGAAAAAGAAGTTGTAATTGATCAACATGTCAGCCTTGAAGCCAGCTCGAGTGTAGAATCATGACGAACTTTTGTAGTTTCTGAGAACTATTTACTACTTGTAGCTTTTGTTGAGTTTTGAATCGATAATAGAGAGAGTTTTGGCGATCTCAACCCGGACTGGACTACTGGATTTAAGCTTTTTTCTTAACGAGATTTCAAGTTATTGTGGAACGTTTGGTACCAAGTTACTCTAATACTGAAATCAAGATTATGGAATTGTAAAATTAGAACTTTGGACTGGACTATAGAACACGCAATTACGGAATTTTTAGATTTTTGAGCATTGAGAGAGTAGAGTACAGATGTTGTCTTCTTGTCTTCGCCACGGCAGATTTAAACAGTTTGCAAGGAACTAAACCAGGATTACGCAACCGGACTTCGAACGCAGGGCCCGGTTATTTGAAAGCCGATTATGTTTTCAACTTTTTGGTGACAGTTTCCTTTGCTTATTTTTGTTTTTCAAGATTGAATATCAGCCTTGAACAGCATTTGGGAGTAGAGAATAAAACTCGTTTTAAAACTTGGCTTTTGAACAACTGGCCCAGGATGATAAGTTGTTAAACTGTGATTTGTAATAAGTTTTTCGGATGATTTAAGGCTGCTCTTGTAATTTTTGGATGAATGGAGTTAAGGAAGCAGGTAAAACTGCAGGATTTGAATAAAATCTCCTTCCAAAAAATAAATAAATAAAAAATCCCGTATCCTGATAACCTGCTAATAGGGCTTCGTTGTTTGCATTTGCAAATTTAGTAACATTAATAACGAGTTTTTACAACAAAAAACTTCAAGTTATATTACAGATTTATCTTTCTGGTAATCTCTCGCCATTTTCCGAAGTTTACCTGTACTTGAAGTTGACTGTAACTGGACAATTTGTGTTAACTGTTTGAGCATTCCACGGATACGCCCATGTAGGCGTCTTGTTGTAATTTATTTCACATTGCCAGAAATAAATTACAATGATATTGAGTGAGGGTGGGGTTTTCCCAGGGGGATTAATCTTGTTGAAAGGTAATGCTAGCATAAGCACTAGCGAGGTAAGGGAGCGACACTGCTAAGTGTTGGAGAGGTGATAAGCAAAAAAATCGTTAAAAAATTTACACCAGGCCTGAAAGAAGTCCCTCAAGAATCTTTAGAATTGGAGCGTTCACTTATAATGAAAGAGAAAAATGCTAATTGAATGTCAAGGTCAATGCAATAAAGCTTGACAATCGTGCGTGACCATTTTATGTCATTCACCATGGCACTTCACTTGATATTTTCCGATAAGAATTTCCAAATTGACCTTCTGAGCGCTAGCCTTCACGTGTAATGTCACGTGACGTTTGGTGTAACCAAACCATTCGAGTAGAGCGGACATATAATGCACCAGTCATTTGAAACCCCCGCAACCCCCCCGCCCCCCCATTCGGGCTTAAGCGGGGCATTCACTTTTTATGCAAGTGAAAGTGAGTGAAGTCCCCGGTTCCCGGAGACAAAAGTGAGTGGTGCATTCCCCCGCCCCTACTGTTCAACACATGGTACTGCCTTTGTAAAACAACTTATCATTGCCAAGCGTAGCACATTGGTTAAAAGACACTGTTGGCAGCCATGAAATAAACAGATTGATCTTTCAGCGGATAGTGTCCCGAGAGAGCGGCGGTGGTGCTCAAGAAAACTTGCCGTAAGAAGTGTAGTTTTAACTATTAAAATAGTTTGCTTAAGTTAGCAAAGTCGTTCCATGCCATTTGTCTAATTGTCTTGAAGCATATGTGACCGTGGATAGCAAGGAGCGCTGGAGCACGCGGTAGCCAAAATTTCATTTGGTCTATATTTATGGTACAAATGAACATATCGGGTATTGTGTTTCACGTACATTTAACGTGTGACAGATTAAAAACACTAATAAGGCAGAAAATGAATTTACTATCATTTACAAACTACAAAGCGTACAACTTGATTGAACTATTCTTTTCCTGAAAGAATAATTTAAGCGATATTTGTTATGATATCTAGAATTTTCTAGAGTTTCCTTACCGTTTCTTGTTGTTCCACAACGTTCTAGAAACGAACTTGTCAAATTAAGTTAATGGTCACGAGTTCGCTATTAATAGCCTGTTTACATAAGACTTGTTGTTGCCAGAAGTTTCGGATTTACGCGAGCGAGCTCAAGTTTAAGTGAGAAGTTCTAGCTAACGTTGTTGTTGTTATTGGATCGAAGTTGTACCTACTGATTACTGTCTGTACATGTTCTCATGGTAAACGTCTCAACTGGAGTGATTAAATCTGTTGTAGTTGTTGCGTGATCTGATCGTCTCTCTCAGCCTTGAAATTAACCGACGAAAAACAAAACTATATTTGGCAAACAGGGCCCGGTTGTTCGAAAGCCGATTAGCTTAATCCAGGATTAGCGTAAACTTTTGTTTCAAGTTTTTAACTTTTTGGTGAAAGTTAATTTTGCTTATTTTTGTTTTTCAAGATTGACTTCTTCTAATGTAAAGTTTTGCCGAATGTCAGCGTTGAACAGCATTTAGGAGTAGAGAAATTAACTCCTCGGTTAATTTTTAATCTGGGATTAGCGTTAATCGGCTTTTGAACAACCGGGCCCAGGTGTTTTGAAAAACATGTTGCGTGACGGCGTTACTTTCCAGCTGAAACTGCGTGCGTAAAGTAATACGATATGTTGACTGCATTGTGCATAAATTAAAACTTCGACTGGATTTGTTTTTAAAAAGAGCTAAGATTTTCTGTACTTTCTTAGGTTCTCGAATGAAAACGTCTTTGGGATAAAGAAAAACTTATCTGCGATGCCATTTGGGGGCGAAGCGCTTCTCATTCAGTTGTTACTTCAAACTCATTTTTCAACATGACTTGAAGAGTACGTCTAGAATTTTACAGCTTTTTTGAGGAAAATTAAATCTCCGAGCCTTAATTTTTCATTACACGGCAGCTTTGATACTGACCTAGTAATTGTTGCCATAAATAATGTACGATAGCATAGCGTACGTCGTGTAACCAAATCAAGGTTTACAAATGTTTGTGAAAAAATATGCCGCCTTGCGTCTTTAAACCATGGACAGCTGCGGCTAAATTTTATTACAGTACCTAGGAGATTAAAATAACTGACTTGAGTCTTGTTATTTTTGGATATGGAATTTCAAAGGGGTGGTGGGGCACAGGTAGTAAAAAATCATGGAAATTCCAGGGGATCGAGGGAGTACCGTGAACCCCCCCCCCCCCCCCCAGAACAGACAATCCTGGCGGGTGGGTGTCAATTTGCAAAAAAGAACTTTTTTTTCGGTGGGCCGCTGGCCCGATCGAATGACGTTTCTGATCCAATGACATGAAGTTCGATCCAATGGCATGACGTGCTTAGTTCAATTGAATGGTCAACGATCCAATGACATGAATTTAGATTGAATAACACGTCAATGCGGTTTTTTGAAAGAATGTGTTGCAATGACATGAAGTCCGATCTAATGAAATGAAGTGTGTAATCCAATAGAATTATGTATGATCCAATAAAATGAAGTCCGATCCAATGACATGAAATTTATGATGCGATAGAATGACGTACGATTCAAATGGCATGAAGTCCAATCCAATGACATATGAACAATATTGTCCGATAGAGGGACGTTTGATTCAATGGCATGGCGTTAATGGTCCAATGGCATGAAACTCGATTCAATGACATTTTTGTCCCAATTCCCCCTCCATACAAACCTTTTACACTTCCAACGACACGAAACTAGGCAACTCCCGTTTTTGAAATTTAGTACTGATAAAGCGATTTGTTCTTTCCCCGCTTCAACACGAATAATTATTGTCTTATGCTAAAGCTGCTCCGTTTGTGAACGGCCATTCCTCAACCTGGGCCCTGGACTGCGCATTAAATTATGCGTACAACATTTCTTAACAGCGGGGGCAGCTCTAGTGTCAACTATTACTAGCTAGTGTATCTGTGGGTACGTAAAGTCTAAGTCTTTTTATTACACCTAGCCCTGAGACTATTTTCTTGTAAATATGTTCAATGTAACTATATGCCACCTAGTATGCTCATCGACGACATCTCCGCGTGCTTTGCTGCAAGAGACGCTTTCTAATTGCTTACCACCGACTTTTAAAACTGGCATTTCTTCTAATTTGGATAAAGGCTGAAACTTCTGTCATCTTCAGTTTAAATTACAAAGTACGGAGTTGAATATATAGTGTGAACCAAAATGCTAATTAACTATAAGAACAAAAGGAAACATGACAATGTAAAAAATTACAAAGAAAGTTTTAAATTAACATGATAAAGTTGATGATTAAGTGTACGTTTCTCCCATTGAATATGAATGGCTTCTTTTATCTTAGGTTGGAAGGTGGTAGAAGCGTGATCTAGGATGCTGAAACAGTCATTAGAGCACAAAGTGCGGCAATGCTGAGAATTCTGTAAATGTTTAAAAACGTGCGAGGTCCTATCACTGAAAGTGTGCTCACGTACGCGCGTGGAAAAAAATTGTTATACCGACGTTATGTTGATGATACATGAGGACATCACGAAACTTACAAAAATCTTTCAGAAGAATCTTTTTCCAGTCC
>OX421446.1:44089608-44099608 GCA_949126865.1 Montipora capitata | reverse complement strand
AAAAGAACGACATTACACCGCCGGTAAGGTAATACAACTTTTACTTAACATTGGTCCATGCACATATTTATCGGTGATCAAACGGTAATCAAATGCATTTATTATAAAATTATGAACGGTTAAACAAACAGATAATGTGGTTGCCCTGAAATTTCTCTCAAGTCTTTGACGGATTTCTTACCAAAAACAAGGAAACACGTTGAAGTATATTTAAACAACGCAAAATAAAGTAAATCGGAAAAATGTTTAGCTAAGCCCCACAGCAATGCTTTGTTGATGTTTTATCGCATACCATCATAGGCGACGCAAACTCATAATTCGAATACTCAGTCAACGTGACGATTTGTAGGGTTTATATGGAAAACATGAAATGCCGTAAAAAATCGGCTAATCATAGTTTACAGCGACGAAAATAAATATAATGAACTAACTTTTACTTCACCTTGTGTCCTTGTGTCGATTTGAGGCGTTCTGGGCTAGTTCTAATTTTGCTCCTATCCTTCACTAAAAGAGGCTGGAGACTCGGGACCGCTGAAGCCAGTGATCAATCCCCGATCGAGGACGATTTAATCCAAAAAAATCGGCTTGATTCGTCCTTTTGTCCACTCTCACGTGAAGATCGATAACAAACGATATAGCATAAAGGCCCAGAGTGCGAAATCAATCTCCACATGCTTGTTCTAGAGAACAAGCCAATTTTCACGAAGAACCTGCCACATTCTAAAGCTTAACAAGGCGTTTTGGATTCATACGTGACACGACCGTTGGCCTGGTGACAATTTCACTTTTCTCTGTGCACGATCAAACTTCGTCCATCTGGTTGACTGAGCATTCGAATTATGAGTTTGGGCCGATCGCCGGTGATACCATTTCCTGTTTGGGCAGACCTTGGAAGTCCCTTTGACATTACCTTGGATTCTTTTGTCATAACTCGCATTTGAATTTCTTTTAGACACTGAGTGCAAATGGAGGGTGTACAGGAAATATCTGAAATGGAGCTCCTACTGAGACACAAACGTCGCCAGTCATCTGATATAGGTGGGTAGGTAGCTCAATATATAGACACTAATGTCTAAACAGAGCAATTGTCGTTGTAGCCTGCAACATAGTATAAGGGTTTGTCCCAACAGGCTGTTGAACGTTGTTAAAAGCGCTCTTTTAATTTACTTCTGATTGAGCCTTTCTTTCAGAATTAGTTGACACGATGCATGGTTACCATTTTTACTTGCTTGAAATTTCCTAGCACAAGTTTCAGACTTTGTTGACGAAGGTGACCGAAGTGGATCAGGTGTGCTGAGAGAACCAAATGTCTCAGGGGAAAAAAGCGATTCATATGGCGAGGCAGACGAAGCAAATAAGTCAGATGACCAACCAATGGATGAGCAAGGTACTCGCGATTTCTTTTTCCAGAGGCAATACTTTCGGCCAGCTCCGAGAACAACGACCTCTGGCCGGTTCGGAATACGTGCAGCCACAGTAAAGGTCAATTTCCGTAACCGGTGGCAACCACTAAACTTCAAATTCCTGAGACCACGCAAAAGAACCGGAAGTCCTTGATGCTTGGACTTGCTTTTTGAGAACAATGCCAAAGGTTTTTATTCCCGGTTCGCAGCCGCATATAACGCGAATGGTTGTTGACTCTAATATTCTTGAATGCATAACGGCGTTATAGGTTTCCACAATTCCATCAGGATAGTTTCGGTCTTGATGACAGAGCATTGCGCATTATTTTTTACTTGATAATTTTTGTAAACGTGGAGCGCCAGTGAATTGAGGAAGAAGTCAACTGGCGCATTGAACGCTGTACTTTTAGTCTAGACTAGGAACAGTCCTTTTTTCGCTTGTCCGTGCAGAGAGAAAAATGCCGGTTCGCGCGTTGTGTGGTGGCGAGCTGTTCTTACACTTTGCTTAGCCAGTTCTCGCTGTAGCCACTTCAAATATAAAGAGTCTCAACACTGGATTTGTTACTGCGGTACAACGAAAATTATAATCGTTGGTAAAGAAACCTCGTTTTTCAAAAGCGGTTAAAAACAATTCGCGCACGGAAAGCCATTTGTGAAAGCAAAAACTGTGATCTCCTTAGCCTAAAATGCTGGAGTTTCAACTTTTTACTAGAAAACAATTATCCAAGAGTCTTGAGGACGTGTGGAGGAGTCAACGTCAGGCAGGCTCCCCGTCTTGCATACTGCTGAAATCCACAATATAAAATGTGGTATAAAGTTCATAGGTTGGAAATAATCAGAAATGGAAATACTAATTTAAGAGTTCTTTTGTGGTTTCAGCCAACCTGACAGAAATCATAGAGCATGGCGAGATCGATGATATTCGTGATAATTTGACACCTAAGGCTCTCACAAAAGGCAACAAAAATGTGTTGATGATGGCAATGGAGGTATAATGATATTTTTCAAGCTCGCAACTGTTTGCTTTAATCAATATTTTAGCACTATAAAAATGGTGACACTGATTCTGCTTCTTCTTTGTCACCCTTTGTTCTCCTGTTAACTCAATGTTCAATCGCTAATCGACATCAATACTCAACCTTGGAGTTAGTTACGACACTTCGAGTTGCGACTTTCAAAGGCTTGAACGGAGACAGGTGACAGACAAAACTGACGCTCAAGGCACTTGGGAAAGATTGAACATTGTCTTGGGTTCAGCCTATTAGGACTCTCAAAGGCTGGTTTTCCGAGTTGTGACTCAAAATAGGGACAAGAAACCTACGGACCCTCAAAAGCGTTAAGATCATTAGTAAGGAGCTTAAGCAAGGACGACGACGAAGGATACGAGAACTGTACAAGCCCGCAAATGATCCCGGCCTGGAAATGATCCCTGGACCGGAAATGATCCCCTAATTTGACCGGAAATGATTCGCCGACCGGAAATGACCTCAATAAATTATACCCAAAAAAAACCAGGAATGGTGTGGACTCCATGAAAAGTACACGGGTAAATGAGGAAACTACAGAATCCTCTGGCATAAAGCAACAATATAAACCGGTAAACATCCTGTACCGAATAACCAAATTAGCATGCATATTTTTGGGGAAAAAAATAAAGAAAGTGAAAAAGAAAGGAACCATTTACGATGCTTACCCTACATTGTGGAAGTGCACAAAACTTTAACGTGTCAGTCTCGGAGATTATGCGGACAACTTTAAGATTTATATTCTTTCATTTCAAACTACATTATCATTCACAATTCGCTCTTGCTTTGCGATTTCAAAAGTCTGTTTTAAAAATTTTAGATAAGCCAAAAAGGATCGCAGCTCTGGGAACGAGAATGACTAAACCTAAAACAAAATTAGAATTTTCCCTTTAAGCGTGCCATTCACAAACTTGTTCTTGAATCGGTGGATTCACTTGCACGTGGAAATTTTTTTAATGCATGATAACAAAGCCAGAAATAGTGTCTTGCTAAAGCGATGTGGGAGGGAACAGAGCTCATTATTCAGACGAGTCTCTGTGAGAACATGGCGTAGTTAAATTTGCTGTTTGCCCTAATGCTTGCTTTTGCTTCGTATCCCAGTATTTACGGTGTAGTTATAGGGGACAATGACAAATCTGAAAAGGAAGAAAAGGCTAAAAAGAAAACAGAAGTTCGGCTTAATGATTTTGTTGCTCATTTTTAGGGGAAGGTCTGTTCGGGATTAACTGTTTTTTAGTTGTACAGTATGGGGCCCAGTTCTCGGCCACAAAAAACGTAAACTTGTATTTCTTACCTTGGAATAGCCGTAAGGACTTGAAATTTCAAAGACAACTAGCTTCAGCATTCAGTTTACACATGTAAAGCTATCGACTGCTCAACGCTGTTTTCTCCCGAGTAATAACGAAAATGGAGGCTTCGTTCGTGGGCCCAGTTATCGGTCAGCGAGCCCAGTTCTCGGCCACAAAAGAGTGCGCTCGATTCCTCGGAATAAAAAACGTTTTATCACCAATTTTTGTTGTTAAGTCACTAATAAGGCTTGTGTTTGATATTTCGACCACAAAGTATCCTTAACGAGCTTTGTTTCATGTTAGAAAAGGACGTTTTTGGCACACCTAGTTTTTCTCGTAAATACACTGGAAAACGAGGCTAAAAAAGAGTTGGGTATTTCAAAACGGGGTCCGGTAAGTTAGAACTAAAAATTTTAATTTATAGCTACTGTCGGAACATGCCACCCCATTACAGCTTTACTTTTACAAATGATTTGACAAGAAAACTCCATACAAAACTATGAGCACTTTTTAGTGTTGTCTACGGCCAGCAGGGTGGCCGAGAATAGGCAAATACGCAGAAGTACTAAGGAAATATTGAGGGGTGAATTTAGGTAAAAGAATAAAATAGGCCAGGAAAAGTTTATATTTAACAGAACGCTTTATCACTCTACGTTCATTATGCCAAGAATTGGCTCATTTGGGCCTCGTATATGGATAAAATACAAACTTGAATTAGACCATGTAATTCGAGTAGCCGTTAACAAACACGTTTTCGTGGAAATCAAATTCACCTACCTTCGTGTCACCTCGATTTGCTCACAGTATATAGTAGATGTAAACTCAAAACTCGGCAGGACGAAAGACAAGGAATAAAGCTACCTTTGGAAGCAATTGCTTTTTATTCAGATTCATTTGCGGCGCTAAAAATAAACGTTGAACAAAAAGTGGACGAGAACTGGGCCCGGCCGAGAACTGGGCCCCTTACTGTACTTTTAAAATTTTCTTCGTTTTGCCAGCCCTATTTGAAAAAAAAAAAAGAGGATTGTTGCACAATTCCTTCACATTTTGGGCATTGCAATCGTAGAATAGGAAAATGTACATGTTACAATAAACAGGAAAATTGTTCAGTTGCACTGAGCTGCTGCATTGTAAATTTTAAAGTTGCAAAATTTACATGCGTTCGAGTGTAATGACTGTTGCGTTATAAGGAATAAAATAAGTTAAGTTTAATTCATTAAATCCTCTTTTTAAATTCTCGAGTCCATTCCAATACATTACTGATGAGGCAACCGTTTCCGGTCCGGGATCATTTGCGGTCCAATTTGGGGATCATTTCTGCTCCAGGGATCATTTCCGGGCCGGGATCATTTACAGGCCTGTACAGTTTGTAAAAATACAACTTCACGTTATTGTGATCACTTCGCAATTATCCCAAGTGTTTCCCCGTGGAAAACGTTTCCAAACGTTCTTGGAAAAAAATACGCTTGAACGGTGACGCGTTTTGGAGAGAAAATTGAACATTTTTGTTCAGGTACACTCGTCTTCCACATAACCTCAAATTTGGTCATCTCATGTCGTTGTCGGACGAGAACGGCAAAGTAATTTACTAAAATGAAAAAGTGACATGCGTGCAGGGCGTGCAGAGCTATTGTTTCTGCTCATTGAATCTTTTTTCTTTCCATTTTCGTTCTCATCGTCGTCATCGTTGCTTAAGCTCTTTTTTGTCTTTCTTAGTATAACGAAATGAAACACAAATTAATGAAAGAGCTTAATGCGTTTACGGATATGCCTGCGTCGCTATTGAAGACCAGTCACAAATAACAACTCCCGCAAACTCGGTGCGACGCACCATAACTATTATCTGGAAGGGACCGGATAAGTGATCCTCGCACTTATCTGGTGTAGCGGCGGAGCTGCTACACTAAGACCTTACGACGAGCCATATAACATACAACAACAACTCAGTTTATTCGAAGGATCCACAGAAATTCATTTACACGCAGTCTTGATTGCTACCACTGATTTCTTTTACAAATAGCTGATTCAGAAGCGATGAGCGAAGCGGTAATACGATGATATGATGCAATAACGCGGTAACGAAAAATCTGTGTCCTTATACCCTTTCAACGCCTTATAGAATCCTTAATCCGTAAACAATAGAGTCCTTGATACCGTAAACCGTAGAGAAAACTTAATTTAACTGTCTTACTAAAACCTTCAGCGGAAAACGATTCAACACAGTGTCGCAACTCTCGCGTGGTCATCCGGGACCCGGCTAGGTCCAGACCACCGCAATACAATAAAACGGTCACATAAAAAATGTCACGCACAATCCTGCTGCAACATTCCCGGCCCCTAAACGTCCGAGGGGCGTTTACTTCTTTTGGTCTCCTTCCTGTTCCTCCTTGGGCAGAATTAGGACAAGCTTGTTGACTGGTCTTCTCAGTGTAGTTTCTGGCGTTTTGACGACAGCAGACCTGACAAAGCCTTGTGAATCCGGCTCCACTCGCACAACAAGGGCCAACGACCAGGCATTACGTGGAACATTCTCTTCTCGGATTATGACGACATCCCCTTCAACAAGGCTTCACTGAGGATGTTGCCATTTGTGCCTTTCCTGCATCACAACGAGGTACTCCTTCTTCCACCGAGACCAAAATATATTTGCTAAATACTGTACCCTTCGCCACCGCCGACGCATATACACGTCACAGCTCTGAAACTTGCCAGGTGGTGGTAATATCACAGTTGACTTGGGTGTCAAGATGTGGTTGGGAGTAAGCGGCTCAAGGTCATTAGGCTCGCCAGAGACTGTCGTCAGGGGTCTTGAATTAATAATTGCCTCCACTTCACACATGAGGGTCCGAAAGGATTCCTCATCTAAGCAATGACCATATTCTTCCATTAATCGAGCGAGAACTTTCCTTGTGGTCTTGATCTGTCGCTCCCAAACGCCACCCATGTGGCTGGCGGCGGGTGGATTGAAGATCCAGTCAATGTTTTCCTTCTTGAGTTTGGAGCAGATCTCTTCATGATCCATCTCTTCTATGGCTTGGAGCAACTCGTTTCGTGCGCCAACAAAGTTTGTACCGTTATCACTCCTTATTTCTCTGACAGGACCACGGCGGGCGATGAAGCGCCGGAGTGCTTGAATAAATGAACTTGACTCAAGAGAACTTGCAACCTCAATATGGACTGCTCGGCTAACGAAACACGTGAAAAGAGCGCCGTATCTTTTCAATTCCTTGCGCCCCTCCTTGACAATGAAGGGCCCAAAGTAGTCAACATCAGTGTAAGTAAATGGTGGTGCTGGGGAGATTCGATTCTTGGGTAGGTCTGCCATCTTCTGTACACCTGGTCTGCTGTCGTTGCGACGGCAGAAGACACACTTCGATAACACATGGCGCACTGCTGCTTTCACTTTGATGATCCAATACTTCTCGCGTAGGCTTGAAATAACATGACCGCGCCCAGCGTGACCCAACCGTTTATGAGCGTGACGGATGAGTAGCGTAGTGACATGACTTTTCCGTGGCAGAATTACTGGATGCTTTGTTTCGTGTGGCAAATCTGCACGCCTGAGTCTACCTCCAACTCTGAGGATACCGTTTTCTAAGAAGGGGTCAAGGCGATAGGACTGTTATTCTTTATACTTGCTTTCTCCCGTTTCTGCAGCTTCTCCTTGTCTAGGCTATTCTCATTCTCCAACTCTTGGAGGGCGTGGATTTCTTTACCAAATGCTAAGTCCTGGACAAATTTTAGGATAGCGAACTCAGCGTCTACCAGGTCTTGCACAGGAAGAGGTGAGCAAGGCTCTTCAATGTCCTTATGCTTAGCTGTTTTGGTTATTGAAGGCTTCCTTCGGTCTGCGAGGTTCTTGTTGTCTCTTGACACTTCATCCTTGACGTTCATACGTTCCTTACATCTGATTTGCAATATCTTCTTTACTCGCAGGAACACAGCTACAGCTGTCCTTAACCGATACCAATCAGAGAAGTGGTATATCAGTTTGCTTGCAGCACCAGCTGACTGATTGACGATCACTACATTGCTTGAGGCCACGGTTGTCCCCTTTACTTCTGGGTCACCAGCTGGGACCTTGTTCACCATAAGCGGTTGTTGAGGCCACTCGCTCTCCAGTTTCCACAAAAATGCTGGGCCCTGCAACCAACGCTGCCCTCCGATGAGAGCAAGTCCATTCAGTCTCCTGGAAGCATCATCTGCCGGGTTTTCCTTCGTGTCTATGTACTTCCACTGATTCAAACGTGAGCACTCGCGAATAAGCTGCACCCGATTTGCAACAAACACATGAAAGCGTTGCTCTTCATTGGCAATATAGCGCAACACAGTGGTGGAGTCCGTATGGTAAACGAAATCAGGATTGCCGTCGACTTCTCACTTCAACAATTCTCCAAGTCGAATTGAGACGGTGGCAGCTATTAACTCTAAACGTGGCATTGTGACAGACTTGATGGGAGCAAGTCGTGCTTTGCCCATAAGGAATGAACAGTAAATGCGATTGCTGTTATCACGCAGTCGTAAATAAGCAACAGAGCCATATCCAACAGAACTACAATCCTAGACAAAAGTAGTTGGGAAGGTTATATAAATGAACCCCACCAGAGCTGTATTTCAACCCGCTTCTGTTAAGGCGCAAAAAAACACTTTCTCCAAATCGGCTCTACTATATGTCAAAAGATACACAAGGCGCTGCTCTCGACTTCGCAAAGTGAAATTGACCTCCGCCATTCTAAGTGTTTAGTCCGTGAACTCGACCAACTTTAACAATATATACTTTGCTTTAATTATCTATCATCTAGACTCCTCCCCTTTTTGTTAATTCGTGAAGGAATTTTCATCATTTTATTTGCTCTACAATTTAATATACAACAAGACATCCTAATGCATATATGACAGTTAAAATTTCCCCTATTTATAACCAAGTAAACGCCCACAATTTATCCTAACATGGCAAAAAACATATAAATATTACAAAAAGCAATAGTTGTGTTTGTTTTTTTCACCGAAACTGTGAACGCTAGCCAAAAAAAATAGTATTTCCAATGACGGCCACACCCAGAATTTTCAGACAATCCTAGACAAAAGTAGTTGGGAAGGTTATATAAATGAACCCCACCAGAGCTGTATTTCAACCCGCTTCTGTTAAGGCGCAAAAAAACACTTTCTCCTTCTGTTATAAAGCCCCCCTCCCCCCTATTCAATGTTGGAAGGTAACACTACAATTTCCTACGAAAAGCATTTAGTTTTGCACAACATTGAATCAGGGGGGTGGGGAGAGACGCAAAGAAGACGTCAAAAGTGGTAACCTTCCCAACAGTTTTGTCTATGATTGCTAGCATCGGAGAAAAGATGTATCTGCTGGGACACCACGGTTCCAAACTGTGCTGGCTTGACACACCTATTAACCTTGAACTGTTCCAAAAGAGGTAGCTCACTTAGCTATTTGTACCATCTAACTTGGTATTGCTCAGGAACAGTGTCATCCCATCCCATCTCTTCGCGACAGAGGTCCTGGAGTATCTTCTTCGCTGGAAGCGTAAATGGCGCGGCAAAGCCCAGTGGATCATAAATTGAGGGGACTACTGACAATATTCCTCTTCTTGTTGGTGGCTTGTCATTAAGAACTATACGAAACTCGAAGACATCAGATTCCACACACCATTGTACCCCGAGGGCACGTTCAACGGGCAAACGATCTCTACCGAGGGCAAGGTCTCTGGCTTCCTTAGATCGTTTCTCGGGCGGAACAGATTCCAAGACAGCACGGCTGTTGCTTATAAACTTGGTCAAGTTAAACCCTCCGTGTCCACATACTTCACCAAGACCTTGGATCAATTCAATGGCAGCTTGTTCATCTTTGACGGAACGAAGGCAATCGTCCACGTAGAAGTTTCGTCGGATCACGGGTTTCAGCTACAGGTGATCCACTTTGGGATTCGGTGTCTTTAGCCGTCTGCTTCAAGGCAAAGTTACAACAGCTTGGAGAAGAGGCTGCCCCAAAAAGGTGTACCGTCATCTGATATTCTTGAATAGCCGATTCCAAATTTCCATCAGGCCACCAGAAAAATCTAAGGAAATCACATTGCTCATCAGGGACCCGTACCTGATTGAACATGGCCTGTATGTCTGCCATAAACGCAACACGATCTTGCCGGAAACGTGTGAGAACTCCGACCAAAGAATTAGTAAGGTCCGGGCCTTGCATCAATTGATCGTTCAAAGATGCACCTTCATACTTTGCGCTACAGTCAAAGACTACACGTATTTTGTGGGGCTTTTT
>OX421446.1:44069608-44077108 GCA_949126865.1 Montipora capitata | reverse complement strand
GTGCGCCCTGCCACTTTTGAAGGAAAACTTTCAAAGCAGTTCGATTCGTCACAAATATGTGCTTTCTATACTAATGGCGATCGCTGGACCAAGACATATTTGCAGAGATTTGACCGAAAGTAACGTGAACACTGACACCATTGTCTGATTTGCGGAAAGAAAATTTCAGTTGCGCGTCAAACATACACGGTTTTAGTTCACATTTTAAGAGTAGAGAAGACGAAAAAATGTTCAGAAGGTGTGAAAATCATACATTAACAATACAGAGACTTTCCATGCCTTAGTCCCGAGAAAATAAGACTTGATGGTGGAAAAAACAAGCACTGTTTCTTTGACAAGAAAAAGCACTTTGGTACAAGAAGGAGTCGAAAACTTCGGGGTTCAGTATTCGCTGTGCCACTTTTACCGGAAATATCTCTACTCAAACCTTATCTTTGGCTCACAAACTTTCACCTGTTGACGGCTTTTCGTGGACCAACGTCAGAGACAAAAGTCCTGTACTGTTAACGAAAGAGTTCAGTTTAAACAGAAAAAGCTATAAACCGAATGACATTTTGCAAAGTGACTCTTTCGTCCGGATAGAATGTATTCGCTTCAAAGAGAGAACAAACGAAATTCTTCTGTCATGCTTTTCTGTTACCTACCTTGACTCCATTCATGGGTAAATTTTAAGCTGTGAGATCCTTTGAACGGATTACCAGCTCATTTACCAGTGACGCGCCACAAGCAAATCCCGGTCGAACTGGCAAATTTGTTTGCATTCACTTCAAGCGCGGGTATACTCGTGAAAAAACCACAACAGAAAATCTTAATGCCCGTTCCAGTTACTTTAATACTCGACAACATCCATTATTGTGATTTGCACATTCAATCATGACCATACCCGTTGCAAATAAGACAAAATTTTTCCAACTTCGCGCAATTCTTTGACAAGCCTGAGCACACCGCAGCAGTCTAAAACTGCCGATCAAAGCATGTTTCGTTTCATCCGAAATAAAGGACTTTCCCATGTAGAAGGAATTGCCGAGGTCTTTCTATCTTTTGTCCATCTTCTTTCAGTATTTGTACCACAAGCGCATGGATAGCATTGAAAGTGAATGCAATAAAAACTACAACTAGCGACAGCGTCGACATCTTTTCTCCTAGCGTTCTAAGACTGTCTCGAAGGTTTTCAACCAATCACAATGCAAATAAAATTGAATTTGCCATTGACAATGCGCATGCGTGACATTAGTCTCCTTTGTTCTGTTTTAGTATATACTAACAAAGGACATTCGGAGTTTGAGTAGCCAATCAGAGCGAGCCTTCATTGCTATCCACTGTTTTAGTACATACTAATGATGTACAGCGGTCGGCCGGCCAAGATGGCGGTGTTTTTTCGAACACCCGAAATAGGATAGTCTTTCGACATAAAAAATCTTACTCTAAATATCGTGTTTGTAATTTACTTTAAGTGTATATTGTTATTTTTGGGATGTAATTATCCCTTAAGTGTTTATTTTGGGGTTTGTGTTCTGTTTGTTTGCGTGTATGCAGACCTAAGTTTGTATTAATAAATGTGTATGGTAGTTATTCTAGGTAGCCAGTCCTTTCTCTTTTAATTTTTAATTCATCAGATGTAGTTATATCCTATTTAGTGTATCAGGGAAATAAAGGGTTTTTGTTGTTGTTGTTTTTTTGTTTGTTGTTTATCACCTTGGCCGTCGGTAAAATCGTCCCTGAACGAATTCGAATCTTTGATATTTTCCTCTGACGTTTTTTGCAGCTACTTGCTCATCCAGTGATTTTCAACTTACTTGATGACAAGTGGTTTGGAAAGCTAAATAATACGACCTCGTCTACGTTTGAGCGATTGCAGTGGATTTTTTTCAATTTCTGGTGTCTATTTGATTTGGTGATGTTTCCATTGCTCTTTGCACTGCTGCACGTTTGGAATAAACTTTTTACTGGTGACCAAAAGCTGGAAAACAGAGGTAAGTAATCTCTTTAGTATTTTTCTTGTTTTAAAAGACTGCTGACTCTGACAAAAAGAGAAAGATTTTAGCTAGTATATTAAGTTTAAATTCTACTGTTTCAGGAATGGAGGTCGCTTTCTTGATGAGTGCAACATCCGATCTAGCTAACGATGCCTTTAAACAGATGAAAAACGTCGTGGAACAATTCATAGAGGAACATGGGAATACCAAAGACCGATATCAAATTATTATCCATGACAAAAATTCTCACGCACAGACGATTCGTGCCGAGGAAGTACAAGCTCTTCAGAAGGGAAATGAAGAGTATCCCGCTCTTGAGAGAAACTTGGAAATTGCTGCCGAGTGCTTCTGTTTCTTTAGACCAAGAAATAGTGATGTGGACAAGGTAAGAGCACAAAATTAAGCAAAATGTGCATTTAGAGCAGCTGCAAAGTGTTTTAACTGTTACGCAATAAAAAATAAAATCCGAAAGCGTTCAAAGAAAGAAGCCAAGAAAATGAAATGTTATAACAAATCAAAGCCTCAAGTCTGTTTGGTGAATCGTTTCTGAGTTATTTGCCGAAACATGTCACTCAATTTTACAGAGCTTTGTATGGAGACAACATGTTGGTGTTCCCCGGAGGAACACATCTTCCATGTTTGTAAGTTCCCAGTGGGACGTTAAAGAACCCACACACTATTCGAGGAGAGTAGCGGATGGAGGCTCCGATGTTGTGGCTGTCTTTTGTGAGTGTATGGGTGAGTGGCTATAGCAAGTCCACATCAGCTGAATAGCTGCCAAAACCTCAACCTGCTCAAACAAACATCGCCTAGGCCTCCCAAGATGGGTACGCCTATGGTGGACCATTCTGGGAGCCTCCCCCACCCCCCTTAGTCGTCTGCAGTGTGCCATTTTCACTTTTCACGGGGCTGTTAAGACGGAGGGGAGGCCTAGGAGTGATGCTCTTTCGACCGTTCTTGTTATCTCCTTGGTTTGCAGTGATTGGAATCATCCTCTAGTAAGATTGGAATATTGATCCATTTAAACAATTTTTTTTAACGTGGCAGGTGATAATATACTTCACTGATGACAGGGTAAGTTTGAAACGAAATCTTCAGGGAGTACAAACTCAAGCAAAGAAGCTTGGGGAAGAGAAAGAGATCAATCTTCTCCCAGTTGGCATTGGTCCTCAAATAGATCTAAAGGAGTTGAAAGACATAACGAAATTTAACAAGAAAGACCTAAACGTCATCCACGTTGGATATGAAAACCCAGAAACAGTTCGAAAGATCATTTGGCACGGTAAACCTATATGTTGTGTCTGTTGAAATATAAGTGCTACACGGCCAACGTTTGTAAAAACGTAACGCTTCCTTGTATATGTTGTGTTGGTTGGCTTTATCCTTCGCAGCCTCCTCTCTATCGTTCGAGCCGCACTCTTGTAGGGTTAATCATGTTTTGTCCCGGAATCCAAAGAAATGGCCAAGGGAGGCTTTGGAAGGGGGAGAGATAAATGGACTGCAAGAATTAAGCCTGGTTTTCATTATTGATGCAAGCGCAAGTGCAGGCACAAACGCAAGCAGAAGTACCTTATCCTAAGTGAAAACGAACGTCAAAATAAGTATCAAAATCAATCCCGGCCTCCGACATTTTCTTGAAATTCTTAGACGCGGGAAATGTGGAACGAGTGCTTTAATTGGCCAGACACGGCCAGATGTAGCAAATTTCCTTGTGCTTATGCATGCTGTGTTTCGTTTTCACACAACGCAAGTAAACGCAAGCATAAGCGCTAAGACAAGGAAAAGGAAAAACTTTGATCCTCACGCTTGTGCTTATGCTTGCGCTAACACGTTTTTACGTTGAAATAAGTGCTCTTATGCTTGCGTTTGGCCTTGCGTCGCAAGTGAAAATCAGGCTTTATCGCAACGGACCCGTTTAGAATTACTCGTGGTCTCTTTATCTCTTCCAACGTCCCTAAGCTTCTCTCGGGCGTGTCTCTCGATTGTATGACAAAACGATTGACTAAAATAGCATGCAACTCGACGGAATTAAAAGAGAACAGTTCAGTCGATTTTGATAGGCTAACAAAAGAATCATAGCCAGGATTTTCAAAGTAAGGTCTACATGTACGTGTATTGATTGCCTACACATTTTTTGTTTATTCATTGGCGTTAATAGGTGTATCATTGAGGTGAACACAGCAAAATTATCTTCCTTTACGCAAAAGAAATTTCCGTGAAGATTGTTTGCATATGTATTAACAATCAAGAGCATAACCTGCTTACAGGCGGTAATTTGTATTTCGGTCGCCATATTGGACGGGTGAAAGTCGGAAGATCTGGAACGAGTGGGGAATACACCACCTGCCGGAAAAGTAGTCTTTTCTCGGTAGCTGCCCACTTTCTGTTGAGCTTCCGGTTACATGTCAAGCCACAGTAATTGACCAATAAAGTAAGAAACCATAATAAAGCTGTCAATCAATTAACCGATCAGTTGTAAACAAACTTGTTCTGGAGCGTCTACTTGCACCCCAAACAGCGGTAAAAATGTAAGCAAACCGGCAGAAACTGCAGCAAACGGTAAGTGTAGGTTTTGCCCATTCCGATTTTTTGTTCAAGACGGAAAGTTTGAAAAATCCGTGAAGCCAACTTCGAGCAGCGAGAAAACAGTGTTCAAGCAACCGTGGACAAACTGTCGGTGTAGGTTGGATGAGATAGGCAATTAATTTAATTTAAAATATTTTCCAACTCAATCCGTAAGGCCAAGGAAGCTTTTTCATTTCAAAAGGCATGGCAATCGATCCCAACGGTCATAATATCCGCGAAGATCCGCGATTCCCACTCACGGCACGTATGTTTTCATTCAAAAGGATCAGTCAGTAGTAGTTCACTGCTACTGACTAGGACTACATCGTTGGATTTCCAGCCTTATATATACCCTATACCCTATATAGAGGATATTACACGGTGGCTCGAAGATATGAATTTTATGTTCTCGTGGCAAGAACAATATTGCCACGAGAACATAAAATTCATATCTTCGAGCCAACGTGTAATGTTCTTTTTATTATATGGAGACTAAATATTGAACATTTCCGATTTTATTGTGTTTCAAAGTAGTCAAGTTTTACAAATACGGGTGGGCTTTATAAAAAAAAGGCGGGAATCGTGACGTCATTGAACGATACGACACTCACAAAGGTGACATACGGAAAATACGCCACTCGGGTCCCGGATGAAGTGGCGTATGGAATCTACGAGTGGTTTAGTTCCCAGTAAAACACTCTCCTCCACATAATAAAGTACACTACGTTGTATCGGCTCTAGCTCAAAATATTTAGCGAGAAAACGTTCCTCCAACTCTCAACGTTCCACCGAAGAAAAAAGAAAGAAGGAGTGTCCTCAATAATCTTTGGTAAACTCTCAGGAGTAAGTTCGGCTGCCGAGCATAAACCCTTGAACTCTGCAATGTAGTCCAATATAATGCTCTTGAGCGGGCAAATGACCAAAACAGAAACTGGTCTGTTCAGCTCTCTCGCAGACAGTGCAAATACGGTGAAAATCACGCTTTTTCCAAAGCCTGCGGGTAAAACTGCTGGAGCAGGTTCTCCCCTTTGCAAACTTATTACAGCGGTTTCTTGTTCTGGCTTCAAAATAATCGTTTTTCCTCTCGAAATTTAGACAACGCTCTACTTAACGCTCGCTTCACATCCGTGGTTCTCTTGCGTGACCAACTCTGACGATCAAATAATACGTCATTGCTCTTTTGACATCTACTCGACCAATTAGGAACTCCGTCCGCTGGTGGAAGGGATTTGACTTTTTGTCCTGAGAAAGGACTAGTTTTCCCGCAGGCGGTGTATTCCACACTCGTCCCAGATCTTCCTACTTTCACCCGTCCAATATGGCGACCGAAACACAACTTACTGCCTGCAAGCAGGCTATCAAGAGCATCAATAGTCAAAGTGTGTCTCTTTTTGACATTCATTGGTAGGAAATCTACTTTCATTTTCGTGCTTTTGGAATCTGGTTAAGAAGGTATTAAGTGCCTATCCCCTCAACATACTTCCCAAAATACAAATATGTTGTTTCGTTTTGTTAACTTTTTTAATTCAAAATTTACTTTTTTTTAATGCAATTTGAAAGACGGGAAAAGTGGTCAGTATCTTGATCCGTGACGAACCAATAAAGCGGAATAAGTTTGATACCGGGTGGACATCACAGATTACTTTGCATCGCTGTTTTTTTTCAAAGAACTTTCACAGTGCAAAGCAGTCTATAACGTCAACCCAGTATTAAACCCATTCCTCTTACTTGAGTGGTCAGAGATCAAATTAACACCATTTTTTCCTCTTTTCGGAGCCTCAAAAACAGTGACTTTGAAGGGGAGATTTTTAAGAGCAAACCGCATTATTAGTGTTAGACAAGTGCAGAGAATTGTACAGTGAGCGGAAAGGATTTTTTGACGTGATAGACACTTAAAGTACCATTTCTCATATCTGAATAAAAGTCATTTCACAGAAAGTCACTGATTCTTTCACCAAGACATTTAATATTCTTAACTGTACTCGCCTTTTTGCTGTGTTTCTTGAAAATAATTAGTGCTTTGTTTAAATGTTTCCCGATTTCTTTTATACAGAACTCCAAGGAAAACGCATTTATGGTAAGGTCAAGCAAGGTTATCGATGCTCCCAGGAGCTCTTAAACATGAGCGTACAACGCCCAGAATGGACCTTTGTCAAGGCGTTCATTAAAAGAGCGGTATTGTGGGACGGGTTTCAAATTACCTTTCCCGCGATGATAATTATGCATGTTTATGGTTGACCAACACAATTGCTAGCAAGTGTTGCAAAAGGGCATTCTGGGTGATTCACGCTGTTTTTTTCAGTTGTGCACATAAATGGGAATAACTTTGCTTAGTTTTCACCGTGATCACGATGACTTTAGATAACGATCGCAGTTTTTGAAATAACATTAGTAATTCAGTATATCTAAATTGTTTGTGTATTCAACCCTGATTTCATCCGAAATCGAAATTAAAACCTTCTCCGCGGCTTCTTTTTACAATGACCAGAATGCGTGCTCGTGACTGATAGCTGTCATCGGATACGATAATAGTTGAGTTGAAAGGGTAGCCATGCTCGTTCCAATGGTATCTATTGGTTTCCCGACTACACTCTTTCTTATAAGAATCTTTTTTGGAAGAACGTTCAGGCTGATTCACCTAAATTTTGAAGAACATACCAAGAGCATACCCAGGCTGAGTCAGTTAAAAACATCTGTATTTTGTGCATTTGATTATTTGTTTTAGTGAATAGTATAATACATGAATAAAGACAAAACAAATGCAAAACTGTCGTCTAACAAGACAACTAACTCAAATAATTAGGGACGTATTTTTTAACATTTACAATGTGGTTTCCTTATTGCATGATACACCTAAGAACAACTCAATTTGTAGTCGAACTTAGTACATAGTATAACCGGTCACCTCGCCTGCGTGGTACGGTATTCTAGCATAACTTACAACTTTAAGGACATATCA
>OX421446.1:44057108-44064608 GCA_949126865.1 Montipora capitata | reverse complement strand
TGGAGGAAATATTGGTTAAGTAAATTAAAAACTTCTTTTCCAACTTTTGCAGCAGAACAATATTTTTGCGAATTTTTGTACTTCCGGTTATCTTTCTGAAAAGTCCTTGGCTTTTATCCCGCACTTTTTTTTTCTAAAAAGCTTATTGTATAACGTTTAAAATGAGATATTCTAGGCCACATTGCTATAAATAATTAAGTCCAGGAAGTTCATTAGTTTCATAAGTCTTTGAGGACCCATGTTTTCAACCGAACTCAAAAGAGATAAATAACTTAACTAGCGTTAATCCACTACTTGCCCTTAGCGCTTTACAGTACTAAAATATTACAACAATGTGTATGTTAAATTGCAGGTAAATCTATTAAAATTCTACTAATAATTAAATTAAACAAAACAGACAAATTCGAAAAGTAATTAAAATTCTATCATCAAAGTTCTTATCAGAAATAAACAGATTTATATAAATAGGTCTTCAAGTTCTTATTAAAAATTTCAATATTCTTAGATAATTCAGGTCCGCGGGGAAGTCGTTCCAAAGTTTAGGTCCAACAACAGAAAAAGCGCTGTCTCCATAGGTTACAGTTTTAGTTCTTCGTATAACTAGACGGTTTCCATCAGCGGAGAGAAAAGATCGAGAGGAAGTTTGATGGTTAAGTGAATCGGAAATATAGGTTGGTGCTAGTCCCTTGTATACAAGCAGTAAGACTGAAAATAATACGCATATTTAAAGGTAACAAGCGCAAACTCTTTAGTACAGGAGTAATATAGTCATGCTTTCGCGTAAGACTGACTATACGCGCAACTGCATTTTGAATCAGCTGTAATTTATGCAACTGATACTAGAGAAGACCGTACAACAGAGAATTACAGTTGTCTAATTCGGAACTTAAGAAACCATGAATCAGAATTTCAGTAAGAGTTCTTATTTCAATATTTCTGTATATTAGATATGTCCCTGAGATGAAAAGGAGAGGCTTTACAAATATTCCTAATATGCTAGTCTACGTTTAGGTATTGGTCAAATGTAACACCAAGGTTTTTTTCGCAGAAAAACTAGGTGAAATGCAATCTTCCACAACTTGGACAGAGTCTAGGCATGGTCTCGCACGAAACTTAGAGGAAAGAAGGAGTTCAGTTTTTAAGCGACTGTTCACCATCCACTGATCAATGTACTTGATAAAGTTGCATATCAATATCCCTGATTGTATATATTTTTTCCGTTTAGTTGGTGGACCGTGGTGAAACATCTTTGGTGGTCTCTTCTGGGCATGCCAGAATTGGATACTCTGGACTCCGTAGACCACACCTCGGAGACAATAGCACGCTTTTTGTTTGCCGTGTTTCTTGTCTTAGGGGTGATTCTGTTGATGAACATGATGATAGCTCTTCTGTCCAACACATACCAAAGAGTACAGGTAAAACTGTTTGTTTTTCTTTGCCTTAAATTTGTGATTATCTGAAGAACCGATCGGAGATCATGTGCACACGCGTGTGTCGCTGAAAATTCAGCTTTGTTTCCATGAGTTAAGGTTAAACGGACTGGAGTTGTCTTGAGATTTAGAGAGAATAAATTGCCTTTATTGGAGACATATCTAAGATGTGTCACAGAATCTGCATACCAGAAGCGGACCAGCACGTACACAGGTTCCTGTGGAGACACCTAAAGACAGATCGCGAACCGGATGTCTATGTCAAGACAGTAGTTACCTTTAGAGACAAACCAGCCCCGGCGATGGCACAAATAGCACTAAGGAAGACAGCAGACGAAGCAAGAGAAGATTTCCCAGAAGCAGCACAAGTTCTCAAAGACAACACCTACATGGATGATATTTGCGATTCAGTCCGCACCGAGGAAGAAGCACGAGAACTAACGAAATGTATAGACAGTGTACTCGAAACAGGAGGTTTTAAAGACAAAGCTGGCTGGTTTTCGAAAAAAGCTAACTCTAACACCGATCAGGAAGAGAGAAAGGAAGCAGCAATTTTGCGAGGAGTCAATGAAAAAAAGGTATTAGGAGTGGCATGGAACAGTTACACAGACATGTTTACCCTTAAAGTGAAACCTGAGTTACTACTCTCCCAAGAACCGAAAATGCTTTCCAAGAGAAAGATCCTGAGCCAGGTTGCTCGGATCTACGATCCAATTGGCTTTGCATCTGCATTTTTTATCAGAGCCAAGCCAGGCCAACAGGAGCTGTGGCAATAGGGCGTCGATTGGGACGAGAAATTACCCTCCGAAACTCAAGAAAAATGGGCCAACCTGTTTCAAGAAATGATGAGCCTCAATGACACAAGCTTCGAGAGATGTCTGACACCGGCTGATGCAGTTGGCCGCCCTGTACTGTGTGTTTTTTCTGATGCCTCTGAAGACGCATTCGGTTCCTGCGCATATGCACGATGGCAGCTTTCAAGTGGAGAGTACGACGTACGATTTATTGCAGCAAAATCAAGGATTGCTCCGCTGAAAAGATTGACCATACCTCGCCTGGAGCTTCAAGGTGCAGTCTTAGCCTACCGACTGTGTAACAAATCCCATTTCCAATTTGAGAAAGTTATCCTTTTCCTGGATAGCAAGATAGTTCTAGCATGGATCCGTAGCAAGGCTAGCAGGTTTAAACCGTTTGTATCAGTCAGAGTTGGTGAGATCCAAACCAACATAGACCCCACCTAGTGGAAACATATTCCTGGAGAGATGAACGTAGCTGACGATGTTTCCCGTGGCATACCAGTGCGAAATTTGGTTGAGAGGTAGCAACATGAACCTAAGTTTCTTTGCTTGCCTGAAAGTGAGTGGCCACAAGATTCTTCAACCAATGACCAACCCAAAGTTGAAGAAGAATGCCGCAAAGTTCACAACGTTTACGTTCAGACCAGAGTAGAACATCCTATCAATTTGCCAAAAGTTCTCAAGCTGGAGAAAGCTATTCAGAGTTACCGCTTACATGTTAAGGCTAATTTGGAACCTGCGAGCACAACGCCATAACAAAACACACCCGGAGGAAAATGACTTGAAACCAAAAGAGGGTCCTTTATTACCTGAAGAGTTAAGGAAACAGAACATCATAGGATCAAAGAAAGTCAGAAAAATCTGAGCGACCACCTCAAAAAAGGAGAATTGAAGAAGTTCAGTCCGTACACAGATTCTGATGGCATCGTCCGAGTAGGTAGTTGAGTAGACAAAGCCTTAGTCTCGTATGAGACCAGACATCCCGCATTACTCCCGAGAGAAGACTGGATATCTCTTCTCATAACACACCATATACACCAATGTGGGCACACAGCAGTAGCAGCAACAGTAGCGAAGACAAGAAGAAGGTTCTGGATCCTTAGAGCTTATGACCTTGCCAAAATAGTGAAGTTTCGATGCAGTGAAATGCAAGCCAAGGGCGAATCTCAAGTCATGGCTGAATTACCTAAATACCGTCTGGCACCTTTCACACCACCGTTTTATTACACGTCCTGCGATTACTTTGGCCCGTACCAACGGGAAGAGAAACGAAATGTTCGAGTAGATGACGTTTTGATAGTCCATACTCTAAATGAAACTCGTGGAAACTGGAACATCGGTCGAATCGTCGATGTCTAACCCCAAAGTCCGAAACGTCAGAGTGAAGAGCAGTGCTGGAGTGTACGACAGACCCGTTACAAAGATTGCAGTGTTACACCCCGTGGAAGGTTAAGAGTAAAGATGAGGAAAACTCCCTCTTCTGGGTGAAGTACGTGTCGCTGAACATTCGGCTTTGTTTTTATGAGTTAAGGTTAAACGCGCGCGCTGTCGCAAGGCTCCTCGCGTAGAGCGTTTGATTTAAAGTGGCGTAATCTAGCTAAAAATTTCAGTTGTACAGAAACAACAGAGCTAACCGGTTGTTCATGTTTGCTAACAAGTTATTGTAATTGCAAACCAGTTATTCGCTAAAATTTTACCGGACCGTTTGCTACAGTGCACGTCATTTACGGAGACAGTCCAGAAGTACGTTTTCAGTTAGTTTTTAAGTGTATTTGCGTTAATTTTCTGTTTCTTTTGAACATTTGTAAGGCCGAGTGCCAACGCAATTTCTTTGTATTTTAGATCGAATTGTCTTGTTACATTAAATACGGTTCTTTTTCCGTATTGGCGTGTTTGGTCTCTTGTTTTTCTTTGCCTTAAATTTGCGATTATCTGAAGAACTGACCAGAGATCATGTGCACACGCGAACCTATTGCCAATCCCAAGATTTGAGGTTTCAAGCACTATTACTGAAATAGGCAGCTAACAACTATAAGATTGTTTTAATTTTCACTGTTGTGTCCTCTTTTTAAGGATAACTCGTTGAGAGAATGGTCGTTTAAAAAGGCCGTCACCATCCAAACCTACAGCAACTACAATCCAGTACCTGTTCCTTTTAACATATTGTGGTGCTTATGGCTTTTGTGTCGAAAGTGTTATCAAAACTGTATGGGCCGCTGCAGAGAACGGCAAGAAGATGCCAGGGATGGCAAGGGAAACAGTTCCGAAGGGAAGGTATGTTATTTCAGATCGTGGCAGAGCTATTTGCAGCATTTTTGTAATCTTGTTTGGTCCCACTTGGAAGTTATTCCTTACTAATTGTCACCAAGCTTTTTTGCCTCCTATTCCATTCTTGAAGCATAATTTCCTAAAAATGGTTACGATCTGATTATCTTCTTCCTGCAGCAAGCGAAAGGTCCAGTTATTAAGAAAATAATCCCGGTATGATTCCGTTTGTGTTTTGCAAATAAACGTCGAGCTCGTCGAGTTTTTTGCTTGAAAGTTGTTTGTTAAAAGTGATGACCTCCAAATGACTTTTCAGTGGCCGAAAGAATTAATTCACTTTTATATCAAGAAAATTATAGTTACACGGAAAAGATTTTTCCCTTTTCTGGCATGATCTGTTAATAGGGCGACAAAAGAATTTTAGGAATAGCGTTGTCCTCTTCTTTGACAGAGGAAGTCCTTGGATTTTGTGGTGAGAAATCTTCAGAAGATATACTTTGGGACGTATGGGGATTCTTTTCCAGTTACAGGTAAGAAATTTGTGACAAAGGGCGGTTTTCTCAGTTCATAATGGCCTGGTGATATCAATAACTTACGGGATCACAATCGTCTCTGTCTTGCCTTGTACTTAGATAAGAGCGCCTTTCAGTTCGGGTGAGGCTTCATATATGTGCCTTTTTCGGATTTGTCCCTGAAAAAATAGCGGGGCATTTAGTCCCCTGAACATCGATGCCTTAATTATTACCGTGAAAAGATGGAACTGCCAGGGTGTATTCGCGCCTTAAGGCACGAATTTGGCAAATTTTGATTCAAAATGCTTCTCTTGTGAGGTTAGACGGCTAGGGTAAAGTATACTGTCGTTCCAGTTGGTGATTGAAGCTTTTCTGCCATGTGAACAGTTGTCATGTGTAGATTTGAACTTCATCAAGGTATTTTTTCTTCTGGGTTCAATCCAGTTTTAATTTCATAACTTATCTGCGGGGCCACTTTTTTTTTTTAACTTTCTAGATGTCTTCTATTGTATTGAAATCGCTGTGACATTTTAATTTAGATGACGCCAAGATAGACCAGATCTTTCACGAAACAAAGCAAAACCAGCAAATGGCGAACCAACTTGCTTATGGGACATTCATGAGTGCATCAGATGAAAGCGCCCTTCCAGTAGGGCAAGAGGTAGGACGCAATTTGTTTTTCTATTTTTAGACAAGTACGTCTTCCGTTGGGGCCTGTCTTCCAAAGCAGAAACGAAAGAAATTTCTATTGTTCATTTCCTGACTTTGCCCTGCTAGGAGTGAGTAAGAAGATATTCAATGTACTGTATCGATATTGGGCAGAAGGTGGTTATAAGAGGAAACTTGCGATTAAAATATCGAGTGAAATGAGAAGGAGATATACTTGGAAAGTTTGAGGTATGCAAAGCGTTCCAGTGGGAAGGTCGCTGGATTACGTGAAGATGGATGCTACTTGCGCTAGCCAGGCTAAAAAAGGCGACAGTAACTGTTGCCTTTTTTTTCCTTGTCAGGCTTGGGACGCAAGTGGAATAACAGTGGATGGATGTCGTTTGAGCTATCAGGAGGAAAGAACTTGCGACACTTGTAAAAGAGAAGTTCCTGTGATCTACCATGGGGCGAGATATCGTATTCCCTTCTCCCGTAAATTTTCTCATTTTAAGGTAAGTTGAGAAAAGAGTGGAAAATAATGCTTGTTGCTTTCAGCTACGGTTTCCAAGTGAGTTGGGGGAGATATGCAACAACGCGCTAAGCATTTGACTGGACATGGAACTCACTCTCTATCTCGTTAATTCCTAATTTGCTGTTAATTTATTATTATCGCTGATTTAGAAGACTAAAAGTTTTATATGGATTATGGGAAATGGAAATATATATTTTAAGACAACCCAATTGTATGGACGCAGGAATGGAACCTGGGAATTTTTGTTGATTAACCCGTCATCTAACCACTTGACCATCACAGCGCTAGCTGCGTAGAGTCAATATTTAAAACAATTTTTGATAATGTTGTAGTATCACTTGGCAACAAACAATATTCAAACACTGCTAAAGGTCGGTTACCAAACTTCATGACAAAGCGAGGCATTTTAAAATCAAAGCTTAGGCCTAATTACTCTTCAGCAGTGATATTCTATGGGAGACTTTTTACTGGGTTGCCAGTATGGCAATCCCAGTCGGAAAATGGGTAATATTTGTTTGTTTTTCTATTACTGGGTTGCCAAACCCAGTCGGAATCTGCGTTAATTTCTCCGTTTTATTTTTTTCCGTGTCATGAAGTCTTTCCTGTCCCTCCCCTGTTAAGTAGTGTCATGGTGTGTAGAGTATTCTGTGCGTATGTTTGGTAAATTTGAGGGGGTACTTACTAATGCATAGATTTTATCTAGTGGTCACAGTAGAATATTTAACTTCACCTGCAATGGCGTCGAAAGTCATTATAACGCGAATAGCGTTTATGTGGATCTTTAAACAAAATATACCCTTATGGAGCTCACTAATGGAAAGTCAATGGGATAAACAAGACAGGCAGTGAAAAATAAATATCTGGAATCTTCAAACCGACGAGTAATGGTCTTTGATAACAATTGCATCTTTTGCCGTCGGACATCATCAGATGAGCTTTGTTTCTAATGTTGTTTGGCTAACTGTGGTGTTATATATAAGACTGAAACCAAATGGCAAATTTCGTATGGTTTTAAAAGGAATCGAACGCCTTGAATGCATCACATTGTTCACTGAAGTCGCATCTCAGTTGTCTGGCAATTTGCATTATTATGTACTCAACTCTGCACAGTCTTCAGGTAAAAAAATAATTGGAAATGTGACAGCCAAGAATTATTTGAAAGAAAGCTTGTCGTCTATTTTGTGCTTCATTATTCAAGGAAAAGGTTCTTCATGGAAACGGTTTAATTCTGAAATTTATTTTGTTGCATTATTGCGTATGGTAATTTGACGCGATTGAGTTTCTTGTCTTCACGCACGTAATGAAATAGGAAGGGG
>OX421446.1:44024608-44037108 GCA_949126865.1 Montipora capitata | reverse complement strand
TGTCTGCCTGTGCGTGAAGTAAAAAAAAAACGTTCTCAGGAACCCGAAAAAGAAGGCTTCCTGACCCGACATATGAAATGTAAATATTCCGTTAAATATTAGAACAAATTTGAAAAACCAAAGACGTTTTACTATGAAAACGACGAACGATTAACATTCTTTCCCGTAGTTCATTCAGTTGACACATGGTGATCACGTGCACCTTTATGGTTGCAGGTCACAGGTCACAGGTCATTGTTTTACCTATACGGAAAGTATCCTAAACATTCATAAAAGCTGACCTTAGGCCTAAAGAGAAGTATCCTAAACATTCATAAAAGCTACTTTTAGGCCTAATTAGGCCTAGAGAGAAGTTTTTAGGCCTAAGGTTAGCTTTTATGAATGTTTAGGATACTTTCTGTGTAGGTAAAACAATGACCTGTGACCTGTGACCTGCGTTTTGTACCTGCCGTTGCAAATTTCTTTAATTCAGTGGCGTCGAGAGTCATTGTAACGCGAAAGGCGTTTTAGTGGATCTTTAAACAAAATATACCCTCATGGAGCTCAAGAATGGAACGTCAATTGGATGAACAAGACAGGCAGTGAAAAATAAATATCTGGAATCTTTAAAGCGACGAGTAATGGTCTTCGACAACAATTTCATTTTTCGCCGTTGGATATCAAGTGGGCTTTGTTTCTAATATTTTACTAATTTGGTATTATATAAAACACTGAAATCAAATAGCAAATTTTTTACGGATTTAACAACATTGAAGGAATCGAACGCCTTGAATGCATCACAGTGTTTACTGAAGTCGCATCTTAGTTGTCTGGCAATTTACATTATTTTGTGCTCAACTCTGCAAAAGTAAAAAAAAAATTGTAAATGTGACAGTGAAGAATTATTTGAATGAAAGCTTTTTGTCTCTTTTGTGCTTCATTATTTATGGTCAAGGTTCTTTCGAAAAGGGTTTGATGTGAATGGTCAGAAATTTATTTAATTGCATATGCTTTTTGACACGGATTGTGTGTCTTGTGTGCACGCACGCAATTGAAATAGGAAGGGTTTTTTGCCTCTAATAGCAAATATGTTGTTTGTTTCAATAAATTTCTCCCTGGAAAAGGTTTTCGTGATATTTCCAGCCTTTGTGAATTCTAATATCATGCTGTGTAATTTTCGAGCTTAACAAATTTGCATGCCTGGGTTGAAATGTGATACAGGTGGATTTTTATGGTAGTGCTCTGTAAGCAGCGGTGCATAAGTCACGAAAATAAACAGGTCTGTTGGAAGCATGTTTGAGTTTCAACAAAATGAGCCCCAAAATCAGCAAAGAATTGTGACGCTGATGAATAATAAAGTAGCTGCTATTTCCAAAACGATGGAATTACCTGGTGATAAATAACCTCGTCTTGGAGAGTAAATTTTTGACTTTGTAGTCAACCTCAAGAGTTCGGCGATTGTGATCTTTGTGTTGAATTCGCACATTTCGTGTCAAACTTTATAATACTTGAAAGAAAAAGAAAACTAACAAAAACAAAAACCCGGTATCTTGCCATCATTTGACACAGATGCTTCACTGTTTCGCGAGTAAACACGCCGCGGTAACTTGATCACGGCGCCCGCTGAATTCGATGTCACTTTCGATTTTACGATTTACTTGTGCAGCCAAAAGTACAATAACAAAATTGAACGTAGCAAAAATCTCCCAAAATGTTTGTCCCTGATCGTAACTTTTTGTATTCGCAGTTCAAAATTAATGTTGTTTTCATGTAGTAAATATTGTGCTGATGGCAAAATATTTTATTCTCGATCGACCGTCCTGAAAACTTCCTTCTGATCTTCCTAAAAACTGTGTATCAATATTTATTTACTTTTGCATCAATATTTGTTTTGCATAAAGCAAGCTAGCAAAATCTGTACCTTGCTTAGTTCGCATTTTTGAGCGTTACAATAGCATTTTCGGTCCTATACTTCTGTTGCAAATTGGTATATTTTTAGGTCACCCATCCAGATACTAAAAATTCAAAATTAATGTTGTTTTCTTGTAGTAAATTTTGTGCTGATGGCAAAATATTTTATTCTCGATCGACCGTCCTGAAAACTTCCTTCTGCTCTTCCTAAAAACTGTGTATCAATATTTATTTACTTTTGCATCAATATTTGTTTTGCATAAAGCAAGCTAGCAAAATCTGTACCTTGCTTAGTTCGCATTTTTGAGCGTTATAATAGCATTTTCGGTCCTATACTTCTGTTGCAAATTGGTATATTTTTAGGTAACCCATCCAGATACTAATCCCGCCGGATAGGGAAAATTTCAGTGAACTCTTGTAATACAAAGCTGTCAGATGCTCAGAGTGCCAGCTTAAAGTTGTAGGTGAAAAGTTTTGAGGGAACTTGAAAATGATCAACATGTCAGCCCAGAAGCCAATGTTTCTTGTTTGCCTTTTATTTTCTTCAATCTTTCTGGGTTCAGTACTTTGCTAGTAACGACATGTGTTCTCATGGTGCTATTTACCTAAGACTTCTACCATGGCAGTACAATGATATAAAATACCAAAAAAATATTGTGTACTATTAGAGCTAAGACAACTTGAATCTCCTGGAAGACAAAACGCAGCTCAGTTGACAATATGGAATAAAGCGCTGTGTTACTGCACTACCACACGTAAGCAATGCGTGCCTATTTTTTCTAAAGACGACAGAAATCTCTTCTTTCTGACAAATGATTAACAGGCCGGTAGCCAGGTTTTTAACCTCAGAAAAAGATCTGTTTCGTCGTACGAACGTGTGGGCCAAAGGGCCTCTGCTGGTTCGACTTCTGGGTGACCCCTTAAATGGTCTTAATGACCCCCGACTTGAAAAAATTGCCTGGAACGCTGCAGTTTAATACCACCCAACTCAGTCCCTTCTGTTTTTGAGAAACAAGTATCACAGGCAACCCAGTGTACGCTCATGGAGCGTCAAGTCTTTTTCTTTAAAGAAGGCGGTGTCTTAATCCTAAGATGTGAAGGGGAAAGACGCAGTTCCTTAAAAAGTGGTAACTCGGGGTTCAAGTCCAGTCCACCGATATGATTTTTATTTTCCCTATTTTCTCTGCTATCACAAGTCCTGGGACAGTGGAACTTGATGTGGTCAACCATAATTAAATTTCAAGGTTGGGGTGGGTTGCCTTAGATCGTTAGGCAATGCAAAGTGTGCGAGAAATTGGGATGGAACTAAAAGACGTGCTAACTGACTGAGCAATTTTTGTTATATAAGCCTCGGGGGCAAAAACTATTTAGCAAAGGTATGGTGTTTTGAAGAATGGGCCGTTTGCTAAACTTATTCACATGTCTGGAGAACTTATTTTCAATGGTGCTGGGACGCAAGGAATCCAACGCTATTCCAAAGCTAAGGCCTGAGAGAGTCTCTTTCAAAGTGTCAATTTCAAAGTGAAAAAATCGTTTCGTAGGACTGAGTTTTCCTGTTTCCTTGGATTGGTGATGATTCGTTTGTGCAACAAGTAGTACTTTGAAGGGGCCAAGTCCAATCATAGCGTTGATATGAAGCACGTGATTAGATCTAGCAGACGGCCTACTCGGTTCTTTTATCAAAAAAAGAACAAAAACACGTGGTCCCGCAAAGCATTCATGGCACTATGATGACGCAACAGGGTAAGAACAGGCCCATGTGGTTTCCTTCGTAATGGCCGCTGCGATTTATTTTATAGAATGAGTTTTTCCATATTTCTTGCCGTTGTCTTCGCTCTCCCGGCGAATCAATCAACACATTCTAAGATATGTAACAAGGCAACTATTACCGGGTACTTGAATTATTTTCAGGTGCTCTTGCAAGGAAACGAAAGGCTTATGGGAGTGGGTGTAGTTTGGAAGGACTATGGAACACGTGATATGCCAGGACGGAGGCAAGACACTGTTGGTTACATTGCCAATCAAGGGAAAGTGTTCGGCCCATGTTACCCTACCAACCTTAAAACGGGGAGAGAGTACGAAAGTGAGTAGATTGTATCCTTGGTGAGGAATTCACATCCTTTTTCTTAAAAAAGCGAAATGAGATTTCTGTAGACGGTCAGGAGAATGTACCGTGAGAAACGCGGACCTGCGATAGTTCCATAAATTAATTGATTTCCAACAACGTGGCCCACGACCTCTCGAGACAAGAACCTTTTTACTTCATCGTTACGGGCGTGCGGATGGCACGAACAAAAGGAGTCAATGAGATATCTATTGCTTTTATCACTGGCAAAGCGAAGATGACGCAACACGCGAGTCAAGGATCGGAGACACTAAACCGTGGCCCTGATTCCTTCAAAAAGAGTAACGAATTTCGTGTGAAGCGAAAGGTTTCAAGGCGGTAACATACAGCCAATCACATCACGCGTTTTGATTACATGGCGTTTGCAAACAAAAACAAATCAAAACAATGACTATTGGCTGAATGTGGGGGTCTTTTTGCGCATTTCATAAACATGCAAACTCCGAAATTCAACTTTGGAACAACTGGTTTGTTTTTTACTGCCACTAATCAAGTTTAGAAACTGACAAAGGGGATCGAAATCCGCCAATCATAATGCAGAATAAAAGTGACGTATTAACCCTTCAACTCCCAGTAGATTTTACTCTGTCTAACGCTAGACGATTTCACTCGCCTAGGTTCACTAACCCCCATTTACCTATTCCGCTACAGTGATTGAAGACAGCGAAATACGGAACCCTCCATTGGAATTTGAACCAAGGTGTTCTCTTAGTTATGAAAGGCTTAATGAAATCTTACTAAAAGGGAATTGTTCACGCTTTTCGAATGACTTCTCTAACATGATATTTAAAGCTGCGTCATTGCGCTTCTTGACGTAAAACTAAGAAATAAAGATCACTATATTCAAGGAGAGAGGTGTTTACTCCTGGCTCCATTGGTCGGATAGACTTTATCCAGTGGATAATTCACTATCTAGATTATAAAATATACTTCACCTTTATCGTTGGCCAAGATTTCTTACACACCTTTTAACTAGATGTGCTATTGCGTGCATATTCACAGTTATGAGGGCAAATACTGAAATCTTTGCACAGATTGAAACTGACGGACAGTTACATATCCATTGGATAAAGTTACTTGGCCTTTGAGCACCTGGGGCCTGGTGTGCACTTCCATACGGCCTTTGCATACAAAATATCCTTCATGCTTGTTTTAGATGATAGAAAAAAAAACCGTCATTGCGTTCCCTGGACACGAAACAAGAAAAATAACATTTTCTTTTAAACGACGAAGTTTGTTTTTCCTTCATTTGATCGTGATGGCCATGTAACAATTTCAATGTTTCATCACAGATGCCGTTGCGTACCGAGGCGACGAAATTGGCTGCAGTGTTGATTTTGGTCACGCGGAAAATCCGGAGGAAGTTGAGATTGTATTCACTTTGAACGGAAAACAGATCACCCAAGACAAAATCCGGATGCCATATAAGATGAAATATTGTAAGAGCTTCTCCATGAAAATATATCCGTACGTTTGCTTGACAACTCCTGGCATGACAGTGTTAGCTAAGGTAAGGTAGCTAAGGCAAGATCGAGAAGCACAATCAAATTGGTCATGCCTTTGTTAATGTTAAGATACCAATTATTTGTTAAATGTAACAACGCTGTCACTGTAGAGTGAAGGGAACGAAATCCAGACTGGTTTTTTGTTAACAGGCCATTTGAATTTAAGTAACGGTATAGTTGATCGTAGACTACCCTTTCACAAATCTTAGAAATGGCTGGCAACACAGATATTGGTCTATAATTTTGTGCCTCTGTGCGATCATCCTTTTTATACAAAGGAAATACTTTAGCCATTTTCCACTGTGAAGAAAAGAGGCCATTATGTATGGTTTTGTTTATGATACAGGCTAAAGAAGTGGCAATAATTGGGCCTGCTTCTTTTAGAAGCCGACATGAGATGTTATCATTGTTCGGAGATAATTTACCTTGTAACTTTAAAACTTCAATGGCAGAGGTATGTTGTAAATTGAAAGTCGTGGAAACAGGCTTTATGTATGAGTCAAAACTTGTATTTCCACTAGGCAATGTTGAGGCAAGGGTAGGACCAACAGATGTAAAATGGTCACTTAAAATCTCACATGTTTCTGCGGGTTTTGTGAAGGAATTATCACCACTTTTAGTTCACTTATTGAATAATTACTAGTGCACTTACGATATGTTAACTCATTGATTGTCCTCCATATTTCCTTCGGGTTACCCACATTTAGTTCCACTTCTGATTTATAATAATTTGCTTTTGCCATTTTAATCTCATTATTTATTCTATTTCTTTCTTTTCTATATTTATCCCAGGTAGATGGCTGTTTTGTTAATATAGCCTGCCTTTTCAGTCTATTTCGACCTGTAATCAGCTCCCTCGGCTCAGTAGTAATCCAGGGGGATTTTTTATTTCTTACTCGCCGCGTTCTTATGGGCGCATGAGCGTCAGCTATTTTTAAGAACATATTTTCCCAGATTACAATCATTTCATCGGGAGTAGTGCAATTTCTTAGGCTATCCCAGGGAGCTGACTTTAGGTCTTCTCTGAAGGCATTTGCATTAAAGTTTTTAAAAGAACGAGTGGTCACATGCTTATGAGTGTTTTTAGATAAAATGGCAAACTAACGTATTGCATAGACCATACTATGGTCACTTAATCCCATATGCACCACTCCTGATTTTAAAATCCTTGAGGGTTCATTTGATAATATTATATGATAATCTTGTTCGTTTCGGTTACTTTTTTTTTTTTTAACAACTTTATTGACCATTACACATGTTACATGCAACAAGATAAATAACCGAAAAGAAATGAAATATATATGCAAAGTGATATGAAGTGGTAAGGTCAAAAGGGAAGGTGCGAACGGGACGCGAGGACCCATGCGAGGCATCGCCCATGATATATAAAAAAAATTAAATTAAGATACGAATAATAATTAAAACACGGTTAAATTTAAAAGACACTAAAAACTAGGGATGACAGGGGCAGGATCGTACAATTGACCAGGTACAGGGATAGTATATGTCAAAGTAATTGTGCAGAAGGTGAAACATGTGCTCAGTAACAAAGTTGCAAAAGGAAGCAGTAGTTGAAAAACTGGTGGGGGGTGGAAATTTACAGATATAGTTCCAGAGCTTAACAATACGATTAAAGTAAGAGGCCTGAAAAGTGCTAGTTTTACATACAGGAGTTTTAAGGTTATAAGAATTACTTAGTCTGGTTCGGCCGTGGGAAACAAAAGAAACAAAATTAGAAACATTAAGATCAGTAAAACCATTCAGACATTTATAAAAGAAAACAAGATCTTTGAGTTCGCCGTCAAATGTCAGAGGAAGAAGTTTTAAAGTTAAAAGTCTGTCTCTGTATGACATCACGCCTACACGTTGTTTGAGGATCCACCTTGTGGCCCTCCTTTGAACCCTTTCAATTTGAATCTTTAATGCTATCTTGTCCGGGGACCAGACTTCGGTCGCGTAGGATAACTGTGACTTCACAAGTGCAAGATAAAGTGAACGTCTAGGAGAGACATCGTTTAATAGTGGGCACTTCCGTTTTAAAAGTCCAAGTAACTTGTTGGCCTTAGCAATAATGGCCTGGATATATGTGTTCCAGTTGAGGGAGTTGGTGATGTTAACTCCAACGTCTTTCTCCGTGGACACACGCTCGAGCTCTACATTATCAAGCTTGAAAATGAAGTTTAGTGGGCCCTTTTTTCGAGTGATGGTTAGCGCCTTGCATTTAGAACCATTGAACCGGATATTGTTTTGCCGGGTCCACGTGTCCATGTTGGTCAGGGTTTTCTGCATAGACATGCAGTCTTCGATGGTATTGATGTTGCGATATACTTTGGTATCGTCAGCGTAAAGGGAAGTGAAAACATCACCTATGGATACATCTGGGAGGTCGTTAATAAATATTATGAAAAGTAGTGGCCCCAAAAGGCTGCCTTGGGGGACCCCAGAAGTGACAGGGGCCCATTGCGAAGTTGCGCCGTCAATAACAACTCGTTGGAGTCGCCCAGATAGGTATTTAGCGAACCAGGTTGAAAGCTGGCCTGACACCCCGTAAACTTTTAACTTAGAAAGGAGGACGTTATGATCTACAGTGTCAAATGCCTTGGCGAAGTCAAGGTAAATTACATCCGTCTGGATGTTTTTATCCAGGTTTCGATCTATGGTATGAAGAACGGATAGTAGCTGAGTGACACGAGCGATTCCTTAGGAACCCGTGTTGTAAAGGAGTAATTAAGTTATTAACATGATCATACAGACAATTAAAAGGCAGCGTTCCAGGACTTTGCTGACAATCGGAAGAAGTGATATGGGTCGGTAGTTTTCGGCAGGCTCTTTTGAGTCCTTCTTGTGAATGGGTGTTATGTTCGCGGATTTCCACTCTGTAGGAATTTGACCGCTGCTGAGAAACTGATTAAAAATCCCACAGAGACTCGGAGCAATTTGTTAGCCACATTCTTTAAATAGGCGCGCTAGGATGCCGTCCGGTCCACAAGCTTTTGAGGTGTCAAGCCCAATAAGGTGCTTTGTCACATCATCAACTGACATCTGTACTTGAGAAATCTGTTCTAAGTGAATTGTTGGTTGGTTGGTTGGTCAGGAGCAGCCGATAGAAAAACAGAACAGAAATATTTATTTAAGAGTTCAGCTTTCTGCCCCAGTTTTGTAGCCACTTCAGCATCGTAAGAAATCGCTGAGTTAGTGCATGAGCGTCCGCCCATGAACACTTTGTGGTAGCTCCGGAATTCTTTCGGGTTGACTTTGAAAGACACTTCAATTTTGGCTAAGTATTGCCGGTGTTTTGACCGCACTAGGTATTTGATGTTTTGACTTAGTTTGCGTAGCTTCAGCTTCCGTTCTGGCGATTTGTTCAAGCAAAATTTCTTTAAGGCTGCATATTTTTTACGGATCAGATGTCGAACTTCACCTTCAATCCAAGGCGGAAAATTCTTGTCGCCAACTGTTTTGATAGGGATATGTTCTTGTACAGCAGTTAAAAACAGGTCCTTCCAGTTCGACCAGTGTTCATTCACGTCGGCCGAGGCAGCAACTTCAAACGGCAGACGGGTGAGAGAATCCCGTAAGCTATCAAATTTACCATTCTTGAAGTCGGAGAACCGGCGAGTCACCCTCTTGCTCGTTTAAACTTTAGTATAATCTCGAATTCAACAACATAATGGTCAAAGGGAAACAAACCATTCCTTGGATGGAAAGATCGAACACTTCCAATGACTTCAGGCCAATTGCAGAGCAGTAGATCTAGTTTGTTGCCTGCCAAATGCGTTGGTCCAGGGATGAACTGCTGGAGAAAGTTATCATCCATCAGGTCACAAAATATGTTATGATAGGCTCGACTTCCATTGTTTATTGGAGCGGTTTGATCGCCAGACCAGTCGAGTTCGGGTAGATTGAAATCCCCAAGCACGAATAATACACGCAGATTCACTGTCATATGGTTGAGGCCTGAAATGGTTACACTAGCTGTGGTATTCTGCGATACGTCTTCGCACAGATTTATAATATCTTCTGCGACTTCCCGAGGAGATCTGTTGCGAAGATCGTTCGTGCCAACATGTAGTATGATCTCACCACAGGCGGCCCAGAGTCGGAAGGTAAACAATTATAAGGATTTGTATGGGAATCTCGATAACAAACTGAAAAAGATATTAACCCGCAAAAGTTCTCAATAAAAAAGCCGTACTTTATTGTCGTGATGAATTTCTCGCTTTTTGTGTGGTTATTTGCCTGATTGAATGCGATTTAAGTGACTTCTCAAATTCCCGAGTTGTCACTCGTACCTAAATAAAGGAAAGGCTGGGAACTAATTTCTATCTTACCTCACATCTCGCCGATAAAATCACACTTCTCCGGCATCAGTCACGCTCAAACTTCGGCGATGGCTACACGGATAAATTTACTTCTCCTTGACCAAGTTTCAAGGTCCAGCGAGTATCCATTGCTGAGAAACAGCGAAAAACATTCAAATTTTCAAAATCCTTCGAGGCTCGTTTGCAACGAATTTTGACACGGCTGGTCAACCGCTCACTTATTTGCTCTCACCGTATCGAGGCTCAAGAGAACGGTTGACCAGCCGTGTCAAAAGTACGGCTTTTTTATTGAGAACTTTTGCGGGTAAATATCTTTTTCAGTTTGTTATCGAGATTCCCATACAAATCCTTATAATTGTTTACCTTCCGACTCTGGGCCGCCTGTGATCTCACTTGGGTCGGTACGAACAGTTGGAATAGCATAGCTTTCCATATCGCTCACTGTAGCACCCGGGAAAAACCTCATCTGAACTTTAGTGTTGTTTTTTGACATTTTCCACCATTGCAATCCCTTCACAGTAGAATCGCCAAGAATAACTACCCGATTTTCTGAATCTTGTTGCTCAGATTGCCGATTGAAGCTTGTGCCAGGCCGTGAGTTACTTGATTCTAACAATATATTCTGGGGGCCGTGTTCCTGCTCTTTTTTCTTATCCTTTCTGTTGCCACTGCCTTTCTGGTTCTTCTCTCTGGCTCTGGTTCTTTTTGCCGTTTTGATTGGTTTTCTTTGCAGGCCTCACAACAGAGATACTTGTTTGCGTGACTGCTTGTGATGGCGTGACAGCTTCTGTTGTTGTGCCAACGGCCGTAAAATTATACGCTTCTTCTTGACTGAGCTTTAAATCATTTCGTTGGAGAATTCTTATCGTTGAAATAAGAGTTGATTTTTCGCTTTCAAGGGTTCCTATCACTTCCTTCAGCTTGGCTTGATTATCTTTCGCGACTTTCAGTTGATTGCGAAGTAGATTATTCTCTTCCTGTAATTTGAATTTCAGCAGCACCAGCAGAAGATATGTTAATTTTCCCGCCATTATTCAAAATATACGAGATATCATTTTTCATCCCTTTTATCTCCTCTTTTATTAGTTGTAAATCAGATTGTACTTCATCCTGAGTTGTAGTAGTCAAAGCATCCGTCGTATTGGGGCCAAAGCCAAAGTTCCAACTTAACGCGCTTGCTAAATCAACACGGTAACTTTAATTCGATGGTAGAAGTTCATTACCTAAAGCGATTGCTAAAAGGAAACAAACACAAATACGTTATTGCAATGAGCTAAGTGAACAGAAATCGACAAGGAATTATAAACGACGAAATAAACGAAACGATGAGTGGAAATGATACTTACAAACGTTGTATGGCTTTAAAACGGAACAAACTAAACCAAGAGACGATAAAACTTAGAACAAAATAATGCTGACTCTCCGAAGTACAAAATGAGAATGAATTTTTAAGCAAAGCGGCGAATTTATACTAATGAACTAAACAAAGGCAAAATTATGCAGGGAAAAACTAACAGAATAATGATTACGAAAACGACATATAAGCGTGAAAGAAAGTAATTTTTAAAACAAAGGCGAACAAAATATTCATTCAAAAATGCGGCAGCAACACGTCGGATGTAATTGTCCTATTGCATACATTTGTTCATCTGCTGCCGAAGCTTCGCTTTGCTGGCCGCCATTATTACTATTCATTGCTTCATCTCCGTTGTCTTTAACGTTCAAAAAGTCCGAGAATGCCTTTGTCAAACTTGCACTGCCAGAACGTTGAATAATGATCTTCTTTTTAGTAGTGTACAATTTAATTGTGCAGTCCGCGGCCTTGAACGAGAGCATTTTGTGATGTTTATCTTCGTTCACCTCGGCTGAAGCAATCGCCGTGTTCTTCAAAATTTCCGACAACATCACAGAGACAGAGAGAGAGAGAGAGAGAGAGAGAGAGACATCATTTCCCTGATTTTTTGGTTCCCTTTCATTCATTTCGGAATGATAGGCGAAAAGAACTCGCACCCAACACCACTATCGCCCAAGATGCTTTGTGCCCGCATCATGACCAAAATTACCCCGGTGAGCCGAAAAAACTAACGAGCCAATCAGGAACAAGCTTGTCATATTAAGACAAGCATGTAGGGTAGGAGAGGGTAATGAAGGATAAGGTAGGAGGATGTGTTGGAAATAAATTAATAAAATGAAAACGAGATATCGAGAGAGTGTGTGTGTGTTTGATTATATTTTAGCCATACTCGCCATACACGCCAAATACGCCATACATGTTGCATGACAATGACGAATGCTGTCCATGCACACTGTAAACTCACTGCTGGGAAGGTAGTAAATCAAGGGTGATATTGGTTCTCTCAATGTATCATCCAAGATGCAATGCACGCCACCTTGTAGTCGAAAGAACTCTAAAGCTTGTTATGCAGTTAACTCGACACCCAAGTTCTTTTTTAGCAAAGCGTGGATGGCGTTTTAAGCGTGTATAGCGTGTATGGACTGAATTTTGTACAACCCTGTCTTTGAAGTTCTTTTCCAGCATGGAGTGGATGGCGTTTTCAGCGTGTATAGCGTGTATGGACTGAATTTTGTACAACCCTGTCTTTGAAGTCCTTTTCCAGCATGGAGTGGATGGCGTTTTCAGCGTGTATAGCGTGTATG
>OX421446.1:44014608-44017108 GCA_949126865.1 Montipora capitata | reverse complement strand
GCTAACAGAGTGATTGATGGTTTTCAAATGACTCTGAACATCTCGCAAAAAGAAGTCGAAGAATTTATGAAAGATGTTGCTGAAAGTTTAGAAAGATTCGAAACTTCTTTAAGAAAGTGTCTCACTCTTTTAAAAGAGGAAAGAAGAAGAAGAAGAAGAAGAAGTACAGAAACAATTGAAAGTCTGGAAAAACATGTTCAACCTTATGAGGAAATGGTTGGGATTCCATTGATGATGGGTACCTCTTTAAAAGTGAGTTCACGCAGAAGAGAAGCGGCATATATTGAGACCCCCGTCGATCGCGAACATGTAGAATATGTAAATGAGGAGGATGGTGCGGGTTTGGAAGATTTAGAACCGTTAACCGATCTTTTGAAGAAGACAGGTGATGACTTGGCAAATGTCGAGAAAACCACAAGTCACAGGTTTGATTTATTTTTCAAAAGTCTACGACTTGTGGAAAACAGATTTGAAAATATCATAAAAGGAAATGAAAACAAGAGAAGAGAAATCACGGAAAGGGTTTCAGTTTTTTTCAAGTCGTTAGAGGAAGGAGAAGGTTTACAAGCACTTGACTAATTCATGCCGACACTGTTTTTCAGCGCGTCATGCCAACAGACAACACTTTTACACAGCTGATGATACTTAACGACAAATTAAGGGAAAGTAAGAGCATTCCGTACAAATAGTTCACAAAGACAAAACGCCTGTTCACCATATCAAGTCACATAGTTTAATTTCGCAACAGAAATTAAGATTAGGAGGATGCATGATATTCATTGCTGTAGGGACGACAAATAAACTATAGAGAGCTCATGGAAAGTCTTAAAATTGAAGGTAGAACTTAAGGATTAAGATCTGTGCTGTCAGCATCATCCGTGATTCAATCGGTAGCTGGTGTAACTCTCGAAAAGCAGGGGTGATATACTTTCTCTATTTAGTCCCCAGTAATTAGGTGTGCGTTATCGTTTTGGAGTTTTAATACGGAGCTTAAGCACGACGACGCGACGTTTTTGAGCCCGGTGAACGGCAACCAGAGGTTAACCGTTTTCTTTTCAAACATGTCTTGACACTACGACATTAAAACGGCTAAATATCTTTTCGCTCTTAGAGACGATTACTTTAAATATCTGACAGAGACAACTGTCCTGGCATGCCGAAATGTTCATTGCCGGTTTCCGTCCGTAGCCTGTCAAGAGCGTACCGTACTTAAGCTCGATCCCTAACAGTTTATGCAGTTCCTGTTTTGGACAACCGTGATATTAGAAGTCAAGTGCCTAAAATGGCAGAACGTCTGAGTCGGCATGCTCCTCCTCCAGTGCCTGAGATCGTGCGGAAAAAGTGCGGGCTGAAATTCTTCGGAATTTAGGCCTGGCCAAACGATAAAGGTTGAACGATCCAACATGTTGAAAGTTACCTTGTGGCCAAACGATATCAAACATCCTTTCCACATACCGTAAAATTCCAGTTATAAACCCCCTGGTTAAAGGCCCATCTACTTGGACACAAAAAAATTTATCCGGTTATAAGCCCCCCTCTATTTTTTCTTGCTTTTTTAACATTAAGTACTCTTGCAGAACCCTGTACTACTTCAAACACAAAATTAACAATAATAACTGAGAGAATTAAGTGCAGGAAGCCGCGCCACCATGAACTAGGCATTAATTTTTAACAATGACAGCAAAGATGAACTCTGAGCTTCCGGTTTGTTGCGTTCCGGTTACGTTCACGTTGTTAAGTTTTGATTTTGTTCCTAAAATTGAAATACATTCGATTTATAATGAGGCTTGAAAGTTTAATTAAAAGTTAGTAGATTAAAAACTTATGTCCATCAACACTGCTGTGGCTCATTTTGAAACGTTTTTTTATTCTGCTTATAAGCCCCCTACCCCCCTGCTTTCCTGTATGTCTCATTTATCTGCATGGCAATATGAAACACAATGAACAAAACGACAGAACAACAACAACAACAACAACAACAACAACAACAACAACAACATCAACATCTCTTAAGAATTCCAACTGGCCGGAGGTAAACCAGTTGGATATTTACAAGTGCAGCTGAGAAGTTGAACCAGTGACTACCGGGATCAATTCGTTACGCGCAAGTGTGTATTGATATGTTCTCTTTCAGTGGAGCTCGCGCGCGGAGCACCATTGGTAAGAAAATATGGTAATCCATCTGTACGAGAAAATTTGGTTTTGGTCACCGTACGACCGTGCGTTCACCCCTTCATGTATGCTGATGTGACCAGTATCACGTGACTATATTGCGAGCTCAAGTTTAGAGTTCATCGAAGTCAGCTGTCTTTTTTTTTTAGTTGACCACTGACCAGGTACTGGGTTTTGATTAGATGGAAAGACAGGTTAACTTATTATGATGACTAGACGCTAAGTGAGCGTAAACTGGGTTGCCTTTGGTACGTAATTTCCTTACTCATTCCCAAACACCGTAACAAATTATCGGTCCGGAAACGAAACACTATTCCTTTGTTCGAAG
>OX421446.1:43999772-44009772 GCA_949126865.1 Montipora capitata | reverse complement strand
CTTAGTTTTGCATTGTACCTTTTTTTTGCACTAACAATGCAGTGTTGTTTGGCCAGCGTGCAACAAAAAGGCGAGGTTGCAAAGGAGCGACGTTCCAAGAACGTTCGTGACAAAGGAGCGACGTTCCGAGAACGTTCTTGACAATTTCAGTCACGCTAGCACAACCAAAACAATGTTTTGCTCAAAATAAGGGCAAGACGCTTTGTTCTTTGCTTGTATTCACACAACTATTTCGACAAGAAATAAAGAACGTAGTATTTTTCGCTCAGTTTACTTAGGTTTCTAGATCATATGTACTTGTGCGTACTTGAAAAAATGACCACGCTACGCGCCTGCATTTATAGGGGAAAAGGTTCCAAAAAGGGAAAAGAGGCTTTCAGAAAGGACTACGGGATATTGTTAGTGCTGAGGTCTTTTTCTGGAGGTAAAAGATATCACTGTTTGGTTTTTGGAGCAATAATTCATGCATTTTGACACGTCCTATTAGCTAACAATGGCCACTGTTGCTACAATACTCGTCAAAAATCTTGAAACACTTGTGTCTGTTTCCCCTTCCCAATGTTGATTTGGGTATCACAGTGGTCTCAGTGCTTCAAAACACCCGTGGCTCAACATTGGGGAGGGAGAAGGCACATTTCGGGGAGGAAAACAGTGTGAAGTAGAAATCTCAGGATTTTTCCAGAAAATTCGAGAGAAACGGTGTCTGTTTCAACGATTTGTGACGAGTATTGTAAATACTCGTCAAAAATCTTGAAACACTTGTGTCGGTTTCCCCTTCCCAATGTTGATTTGGGTATCACAGTGGTCTCAGTGCTTCAAAACACCCGTGGCTCAACATTGGGGAGGGAGAAGGCACATTTCGGGGGGGAAAACAGTGTGAAGTAGAAATCTCAGGATTTTTCCAGAAAATTCGAGAGAAACGGTGTCTGTTTCAACGATTTGTGACGAGTATTGTAGTTTGCATTTCGCGGCGTTCTGTGAACATATATTTGCTCTAGTATTCCGTCTCGTTCACGTCGTACAATGCGGGTGAGGTATCCTAAAAATAAATCTGTGCGAACGGTTCCAGAGTGAAAATAGAGAATGAAAGATTCTCTTTTGCTTGCTCACGGTCAGAACCTCAAGTTTGGTGATTTCACAACGTCGTTATGCTAAGTACTTAAAAATGTGTGCCAAAATTCATCTTTCAAATCGGCACCCTTAATCCTCACGGTATTAACGAACGCTTTTGTTTAACTAATATATCCTATTTTTCACGTTGCCATGTTACCACCAATAGCGTAGCCCCTACTCTACTATAAAAACTGCACATAACCCATAATCCCTCGATTCGCTCTGACGAAGGGCTAACGCTCGAAACGTCAGCTTTTAGAATCTCTGTACGGTGGCCAATTTACAAATTTGACCCCAATACCTTCAGAAATGCCTTAAGCAAGTTGTTGAGGTGTTCCAGCCTCAGATCAAGAGAGATGTTATGTCCTTTTCGGCCATTTGTGTTACAGAATCTGTTTCACTTGAGGTGAGAGGCTTGGACCTTTGACAGCAGTGCCTCTGTTTTAACAAGAAGTAACAGTGATGTATACTGATACTTTGTTCGGCCGTGGCTGTAATAGATAGGCAGTGCTATTTTATACAGATCCATTTGGCGATCACCATCACCCTCTCTGAGGGCATCATTGAAGTCGCTCAAGAAGAGACCAAATTTCAGCTTAGTTGCATGGTAATTGTAAATATAGTTTGTACTTTCCATATTATGATTACTACTAATTTCTTGTGGTGTACTGGTGTCATTCATTCTTTCAGAAGCATTGTGTTTCTTTTTCTCATGCCTAGGGGGGCAATTGTAGAAACAGTAGATTACAAGGCTGTGATCACCATAAACGTTTTTTCCAACATGAATGCTATTTTGACATCGTTTTGTTTTTATTCATATTAGCCCTTTCTTCTTCGTTCTTAATTACTGGTAAAGTTAAATTTCAAAATGGGATTTTAACATAAATGAGGCAACAAGGTCTACTTTGAACTAGACCCTCCGTGAGGGTACACTGGGTTGCCTGTGGTACGTGCACCATTCCAGAAAAGAATTTTCAAGTTGGGGGGTCATTAAGACCATTTAATGGGTCACCCAGAAGTCTTACCAGCAGAGGCCCTTTGGCTCACAGGTCCTCACACGTTCGTACGACGAAACAGATCCTTTTCTGAGGTTAACAACTTGGCTACCGGCCTATTAATTAATCATTTGTAGAAAGAAGAAATTCCTGTCCTCTTGAGGAAAAATAGACACGCATTGCTTACGTGTGGTAGTGAAGTAACACAGCGATTTATTCCATATAAAATGTCAACTGAGCTGTGTGTTGTCTTCCAGGAGATTCAAGTTGTCCTTGCATAATATGTAGCTCTAACAGTGCACGATCTTGTTTTGGTATTGTCTATCATTGTAGTGCCATGGTAGAAGTCTTGGGTAAATAGCCTGAGAAGACATGTGGTTACTAGCAAAGTACTGAACCCAGAAAGATTGAAGAAAATAAATGGGAAAAGAGAAACATATTCTTCTGGGCTGACGTGTTGACAATTTTCAAGCTCTCTCACAGCTTTTTTCACCACTAGTTTAAGCGTGCCCTCTGAGCATCTGACAGCTTTGGTTTACTTAAGTTAATCCCTATCCGGCGGGGTTAGTGCCTTGATGGGAGACCAAAACAATATACCTATCATAAAACAGAAGCATTGGACCGCAAATACTATTAACGCTAACAAATGCGAACTGAGCAAGGTACAGATTTTGTTAGCTTGCTTTATGGAAAAACAAATATTGATGCAAAAGTAAATAACTATTGATACACAGTTTTTAGGCAGAGCAGAAGGAAGTTTCCGGGACGGTCGATCGGGAATAAAATATTTACGACATGAAAACAACATTAATTTTGAACCGTGAATACAGAATATAAAAGTTACGATCAGCGACAAACATTTTGGGAGATTTTTGCTACGTTCAAATAAATCGCAAAATCGAAAGTGACATGGCCGGAATTCAGCGGGCGCCGTGATTAAGTTACCGCGACATGTTTACTCGCCAAACAGTGAAGCATGTGTCAAATGATGGCAAGATACCGGGTTTTTGTAAGTTTCTTTTTCTGTCAAGTGTTCTAAAGTTTGACAATAAATGAGCGAAGTCAAAACAAAGATCACAATCGCCCAACTCTTAAAAGGTTAACCATTTTTTATGCAAAGTCAAAATTTACTCTCCAAGACGCGTACGACGTTATTTATCACCAGGTAATTCAATCATTTTGGAAATAGCAGCTACTTTATTATTCATCGGCGTCACAATTTTTCACTGATTTTGGGCCTCATTTTGTTGAAACTCAAGCACGCTTCCAACAGGCCTGTGAACCCTTCCTGCTTACAGAGCAATACTAAAAAACTTCTCCAATATCACATTTCAACCTTAAGCTCGAAAATTCAATACACAACATGATATTATAATTCACAAAGGCTGAAAATACCACAGAATCCTTTTCCAGCGAAAAATGTATTGAAACAAACAACATATTTGCTCTTAGAGGCGAAAACCTCTTCCTATTTCATTGCGTGCGTGAAGACAAGAAACTCAATCGTGTCAATATGCGCAATATAACTAATATTACAACAAACAAAATTTCAGGATCAAACCGTTTCCATGAAGAACCTTTGCCTTGAATAATGAAGCACAAAATAGACGACAAGCTTTCTTTCAAATAATTCTTGGCTGTCACATTTCCAATTATGTTTTTACTGAAGACTGTGCAGAGTTCATCACAGATCCACCTAAGGTGTTCGATTCGTTCTGTGTCTTCGTTGAACCCATAAGTTACCAGACAATTTTCCATTTGGTTTTAGTGTTCTACATAACAGCACACTTGGTAAAATATTTCAAAAACAGCTCACTTTGATTTCGGCTCGACGGGCGATAGATTGTTGTCGAAGTCCATTACTCGTCGCTTTTAAGATTCCAGGAGTTTGTTTTTCGCCGCCTGCCTAGTTTATCCAACTGACTTTCCATTATTGAGCTCCATAAGGGTATATTTTGTTTAAGGATCCACTAAAACGCCATTCGCGTTACATGACTTTCGACGCCATTGCAGGCTAAGTTAATGATTCTACTGTGTCCACCAGAGAAATCTACGCATTTCCACTACCCTCTCGATCCTAAGAAAATGTGCGCAGAAGGCTCTATGCCCAAAGACACCACTTACCAGGGGAGTGACAGGCAAGACTCTTACCGACACGGAAAATAAAAATAAAACGGAAAAATCTACCAAATTTCTGACTGGGATTGCCATACGGCAACCCAGTAACAAGATGAAAGTTGCCAATCATTTGTTGACTCTTTATTCTCGACATTCACAACAACAGATACCGATGCGTCTTTCTCAAATTGGCCACAGTCATTGAAAGCATTCAGAATAGCTTCATTCAAGCAAAAAACGCTACACCAACTATGGTAAAAAATGCTAACGACAACACTAGTGACGATCATTGCACACGATACAAATAATTGCACATGAAATAGCGTTACAGCTCCAAATACAAATGAATTCAGTAATAGCAGAAAACAAAAAGCCATGATAATACAAATAGACAGAAAATTCACCTTTTTCAGAAATTTAACTAAATGCATTCGGCTAGGCGTACATCTCTGCGACTCGATACCGCTAGCACTAACTTTGACATCAGGAACTTTCTACTCTAGGCAACTTTCACAGTTCTATGCTTCTCTCGTTTGGCATTTGGTTTCAATGCAGTTCATATCAGTGTAGTTCATATCATGATTTTCACATATTTGCTCATTTAGTACACATTTGTTCTCAATATAGCTTTCTTTCAGTTTGCGGACCAACTCGGGCCAAAAGAATCGCTCAACCGCATCTTTTACTGTGGGTCTACCGCAAACGGCGTGTGCATAAGTGAGTAGTTTGAGCGTTCCGAGGAAGAACAACACAACAACAAAAAGCAATATGGTCACAAACGACATACTGTCACGGGCTTCACACACAACTCGATCGCGCTAAAGAATGATATTTGGGATGATCACTCAATCATGTGATTGTGCCTGTCTTGTTATACTTATTATACTTAGGATCGAAATTCTCCAATCACAATTAGCTATTTTAACAACCTGTTTCCTCAGAAGGACGTCTGTGAAGCTGCCCAATCAAAACATGACAACTTCGATCCTCTTAGTGGTATAAATTCACAGAAAAAACAAATTGTTATTTTTCCTGTCTTCGTTTATTTCGGGAGGCCTTGGTCGATCTCTGTCTATCGTTAGAACCTTAGAATTGGTCTCGACTCCTGTCTCGTGTTGCTATCGCACACCCACTAAAATTCGCGTATTCTTGGTCGTTTTATTCCTACGCGTATAGAACCAAACAACTACCTCCTAAATGTCGAGACCAGTAAATGATCACACAATGATCGCCAATGGCGAGAAATAATATTTCAAGTGAATAGCTTAAAATAAAATTTGTGCGAAATCTCTTTCTTTAAGAAAATTAAAGAAATATTGTTGCTTTCTAAAGTTAACAATAACTTCATTGCATTTTACGCTACAGTGACTACGGCTAAAATCTTTTTCTGACCTTAACAACAATCGCTAGCTGTAATAATTTGCCAGAAAGATCACGGCTACAAATGCCTGTCATCTTAATGCGCATTAAATTTCAACTCACGAATGCAAATTAGTTAAGCTCGAATATTACACAGCACAATGAATCACAACGGTTGAAACATCTCACAAAAACCTTTCCAGCGTGAAATTTTTTGAAACTAACAACATATTTGCTATTGGAGACAAACAAAACCCTTTCTATTCCAATTGCGTGCGTGCAAACAAGAAACAATCCGTCTCACAATGCAAATAAATAAATTTCAAGATTAAACTCTTTCCTAAAGAACCTTTTCCGAAGCACAAAATAGACAACAAGCTTTCTTTCCAATAATTCTTCACTGTCACATTTTCAATTATTTTTTTTTACCAGAAAACTATACAGCTTGACTACAAATTAAATGCAAATTGCCAGACAAATGAGATGCCTCTTCGGTAAACACTGATACATTCAAGATGTTCGACACCCATACTGAATTTCCCACTTATGTCAGTGTTCTACATACCAGCACAGTTTATAAAATAAGATTAGAAACAACGCACACTTTCTCATATCCGACTGCAACTGTTGTCGAAGACCATTCCTCGTCGCTTTTAAGATCCAGATATTTATTTTCCCCGCCTGTTTCATTACTCCAATTGACGTTCCATTCTTCATCTCATAAAGGTATATTTTTTCCACTAAAACGCCATTCGCGTTACAATGACTTTCAACGCCATTGCAGGTTTAATAATTAAATGTTCTCCTTTGTTCACCAGGGAAATCTACACATTACCCCAGTCCCCTCAAAGCTAACAAAATACGCACAAAAGACTCTATACACAAAGACACCACTTAGCAGGGGACTGATAGGCAAGACTTTTCCCGACACGGAAAAAAAAAATAAAAAAACACGAAATCAAACACAGATCTTGACTGGGTTTGCCTACTGGCAACCCAGTAATAAAAACAAAACAATCTGCCGTTTTGGAATAAAGTGTATTCACTAAATTTGGGTCACTTAAATGAAAGATGTCTCCATAGACCATTTGCTGGATTTTATTTACATTGCATTTGTAAACATTTTTAAGCATTACAAGGGTGTGTAGCATAACCCTGTCTTGATTGTGTACTATCATGATCACTGTGAAGGAGATAACAAGTTGTTTCATTCAAGAGTTAAGCTTGGTAACTTTCATCATTTTACAAAAAAAGTACCATTGACCAGATAATTGTTGGAAATGGCCTGTTGATTTTAGGGCTCGCACGACTTTGCTACATATGCAAAGAGTATGGTAACAACCCAAATTGTTCGCTTGTCTGTCACTGCAGTTGCAAGAAGAAACAATATCAACAGTTATTGAACCTCTTACTAACAAAAAGAACATTAACCTGTTGACGAGTAAAATCGTCTGGTGTTAGACAGAGTAAAATACTAAGTATGGCCAATTCAGGCTGGTCCCCTCTGGAATAAGCCCCCCCCCCCCCTGCCTCCCAAGGGACAAAAATGGCCTACAGATCTCTTGTTGCCTTGGCTTTGTAAACCAAACCACATCCATGAGCCCTACATCTCCAGTACCCTTCACAATCTCTGTCAGTCCAGGGACCAGTGTCAGGCGTGAGCAGTTCAGGATGAACATCTCTTTCATGCCTACGAGACAAGAGGATGCATACCAGTCAATGAAAGCCAACAACAATATTTGACAATGTTAACCGTAATGATTGGTATCGATGCAGAAACTGAAGGATAATTTGTTGAAAATTTAAAACATAAGTCATGAGATATCACAGCATACCTAACTCTCAAGGAATGAGATTTGTAGACCTTTCCACATTGTCTGCAAGGGTATCCCTCCAATGCATTTCTGTGAAGACGTGTCACTTCCTCATTTACTGTTGACATCTCATCAAACACAAAGGTGCCGAGAAACTCTTCAATCTTCATGAAAAAACCACTGCCTCTTTGAAGACCTGGATCTAACTTTGTTGGCAGCCTTTCCAATTTAGTTGGTTGATCTGGATGAAATAATTTGCAAAACTATTTAAGAAGGGTCAACCTTGATTGCAACGATGAAAGGCATGCTTTCTTTTATCCGCACAGAATGGTGCTAAGCAGTGTCCATCAACTGCTGCATGGTTACTGCTCTGTGTGTGAATGAAGAAATCTCAACTTGATGGACAAAATCTTTGTCCATCAACACTTCTCGTGCTTTTGTCGTATTACCCACCAAATAAGGTTGTGATTTGGAACAGATGAAGACATTAGAACAAGACAATTAGAACACAGACTGCGCGCCCTTAGGAAAATTTTTTATGCTTAACCTGGATTTAATGAGTTCTTAACCAGTACATTTAATAGTGCATTAACATATACTTTATGTGTATTTTAAAACATAGCTTAATAAGTATTTTACCAACAAAGTTAATATATATTTAACATCATTTAACTTGCAACTAACTCATCTTTAATAAGGGAACTTTTCCTACTTAATTCTTGCTTAACAGTCCACAAGAAAGGACTACATTTGATTACCAGACAGGGAGGTGTAATTAACTTGGACTTAAAGTGTATCTAATACATACCTGTTGTGCTGTTCTTAACTTATACCTGATCATCACCCTATACAAAAACAGGTCCAGTGTAATACTGTACTTAATAGCTATTTAAGTAGTACTTCATCTGTAATTAGCGTGAGGTGATAGCTGTCGTGCTGTTCTTAACTTATACCTGATCATCACCTTATAAACTGGTCAAGCGTAATACTGTACTTAATAGCTACTTAAGTAGTACTTTAACTGTAATTAATTTGCGGTGGTATGTCTTTACATATAATTGGTCTGAATCTTAACTGGTACTTATAATTAATAACATTTATTTAACCCATAATGGCCTTGATAATTACTTGTAATTACCCTGAGCAAGTATAATGGTGCGAAAGGTGGCAAAACCGATCACATGCCATGCACAACAAAGCTGCCCCTGATACTGTGGGCAAAACACAGCCATCCAGAAATCCAGAAATCCGCACATCCGGCCCAAATGAACACGATTATATTGTAGAGTGGCTGCCTCGTAACCATGGCAGCAATAATTTATTTAACAAAGTAATAATTTTGGGCAGTGACCAAACATGGAGACTACTTTAAAATGTCATTTGAATCTAAAAACGAGACTTAACGTAACAAACACATTTGGACAGCTAGCTTGGAAAACTTTATTAACCCATGGTTATATGTGCATACATGGTCACTCTAAGATTAAAGCTGTCTTATGGAATTGATGCTAAAATGTCATTGATTGCATTTTTACATGTAAGTGCACCGGACGGGCAATATTATTTTGTCCTACATGTAATTTTGAGTCATGTCCATTACGGCCACATTCATATTGGTGCCGAACTCAATGCCTGTAGAATTGGCATGTTCTTCATCTTCATTGTTAGATTCATCGCTCTCCCCAGAACTAGTGTCTTGCTCTGATCCTTCTTCAGCCGCGCTCTGTTCCACATGCTTTCTGTTTTCGACACGTCTTATGCGTTGCTTTTCTATTTTTGAAATGGTAAAGATTATATTAGTGGCAATGAATTTATTGCCAGTTTAAAAAAATGGTGCTGGGTTTTAACAATCTTGAGAGGCTTGATTTCTTTTTCTTTTTAACAATTAATCTGTCTTCTATTTGGCAAGAAAGAAATGCTTCTTTTATAGGTATTAAAAGGTCAAAAAATGGAACTGTTAAGAAATTTTAATTAGAATATATAATGGAATGAATTCTCACATGCAATACAATAATAGTTGAATCCATTTAATTGAATGAGTTAGTACCTCTGAGGTAATTGGGTCTTTTTTGTGCGAAAATGAATTGATTGCATTTCTTCCGTAGAGATTGCTTAATGCTCCCCCTTGTTTCTTCCCATCTTTTCTTTGTGGGGTTTTCAGTTTTGACATTAATGCCAGATCTGCCTTTAATGCTTTACCGAGTAAGAAATAGATTTCAATATCATAATCATAAAAATTACAATTTCCTAGATTGTGATTGGTTTAAAAAACTCCTATTTTCCAGGACACATAATTCACTTGCCAAGTTGTTATTGGACAATTCAATAAGCAAATCACATTCAAAGTTGCAGTTTAAATCAACCACTCACAACATTGGCTTCAGTCATCATAGAAACAGTATACAGACTCCTAAATTTGGGCTTTCTGTCTTTTTTCAGGGCGATATGAAACAATTTATGCTTTTTAATTTCAATTTAGTCTTTCAATGCCAACTTTCCCTGGATTTCTTTCATAACTTGGCTATTCTTCTTTTCTCGGAAATTGTAATTTTTATGATTAATTGGTACGAGGACTTTGTGTCCCGCGATTTCGTCTCCTAT
>OX421446.1:43989772-43994772 GCA_949126865.1 Montipora capitata | reverse complement strand
GGGGAACCCCGAAATTTAAAGGTAATGGATCCGAAATAGCATCCTCGATCCTCACGAATTGACTGCGCTTTGTCAAGTAACTTTCAAACCAGGTCCAGGCAGCAGTGGAGATACCGATTTTGTGGAGTTTCATAAGTAGGCGCTCATGCTGAATGCTGTCGAAAGCCTTCGACATATCTAATAACACGATCAATGAAACTTTCTTCTCATCCATGTTCTTTAAAATGTCATCTGTAAATTGAAGTAGAGCCGTCTCGGTAGAGTGGAATTCACGATTCCCGCTTTGAAACTTTGAGATTTTTCCAGAGCGATTCAGAAAATCAACGAATTGACGATGGGCGAGTCTTTCACAGACCTTCGATAATATCGGAAGTAAGGAAATAGGGCGCGTATTTACTGGTTCGTTGAAATCGCCAGACTTGGGAACAGGTATGACTTCAGCCTACCGTAAAGTCAAAACAATAGATAATTACAGATGCGAGGATTACCTTCACCAGGTCACCAACATCCGGCACAGAACCACCATGACAAAACTGCGACTTAGTAATCATAGATTGGCAATAGAATCAGGGCGTTACATGAGACCATATAAGAAACCGAACGAAAGAATCTGCCCTTTGGTGTAAGAAAGAAGCGGAAGATGAAAAACACTTCTTAGTCTCCTGCCAAGCTTACCAAGAAAAAAGGAAATCTATGTTTGAATGCTTATATAAGAATTCAAAATCCCAATTGTGAAAATGTCGACAGAAAATATATTTTTGCTACTATTAACCCCCCCCTCCCCCCAAGTAATAATGTTGAGTTATAGAAAATAATCGCAAAGCATATACATGAATGCTATGAAATTAGACAAAAACGTAGTTAACCCTTAAGATTAGAAAATTGTTAAATTGTAAATTTATTTGGAGAGTTGTCGATGTACAATGTATAAGACACCAAATAAAGTATGTACGTACGTACGTACGTACGTACGTACGTATGTATGTATGTATGTATGTATGTATGTATGTATGTATGTATGTATGTATGTATGTATGTATGTATGTATGTATGTATGTATGTATGTATGTATGTATGTATGTAAAGGCTGTTGTGGACCTGCGAACAATGCAGAGAGCATTGTAAATTGGCCACCGTACAGAGATTCTAAAAGCTGACGTTTCGAGCGTTAGCCCTTCGTCAGAGCGACTGGCGAAAACCGCCGAATGAATCCGAAGAAAAACGAAATTTTGCGACATCTTTGAGACCATCAGCAAAGCAATATGGATGTGAGCTGGACACATTGCCAGAGCGACAGATGGACCACCTGTGGCACCTTCTGGCCCCCACGAGGTCTAGGTCGCACACGGAACAGAGGCCGCCAGAAGACCAGATGGCGAGATAATCTTGACAAAACATTTTGGTCGCAAATGCTTGACTCAGGATCGGCAAACGGATGGCGCAGAAGAGGTGGTGGAGGAGGAGGAGGAGGAGGAGGAGAGGAAGAAAAAGACTGGCATAGGACAATAGAGGATGTTAGCATCAAAAACGAGTACGAGTACGAGAACGACTTCAAGCCATACTCGTATTCGAAGTCGTTTTCTCAGCTTTCTATGTTAGCGATGACACCGAATTCGAGTTTATTGAAAATAAAATTACGGGTATTAGCGTGTTTTGAGAGCCGGACGGTCCATCCTCCAGTTTTCAAAGGAAAATCGATTTTTCGAGGTAACTCGAAGAATGGTTAGTCGCGGTCTTAAAACACGCTAAAACCCATCAAATTCAACACAACAACCATACTGGATAAAGAAGTAAGGGTTCTTTATTGATATCTTCGACTGTTGGGATATTTTCGACCAAATAATGGCAATTTTCGGGGTTATTTCGTGAGCCTATGAGGCCTGTGGAGAGACACGAAACTTTCCCTGGTTAATGCAAATTTACTCTGTGTAGGAAATATCGTGTTCGGTTGCTTTTCCTCGACTTCAAAAGCAGTATTTTACATAAAACATAATATAAGGAAATAGTAAAAGGTAAAAACTGTTAAAATGTTTGACTAAACGTTTTCGATCTTGCGATTATCTTCAGAGTGAAGATGATCGCAAGATCGAAAACGTTTAGTCAAACATTTTAACAGTTTTTACCTTTTACTATTTTATAATTTTACCGGCGAAATGCATATATAATATAAGGAATGTTCAATATGATAAAGAGAGGCTAGAAACGAAAAGAAACTGCATTAAACGATCGGAATTTACCTTTAACCAGCTCTTCCCAGTCGTTCTACCCACTTCGAGTTTTTGGTGAGAACTCGTCGTAGTGCAACTTGACAGGACGACTTGAACAAGTGGAGATGCGCAGAACGGATGCGCAGTGCGCAAAATCGCTGATCTCGTTCTCGTACTCGTTGTCGATGCTAACATCCTCTAATTACTAAGCTTCGACTTGTCTCCGATATCTCAGTGGTAGAGCATCCGAACTAGTAATCGGAAGGTCGTAGGTTCGACTCCTGCAAAGGAGCACTCGCATCGTATTTATTTCCGAGTATCCCCGAGTCCCAGTGCCAAGGTGTATTTATGTATGTATGTAGGTTTGACTCAGGCATATTAAGGACTGGGTCATCTAATTCGTAGTGAAAAAGTGAGGGGGTGGTCAATCTTGAAAATGGTTCACACAGTTTGGACAAAACTTGGCGACAGATTACATCCCCACTTAACAGATAACTTAATATTTTTGTTTACTTGAAATATGTCACGTGACCAAATAACAGACCACTTCTGGTTTAATTTTGAAAGCCTCTGCAGACAGGGAAAAACGTTGCTTTATCAACGTTTTGTTCTGGAGTTTTACTACCTACCCAAGAACCGTACCCAATGTAATTGGAACGGTTGTCAAACCGTGCTGAAAGTCTGTTTAATTAGTATGAAGAAAGTAACATTAGTGACAGTTCTTTCGTCACATGACTTGGACATGCATTCCAATTACATTGGGTATGGTACTTTGGTAAGTAATAAGACTTATGCAATAAACTGTTATCTGTTATAAAGTATCGTCCTTCCCTGTCTGCAGAAGACGTAAAACCTAAACCGAAAGTGGGCTGTTAATTGGTCACGTCGTTGGGTGCCATAGCAAGAACACTAATAAATAAACTTACTTCATGGCGAATTTTGTAAATAAAATAAAATCATTAAAAAATACATTCAACAAAGAGCTCAAATGCACCACAGTAAAAATGGGCGAGAACGAAACTGTGCTATACCAAGGAAAAGATAGAGAAATATCAAGACCTTTTATTAGGCGAGAATTAACAAGAATGTGGAATAGAAAGACGGTTGTTTCTCTGTGGTATTAATCGGTGCGTTAAGGATTGCATCTGAAATTTAGCCAGTCACTTAAGGAAGGTTAGAGTGCCAACCAAGTTAGAACTCCTACAGAAGCAGTGATATCCTATGCTACATACAATACAAACATATTTCAAGACCCTGTCTTGCAGAAGTACGCAATTAATTACAAATGTGACATGTGCATTTGATTTTGGGGAAGAGAGGTAGCTTTATTACTTTGCCGGACAAACCGTTTCGTTCCATTTTTACCCTGGGTGGAAGAGGAATTTGTTTCAAGGTCCGAGAGACGATAGAGGATGAGGTAATAAAATGGATCCCCCACATATGCATGGGCATCTTACAATGATAGTTTTTTAAAATCTAATTTTAGCTATGCCCCTATTTTTAGAGAGGCACCTGATTGGCCAGTTGTAATGACGTAATGGAATTTTAAATATGCTCGGCATTGGGAAAGAGAACTTAAAATAGCTTTAGGAAACGAAAAATATATTTTTGAAAACTATGATGGGGCCTGAAGATCCGTTCTACTACCCTATCCTATCTCGCCAATGAGTAACGTGGTGTTGGACCTCGGAGACAATTCCTCTATGCCCCAGGGTATTCCATTTTAGGCTGTTCGTATCAGATTTTCTTTGTCGATGAAAAGTAAAGCAACGCAATGGAATCTGGAAAACTTTGACATTTGTGTTGGTCTCGCCAAAATATTGCATTTTCAAAGTCAAAACCAGCAGATTCCCGTTTGGGAGACGCATGTGTACCGAGTGTCTAAAATCATTGCGTGATTTGTTTGTTAAAAAAAAGCGCATAAGCGGCCATAAAGGCCAGACGTTCAATGCCTTGCTGACCGCTCTGCTCCTCGTGCATTAAAAATAACTTTCCCCAACCGTCAACCCAAGCGCTCAAGAATGCTCGCCTTCAGTGAACAAGGCTTTTGGATCAAGACTAAAATTCATTAAAAAAAATCGAAAGTCAACTCTCATGTACCTATTAAAATGCTTTCAAGTAAGGAAATCAAATTCAAGGCCAAGCCGTGGATTTCTTTAGGCCTTAGAACCTCTATCAATATTAAGGAAACGTATATAGGAAATTCAGTAAGACTCGAAATCAATTCCTGTATTTGAAATTCAAAGGCATAAGTTAAATCAAGTAATTATCCTCAGTAAAAGGAAATATTATGAAGGCTATCTTAGATGTAACAAGTCAAACATTTAAGAAATTTGGAAAGGCATAAAACAGCTTGTAGCTCTAATTATAAACCTCAGGCTTATACAACTCTTACTAAAATTGTTACTTCCTCTAATACTGTTTTGACTAAGGCCTGTGATATAGCTGATATAGCCAATGCGTTTAATCATTATTTTGTTAATGTTGGCAGGTCTCTGAGTCAAGCTATTACTTAGGTCGATACATCTTTTTCATCGTTTCTCTTCAATCCTTTGTCTCAAAGCTTTTTTCTTAGTCCGCAAAAACCAAATTTGACTTGATTTGCTTTCATTGTTAATTTCAGTTTACAGTTTCCCCAATTAGTGCTCCAGCGCTGGAACGACTTGACACTCAAATAAAGTTCCTTTCCCGCTTTTTTTCCTACTTACGGCAGGAAATTCATGAAATTATTTTAACAGGGGCGGCGATTTGTCAGACGCAAATTGGAAACAGGGGCGACACGTCCAGCATATA
>OX421446.1:43982272-43984772 GCA_949126865.1 Montipora capitata | reverse complement strand
TTTGCTGTAAATATATCAGAAAATCTTGATGTAAGTGTAGCATCGTTTAACATGTAAATGTGAGCTTCGATATTTATATGGCGAATTTTGATCTATGTAGAACAGTCTTGATGTACATATACAACCACTTGATATATGTATGCCATTCTTATTGTGTAAATAGCACATTTTAATGTTTTGTCCCTTTTTAACAAGCATCGTACCGAGCAAATCCAGATACCAGTTGTCTGGCGTGGTCTAATGTTCTCATCGATAAGACCAAGTTTCTTGGTAAAAAACGAATAGGACAAGCTGTAGCAGTACTTTTTATATTACATCCACGGTATTACGTGTAAGAAAGTCTTAAGAAGACATGAGGGTGAAAAATGAACTTTCCAAAAGGGAAAAAGGAAAGGCAAAACATAGCATTCCCACACCGGGAATCGAACCCGGGCCACGGCGGTGAGAGCGCCGGATCCTAACCACTAGGCCATATGGGATTGCATTTGAGGAATGTTTGTAGTGCTTATCAAATTGTCAAATGCGTAGACAACACTGGGGGAATAAAACGAGTGAGTGAGGCTACGGCTTCCCAATTTGTTTCTCTCTTGGCTATTTCGCGCGAAGTCGGAATAAACAAGTTAAATACACGGTGAATGTCATAGGAAAATATTTGACAATATCTTAGATTTCTATCCGGGAATTAGCAAATCCTGGTGAAGGGCTAACGAGCGGTTTTAAGTGGTTTCAGTGAAGCTTTAATACTTGTTTTCCTGACATTTTAAGGCCCATTTACACCACAGAAAAAAAAATCGACTTAAAAAGTAAGTACCATATATCTTTGCCGTGTAAACTATCCGTTCCATGTTTTTATGAAATGGCTCAGGACCCGCGAAAAAAAGCCGAGTCCGGACACACCCAAATAAAAATCTTGTCCGGACTCTGAAAAACGTTTCCCTTGGCTTCACAGATGAGATAAGAGATGAGATGAATGGCGTCAAATATAGAGAAAACTCGGTTTTATGTAGCTTTTGTAGCAGAAAAATCATTGATGATATGATGGTTACCATGAAAACGGTTTTGTTTACGCGTCATGTATCAAGCGAAAACTCGTTGATTTAACAATATTATTTTCGATGAAATGATATATGAAATGGATCATGTATGAACTGCGGATATGAAATCAAGTGACGCTGTGATATTCGCAGTTATGAACGCAATTTTTTGCAAATGTGTAAAGAATCCTGAAAATTTCAGGACTTCAACGGGGATTGAAACGGTTACCTCGCGATACCGGTGAGCTATGAAGCCACTGACGATGGGAGCTGCTCATTTGTGGGTTCTAATGTTCCCGTGAGGAATGAATCAACGATGAAATGATATATGAAATGGATCAAACCCTCTTGAAGTCCTGAAGTTTTCAGGCTTCTTTACGCAAATTGCAAACAATTGCGTTCATAACTGCGAAGATCACAGCTTCACTTGATTTCATATCCGCAGTTCATATATGATCCATTTCATATATAATTTCATCTTTGATCATTTTCTAAAATCCGAACAAATTCTCTTAGGTAATAAAAACATCTCTTTACTAGACAGTCTTATACATTACAAGCTAAGGAGCCCAGAAATGTCTTTCAAAGGCTCATGACTTAATTTGCTAGTTGGGTGCCTTTGATTTGTAGACAGCGACGACAGGAGCTTTTCCCTGGAAATGAACGGGAAACTTTAATTTGTGGGAATGGAGGAGGTTAGACGAGAATTTAAAAAACTGTTTGTAGATAGATTTTAAATAGTATTGTTATTTCCTTATCTCTAAGTCCAGTAAATTTAAATAAAGTTCCACACATTTATTAGACAAATCAATTAGACATTTGAATTTGAGTGCACGAGTCAACAAACTAAGTTTTGAGATCAGATGGAATAATTATGAATGAACATGAGGGCAATTTAAGATTAAAAGACCGTTCCTCCTTCTTGATAAAACGAGGGAGACTGCACTATTCGGCATCGGTTTCCCATTCGCGTTGATTGCTGGTACCAGGTAAGGCTTCGAGAACTTGGTCGCAGATATTGGTTGGTGTTCGCTTGGATCTTTACTGGCAGGTTTGGAGACAAGAACCGAATCATGTCATGGCGATGATTTCTAACGATTCTTTGTATTGAAGAGGGATTTTCATTCCCCTTTCAAAAACGAGACCGATTCTTTCTCGGGATTCCTCTACGTACACGAATCGGGTGTGGATCAAGACTTTCGAAGGCCTCGATCATCTCGGCTGGCAAGTGGGCTTTTGGCTCCCAAGTGTTCTGACTGGAAGAGTATCCCTGCCACTTGACCATGAATACAGACTTGCCGTTTTGGATCCTTTTGGTCACTGTACGTTTAGCTTAAAATACACCAAGAACCTCGGGTTTTGGTTCACATATTGCCCCGGCGCGTGGAATTACGACGCTAATTGCCCTTTGGTGGACGACAACGCCTCCTCCACGTTAACAGCACTGAGTGTGGTTGCAATTTGAA
>OX421446.1:43972272-43977272 GCA_949126865.1 Montipora capitata | reverse complement strand
ATGTGTTTATGTGGGGAGGTGGAGAGATTATTATCTATTTGAACACCGAGACAAGTTGATTCAACAACAAAGTTAACTGAGTTCATTAGGACCCAGAGATATTTTGGGAAAGGGACTAATAAATGGTGATTTGGATAGTAACATGAGTTTTGAGTTGCCGCGGGAATGGATGGTTATGGAGTTACGCATCGATCAAGAGTTTATCAACTGCATTTTCGATTGAAAAGGCCGAGGCATCGTCGGTAAACATTTCAACGAAAGCACTTGAAGTAGGACAAGGTAGGTCATTAGAATTACCTGCGTGTTTCGGTTGTGCTGCATGTGACGTAATCATGTGACATAACCATAGGTCTCTTATGATTGGCTACTGTGACAACACCGACGAAAAACCCCCGGGAGGTACTTCTAAAAATAAAAAGGGACGGTGGTTAACATGAAATATTAAGGCTCTGGGTAATTAGACTGCGAGCAATCTCTCCTTTGTTCTAAAATCATTGAAACCATAGTTAATGCATGAGATGGTTATGAAACTCGACGAGTCTTTTTGTTTCACGTGCTTTCCTGCATTTTTAGCCTGGCCGGGGCACAAATTACACCTTTTTTCGAAAAGATAACCAATCAGATCTTTCGATTAAATTATGCGCAACTAATTTGCACTGTCACGGTCAATTCAACATCGATTGCGACAACATTGTTCTCGCTTCTCGCTTTTGAATGTTCGAAGGTTTCATAACCAGCCCCTCCATTAACTATGTTGAAACGAACGCGTACGTTGTTAGAGAAAATAAGAATATATTCATATACTTCAATGTTAATCTGCTGAATTGTGTGAATCATGTTGCATCGGAAAACTTTCTCAACATGATGAATTTTAACTCTTTGTTGCCGTATATTCGGCAACCAACTCGTGTAACTGATATAAGGAGTGCTACTCTAATAGATAACATTTTTGCCAATATTTTCAATTTTAACACTATTAGTGGTAATTTAATCACTAAATTATCCGACCATCTCCCTCAGTTTTTGATAATCGAAGATCTTAAGTAAATTATGCAGGCCTCAACTATTTCAACTATGACTATTCTCATTTCGGAAATCTGTGAGGAGGTGTTTGTCCAGGAAATAGCTGAGCTGGATTTCTCCCCTATCTATAATTGTAATCTCACTACTAATGATAAGTTTCATCTTTTCTATGACCAAATCAACTCATCAAGAAGCACGTGCCCTAAGAGAAACTTTCCAAAAAGAAGGCTAAGCTGTCCTTCAAGCCATGGTTTACTAAGGATATCTAGTCAAAAATTAAATTCAGAGATGCACTCTATCAAAAATCATTCAAAAGTAAAGAGTAAAATCCCAATCTCCAAGAAGATAAAGATATAAAAGAAAGCAAATCTAAATATTTTAATTTATATTTCTCTTCAAATAAGGATAACATGAAAAAACTGTGGTCTGGCATTGGGTCAATCTTAAATGTTGGCAAATGTAAAAACAGTCTCGAAACAGTCACATAACTTCTATATCGGGAAGTAACAACTATTTGGATAACCACAAATATATTCCTAATATCTTTAATAACTTTTTTGTCAATGTTAGTAAGACCATCGAAAGGGAAGCACAGCCCCTCTTTCTACCTTAGGGGTAACTACCCTGAATAAACCTTTCTGTCTCCTGTCACCTCATATGAAATTTTGAGTTTCATTGGTAGTATGAGTGCCAATAAGTCTTCCGGCCCTTACTGTCTGCCTGTAAATGTTTTAAAAACTTTAAGAGGTTTCTTGTCCGAGCCTCTGGCATTTCTAGCTAACAACTCCTTTTCTAACGGTAATTTCCCTGATAAATTGAAATTAGCAAGGATTACTCCCATCTTTATTAAAAAAGGCTCTAGACTTGATGAAGATAATTACAGATCCATCTCTGTCCTCTCTAATTTCAGTAAAATATTTGAAAAAGCTATGTATCATCGTCTATATAAATACTTGGAAAATTTTAAGATCCTCTAGCTACCCACTTCAGTTTGGTTTTAGGGAAAATTGTTTTAGGGAAAATTGTTCTACTACTTTGGAATTCTTTGCCCTCGTCTGTCACTAAGTCAAATTTTCTTTCTGTATTTCGTAACACCCTCGTGAACTCTATGCTTAATTCTTACACTCCTTAATTACTAGCCTAGCGTATGAAGCAATAATTTTTACCCTAAAAAACGAAATTCTCTCTGTGTTCACTTTTACGGTATGTATTTTTTTCTTTTTCTTTTTTGTTGGGTCATCCACTAGATTAGCTCATTATTCTCTCTCATTATTTGTACTTATTTGTACTTATTTTCCTTTATTTATGACTGTTGTTGTGTGTAAATCTCAACGTTCTTATTCCGTACTTATTTGTTGTTTTGAGTTGAGCTAACTAAATTATTTGATGTTATCTGATCTTATTTCAAAATGACGATCAGCATTGCGGTATAACTGATACAGACTTAAGTCTGCAGCAATCAGCACAGGCCTCCGCCAACATCTAGAGGTCTCAAAGCATGCATGCGCAGTCAATAATAGGATATCATGATGATCAGACCCACCACATCTCACTGCTCTAGGACCTGGGGTTAATACAACATCTCCAGATAATGATGGCTTAGTTTTTACTCTTACGTTTTTCTTTCTCGCTTTTCTATGTTTTATAAAACGAATAACTTCTTTAAAGGTTTTCTTTGACAATCTGGATGTTTCCCTGTCTCTTACTCTAGCAGATTGCAAATTTGATCGAATTCTAAGTCTACTACGTCCTCCATTGTGTCAAACACTGATCACGTAATTGCGCATGAGTCATAGTGCGATCTGTTTGATTTACGAAAGTCAATTGTGGTCAAGATAACTACGCATCGTTTCTGAGGAAACGATACAACGTAAATAGTGTCCTGGGAGGATATGTGGTTGTTAGTAAAGCCCTAAACCCAGAAAGATTGAAGAATATAAAAGGGCATGGAGTAACATCGGCATCAAGGCTGAAATTTTGATCATTTCCGAGTTCACTTCAACTTGTTTTTCCCAGCAAGTTAAAAGCTGTGGTTATTAGTTCTACTTTTCGTGTGAATAAAGTTCAGTAATATAGGCGAGATCGACTTGCGAATCACCGATGGTCAGTACTTTTAAGTGCTCGTTTCACGAAAAAAGTTCACTGAAGTTAAGCGCTTCGGTCGGGATTAGTATCTGGATGGGAGACCAGCCAGGACTCCATATGCATCGCAATACCTTTTTCTCAGTCGGAATACTCATATTTAATGGATCCTGACCATTCATCACTTGAGGAGACAAAAATCTAGGAGTCATCCTTGATTAGGAAGTGCGTTTATTAATTGGAAGAACTTTCGAGGTTGGAATCACTAGACGAGACACCGTGAGTCGAGCATTGTGTGGCGGTCAAACAAACATATCGACTGTGTGATCGTCAGAATGGGTGAAATCTCTTCAAACCATCGATTTGCCTGAAACATACTTTAGGAAGAAATACTGGAATTGATTGAACAGTGGTGCCACACGGTACACGTTCATTGCGGCTTCCAAACAAACACTCGGTAGAAATCGAAGTTCGAATGTGTACAGAAATATTGAAAACATACGAGGGATTCACCTTCTCATTTTGTGAAAAAGGCCGACGGAAGTGGTGTGAGCTTGGGGCAATTCCACCTGATGATTGCTCGAGAACTTACTTTCTTACTACTTGAGAGGAGACGACACTGTGTCACTGTTGCTATAACAACAGAAAAATGAATTGTTAGCCTTTGATATATCATTCATATGAATGTCCTCTGCAAAAAAAAGAAAACAAAAACAAACACAAACAAAACAAAAAAAAAAACAAAAAACAAAACAATGCTATCGTTGCCCGGCACAAACAAAACAATGATTGGACTGAGAAATTTAAGCGTCGACTTTAAGACCGGACAACTGCTGCGACACAGCACTGCTGTTGGAGTTTACGAAAACCTTTACACCTTGGGCCGGTTGCTCGAAGGCTGGTTAGCGCTAACCGTTGGTTAAGAGGTATCAGAACCTACAACCAGGCTTCGAGCAACCCGGGCCAGCAGGGGCCCGTTTCTCGAACGTCCCGAAACTTTACGGGCCATTTTCCCTCCGTATCTTATGAACGGAGTGGATTTAAATCGTCAAACGTTACAGTCATTTTACTTTTTGTTGCCTTGAAACATAGTTAATGGAGGGGACTGGTTTGGAAGCGCGGCAAACATCAAAGGAGCAAACAAAGATGCCAAGATTTAGGTTGGAAAGTCCACGACCGTGCACAATCTTTTGTTTTGCGCTCATACACTATGCATGAATTACACGTAACCAACACGTTTCTATTGGTTAGTTCCTCAGTGCGGAGTAAACAACTATTGTGTTTTGTGCACGGTCAAGGCCAAAAAAGAGAACAAAAACCTACAACAAAGAAATTTGTCGGGTTTCATAACCATTGCCCTCAATTAGCTATGCTTGAAAACATGTTAAAAGGTCGGCTTTTTAAAACAAGCGGTTGGCAGTTTCACAAATGGTTTTTCGGGCCCGAAAAGTTTTCTGGACTTTCGAGAAACGGGCTCCAGGTCAGCAAATACTAAACCCCTTTAAAAAATTCACTGGAAAAAGGTTTTAACGTAACAAACCATCCTAGCGGAGACGCAATGTTGGCGACGCAGCTCTGTCGTTACGTCCAGAAATTCAGATATTTAGACGCGCGCCCAATTTTGGCATCTTACACGAAGTGGCTCGTTACATTAAAGCATTTGCTACATATTTGAAGTAATAAGGTAAACCCGAGAGTTAGCGTCATTTTTTTGTAAGGTAAAAGCAGCTGTTTTTCGGACCGGAGTTTGGGGGAAACTTTATGGCTTCAGTCAATATAGGCCTTATTCACGATAGCCGCCATGTTGGTTTTCAAATTGTCATGCAAATTAGCCGTGTGTTACACTGGGGGCAAACATTGGAAAAAAGGAAAATTGCGGCAAATTGGCTCGTCGA
>OX421446.1:43964772-43967272 GCA_949126865.1 Montipora capitata | reverse complement strand
TTTGATAGTCTTTTATTCATCTTTCCTGCTTCATTCTTAGCTAAACCTCAAGGGATTGGTCTCTCCAGTGTAGCCCGCTGAAAATTGATAAACTTAGTTTACGTCAGACTGTTACCGTACTGAAGCTACTTAGTTTAAGAAAAGACGACGGCCTATGGAAACCCAAACGCCATTAAGCAATAGTATCATTGCCCGCACCCTGCTAGCAGAGCCTTTCTTTTGCTTGCTCGATTTTGGCGTTTTCGAGAAAGGCTCTGCATGAATCTTTATTGAATATGCGCTGCATGTTGCCAGGATACAGTCTCGAACCCAAGCCTAATATGCCAGATCTCGCCGCCATCTTGGTTTTTCATGGTACAGCGGGCTCAATTATAACCATCGGTTTTGTCACTAAACGGACGCTCGCACTGGAAAAACCGGTTTGATAAGAGAAAACAAGATTGTCTAGTCCAGAAATTCGGGCTGCGGCGGCTTCAAAGAGTTGACGCGATTCGGGCAGAGCCTCCTTCTCTCCTCCTCAGTAAAGAAAAAGACAAAAGGAGGCTCTGCTCGCAGGGTGCATTGCCAGTTAAAATGGGAGAAATAATCGTGCTGCTAAGTGCGACATATCTTTGGAACAAGCTTGCGGTAATCTGCACAATCACCAAATTTGAAGTTTTGACGACAACGTAAATTTTTCATTTTGTTCTTTACCTTGGAATTGAACGTACCAATTTAATCTAAGGATAATTCACTAATACTGTACAACGCGAACGACATGAAAGAATCGCGAAAGACTATCTTTAGGTCCTTTGTATCTTTCGTTGTTACGGATAGCAAGGGCAAAAATGGATCGAATTCTGTATACGGGAAAAAGTTGGGTTTATCTGCCGCTTTAATATAAATGAATCTTATGAGCAGAGAATTTTTGTTATTGGCCCGTAAATAAAAAAATCGCCATATAGCCTCTTTGAAACTTTACACTTTTGCTACCTATAACAACAGTACGAACCACCTCGAGTTCTAGCCTAAGCTAACAGATACGAGACAAGGACTACACGGAAGCCAGGAAAAAAAAAACTGTCAAAAGAACACCATGCAGAAGCAAATGACCTTAAAGAGTGGTACTTAGAAGTAGTCCTTGGGACAAACCTGCATGGGGATTTTAGGACACCAATTTCATGCCCAAATAAGGACAAAAATAAGATCGATGCTGCACGCGCGGGAAAATGCGCGAGCTACGTTACATAGAAATGAGAAAATTTTAAACTCAAGTAACCCCAGCTCTGAACCAGAGTTAAACGCTTCAAGGTCATAAGCTTCTGGAAGACCCAATACACTATTATTAAAGTTAGCTGAACAACAAAACGCCGAAACATTGGAAAGATATAGCAACGTGTTCACGGCAAACGTTGAAAATATGGGTCGCGGAAATCAAAGAAACTTGGCCGGTTTGATTTTAGCAGAAACCCATAAGGGTTGAAACGTGTAACGCGCGTTCACAGCTTCCGAATATTCAGTACGAACTGATTGGTTGAATGTTTCAGTGCTAAGCACCATATTTGGAAACCCCTCGCTCTTGTTGTTCCAAATATGGTACTCAGCAAATTGAATATTCAGAAGCTTGTTTCCCAGCACACAAGGGGCCGTTACACGTTTCAACCCTTATGGGTTTCTGATTTTAGCTCATGACCTGCCTGTTATTTAACAATTAGACCCGTAGCCCATGAGGAAAAGCCGAATGGGCTATTGACCCGTGGCCCTTGAGGGCGAAGGGTCTAATTGTTTTAGTATCACCTAACTAGTCGGACAGAAAAGGCAGTAATAAAGTTTGAAAATGCAAGTTGAAGAAATATTTATTTAGGAATAAGACGAAAGAAAGCGCCGCGCTTTTCGCTACTCGAGGACTATTACTGATAGTCATCTAGTAGCGTAGCCAATTAAAATGCAGGATTTGCATTAGTCCACTAGTTGGGTGATACTAATTGTTATTATTCTACGAGGGCGCGCTGGATACGAAGTGATAGATAATCAACGAGGTGCGTAGCGCCGAGTTGGTTATAATCATTTTATATCCAGCAACCCCAAGTAGAATAATTGTTTTATTTAAAGCTCCAGGATCAACAACATTGTCGACTAAAGCATTGATTTCTGCCTAGATTAATTCCGGTCCACAACGGCTTTTGTGGGCCGTTTTTTCTCAGGGCTGCCAAAATGTTTTCAGCTGGCTTTATTACTGACGCGTTCCTTGACCATATTAGGTAGAGCAGGTATATGAAGTGATAGCTTGTGTCCGCCGAGCCAATGAAAATGCTGGAAATCTGACATCCGTAGTTAATAATTACAGATGTCGAGGGACAGAGAGAGAGGTTACAATAACAATTCTTATGCATTATGACAAGCAGCAGACTGTAGTTTGCCGTTTCATGTCAACCCGATGCTCAAAGGGAGAGTTTCACGTCTCTGCGCATGGGCAAACTGTCACGTCAGACCATTTACTTCCATTGCTATTAAAACAATG
>OX421446.1:43954772-43959772 GCA_949126865.1 Montipora capitata | reverse complement strand
AAAAATGAAGATAACTTGTAGGAAATTGCATAAAGATGTTCTGACCGTGCTAAAGAAAAATTTTATTAACGTAAAAAATAATTTAAGTTTTAACAAGAAAACTACGTATATAATCTAATTCTTAGCTATACGCTAAGTCGTTTGCCCTCAGACCACGGAGTCAAATAATCTGTTTTGTATATAAATAACATGTAACCATAAAAATAATGTAAATGTATACAAATCTTTGTTCTATAATAACTTATGTTAAAACAAAAAAAGAACCGTTGTACATAATTTAATGCTCTTAGCTGTACAAGTTGTCCAATACGTTGAAGGAAAGGTATTCAAAAATGTCTGTGTTTCTTTATCGTCAACTCATTAATAAATACGTAATACAAGGATTCCAGCAGGAGAAAACTAAATTCGCTTGTAAAAGTTGTTCTCCCGACAATGATTTGAAAATTGGCACATTTGTTAACTGTCATGTAGAAAAAAAACAGTTCAGTGTCAAATTTTGATCGCGACGGAGAACCGTCGCCGTGCTTCAGAAGAACACTTGCAACCGGGTTCGATTCCCTAACTCGAAGTTTGTTGGTTGCCAACTCTGCTCCGAGAGGTTTCTCAACGGGTACTCCGGTTTTCTCCTTCTTAAAAACCAACATTTGATTCGATTTCTCAGTAAAGTGTCACAAGTAAGTGCCCGTGAGCTTGAAGACTTTAAATAATGTTCATTATTACTTATTAAACGTATTTCTTTTATTGGCCTACACTTGAATGCTTTTCAACGTAATAGCGTGTTCACTGTAAATGGAGAGCCTTTTCATTGAATTCGGTTACGGGTAATTATAGCTCTTGTTTCCAGCCGATCATTAAGTAATTAGAGAGATTTACCATCACGTTTACGTGAAACACGAACGGAGAGAGTGACCATGTGACCTCGATTTTCCCGCCATTTTTGGCGTTTACCGGCTGCCATTTCTACGTGAAAGTGGACATTTTCGCTTATATGCGGAATGTTCTGCTCGTTTTTCTTCTACACAACAAGTTGTTTGTGGAAAAAAAGAACCCCGAAACCGTTTTCCGGTAAGTCAAACAAGAAAAATTCAGGTTTCATGGTTTTTTGATAGTTTATAACTGAATCCTTACCGCAATCGGCAAACTTTCAGGATAGCGTCACTTGACTACAACTACTAGAATTTATTTGTTTTTCTTTTCTCATTTAAATTTTGTATTCCCAACGGGGTAAAAATGACAATAGCTCTAATTAGCACGAGACAAGCAAAACCTAAAGGATTCTGGTACTTGTAGTCAAATGACGTCATCATGCAAATGTCCTATTTTCTTTATGACCTTACAGTGACTCACAAAACAGTTTCATCGAAAATCGCAAAATTTGACAGGTAAGGATTTATTTTATATAGCGTCTTTTTCGACAAACAACGCTTAAAAAGACTCCGAGTTCTTGTGTTTTCTTAGCTAAATCATACTCGAGATCAACAGAGTCAGTCCATTCACAGTTGCCGGGCGTCAAGCGGAGCTAAACTCACAAGATTCACTCCATTTTACGTGAAAAGTGAAGCTAAATCTCTCTATTACCTGAATTATTCTTCTAGAGAGTTATATTTATGCCTCGAACTTTGATCAAGGACTACGTTTTGGGTTAGGTATCAATCATTTTTATGTTTTTTCTCTTTTACGTGGCACTTCGTACAGTCGATACTTGTCTGATCATTACGTACTTCTTGTTTTCTTCCACACTATTAATATACTTGTAACTTGTTTTTATAAACAGTGTGTAACCCATCGGTTGACCCTTTTTTTGTTGCACCATATTTAGTATGTTTGTGTTTGCCTATTACCTACGTCATCCACCATAATTTATTTTAGTAATGTGTCATACGAATCATCATATTTTATAACAAACATATTAAGGGATATATCAAGTATCTTGTTGCGAAGGGTTACAGTTAACTACTGGTTTACATCTCGAGCAACAATGACACATTCTCAAGAGTTGCAGATTAACTTCCGTCATTGTGATCTTTTCGCGTCTGCACCTGTCGATCAGGGTTTTCACTTCCACATCCTCAACATTCCCAGTCTGAGGGTCGGTCAAGAACACCTCCATAACTCTGGCAAAGTCCAGAACATCTTTCTGCAAGACGAAGAAAAAAAATGTGGTTTGAAGAAAAGCTCTGCAAGAAAGACCTGTTTTGAAAACACAGGTTAAACGTCTCGTTGGAACTGCAAAGATCGTAGCAATTCAGGTGCTTTTACCCGTTGATACGCGCATGCGTTATTAACGGGTAAGATGTATGCAAATTAGGGTTCACTCACTAGCCCGTTAGCAGACTCTGATGTAAGCAGATCGAAAACAGCGAAGAACGGCTCCGATTACTTTCAAATTTGGACGGCCGGAGTTCTACATTATTACCCACAAGTTGGAGCCATGTGCTGTTTGAAATAATCGAACATTTACAACTTTTTGAAATTATCGGGCTACTCGTTTTAGCTTAAAGGCCATGTTACACGAGGCAATTTTTCTTGCAACTCTCATCGCAACAAACGTTGCGTTGCAAGTTGCGAGAAAAAATTCACGTGTAACACCCCGTTTTCCAACTGCAATTGTTGCGTTGCGAGTTGCGAGAAAAGTAGAACGACCATCTACTTTTCGCAACGTTGCGCGACCAAGTTGCTTGCGTGTGACATCCCCTCTGCAACTCGCAACGCAATTTTGTCAGAATGGGCCAATCAGAGCTCATCTTTCGCGTCCGCCATCGTGTTTGTTATTGTACGCGTTGCAAGTTGCGAAAGAAGTTGCCAACGTGTAACATACCCTCTGCAACTTGAAAGGGTTTTTTATTCGTCATCGTTGCGTTGCGAGATGCAAGAAAAATTGCCTCGTGTAACATGGCCTTAAGTGTTTGACGGGCGCTGGAGATATAAAGAAATATTGAAAAAAAAATAACCTTAGTTTCAATTTGTTTCACATTTAGACTGCAATTTTTCAATACTATTAGCCACTTACAGGCGTTTCTGTTGAACATGTAGTTGAACATTACACATAGGCCTTATAAAGATAGGCGCTTTTCAATCTGAGCTAATTTGGCAAACTTATTTACGTGTTTATTTAAGCGTGAAGAGGCGGTTTTCGTATTTAACACAAAGCTCTTATCTTGTTTCTCAGTCCAGCTTGGATCATGGAGAATGGCCTAGATTACTGGATCGAAACGTGAATAGCATTTTAGCCCACACTTCTGACAAACTCTTCAGTGACTATCGGAAAAAAATTTCAACCACTTGACCTGAGATCAGCTTGTGATTAGAGACAGTCTCGGAAAACTGCTCGCGATGAAAATTGACAAAAGGACATTGCAGATTTCATTGCAAAATTCCTGTTCGAAGTCGTGCGATACAAATTTTACGACAAACTGAAAATTGTTTATACAGTTTTTCTAGACAGTAGTTAAAGTAATGTATCGTAAGTCGAAGTTTTTAAAGTAGTTTTTTAGTTATTGAATAGCCTGTAAAAAGTAGTGTTCGGGGTGTTGTTGTATGTAGGTTACTTCTTGTGCCGTAAGTCTGTACGTATTGCTGTTTTGCGCATAAATAAAATCAAAAAAAAAGAAAGAAAGCAGAACTAAGCAAGTTCTCTTGGTATCCAAAAAGAAAATTGGGGGTAACCATGCATTTTCAAGGATAATTAAGCTTCAACTTGGAAAAGAACGCCATAAAATGCGTCGTACCTCAAAACTCTTTACAAATATTGCCTGCTGATCAATTATCTTTGAAAGATGCAGTTACCCCCAAGCTTCTTTTTGGATTTCAATAACACGGGTTAAGATCTGCTTTTCCCGCATATTCATAGAACCGCACAAAAGTACCTTTGAATTAATAGGCACCGTCCTTAAGAGTGATTACTGCCTTTGATAAAGACCATTAAAGATCTTGATTGTGATGATATTAACAGTAAAGGAATTCCAAATTACCATTACTTTGCAAGTTTAAATTAACACTTGTGAGATATAATAATCACTTTGTTTACCCTCGGATTTTTAGAGTAGCTGGTAGCTAATATCTCCGAGCATTGAATATATACAATTGTTAAGAATCCCAACTGGCGGGACGCAAACCAGTTGGCTATTTCACAAGTGCGCCAGGAAATTGAACCAGGGACTACCTGAAACAAATTCAATGAGTGGTCAGAACGCGGTCTTGAACACGGGATCTCAGGATCTCAAGGCACGGACCCTAACCACTCGGCCACACTGCCTCCCTGTATTATATACGATTTTCTCAAAACATCCCAAATACTTTGACATGGCCAGTTAAATTCAAATGTCAGTTAAAGAGAGATTATCCATGTTTGGTTACCTTTTTCCCTCTTTCAAGTTCAAGTTGTCTCTCCTTTGCTTCATGTTCAGCACACTGAACTGCCAAGCCCAAGTCACTGATCTTGGCTTCATAAGACATCTTTACTTCGGGCTTGACACCAGGACGTTCATACCGAAAAACCATTTTGTTGATCAATATATTGTCCGGCTTTATGTCCCCATGGATGGTGCGTTTCTCATGAAGCTCCATTAGTCCTCGTGACGCGTCTTCCATAAGGAGTTTCCTGTCTTTGTTATTCAGCCTTTGTTTTTCTTGCTCTTGCAGCTGCTGAAGATTGCCATCCATCAACTCCATAAATATGATGCCACTATTTTGATCATACCCAACACATTTAACTATGTTGGGATGGTGGAACATTTTCAACAATTCTGCCTCTCGTTGAAATTGTTTAACTCTATTAGGCGATGGATCAACTGGTTCCTTCACAGCTAAACCCATTCCATGAACAACCCCAAAGCAACCTCTTCCCAAAACCTTATATTTTTCACGTGCTACAGTGTCATTTGCTGTTTGACATAGAACTCTTGTTCGGATCGCTGCAGCACTTTCAGCTACAGAAAGTTGCATTCGTAGATCATCAATGGTTTGCTCCAGACTCTAAAAAGCAAATTTAACCAATGGTT
>OX421446.1:43937272-43949772 GCA_949126865.1 Montipora capitata | reverse complement strand
CTCCTCTTAATCGCACTGCTCTACCGTATCTGGCTGGAAGTATGTAAAATTATTCGTTTGTAAAGACGCCTCTGGTAGCCCCTATAATTATGGTCCATGTATGAAATCAGACCTCGAGTACATCAGGCCAAAAGCATTCCTGAAATTGAACAGTGTGGCCCAGTGGTTGGGGCGCTTGCCTCAAGATCTGGGGATCCTGGGTCCAAGACACATTCTGACCACTCGCTTAATTTGTTCCTGGTTCAACTTCTCAGCTGCACTTGTAAAATAATAGCCAACTAGCTTGCCTCTGGTCAGTTGAGAATCTTAACAATTGTTGTTGTTGAATGTTCTGTTCTGTCCTGATTGTGTTCATTGGCCCTCAAAAGCCCCTTATAGGGAGTGGTCAATTAAGTATGTATATGCATGTAAATTGTAACTCACTGAAATCAACTGGGAGATTTTAAAGAAACTTTAAAATCAACTACCCCACTATGTTGACAGATCATGTTTTAACTGTCCATAACAGCATTACATGTACATTATAAAGAGTGGCTTTTCAAAGAGAAGAAACTTTACCTCTGTGATGATCATTCCTTGAGGACATTAATATTCTCCTGATATAATTAATGTCATCTTCAGCAAAATTCTCTAACAAACAGCGAATTATCCTCTCTGGAGCATAGCGTTGACCCAAACATTGTAATACAATCCTCAGGACTCCTTCATTTGCATTCCTGCAAATCCATTCGATGACCTGGTCTACAAGACAAAAACATGGAAGTGCATAAATAGATAAATTTGTGCATATTATTAAAAGTGTGATATGATCCTTTCACTTTTCAACATAATGCACAAACCTAAGCACAATTCAAGCAAATTTAACAAAATGCAGATTTCTCTTAAATTCAAAGATCTTTCATAGAGAAATCTGAATCCCATTTAAATTACTTAAGGTACAGCCACATACTTCAAGTTCCTTTGATCAAGGAAGGTGTGACATATGACAGTCAAAGGCTCCTTAGAGCAACCACATGGTATGAATTTTTGTCGCCCTTGACGTAACCTGCGATCTAGCTTTCTTTGGAAAGTTTTTTTTTTAATGTAGGCAACATGTGCTGGCACAATAATTATTATTGTGTTTGTAAGCGTTTTGATGGAGAAAAATTGTCTTAAATTGCGAATGTGTGAAGAATTAGTTAAGATACCGGCATTGGTTTGCATTGTCCAAATTTGAGGGATGGAGATGTGGTTGTTCAGGAAACCATAATTTAGTTATGGAACTCATGACAAAGAGCGATACTTTAACGTAGGTTATTTTTTTGTTTTTGTTGGAAAATTGATTTAAGAAGGAGTAATACTCGTGAGAGTACGTGCGCATTAGAATGGAGGTTTAACATGCTAAGAAAAGCAGTGTTTCGTGTTGGGGAAATTTTACGTCCATACCACTATTATGTGCTCACGTGTATGCAGTTCCCGATTTAAAATTACTTACCAAATTAGTAGACACCAAGAGACGCTCGAGTTTGGGGCAAAATCAGTTTATTGAAAACTATAGGCAATAAAATAGAAACCCCCAGGGCGGGTAGGGATAATAAAACTAGCGAGGATAGACCGCGAATGACCTTTGATATGACACAAACCCGATATGACCAAGGAGAAACTTGATGCGAGTGTCAAAAGACAATGCCGCGCAAGGGAGTGTCCCTAATTAAGTATTTTGACAAAGCCAAAACAACCATATTTCTGGTGGAAAGATGTAGTGGTGGAATTGTAGTAGTGTAGGCAATAGATAGATACTTTTATTATAAACACCTTGCAGCCATAGGCTGAATTACGGAATATATACAACTTTGTCTTTAAGAAAGAAGAAAAATTATCTAGGTATTATAGACATGGCTAAAAATAAAACTGTTCTTCAAATGCTCGGTTTTGCATTTGGGGAGGGTGAAATCTCTTTTGCGTCTCAGTGCGTATTTACAACTCTTCCTTTGGGGGAGGAGGCTATGGAGTCTATGAGTGGGGTCACAGACTATCTCGTCGAACAAATCGGTTGAAAACTTTTCTCTCCTCTCGTGAAGTTTCGGTAGGCCAGCTGTTTCTAGTGCTACAATATATGACAGGTCAGGATAGATGATTCTGAGTGCCCTCCTTTGGATCCGTTCCAAATCTTCGCTGATGTAGTTTGGCCTAATGCATGTCACGTAGAATAGCACAAGTTCACTTGGTGCAAATCCAGATCTCTTAAGTTGTTTCAAAAAGTAGAGACCAGATCGAGGAACATTTTCTACTTAGTTCAGAGGTGTGCATGTTCCACTTTAAATCGTGGCTAATGATCATGCCTAGCAATTTGGCACTGGTGACTAATTCAAGAGGTTTTCCATTTAGGACTAGGGGTTCAAAATCGTGGTTGTTGTTTGAGAATCCAATTCGTAGTTCTTTGCATTTGGCCTAATTCAGTTGGAACCCATCGATACTCGCTTGTCTTGAAAGGTCATCCACAGCTTCTTGGAGTTTGCTCTCACTGCCCTTTGTAACTATTTCGGAACAAGATGTGTCGTCCATGTATTTCCACATGTCAGCTGGGGTGTCCAAATCCTTAATCATGACAAGAAATAACCAGGGGCCTAATTTTGTGCTCTGAGGGACGCCAGATGGCACAGAGCGCCATTCAGAGTGGCAATTTTAAGCAAGTTTAACTCAGACTTTGTTTCCGATCCATCAAGAAGTTGACAATCCAGCTTTTGACTTGCCTTGGAATATCATATGTTGTTAGTTTTTGAACGAGAACAAGATTGAGTGACGTGTTGGTGGAATTTGTAGAGAAAAAGTACACAAAGTTAAAACGCAACCCATGCAGTTGCCCTCACAAAAACGTTTTGTTTTGCAATCATTTAAAAAGCGAAGGCCTGGGTTCTACAATGAGCTTTCAAGTGTACATTCACATGTGATGAAGATGGAGCTGTCTAAGTGCGATGTGATCGTTGCAGATGCATCTGGTGTGATCACAGCAATACTTTGGGAAAATCAAATTGAGCAAGTGTTTGTGGATGGTTCCTTTTACTTTCAAGGACTGAAGGTTAACTGTTTCAACAAGAAGCAACTTAGTTCAACTAAGTGCACTAAAATAGACTTATGTGATGATATTGCAGTATCCCTAGAATCCAGTGGTGCAGCTGAGGAGTTAAAACCAAGGGAAAAGAGCAAAAAACCCATCACCAGAAATGTTTTGCTGCTGATCTTAGAAAATCTTTTATTTGCATCAACTGCAAATCTAAGATAGGTGACAATGACGAGAAAAGTGCACTTAAGTGTCTGTGAATAATATCGTAACCTGAAGATGCAAAAGTCAGATATGATCTGCAGCAGCACTAAAAACGTGATCATCAAGAATGCATGAGCATAGTGAAAATGCTGAATGTTATTATTGTCCTCATTCAGCGCTGCAAGACCTCTTTCAGAAAATATCCAGTGCAGATGGTTAAGCAATTGACAAGGATGTATCAAAGCTGTCAGCTGATGTTATGAAGGACACTCTTCTCAATGTACCCAAATTAACATTTGATGTGCTCAGTGAAGAGAAAGTAATCAAGTCTATTGAACTTTGCAATTAGTTTTTTTTTTGGTTAAAATATGGGACTAACATTTATCAAAGAGTAGCTGATGTTATGGATGACACTGTTCTCAATGTACTGAAGTTAACATTTTTAGAGATGTGAAATAATATTTTTATTGATTTGTGTAAAAAGAGGCCGTTATTGTTGAAGATTGTCGTTATAGAAGAGAGATGTGAAATAATATTTTTATTAATTTTTGTAAAAAGAGGGTGTTATCAGGGTTTGCACACTTTTTCAGACTAAAAATTCAAGGACTTTTCAAGGACTTTCAAGGGCCAAATTTTGAAATTTCAAGGACCTCTTTTTTATTTACGTCGATGAATTTACCCATAGAAATGGTCTGACAGTACAATTCTTCCTCATTTTTACGTAACGTACATGTGTGAAAATAATGTACGTTTGTATGACATGACTTGAGTGGCTGATTATTTTCACTGAAGTTTTCAAAGATTAAAAATGCGGGTCAGAAAAAGAATTCAAGGACTTTCAAGGACCAGGAATGAAGAGCAGAGATTTTCAAGGATTTTCAAGGCCTTGAAAATGCACTCTCAAAATTCAAGGGTTTTCAAGGGTTTTCAAGACGCGTACGAACCCTGTGTTATTGTTGAAGTTTTTTTGACACTGTTATATTATTGTTGAAAAAAATATTTCTTGACTCTGTCATTCTATGGTACATGTATATTCACATTCCAAGGCCCAGTGATGGTAGATGCATTGCAGATCCAGACTTGTAGGAGTTGGCAGGGGGGGTAATGGGCACATAGCATAGGAAATGCAATTTTTTCCCATGGTAAAATCATTAAACATATTACATTGAAGTACACAGTATAATTGTTGTTATGAAGGGAAATTTTCCATAAATGTAATTGATGTTCCAAAGTTACTGTATAATTATTGTGATCTACAGTTCGGGTACATAACTAGGTTTTTTTGGGTATAGAAATTGTAAATCAAAGCATTATGTTGGTAATTACGATTAATGACAGAATTTTAAAATCTTTCCTGTTGGACAAATTCTTGGGCAAGTAAATAATTCATAGATTTGGTAAAATCACCAGCTAATTTGCTATAGTGGAAGTGAAATTTGATAATCAATGAGGGATTACAGAGCAGAACAGTGATGTAAGATCTTGATTTCAAACAAGAAAATGTTCTAATCCACAACGAAGGTTATGAGTTGCATAAAACTGAAGTTGGAGATCAATATATATAGTTTACGTCATAGAAAGTGCGGTGTACGGGGTTTTACTCACGAGAATGAACGAGCGAGTGAGGGTTTTTGACACAAACAACGAGTGAATAAAACCCCGTACAAAGCACTTTCTATGTCGTGAACTGTTTATTACACATAAGACGAGAATTTTCATTAAAATAGTTTTCTGAACGCAAATTAGAAACAAAAACTCACTAACAATAGAACCAAATGCAAATTTAATTTAATTCAATAACAAAATACGATTTGCACGAGATGCACGAGTGATTGGCATGGAAACACCTTTACACTATCATTGATTGGTTATACTTCCACATGTGAAATAGCTGTACGCCATTCTGATTGGCTGTATAAGCCTTTTCCACATGTGAAAATAAAGTGTATAGATTTGTACAAATGAGCTTTATGGAATAAAATTTTCATGTTATGTGTAATAAAATGTTTTACTTTCCTATAGTTCTTCCTATAGTTCTTGCACAGTCCGTTATTATGTCAGGGTGTCTATACAGAGTAGATTAGCAAGCAAACAAAAGTCCAGATGGTATTGCTAATTAACAGTGCTTTATTGGAAGGTTGTTATATAAATTAAATCTGGTGCAATATTGCATGACTATCATCATTTTTCACTCAAAAATACATCAAGTGTGATGACAGCAACAAGAAGAAATTCTATACAATGTTTGTGACTGTGTACCGGTACATCATTTCAATTGGCATCCTTTGACCTTGATAGAAAAGTAGTAAGTTTACTTTAGACATTTACATGTAGCTCCTACTACTGTATCAGGTGGTATGTACATTATACACTCACTTTTGTGTGTTTTCATCTCTATAATGCTGTTGAGGTTTACACAAAATGCCATATGATAGGAGGAGAAAGAATTCCCTTTTGTCTCAGATGATAAACCGCTCATTTCAACATACTGCTTTCTTCCTGTGGCCAGTCGATTCGTCGTCGTCCAAGGATGTCCTCCTAGCTGGGCTCTTCACGTCACGGTTTACCAAAATTAACTCTAAACCTCCATCCAACAACCACTTTGTTCCCAAAAGTCTCGAGAGGCCCCATAGTCTGTGATTTGCATTCAATTAAAACACAGCACATTTTGAAGTTTTTGCGGTCGTGGGTGGAACAAGATAAAATCAACGAAGTTTCATGCTTACCAATTTGCAGTAAGCTTAAGCTCACTTCATATTTGCGGCATTTGGGTCTTCACGCACGAATCGTTCATGTTATTGTCACTTTTAGGACTCAGACGCCCATTTCTCGGCAGTCGAGTATTCTGTAGCATATTTCCTTTCCACTTTTGGCTCCACAAAAGGTATGCTTTGATCAGGTTTGGAATAAAAAAACCAGCACGCTTCAAGGGACAGGACGCCATTTTGAATCTGTCCAAGTAGTTCGGCATATGCTTGTCTTTGTACCACCCCCCAAATAAACGTACACCGTGACTTTAAACAGGTAAACTTGTCGGGGAGGGGGACAAAAATTTGTTTAATCCAGGTTTAATGCATAAATTAATGTCTAACAAAGCGAGTGAGTGATTTTTAATTGAATTTTGCCCCCAAACCCCATAGCATGACTTATGTCATACCATGAGGTAAAAATGGGATAACCATTTGAGAAAAAAATTCAGTTGTGATTAAATTTCATATTTCTCTCAGTTGCAATAATTATAATAAAATCAGATGAGTAGATTTTGTTGAGAAAATAACACACCAGGTCATGAGCACTTACTGTCATACACCATACATTTAACACAATGAAAATACCCTTCGTCACTGAGCCATAGAAGACTCATGGCATTAAACTACCATCACGGACAAAAGTGTTGGGAAGGTACACGTAGCATCACTTTAGAGATAACCCCCCTCCCTCTTGTCAATGTTGGATTTTCCACAAAACAAAATGGTGACTTCTCTTTCAACTTTGAATACGGGGGAGGGGGGCACAAGGGCATGGTATTTCCCAAATACTACAGTCAATAAAAATGTGATTGTGAAGTGATGCAGTATCTTCCCAACAACTTTTGACCAGGATTGTAGGTTCATGTGACAACGATTGTTCTGCCATACTGCTAGGAATAGAACATTTTGTTCCAGGTATTTCCATATCATTTAATGTGAATGCTACATTAAAATTCAAATACAAGTTTCTTAACCCCCAGAGATTTGAATAGGCCACTTTCAAAAATACCATAATACTCTTCAGTGCTGGAAATAATTTTTCTTTATTCAGAGGACATATTTCCTTTCAAATCTTCCTGTTGGTCGGACATTTGACAAATTGGACCGGACATAATTTATTGACTGACAACACCTTGAGGAAGAGACCTCAAGATGTGCTGGTGACATGTTCGGTCATCGTGTCCGATCATAATGTGAAGTTGGCCGGACATTTTCAAAATTTGGTCGGACAATGTCCGATGACCGACTGTTATTTCCAGCACTGCTCTTTGTTTACCCTTGCATAAGCATTGTTTCCAGTTTCTCTTGGGACTTACAATGGTCCCAAGAGAAAACAAAAACAATGCCTATGCACAACTGAGTACCCTATTATGGTATTTTTGAAAGTGGCCTACATGTACTGGAAGGATTCAAGGAAGGTGGGCCAGAATTTTTGAATATTCCAATGCAAACTTTCTACATGTGGGCGCACTAACATTTTCGGGAAAAAAAGGATGACTAAGGACTTTCCACTACTTTTAGAACTTTCGGACCAGGCAAAAAAAGCCATGCACCTAGAAATTTCTACAGACATGAAATTCCCCCAGATCATCAGAACACATAAATGTTTTGTAGGGCAGCTACAAACTCACAAAATGAGCTTTTATCGCAGTGTGGAAGGTAATTCTGTCAAATTTTAACATCAGATTTTAGACATTTTTCTGAACAGATTTCCTACATGTAGATATTTCAGAAAAGTAGGGAAGAGTGGGTAGAAATTTCCAAACCACATTGAAGAACACAAGATTTTTACTAAGCTGAGTAAGAGTCAACTGTGAGATATACATGTAACTCCTATCATTTTCGCCACAGTTTCCTTGAGAATTATACTTTAAGAAAACGTACATGTACAAAATGTAAGGTTTTGATCAGACCTGTCACTACTTTTAGAAATTTCAGACCAGGCAAAACAAGCCACCTAGAAATTTCTACAGACCTCAAATTCCCCTAGATCAGAACAGATAAATGTTTTGTAGTAGCTGCAAACTCACAAAATGAGCTTTTATAGCATTGCGGAAACTATTTCAGGTAATTCTGACAACTTTTAAGACAACCGGTCGTTGGCAGTCCCTGAATATTGAGTTAGCGGATTTGATCTCTTAAAATGAAGAGCCTATTTATCAATGATGTTTCTTGGGACACTCAGAGAAAATGTGAGTGCTCCCTCACTGGGGTTAAGATATAACATCTCTCTCAGTAAAAGTGCAATTTCAACAACACAATTTGTCACATGAACTTAGTTTAATGGCCTGCCTCCCACGAATCTCCAGTAGCTCAGTGGTAGAGCATCCGAAATAAGTTAAACTCCTGCAAAGGAACACTTGAATTTTCTCTGAGTATCCTAGAGTCACCAATGATTGATAAATAAATCTTGTCATTTTGTTTACTGGGGCTAAGAAAAACATCTCTTTCAGCACAAAAATAAAATATATCCCTTTTGTCTTGTCAAAATAGTTGTTTTTATAATCTGCTCAATAATCAAGGCTGGAAATTAACGAAAAAAACCAGTCGTAATTTTTAGTTGCAAAATTGTCGTGCTGCATTGTGTTTAGCAAAACAAAACATGAACCTGCAATAGTTGTGTGTAAAGAAACCGCTGAAAATGGCGAATGAACAAAGGAATGAAGTTGTGTACGCAACATTGCAGCTAAGTTACACTAAAATTAAACTACTGGTAGCTTCAAATAGAAAGAAAATTCACGGCGAGAAACAAAATAATTTTGTCATTTCTTTATTTATTTTGATCAAAAAGTAGCAGCAAAGTAGCAACTGGCAGCCAACCCTTTGAGGTTATGTGGACGACACGAGGCTTAAGTTAAAAACTATATATATATATATATAACTGCAGACAGTACTGTTTCGGCCTTCTGGGCCTCATCAGTGCAGTGCTGATGTCTGGGATGGAGGTTAAGCTTATAAAGCCACCCCAAATGTCCCACACATGTGGTGCATCTAAGCCATGCCAGAGTGCTCAAACTAGCGAGCTAGTGAGCATGCGCAATTGCTAGCGGCAATGACTCATCCCAGTAGAGTGCTCAATTTGGACATGAAAGCAAAAGCTTTGTAATGCCAAAGAGCTATATCTAACTGCAGACAGTACTGTTTCGGCCTTCTGGGCCTCATCAGTGCAGTGCTGATGTCTGGGATGGAGGTTAAGCTTATAAAGCCACCCCAAATGTCCCACACATGTGGTACATCTAAGCCATGCCAGAGTGCTCAAACTAGCGAGCTAGTGAGCATGCGCAATTGCTAGCGGCAATGACTCATCCCAGTAGAGTGCTCAATTTGGACATGAAAGCAAAAGCTTTGTAATGCCAAAGAGCTATATCTAACTGCAGACAGTACTGTTTCGGCCTTCTGGGCCTCATCAGTGCAGTGCTGATGTCTGGGATGGAGGTTAAGCTTATAAAGCCACCCCAAATGTCCCACACATGTGGTACATCTAAGCCATGCCAGAGTGCTCAAACTAGCGAGCTAGTGAGCATGCGCAATTGCTAGCGGCAATGACTCATCCCAGTAGAGTGCTCAATTTGGACATGAAAGCAAAAGCTTTGTAATGCCAAAGAGCTATATCTAACTGCAGACAGTACTGTTTCGGCCTTCTGGGCCTCATCAGTGCAGTGCTGATGTCTGGGATGGAGGTTAAGCTTATAAAGCCACCCCAAATGTCCCACACATGTGGTACATCTAAGCCATGCCAGAGTGCTCAAACTAGCGAGCTAGTGAGCATGCGCAATTGCTAGCGGCAATGACTCATCCCAGTAGAGTGCTCAATTTGGACATGAAAGCAAAAGCTTTGTAATGCCAAAGAGCTATATCTAACTGCAGACAGTACTGTTTCGGCCTTCTGGGCCTCATCAGTGCAGTGCTGATGTCTGGGATGGAGGTTAAGCTTATAAAGCCACCCCAAATGTCCCACACATGTGGTACATCTAAGCCATGCCAGAGTGCTCAAACTAGCGAGCTAGTGAGCATGCGCAATTGCTAGCGGCAATGACTCATCCCAGTAGAGTGCTCAATTTGGACATGAAAGCAAAAGCTTTGTAATGCCAAATATGCCAAATATATATATATATATATTATATAGTAATAATTATCTAAAGATTGAACTAATCAATAAGTTTAGACAACTTTTTCTGTGACTCTGAGTTTCATGCTTACGTGATCATCAGACAGACTTTAAATAATTAAAGTCTGTCTGATGATCATGAAAGCGTGAAACTCAGAGTCACAGAAAAAGTATGTCTTATTGATTAGTTCAATCTTAAAGGGGCACTGTCATGAGCTGCACATGCTCGAGTTTGTTTGCTCTTGAGTCCAAGGAAAATTCTAGCCGCCATCAAGGACTTACGCATGAGTCACATATATTCGCTGGAGTTTCTCCTTTGTCCACCATGGCCCTCCCCAGTGGACGCCATTTTGAATTTGTTGATTCAACCTAAAAAAGTTAACCTAACACTTTTCAAGTTTTCACAAGACGCTAGCCCATGCGCTTCTCATGACAGTTTCCCTTTGAGATATACTAAGCTCTACGAATGCATTGAGCACTCTACCGCAAGGATAGACTATACATGTACTCAAAATTTATAGTAATAATAATTATCATCATCATTTTTCACTTCTTCACAATAAAACTAAATAGCTTGGTTAAGTATAACTAACTGTTGGCCAACTGTCGGTCGATGTGAGCTGTTCTTCAATTTTACCAAACATTGGACTTTTAAAAAGGGCTTTTAAGGATTAAAGGCAACCCTGACTTGCTACTTTCCATATCTATCAATATGTATTGTTGCAAATTCAATAACGAAGTGTATGATACCATGAGTCCAGAGTAGGAGAAAAATATTTTGTAGGTACATATGTATAAATTGTAATATTACAGTAATGTACAATATTTCCAAACTTTCGAACTAATAGCAGACAAGAAATAACTTTCAAATAGAAACACACAATTTTAAATTTACAAAACATGTTTCGGATGATCGACATCCATCGTCAGTTGTGAATACAAGTGAACCGCTAGTCGGTGTTATATAAAGATAGCTAATAGAATGCATGAGTACTGATTAAATAACAACGTGAATGTGAGGTAATAGAAAATACAATGATGAGAAGACAATGGGTATAGGACAAGGAAAAACTGCTGCACAAAATCCAATTCCTTTGAGGATTGCATCCCTCCTGTCCTAATCTTCTTCTCCTTCATTCACAAGTACAGGTACAGCTGTAGTCTACATGTATGTGTTTTCATTCATTATATTGTAAAAACACATGTAATCACTCTGAAACAGTAATTTTGCTTACCAGTCTCCATGTTACCAGTGTCTGTATTAACTCCACAGAGGTTCTGTGATGCTGTATTCCACCAATGTTACAGGCAACAAAGGCTTCTAACAAAGAAAATTAACTAATTGATCACACAAGTTTTCTAATCCCCCACTTTTTTAGGTTGGTGTTTTTACCAATGATGTATCCAGAGCATGTAACTGTGTCCTGGGACACACTCGTTTTCCTTTTGGACGCATAGAATATGGAACAATTTTTTCAAAAAGGGGTCCAGAGGACCCCCAACTTTGAAACCCTGGATACATCTCTGTTTTACTGTAAACAGTTCACATGGGTTAACATGAAGATTAAAGGGTTACTTATGAAACTTAATTGCACATTTTCATGTCGATCTAGTGTATCACGAAATTACGACCCTTCTCCCGCTCTCTCAATTATTACAAGAGTTCCCATAGATTGTACTGTGTAACGACATCACTGGCCTAATATACCACAGGTTCTGTATGAGAAAAGAGAAGATTCCCTAATTTTAATAAGCACCAACAGCCGATGAAAAAAAAGCACTCTCTTCCTCACTCAGAGAAGTTGGCAACTTTTTCCCTAATCCTAAGATTAAAATTCATTTTGACTATAGGGCTGTTTATATGAGAAAAACAATCTGCAGCTTATATGGATTACAAAAAAACGTGAACTGGGCCATTTATACAAGTGCAGCTTACATAAGACGCGAAATGCATACTTGTATAAGTGGTGTGTGGCTAAGTTTGCAGGCAACTGTTCCGATCTTTTTCTTTGCATGTTTCATTGCTTGTGCTTGCCATTTTTACACAGGTGAATGGACGGGAGCAAAAAGAAGTCTGGGCTATAATAACAAACAAGTGCAAGAGCCGTTCAAGGCTTGAGCAAGCTGCAGAAAACACTTGAGTACATTTATACGAACACTTTCATGTCCAAGGTAAGCCGCGACCAAGATAAGCACAGCCCAAAACCCACAGACCAGGATAAGCCACGGCTTGAGCTAGCTGTGGATGGATTAAGCCGTGAACTTCGATTTTTGTACCATTTAAGTGGGGTGTTGGCATCCTATGTAAGCCGTGGCTTATTTTTTTTCGTATAAACAACCCTAATGACAACAGTTGGGTACTCTACTCAAACCTGCTGCCAATTTCCAAATGCTATTA
>OX421446.1:43919772-43932272 GCA_949126865.1 Montipora capitata | reverse complement strand
TAACAGGAACAATAGGCCAAACATGTGATGACAATGCCCACCAGCTCTACCAGAAATAAAATAAAAACTTGATGGTACCGCAACAGAACAGGCTCATTTTGACATGACTCTTTTATTGAGCTAACATCAACTATTCGTGACCAAGAAATATTATATTAAACGTTACAAATTATGCACTGCAAGAAAGGCCACGCAGCAAGCTTGCTCTGCCAAAATTTTCAATACTTTCTGCTTTTGCGATCACCAAGGTATCAAGGCTTTAACATATTTTATTTTATTCTTACCCGGCTTTACAGGAACAAGAAGTTTGCACCAATTTTGCGAGCCCGTCGTCAGCACATTCACATTTGAGAAACAACTTGTGGGGTTCCTCGCTCTTACGTTGACTTCTGTAGCACATTCCTTTTACAGATGCCTTATCAGCTCGTTGATCGTACGCAATATAAACGTCGTGAATATAACTCTCGGTGAAAAATTTGTAACCTTTAGAACCAATATCCTTTTTACCGCAACCTTCTAAGTGCTTTTGAATTTGTTCAGTGGTGAACTTTGGCAGAAGACGAAGATTTTTTGTCCAAACTAAATCGTTTTCACCACGAGCGCCACTTTGAGAAGCCATTCTTGTTGAGATTGTTTACCCAATACAGACCACGTGACCTCTGCGCGAATTAGGTCTATTATGTGGAGATCAGGACAGTTCATGACAGTTCCATATTCACGGCGTTAATACGTAGGGCGGTGAAACGGGCAGTCCGATCTGGTCGACTCTTGGTGCATGATGTGATGCGGAGAAAGACTGGCACGAGCGGTCCTTCCGCGCTTCCGGTGCAATCAATGGCTGCCAAAAATATCCTCTCGACGAATTTCTTTCTTTATTTTTGGGCCACCAGTAGTGTATTATTTAAAGGTCTTTTTGATATTTTTGACCCAAAACTCAATACTATTTTGTTTTTGTCTGTGGGAATATGAGTGAAGTTAGACAGTGTCGAATGCAGGTATGTCCCGCTTATCGTGACCAATCCGTGTTCCGCTACTTCTTTTAGGAGGACTCCACATTACTCCACTCTTACATATGTTTAAGATCGATAGCTTTTACATAACATAGTAAAAAAACCAGCTGGATATATTTGGATATAGCAGCGTTTCAGAACTTCAAACTTGCTCACTTAGAATCGCTCGCGACGATCAATCGCCCGCAGCAGTCAATTTTACCGACAATAAAAGCTATTTTCAAGATTTCACCCGCTTGGGAAAATCAACAAACAACAAATACGGTTTAATCAGGGCGCTTATATGTTCATCTTGATAATTTAAATAAAATTCGAGAAAAGCTTGCTGTTAATACTCTGTCCGAAAAAGTTTGCAATGATATGGCTTAATTTGCATGACAACACCACCTCAGAAAAGACACAATTAGAATTTATGAAAATGTGAAATGCTTTGGAATGTCTTCAAAGATAACAGTCCACTGCAGTCAATAACAGATCGACGTGTTACCAACTTAAACCAAGTACTTAATTACTTCAAAGCCTGGAAACAAGAGCTTCAACAATTATTCCACAGAAGAAACAGATGTGTCAGAACACTTCATAACATGGCAAACAATGTTTGATCTCGAGGTAATATACAGACTAGACTTAAAATGGATCACATCAAAACAATGCAAAACTGATAAGTTATTGTAAATGCCATGTCCTTGCCCTATTAGGTACAACTATGCAAAAAAGCCATACTATTCCAGGGCATTTCCTTCATTTTTTGTACTAACTGAGGACAAAGCAACGATTCCAGTTCCTTGCAGAATATCCTCCCCTGAGGAAAAGCAATTTGTAGCCTATCACTACTGCTACGTTTTAAGACTCCCCATCCTCTCCCAAACCCAGTTTTTAACACAAACAAAATAAACTAAACCTGTGGCTGATCAATATGATCACATTTTGTTCCACTGTGTGAAACATAAATAAAATAATTAAAAGAATAAGCCCTGGAACAATTTATCTTAAAAAATAACAATGATTGTATTTAACAATTATTCCATGAGCGCACGTTGGATATGAGATGATAGATAGCCAACGAAGTGCCTAGCGCCGAGTTGGCTATAATCATCTCATATCCAACAAGCACTAGTGGAATAATAATGTTTTATTAAAAACGCGTATGCTTGCTGTGTTTGTAGATCATGGTATAATGGCTCATAACCCATGATGGCTTAGCCAATCAAAACTCTAGAATTGCATTATCCAATGATCCAGTTTTTAATAATTATTGTTAGGCTTGACTGGCAACACCGCACAGAGAACTTAAAAAATATAGCATAAAAACATGCCGCTGCTTGACAAGTGTACTCCAATTTTAATTTCAATCGCCAGTCCACTGTAAAATAATTGTACTATTTCACACTCAAGGATCAGAGGCATCTATTTTTGTGTGGCTGATCTAGCCCTTTTACTCAATCGATTAGTATACATATCAATACAGTAACTCTCTGTTTCGTATCGTTTTCAAGGTGTCAGTAAAACGCCTTAAAGGACCTCTACATCTACATCTAGTGAGTACATTTTCCAGCACTCGGCAAGGTCCCTTTTTGACTTGTGGCTGTTTCTGCTTAGGTGGTCTCATACACCACAAGCCTTTTTGGAGACATCACCGCCAAGCTGGCCACTTCTGCTGGAGAGAACAGCACAGCCACAACACCGGGGACTTCATCCCCTACTCTTCTTGAATAGTGTGTACTGGGTCCTTTAATGTTCCACAGGGAACTTATGAACATAGAAGATATTTGTGAGACAGGGCATACGGTTTATAGTCGTTATCCAAGAAGACTTGAAAGTCTAACCATTTGCAAATGAAATTACAAAGGCAGAACTTTCTCCTCAGTTATTTTCAGATCCGGAGTGTTGATCTGGCCATGGTTTGAACCCGCGACCTCCTGCATGGCAGCCCGATGCTCAACCAACTGAGCCACCGGTGAGTGGTGGCTTATATTAGCACAAATTAGTTAAAACTGAATATGGAAACTTGTATGTAATTCCCAAGAAACTTAATCAGGATATTGTTGAGTCTTTTTTCCCTTCCAGCGACAAATGTGTGGAGGTTCAAGAAATATGACAGCCTTCACTTACAGTTATAATGTGAATGGTCTTGCTGCTTTTCAATCATCAAGGCTTGTCAAGAATAAGCAGACCAATGTAAATGAGGTACAGGAATGTTTCCATCTTGCTCAATCAAATGAGCATCTTCCAAGAAGAGATCAACATACTGATCCTGATTTAACTTGGACAGTTCATTTTTAATTTAATATGGCTCCTTCTTGGGGCACCAGATACAAATGGTAACATAATTTTTGTTTAACCACTGTTTGCAAGACATTGTATTTTGGTGCGATGGATATTGTTTCTTGCCGCTTGTTTCAGTTATTTTATGTCATCTGTATTTCGCACATGAAGTAGAGGTTTTTGACACACATTCACACTCCCCTCAGAGGGTTTTTGATTCAAATGGTTAGCCACTCTGCAAAATTCCAGTCTTACTGAGTTATAGAGCCTATAATCCAAAAAAATACATTTATCACTCTTTTGTAAAGGTCATTCAAAAAATGAGGGTGATACCATTTATGACTTTGTAATATCTTGTCTCATATTTCCCGTTTAATTTTTTTATCTTTAGATTATGCAAATTAGAAGATATGCAATGTCACACTGTGTACACATGAGTGTGGAAGGCAGGACTTTTATTTTCAGATAATTAATGGTAATAGGTGACATTATTTAGCTCTACTTTCTATTTTGTTTTGAAATTAGCATGCTACCATTTCTGCTTGTGAGGGCGAACCATAAATAGGCTTACCGAATTCTCTTGACGCTAACTGTACAACTCTTCATACTAACTAGTAAGCTACGATGGGTATGTCATTTAGCCTGAGGTGCACTCTGGTCAGCCCATGTTCATTAAGCTCTCAATAATGACAATAAAAAACACTTTACCCAAATCCTGTGCCAATAATATCTCTGAACATAACTGATTTCTAAACACATAATTAACTTTGCACAACTATTGTACTCACAGTAAGGCACATAATTAGCTTGATTATCATTCAACTACAGAAAATATGGTAGTAATCAGTGGCAGATCTAGCACTTGAGCTAAGGGTGGGGGGTTGCTTGCCCTGCCGGCTTTTCCTCCTGCCGTAGGGTAGTTTCGAGGTAAATGCAAGCATTGTGATTGGTTCTTTCTTGGTTGGGATTTTTCTATGCCGACCATTTCTTTGGAAGCAGTCATAAGCTGTGTAATTTTTGTTTTTGAAAAGCCACAAATTCAAGAAACAACCATGGCCCAAGTACCATATAATAAACTACTTCTAACCAAGCTTGCCCAAGCCATACTGAGGAATATTGCACCTTGGTCATTTTTGTATGCTGCGCTCCATCTTTAGTTCCACAATGTTCAACCAATACTCCCCAGTATGGCCCTCCAGCTCAGTTAGTAAGAGTTAAATATTCCCAAGTTGTTACTTGTATTTTGACTTGCCCTTTGGGTCCTTCAACACTCAGTATGAGTCGTGAAAATTCTCATCTTTTACTAAATGAGTTCCTTTGCTTTGTTAACAGAATATAAACAAAATGTAAAAAAAAAAACGAGATTCTTCCGTGAAGCATACACTGGGTTGACTGTGGTACGTGTTACAGAAAATCAGAAGGCACTGAACTACAGCATTCGAGTCTCTGAAGAATAACAAATAAAAGAGAAGCGAGAAACATTGGCTTCTGGGCTGAAATGTTGATAATGTTCAAGTTCCCTCACAACTTCTTTTCACCACAAGTTTAAGCGTGCCCATACTAAAGTTAAGGTGATTCCCTGGTTTTGCATTGCGCATTCCTACTGCGCACGATTTTTGCGTCATCAGCACGCGCACATGAGCGCGCGCGCGTACAAAACATACGGGATTTCCCTCAAACTAAGCTCGATAGCGAGATAAAAGCTCCGTTTCTCTTAAACGAGCACGGTGACCCCCACTTTTTATTTTAAAAATTCAATGAGAACAATATCCGCAATAACTGAGAAAAAATTTGGCAGAAATCTATAGCTACTTTTTTGGCAAATGAAATAAATGCTACAGATAGAGACGTAACGGGCCCAGCAGAGCAAGTCCAAATTATGTTTCCTTTAAAGGATAAAAATATCAATTAATAATGCAGGGTATTTGAAGCCATTTTTTCTGGGACGTAGATGAATAAGCAATCAAAGAAAGTCGAACTCTGTGTGATATAGCACGCCGCATTGAAAAATAATCGATCTTGTTTGTTGCGCACTGAGATAACCAAAAGTCACCTAAATAACCATATTTGTCAGCATCGTGGCATGAAAACAAGCACGGTGACCCCCTCTTTTTATTACCTTTTTAACATCTCCTTGTACTGTAATGTCATCATACCAAGTTTCATCGGAAATCTATGACGGGTTCTTTTACCGGGGAATCACCTTAACTGAAGTTACGTGTTGTCCGGAGGGGTTAGTCTCTGGATGGGTGACTTAAACAATATACCCCTTCATAAAACAGAAGCATCGGACCGAAAATACTATTAACGCTAACAAATGCGAACTCAGCAAGGTACAGATTTTGTTACCTTGCTTTATGCAAAACAAATATTCATGCAAAAGTAAATAACTATTGATACACAGTTTTTAGAGAGAGAAGAAAGAAGTTTCGGGGACGGTCGATCGAGAATAAAATATTACGACATGAAAACAACATGAACTGTGAATATAGAATATAAAAAGTTACGATCAGCGACAAACATTTTGGGAGATTTTTGCTTCGTTCAATTTTGTTATTCTACGTTCGGCTGCACAAATAAATCGCAAAATTGAAAGTGACATTGACTGGCCGGAATTCAGCAGGCGCCGTGATTAAGTTACCGCGGCATGTTTACTCGCCAAACAGTGAAGCATCTGTGTCAAATGATGGCAAGATACCGGGTTTTTGTAAGTTTCTTTTACTGTCAAGTGTTATAAAGTTTGACAATAAAATGAGCGAAGTCAAAACAAAGATCACATTCGCCCAACTCTTGAGGTTGACCATTTGTTTCTGCAAAGTCAAAATTTACTCTCCAAGACGCTTACGACGTTATTTATCACCAGGTAATTCCATCATTTTGGAAATAGCAGCTACTTTATTATTCATCGGCGTCACAATTTTTCACTCGTCATCCGTCACGGACTATTTGTAGGCCGTCACGGATTTTCAATGAAAACTTACGTTTTAACTCTTTTCCCTACGTTTCCTACCTGCGAGAAAACCGCGGTAAATCTGCCATCGCCAAAAAATGTTATTTTTGTCAAAAAATATTTAAAGTTAGGGGGAAAAAAATACATCATTTTAAAGCTAAGAAAATAAGCTTTCCAACAGCATATAACTTATTTACAGACAACTGAAACCTTTTATAAAAGTGAAAGTTGAACGAAAAAATTTAAGAAAAATAACACAAAAAATAGTTTAAAGCGAATTTACTCGTCATCCATTCTTTTGCCGGCCTGGAAGTTTTTCCCCGGCGTTTTTGTCGCCATGTTATTTTTTAACTAATGCTTGAAAAATATGTATATAAGTCAAGTAGACTAGTCAGGGGCACCCAACGAGAATATAGTTCAAAACCACTGAAACATAGCATTGTTAAACGTATTTTAGTATTTAAACCGTAGATATATATAGGCATATTTTTATCCCCTAAAAATTTTTCATCTGTTCGGATTTCCTAGCTGAAAGTCTAGTGATCCGAAAATTACAGGGATCAAAACTTACCTTTTCGAAAATTTCAGCCAGAAAAAAGGCTCCCGAAAATTCTAGGTGACCTTTTTAGGGTAAAAATCCGCTAAAAATGGGCAATTATACCATTTTTTAGATGTTCGAAAATCCTAGGACAGGCAGGCAAGGAAGAAATGTTCCGGAAATTCTAGATCTCAAATCGTCTTCCGAACAGATATTTCCGAAAATTAACGTTGGGTGCCCCTAATTAGTGCACGACTGATAAAACCTCGCGAATATCAGTCGTGCAGTAATCTACTTGACTTTCATAAATAATTTAAATCAATTTTGACTGATCGCAATCTTCTCTGATCCAACGCTGTGCAAGACTTATCGTCCGCGGTTTTTGCAAAGGTTTTAAAACCTCTACTTCATTAATGCTCGAAGTAATGCGTGACATATTACAGTCCCGTTACCTGCGCAGTAATGTTGCGCACAAACAATTAGCGTGAACGTCCTACTAAAATGATATTGGATGTAAGAATCTTACTGAACTGATAAATGGCAACAATTACCCCGCGTGCGTAATTTGTACCTCTTAAGGTGTGCCCGTGTTCTTAGAATTGTTTTGATTAATTGGCATATTGTAAATGTATATATGATTTAGAGCTTCTTATCTACTAGTGATCATAGTATTCATTATTTATTTTATCTTTATGTTGTGTCCCCAATTAGCGTCAGCTAAATACATCGACACATCATCATATGTTGGCATCTCCCCCCCAGTAATCAGACCAGACACGTAATTAAACTTTAGTTCGACATTCACATCTTCAGAGCTAACTTTACTATTCACTTGCCTGGTGTAAATAAACTTCTTATTTCTTTCTTGATTATTGACATACTGTTTCACTTAATTTTCGTGTCGTGATATGTTCGCGACGCTTATTTTTTGCGTCACTTCACTTTCGAAAATTTCATGTATTAAGGTACCATGTCAGAACTATATGACAACTAAACCGTTTATGACAAATTCCAGATGTCTTTTGTGCTGCTTCTCAGTAGCAAGCGCTCTTTTCGGGAGCAAACTGCGATTTTTCAAGGACTTTTGCCATTCGCGTTAAGTGGAAGTAACGCTACCTGGAATGCCCAATTTTTTTCCGTGATGAACTTGGCCCCCTCATATTTGGAATTAACAGAGGAAACAATCTCCGTGTAATAAACTGATTACAAAGGAGGAGACTTTTGAAAACAAGTTTCAACTGTGTGAATGTCGGAGGGCGATGCGGCTCACTCTCCACCTACATAATGCTGATGGATACATTTGGTGAGTATTTAACCCAAATTTTGCCAGCTAAATGTTTAGAAAACACGAAAAACTTCCGTCAAAAATATATATGTTTATAAAATATGAGAAGCTTCCGTCAAAAATATATTTTGAAAAATTCAACAGGAGATGTCTCCGATGTCGACGTGCCGTCGTCAGTCACTGAGAGAAAATTCATATTTCGCTGGAAGCAGAATTTCTTCAGGAAAACATATGCACTGTCTTTGGAAATGGGCACAAAGGGATTCCTTGAAAGTAATGCAGATCGAATTCAAAGGGATAGCATCACGGAAAGTTTTAGTCAAGTTTGCGCGAAAGTACCGGGAGGTTGCATGGGAAGAACTACTACGCCACGCAATCCCACAGTTAGGCGGCCCAGGCGTAATTATATAAATCGATGAATCAAAGTTTAACTACAAGTCCAAGGTAGGTACACAACATGACCCCAGGTATCAAGGTTGCCTTTGAAAGGTGACTAAAACACCGCAAGAGTAACACAAGTAACGTACGAGTAACATACAAGTACATTCGTGTACATACGAGTACTTACGAGTGACACACGGGTACATACAGATACATACGGGTAACATACGAGTAACATACAAGCGCGAGTACATACGAGTCACATTTGGGTATGTTACAGGTTGAATTAAAATTCAGGTTAATTTTAATTTCAACCTAGGTTGATTTTTTTCAACCTAGTTCAAGTTTTTTCAACCTAGGTTATTATGAACTGTATAAAAAGGGTTTCCCTTTTTTTGGGGATGTAATTAAAAAATGGGGCCTTAATTTTAGGGGAAATAAAAAAGAAAACACCTTTCTCGACCTTTCCCTTGCCTTCCGTTCTTCTTCCACTTACCATCTCTCCCTCTCCTCCCCCTTACTGTCCTTGCTTGCAACCAACGGACTCTGCCTCTTACCTTGAGCTTTCACAACATTCCATGCCGCTCCAAGGATTCGAACTCTCGCATCATGTAGCATGGGGCCTGAGCACCAAGTTTAGTCGGACTTGCGCAGTAAACTATAAGTCGGACTCGTGTTTCTCGTGTGAGATTTCAAAGATCTAGTTTTGTTATTGCTTATCTCGTTTGTGTTACATTTGGTGGCAGCGGTGGGATTCTTTTTTGCCATGGAAGATACTGTAAAAGCTTTGGAAGAGAAATTAGCGAAACTTGAGGCGAAACTTGGAAAGAAAAGTGAAAGTACGGCTGGTACAAGCGGCAGTTCACCGATCACCTCGCCAGAAAACCCGCTTCGCATCAAACCAGAGAGCTTCTCTGCGACGTCCGGCGAAAGTTGAGTAGTTTGGATACCGAAATTCAAAAGTATTGCAACTTTTAACAAGTGGAGTCCTGAGCTTCAAGCCCAAATATTGCCCGCATACCTGAAAGGCCTCGCAGAGCAGACCTGTGACAGCCCGACCGCCGAACAAACAGCCACCTGGACGGCAGTTGAACGCGCTCTGACAGATCGATTTCATCTTAAGGAATCTCGTCAAGTACACATTTCCACTCTGCGAGCCAAATTAAGACGTCCTGACGAAGATCTACACCATCTGAGGTGCGACATTTCTCGTCTTGTGGAGCTGGCCTATCCGAATGACCCACCGGATATACTCAATCGCACAGCCAGAGCTCGAGATTTCTTCGTAGGTGCGTTGACCCCCATTACATTGCGCGAGAAGGTGTTGGATTTGGAGCCCAATACTCTGGATGAAGCCCTAGCAGCAGCTCAACGATACGCATCAAATCAAAAAGTGCTAAACAAAGGCTGTGCTTGAGTGCTGTCTTCAACGTCTGGTGATCAGGAGACGTTTGGCTCCCGACAGGGAACCCAAGAACCCCCAGCATGAGCTAAGGAGCTTTTACAACAGCAAGCTGAAATCTTAGAGAAGCTAAAGAACATTTCTTAAGGGAGGCAAGGTAGGAATGCATGTGTGGAATCTGGACAAGGCCCCAGAGCATGTTTTAAGTGTGGTAGCTTAACTCATTTTATTCGTGACTGTCCACATCAAGTGCGTCCCAACCAGGGAAACGGGAGATGGGCGGGGCACAGTGGGAAGTGACCCCGCCCGAGAATCCAAAGGGGGCATTTTTGCCTTGTGCTGTAAATGGTGTCAAATCCCAAGCCTTATTAGACACGGGTGCAGAAGCAACAATTATCAGTGAGGACCTATATAGTCGCTCTAAGACACATGTAACAAACTTGAACCCACACAAAAGCCTGCCCTGGGGGCCACTTGATGTTGCTGGAAAAACAGAAGTAACAATTCAGTTTGGCGGGATCAGGGCTCAGCATAAACTGCTGGTGTGCCGAGGCTTAGTACAGCAAGTGTTGATTCGTATAGACTTCCTTACAGCTCACAAATGTATTATAAACTTTGACGCTAACACCGTCTACAGTAAGGGGGAACCCAACAAAATAGTTTTTGGATGCCTTGATAAAGTGTACAGAATCACTGTGGCTGAAACCGTCACATTATCTCCAAACATGGTCGCAGACATACCTTGTGAGGTCTAGGGAATGAATGGCTTAGACGAATGTATGGGGGTGCTGGAACCAGCGGACACATTTTCGGAAAAATATTCTGCTGGGGCCTTTCGGATGGCAGTGACTGTAAAAGGGGGTCGAATGCCAGTTCGTGTGTTCAATTACCTTAACAAGCCCCTCAAAATTTACAGATGCAGTAGTGTAGGGGACCTCTACCCTTTGGCCGGTGAGGGAGAATCACAGCAGGAAACCAATGGGGGTGTGGGCTACAAGGTGGTACCCCCTGGTGCTCCAAAGGAAGATGTTGAGATTGGATTGGAAGCTAAACAGTGTAGTGCGGTTTTTGTGAAGGATGCTGACGTCCACAGTTTATCAGTAGAAGATATGTTCCCTGATCAGCAGCAATTTCGTCCCGGAAGAGGAAAAACTTAGGCTTTTTGACATGTTGTCCACTTATGCCCACTGCATTTCAAAGGGACCGTGGGATTTAGGTACTGCAAAGGGCGTACGACATACTATCGACACTGGCTCTGCCCAGCCAATCCAGGTACCACCTCGAAGAGTCCCCTTTCACAAAAGGCAGGAAATGCGCAGCCAAGTGGACAAAATGCTTGAAGCAGACATCATTGAACCTTCCGATTCGCCTTGGTCCTCTCCGGTGGTTTTAGTAGCGAAGCCTGGTGTCTCTCAACGTTTCTGTGTTGACTACCGTGCTCTTTACTCGGTAACCAAGCGAGACTTGTACCCGCTCCCTCGGTGCGATGACATATTGGACAGTTTATCTGGGGCACATTGGTCCTCTCCGGTGGTTTTAGTAGCGAAGCCTGATGTCTCTCAACGTTTCTGTGTTGACTACCGTGCTCTTTACTCGGTAACCAAGCGAGACTTGTACCCGCTCCCTCGGTGCGATGACATAGTGGACAGTTTATCTGGGGCACATTGGTTTTCTTATCTCGACCTCCTTAGTGGATGTGGATATTGGCAAATTGATGTAGCAGAGAAAGATCGGGAAAAGACGGCGTTCGCAGCTCCGGATGGCCTTTACCAATTCCGCAAACTAAGTTTTGGGCTTACGAATGTACCTGCGTGTTTTATGAGGGCTATGCACCTTATCTTGAGGGGATTATGCTGGTCAGACTGTCTAGTGTATCTAGATGATATCATTGTCTTTGGTCGAACACTACAGGAGCATAGGGAGAGATTGTCACTTCTGTCGTCACGCTTGACTGAAGCAGGCTTGAAGATTAACCCCAAGAAATGCAAGCTTTTGTGTGAACAGGTCGTTGTGTTAGGTCACGTCGTGTCGGGGAAGGGCATATCTACTGATCCAGAGAAATAAGAGTCATAAAGGAGTGGCCGGTGCCGGCTGATGAGAGTCAGCTGAGAGCGTTCTAAAAAAGATGGCTGGTTACTACAGACAATTCGTGCCAAACTACGCCCACATTGCATCCCCTTTGCACCGTGCTTGCCAAAAGGGGGACCGTTTTAGATGGACAGCTGAGTGCGAGGAAGCCTTCTTGCACATTAAGCGCAAATTGACGAATGCTCCCATCCTTGCTTTCCCCCAGCTGGACGTTCCGTTCATCCTGGACAGTGATGCCAGTGACAGTGGGCTAGGGGCGGTGTTGTCTCAGGTTCAATGTGGGAAGGAACGAGTAATAGCATACGCAGCACGGGCACTATCAAAGGCTTAAAGGAACTATAGCACCACCCGGAAGAAACTGCTGGCCCTCGTGTGGGGAACGGAGCATTTTGAGACATTCCTTTGCGGGCGACGATTTCTGGTCAGGACTGACCATAGTGCTCTGCAGTGGCTACGGAACTTTAAAAACCCTAGAGGCCAGGTGGCTAGGTGGCTTTAACGGCTTAGTGACTTCGATTTTGAGGTGGAGCATCGTCTGAGTCAATTGCATGGCAAAGCGGATGGTCTGTCTCGATTTCCCT
>OX421446.1:43884772-43914772 GCA_949126865.1 Montipora capitata | reverse complement strand
TGTTATTGCTTATCTCGTTTGTGTTACAATAGGACACCCGAGATTACTTCTCCGCTATATTAACCGCTAAGCTATCGAATCAGCAACTGAAATCGCCTAGATGTTTTTCTCTACCAATGAGGTTCATATATTTCCAAGCCTTCACGACAACCACCATTTCGCACATGCGTAACTGACATAAAGTGAGTCAAATATTGTACGAAGTTTATTTACGTCGCTATGCAAAATACACCAGAAACAAGGCATCATTTCTAGTCATGATAACAAACCGATTTTCGCCGCAAATACAGCGTTCCCACAGTGAAAAAAGATGGTGGTACGGGCAAATAGAACAACAAAAGATAACCTTTGCAGTTTAATGAAAGAAACAAACTCGTCTCCGAACCACTGGTGTCATCATCTTGGAGAAACCGCTTGTGAAAAAAGCATTTATAACCATTCACAGAACAATTGGCAAAATGCCGTATGGAGTGATTTTCGGAATCTCTCGGAGAAAAGAAATTAAAAAGCCACAAATGAGTGGACAAGTCACAGGTACATCAAATACAGAGCAGGAAAATGGTGACTAATTTGAAAAAGTGGCAGGATGAGCCTGACATTAAAGGAGAGCGCGGTGTCTGACACTTGTAAACTGCAGACCGCGGACTGCAGACTAACCCTGAATCAAAGTTATTGAAAGCTAACCACTCAAAAAGGGGTCCTGAGGCTTAAATACTGTTTATCAGCACTGTTTGAAATGGGTGTTTAGCCTTAAATACTGCTTATCAGCGCTATTTGCAGGCAGCCAGCAGTTTGCCTTTTGCAGTTATCATACACCAGAAAGGGAAGAAGAAAAAGAAGACGTTCGAACTTCAGGATTATGTGGCGCTGAAATTTAATAAAATGGAAAAGGAAACGCCCTTCATCCAAATGTGCTACTTGCTCAAATTGGAGAACTTGAAGGGGACTGTTCCAAAATAATCACACAATTTGGATTTATCACTTCAAGCAGACTCACCAAAATAAACAATAAATAAACAAATATTTTATTTGATAATTCAAAAATCAACAATACATCATGTATGTTTCAGTTCTTTTATTCCTTAGAAGATAATTCAATATTGTTGCCCCCTGCCCTCCTAAGGAGATTCATCAATGAACAATGTCCTAAAAAGCTCTGAGAAAGAAAAGTAGAATCGGTTATCATGCACTGTATGCCTAACCCCCAACCTTAATGCTAACTATTTAAAATCAGTGCCCAGACTTAACAACCATTGTGGTTTTATAAAATACTCATGAAAATCTAAAGGACAAATTTAAGAAGATGAAAGGGAACACAAATCCTAACTTCCTGCAAGAATACCTTAAGGAATTCATGTGGGGAAGATGGCATGGTGAGCCTCACCCGAATGACTGTTTTGGACGGTTGATGGAGGACATTGCAGAACAATATCCACTTTAAATACCCAGAAGTAGTGGGGGGGAGTAGTGGGGGGGGGGGGGGGGAGGGGGGGCGGGATTGGGTACTCCCATACACATGTATGTGCCGCGTGATAGGGTATGGTTTTGGCGGTTATCATTTTTGCCTCAGTTGGCATTTTGTTTCCGGTGTGATCTTTAAATAGGATATATAAATTGTATCAGCTAAAATTGCAGTGCGTAAATGCCCAGCTAAACAAAAAGCAATTTCCTCGATGAGAAGTTTGGTTTCGTTTCTAATGCGTTCGGTATAGTCTTTTAGCTTGTTGAGGAAAGGGTTGTTCACTTGCTTGAATTTCGGCGATTGTATCATTTTGAGCATGTCGTCTTCAAATTCCTTTAGTTCGCCTTTCACAAAGCCCAACACTACGCTACAATACGTCCACCGCAAAAGCAACCACTCACCAATCACCACAAAGAACATACCCGCCTGCATTAACAAACGACTGTCATCCCTTTCATTCGACAAAGCATCCTCGACCACGCCGCCCGTCCATACCAAAAAGCACTCGACGAATGCGGATACCGGTACACCCTACACTACGAGCCATCCGCGACTAACAATTGAAAAAACAGACAACGTAGCAACATACTCTGGTACAACCCCCCATTCCGCAAAAACGTCTGCACCAACAGATTCCTTACCTTAGTAGACAAGCACTTCCCTAAAGACCACAATTTCAGAACTAGAAAATCTTTAACGGAAACACTATGAACAACACCAAACAGATCATCGACATCACAACAAACACGTTTTAAATTCACCCCAACACATCGACGACATCGCAAATAGCACCAACCCAAAAGACAACAAAACTTGCAACTGCCGACAAAAGAACACCTGCCCACTTAACGGAAACTGCCTCCAAACTACGGTAATCTACCAAGCCATCGTCACACGTAAGGACAACAACACTTCTGAAGCATACATCGGACTCACAGAAAACGACTTTAAAACTAGATACAGAAACCACACCGCATCTTTCCGACACATAAACTTAAGTTCGACATTCAAAACCAACATGTAAATGCCGTATTTATTCGATTAAGCGCCCAGGGCACTTATTTCATTTTTGGACTTTCAGGGTGGGCGCTTATTCGAGGTTGGGCCCATATTAAATTTTCACCATTTTCGGTAAGTAAATATTAAAGCATATAAATTGTATTTGTTCATTGATCGATTTACGTATGCCCAGGACTAACAACTCATTGTCCGGTCTTCGCAGAAGTCTCTTTAGCTATCATAGTTCTAAATCAATTTCAATGTTATCGTTGCTCAGCTCAATAAGTGAACTTTCTGGTGATGCCCTCGAGGCTGGGCGCTTCATCGAATAAATACGGTACTACTGTTTTTCATACATTATTTATACCAGATTTAGAGATTTTTATAGTACATACATGTTTAAGTTCACAATTTTTGACACTTGACCGACACTTGGCCGATACTTGACCGATACTTAGCTGATACTTGACCGATACTTCACCGGCTGTTCACCGGCACCGAAAGTCCAAAAATGACCGAGGCCACCTATAGTACACATGATCCCAAAACAAAACTAGTGGCGTATACACATTTAATATTGTGATATTCACTTTGTTAGTTTGATTTTATCAAGGTATTTGGATATTATCATGATATCAATCCATTGATAGTTTTATAGAATATCGAAATATCATTGCTCTCTCTCTCAACTGAAATATCATGATATTAGTATCACCCAACTAGTGGACTAATGCAAATCCTGCATTTTGATTGGCTACGCTACTACAGGACTATTAGTAATAGTCCTCAAACGTGGCGCTTTTTTTCGTTTTATTCCCAAATAAATATTTCTTCAACTTGCATTTGCTATCTTTATTATTGCCTTTTCTGTCCGACTAGTTCGGTGATACTAAAACAATTAGACCCCTCGTCCTCAAGGGCCATGCACGGGTCAAATGCAGGCTACAGGTCTAATTGTTAAATATCAAACAGAAAATATATCAAAAATGAAAGTATTACTTGATATTTTGATATTCTGCAATCTCGCATCTCACTCTCAAAAGTTATGACTATAGCATGCTAATTTCTCAGCTTCTTTTACGCTTTCATAACTCGGCATAATTGTATTAAAAGGGCTTAGCAACTTAAAGGTTCCTTTTGACTCGGTCTGCTTATATTCTGATAGCCAAATTGTATCATCAGTATTGCAGTGACTACAGCATTTCCTAATAGCAAATTATTATTTTGTTATTGTTCAGGGTGTACAATTTCAGAGATTACCGTAAACTAGCAACACTTCAAATCAGTATTCCTCACAGGTAGGATTGTTGCCATGACAGCAACAGCAACAAAGGAATACCAAACAACCATCAAATAAAGTTTGAATATGAAAGATCCCAAACGTGTTATTGCAAATCCTGACAGCTGAAGTATTGCAAAGGCCCTCATACCTTAAGCAAAATAGTGTTCACCAGTTTGAAGAAATGTTTTCACCCATAGCAGATGAACTTACAACCCTCAATGTGAAAATTCCTGTTACTATTATCTTCTCATCATTAGACCTGTGTGGAGTTGGATATGCCTTTTTGGATAGAACACTTTGAGATCACCAGTTTTATCCCATTGGGACTCCTCAAACTCCTCAAAACAGCCTGTTTGCACAATTTTATTCTTCAAAGACTGACAAAATGAAGAGTGAAATTATAACCAGCATTGTTAAGCAGTCAAATTTGCCACAGTGGCTTGTAGAATGGGAGTTGATTCTCCTTGTGTAGAGAGTGTAATTCATTTTTGGGTTCCCCGAGCTATGGAAATTTTTTCCAAGAAAGTGGAAGGGATGGGAGGCTTGCTAAATTGACCCTTTACTTTAACGTCACAATGACACAATGGTTGTAATATATGCATTGAAGGGATGCAACTTATTATGAAAGACTACTGCAAAAATATTTGCATGCAGGGGATAAACCGTGCTAAGCCACTTTGGAGTACTCAAGAGAAACAAGGCTGTTGTGACATCTGCGTTAATGACTGTCAGTTCTCTGAATGTGTTGATCTGCGCCAAGATGTTTTGGCCATGGAAGAAGTTTACATCATTGAGAGTCAGTTGATTTTCTCTGCGTGTTTCCAGTTCCTGGCCTAGGCCTGCTCCTCTTCTAGTTCTTTCAAGTGCTACATGATTTGCGCACTTTTGTCCAACGCTGCAAACTATTCTGGTTTTACCGTACTAGTTTATCGTAACACGATCGACAACTGAACTTGGGGTGTTCGTCGGTACAGTTTACACAAATGTCGCAAATTTTTAAAATTATTTTCTTCAACTGTAAAGCTTTTCCGGCTTCGGAAAAACTAAACTTTCCTCTGCACAACCGGAGTTTATTCAAAACGACGTACGCACTTGCGAAAGCCAAACCTTCACTTTACCTTCACTCAAGTGCCTCAAGTGCCTTTTTTTTAGTAGCCAATGAAGAAGGGTGTATTGTTGAACCTTACCAGTTCTCACATTTCCAGTGACAGAGTTAGATCTGGTACGAGATTACGTGACATCTACAAGTAGTCATAGATTAAATGAATTCGAAGTGCATTCGATAGCAATCGCGTGTACATGCATGTACAAAACTGATATTTGCAATTCAGTTTACTTAATTTTTTAAATAAATGGCGCTTCGAGGCCTCTTCATGACTTTTCCCGTAATAGAATGGCACGTAAAATTCGAGATACGGTGGAATGCAACCAGTAGTCTCGGGAACCCAACAGATTTCCTGTAACAGTTTAACGTTAGAGGTTAATATTTCGGTCTTTATAACACTTAACAGTAAACATATCACAAAAGCAATGCACCTTTCAATGATAAGCCCAAGGAAGGAAGGGGTGGACGGACCCCGGGCATATGTGGGGCATTTGACTTTTCAGATGAACGTTTGGTTAAAATCCAGACGCTAGGGCCATAAAAATGAGTAAAATCAGATCAAACGTCCTCACCTTCGGGAAATAATTTTATGAATCAGTCTTGAAAAAAACGTGTTAAGTTTTCTTCTTTCCTTCCATGCTTCAATGAACAAATCTAGCATTGGAAGCTTCATCACTTTAATAACAAATTTCTTTTCAATGGTAAACTACCCTTAGCTATTAACGAAACAAAGCAAAAGACACACTGGAGTCCTTTTCGTGGTAAATGTTCTACATGCTCATCTTAAAAGTAGGAGGTACAAACCCAATTCTGTGACAGATTTGTTACTTGCACACACAAAATGTGGTGCCACTTGGCACAGGAGCCACAGGCCACCCACTCAATGACCTGTGCATCATCATCATCATCATCATCATCGTCACCGTTGTCTTCTGTACGTGGTGGCTCTTCACAGTAGCAAGTACCGCAAACATTATCTGACATGTCACTTGTCTGTCTCGATTTGGTTTGACGTTCTCGCCGTTTGGCTGCTGCTTTCTTTGCCCGCTTCCTTCGATTACATTTCACATTCTCCAAATACATTAAATTCCTGTGACACACAGACGAACTCCAACCAGTTCAGGTAGCACTTGCGGAGGACACAATCGCCATCACCACAACCATGATCACCATCATCATCACTTTCACTTTCATCCGTTCTTTCATGTTCACTCTGTGTTGGAACATATAGTGACTTCAGCAACACTTTGTCTTTTAAATCCGCAATGTTTTCAATCGCTTCATAGATGACTGACACTTCGTCTAATGCTTGCTCTATTTGAGTTACAGTTGTGGCAATATCATTAAACCCATACTTTGCTTTTTTCCTTGTGTTAGACAGACCAGTTGCACTAACAACAGCAAACTTGAGGCGTTTTCTCTCTGCATTAGATTTTGCAAGTTTGAGAAGGTTGTTCATAGTTTTCTTGGTAAGTGGCAATGACGGCTCCACGGTTTCACACTTGATTTGCATTATTGAGTAAGTACTTCATATGATCTTGCTTTTCAGTAAGAAGATGGAATAGGTACCTCTGCTTCGATTTCCAATCTCAAGGCTTACTAGTGGCATTTTGAGCATCCCACTTCGTGCATCCCAAGGTCTGTAGGCTGCACGTGGATATGCCATGACGAAAGCTGACTTAAACCTTTCCTTTCGGTAGCGCCTCATTTGTAACCTGAAGCAGGCCACAGCAAAATTTGCAATGTTGTTTTTGAGTGGTACTACACACTAAAGAACGAACTTCAACGTACTCCTCCAAGGAGAGCCCTTCAAATGCAGAAACACAAATCTCCTGTTCAACAGTCACAAATTTTGACAACTCGCGGCTTTGTTCCCGATAATAAATAGCAACAAGTTCTTCTCTGACCCCTCTCACACAGGTTGCTGATGTGGAGGGGTTTCCTGAAAATCCTGCTTATTGGTACGGCATCTAGCGGTTCTTCAGTTAAATCACCATCATCATCAGGCTCTTTCCTGGAACTTGCATTTCCACACTCTACACTAGAATCTGAACTGGAACTGATGCTGGTGTCGCTCTCACTAGACTTGCTGCTCAGATACCTAAGAATAATAGGACGTTTTTTCTTCCCATATTTCTTTGTTAAATCAGTTTCCTTGCTTTGCTTTTTCTCCTTTTTTCTGGTGGTACGACGTGGACTTTGCTTGGAACGCTGACAACGAATTCAGAAGAGTTGCTCTTTCAGTCCTTACTTAATTTCATCATGTCAGCAAGGACATCATCGCACTGCTTGAAATTGTTGAGGAAACGTGCTTTCTCCAAAAGCTGTTACTTAAAGCGAAGGCGACTGTCTAATGTCTGCAAATTATCTTGCAGCAGCTTAGTTTCACGTGCCGTCTCTTCTGTGTCAATTTTTTTCTTTTACTAGGAGGCTCATCAGATCCATTTGACAAATATTTAGCATGAAAATTCAGGCTCTCACAATGGAACATTTGTATTCAATGGAATGCAAATACTTATGCTCCAGTTAAAATGTAAAAAGTATTCAAGATAATATATTACTATGTTCTTGATGTAACAGTTTTACAAATAATTCTATCTCCACAATAAGGTTCAGTAATGTTACAAAAGCCCTCAGAGAGGAAGTAAAAGAAACCTACATGTACACGCATTATTTCATGTTTTTTAAACCAGGAGATTGTAACCCCTTTTTGTTGAATTCACTAAAATATATTCCTGACTTGGCACAAGCGTTTGCATTTGTCATACATTAAAGTATATCATACCTCTTCTTTTGGTCAAGACGCATAGACCATATGCAAAAATGGCTGGCTTTATATATTCTTTTGTTCATATTCAAAATAGCCCAACTAACCTCGCTTTTGAGACAAAAATTCTAAAGAATTTGTTATCCCAAACGAGGCTAGTTGCGCTATTTTGAATGTGAACAAAAGAATAATTTAAAGGCAGCCATTTTTGCATAGGGTCTATGCAACCATCAGTGGTTGAAATGGAAATAATGAAGTTGGCGTGACAATTCCCATTAAATTAATGAAAAGCGTAAATGACAACTACAATCTAAGAACTATTTACAAGCCATAATAAAAAGAAATCAATTAGTTTCCAGGTTAAAAATTGTAAAACACATTTACATACTAAACTAAGACACGTTTTCTATGGTTATAGGCAAAAATATGCAAAACTTAGGCTCGCTTCAAACGTCGAATTTTACATGTGCCGAACCTAATGCAAATGAGCGAAAACAATAGCTTTTTCTCATTTGCATTAGATTCGGCACGTTTGAAACAGGCCGTAAGTTCTTGAAGAGAAACAATCGGCTTCCAGCTTTGAACTTTACCAGTACAGTCGAACATCTACTTACGGATCACACAATTAGTCTATGCTATTGATATGATATTAGCTACAACATCTGCATAGGTAGCGTTTTAAAAATCTGTAGTGCTTTAATGAATGGGTTGTAGGTAATTTTGAGCTGGCGAAGGTTAAAACATCAATTTGTTTTCTTGTAATAGCTAACAACACTTGAAAGGAAGATAAAACTGGTAACTCATTCTTTGATTTTGTCCCTGGTACTGTTGTACTTCTTGGCTATCTTCAGCAGGTTGTAGTATAGACTGGACTCATCATCCTTGCTCAAGTCGCAATATGACATCTTTCGCAACAGGCATTTCCACTTTAACAATCAACTGAAAGAAACTGGGGTGGGCTTTTGGATCTTTGCTTCAGCGTTCAGTCTTCAATCCATATCTGTTATTTGCAATGGTGGAAATAAAATGAACTCTGTTACCAAAATGACGAATCCTAAAGTAGTATTTTACTTCAAGAATTCCAAAGAAGAATATTACAATTTAAATGAGGAAAATTAACCTCTTTTGTCACTATTGCCATATATGTGTGTGTCACTATTGTTAAACGATATAAAGTGTAGCTACGATTATTTCATTAAAGTGCTTGGCTTCGCTGGATAACAACGATTATAGATAAAGTCATTTAAAATTGCTTCGCTTCATAAGTTGCGGTAGTGTTTTCATGCTAAATTAAGGGATAATTAAAAAAGGTTTTCGGTTTCATTTCACTTTTTCTGGTAGTTTCCAAGCAATATTAGTAATCGACTCTTATCAGAAGCTAGCTCCTAAGGCTGTTTGCTCTTTAGTATAGTTGCGATCAGAGTGTGTCTTCTCCTAAGGTCATGAATTTGGTTTGGAACAGGTGTTCGAAGAAAGCGTTTGGTACGCCGTGCCAACTAAGGTTTTCATGAAGAATATTTTAATTGCCTTTTTCGGTGTTAGTCACTGTTGTTTCTGGTCTTACCAGTTGTGTTTTGTTCGAGAATATTCTTTTTCCGTATTTCCTGGATTTTCGTTGTTGTGGAAAAAATTATGTTAATGTGCTGACGCGCAGGCATAGTCCGTGTTGCAGCCGTCATTTTGATGAGTGATTGGCACTTGATTGCTCAGTCAGACTAGGAACTTATAAAAAGAGCTGTATACCAGAGAGAGAGAGAGAGAGAGAGAGAGAGAGAGAGCTGTAAGATCGACCCGAGAACGCCAAATAAAGAAGTGAAACAACAGGAGTGTTGGGGAGTCTTTCTTCCCTTAAAATATTTTCTTTAAAACTATCGATAACAAGAGCGCCTTCATCTTGTGTCAGTTTATTTGATTCCTCAAAGTATACGAAACGACATGTGTTAATTGGACGTCACGCTGAATCAGCAAATGCTGGTATATTAGATATTGCACAAGACATTGATTAGCTCGCAAAGAAAAAGAACACAATATTTTCTAACGATAAAAAAGGTTCACTGTAGTTTGTTCTGTTTTCTTAAAAAATGTTCAAGACGTTGCACGAGGCTCAGGGAACTGAAATAAGACAAATAGTGTTAATTCGTACTCAACCTCAATGTGATATCTTTTGTTTAAGTCTGCTATGCTTCGGAGCCATGTTAGAAAATCGGCTTGTCTTTGTTGGACATTTTTGTAAAGCAAATGGCCAACCTTCTCCTCGTTCATTGTTTATGTTATAAGCACTCGTGAATTCTCAAGAACCCTCGTGAAAGACAGCTGCGTCTCGTGATTCTAGGTAGGATTTTCTCGTCTTGTTAATATTCTTCCTCCCTTCCTTGAGTCCTAGCCAAGTTTTCTTTTTTTTCTCAATAAAGATTAATTTTTGTAGAGAACAGGGGGCTACAAACAAGTTCTTTTTAAAGAGCAACTGAATTGTGTCAATAAAGAACGGCACTTGAAGTCTTCTCGTTCATTTTGTGGTAGAGCTGTACTTCAGTTAATCATAAAATTTCCCTTTCAGAACGATGCTACTTCGCGCGCACCAAAAAACTGCTGCTATCGGGGGAATTTGTCCTGATTCAAAAGCTGTGTCCGCGCTTTGTTCTCTTGTAAAAACAAGCAATTTAAACCAACGAAAGCGTTTTTCAGAAATCTGCTATTCCGTCCTCTCGTTTGATTCACTCTCCATAAAATTTAATGCACGTAAAAATCAGATAATAGACAAAATAAAAAAAGAGATACTACTCTTATTCTTACCAAAATCGCATACCGGGTCGTCACCAATAAGTACGAAAGGAGCCCAGTATTTCACATCACGATAGTTGTATGATTCTCTGAGACATTTCATTGCCTGGTTCAGTGACTCACTCGCACGTCGTCCTTGCAAAAGGTTTTGGTAAAAGCGTCTCATAAACTCCAGAGTCGCTTCGTCATCAATCGCCCAAAGTGACGCAAGAACAGAACGGGCACCAGCGGCCAAAAAGCCTTAACCTCGCCTTGACCACTGTGACAACAACTTAGCACGACAAGCCTGGCGTGCAATTTCACTTCTAAGACATCTGACATTGTTAATACGTAGTCATCCTTTTCTGGCATTCGGGATGCACATGAAGGGTCTGGACACAAACAAATTTCACCAGTTTCCATACAGCCGTGCGCGGCAATATGTACTAAAGCGACGTGTTGCAACCTTCTCAACACTTCATCTTTTGTGGCTCTTTTTCCTGTGACAGGGTCCACCAAAAGCATGTCTCCGATCATTTCTACCTCCATTCTGGCAAAGGGGAGCTGCGGAAATTTTTTTCCATTGATAACAACTTCTTTTACCCATGGGTCGCCGACAAGAAGTGCACCATTTCTGCTGTGGTATTCATCGGAACAATTTAAAATCATTCTCAAGCTCGATAGCGAAGGAGCTACTCGGAGTCTTAATGTCTCACACAAAAAGTTGGAATTTGAGTCCAGGAGTACACAAAAAGGTGTCAAGCACAGCGGACCATCTGGAACAATGATAAGTTCATTTCCTTCCAATGAGTCTACAAACGGTTCTATGATTATTTCATAAAGCCAGCGCAAAGCCCCGTATTTGCGATTGAAAGACTGTGGCATTTTCTGGTCGGCTTTCTTGTTTCTGCATGTAACTATGTCTTGCCTCAGAACATCCAGTGAACGGTCCTCGCAGCGAACAGCAGCGCCAATTTCAATTTCTTCAAATATATGGTTGTTTAATGACTGAAAAAATTCCTTGGCATTTGTTCCTCTCTCAGTTTCAATTTCTTCAGCCCGGTAAAGGACTTCATTGTTTCCAAGTAGCAACCAACTATTTAGCATATTCTCGTCAAGCGCTAAAAACAGCGTATTAGGCTGAAGATCAAGTATGTCGTTCTCGTGGATATCAGGTTCGGGAATTTTTCCTTGGAGCCCATACTGTGAAGTCATTAAATCCATCAATGCCTGCGCTCGTCCTTCCTCGGCAGTAAGGAGTGCGTCAATCCATTTCTCTTGCTTCACCAAGACCCTCCATGAACCAATGTACGAACACTGACGGTCATTTTGAAAATTTATTTTCCAGTCGTCTTTAGACTGGAAAAATGCTTTCACATCCTTGAATAGTTGAACACTCGATTGGAAACAGTCGAAAGCTTTAGGTAAGTCATCAAGTTGTTCATAAACTGTACCGAGGGCATAGTAGGCATTTCCTTGCTCCACCTTACTTCCTACTTCCTCAGCGATGTTAAGGCTCAATTCATGATAATGAATAGCACGTTGAAAGTCACCAAGACCAAGGTAGGCTCCACCAAGATCCCCATAAACAATTCCTTCGTTTTTTCTGTTCTGGGTATTTTTTGTTATGCCAAGAAACTTTTCAAAACACTCTATGGCTTGTTTGAATTCTTCCAGACTCTGATAGGCAACGCCCATGTTGCGATACGCATATCCTTGTTCAGTCATGTTCTCCATTCCCTCAGCAATACAAAGATGTCGCTGGTGGTATTCAACTGCGATTTCAAGTTCACCAAGGCTTTGGTATGCAGCCCCGATAAGTCCATACGCACACCCTTCGCCCAATAAATCTCCCACTTCTGTCGCAACATGAAGACGTTGGTTGTAATAAGAGAGAGCTTGCTCAACATCACCAAGAACAAGGAAGGCATCTCCAAGCCTTCGATAAGCGGCGGCTTCTTCACTCTTGATTCCCTCTTCTTTGGAAATTATCAGGTTCAGCATTCCGTATTCTACAGTTTGCTTATAATCATTGAGACATTTGTAGGCATTGCTCAAACTTCCATAAGCCTTTGCTTCTGAGGACCTGTCTCCCAATTCTTTGGCGATATTCAGACTCAATTTGTGGTATACAGCAGCTTGTCTGAAATCACGGTGACTACAGAAAGCATCGCCAAGGCAAGTATACACATTTTGCTCTTCTTCTTTTTGTCCCATCTCCTTGACAATAGACAGCTGCAACTTGTAGTAATCTATGGCTTGCTCAATGTCGGAGAGATTGTGGTACGCAACGCCAAGATTCCCATAGGCTTCCCCTTCCCAATCTCGGTTTCCAATTTCTTTAGCAATGGACAAAAACTGTTCTCCATATTCTAAGGCTCTTTGAAATTCCTTTTGGTAGCCGCAGACAAGCCCAAGATTGCCACATGCTAGCCCTTCCCCTGATCTGTCTCCTAATTCCCTTGCGATAACAAGGTGTTGTTTGAAATAATCTTCAGCTTCTTTAAATTTTCCTTGCGCCACGTGCGCATGACCCAGGCATCTGCAGGCACGTCCTTCACTAGCCCTTTGTCCAACTTCTTTGGAGATACCCAGATTCAGCTTGAAGAAATCAATGGCTTGCTCCATATCGTTCATACAGCAATATGCAGTGCCAAGATTGCCATATGCACGGCCTTGTCCTGCCCGATCCTTCAGTTCAAGAGCTATGTTGAGGTGTTCTTTATGGCAGACTATGGCTTGCTTGAAATCCCCAGACATCTGCAAAGCGATTCCCAGGTTGTCATAAGCTCTTTCTTCTCCGGCTTTGTACCCGATTTTTTTGTTAGCACTGAGTTCCAATTCATAATAACGTATCATTAACTTCGTATCCCCGCTGCCTGGAAGACAGCTAAATCCAGCCACCTGACCATCACTGTCATTTTCCACAGTTTCTTCAGCAATACGATTAAACCATCGTTTGAAAACGTTAACGCCTTTTTTCAATCCCTTCATACTGTAAATCGCAAGATCCGTTTTAAAGTAGACTGTATCGTACTCATTTCCACCTATCATTCTTCTCACGCTTCTATGGTAATTACTGGGGAAATCCATCATCATCCTCCAATCCTAGAATGTAATTCAGATAAGACATCTTTAACTGAAATAAAGTTTCCTATTGGACTAGAACTTAAATAACTAGCGCAGCAACTCTCACTCGGCGTTTTCCATTCGCCCAAAACCACAGGAAATTTAAGTAGGTGAAGAAATAATTTGCAAATAGTAAGTTTTTAGAAAAGCCGAAATTTATGAATTTCCAAAATGCAAACTAAGCACTAATTTCTGAAAGGAATTTCTCCTCAATTTTGGCTACTACTCGAGAGTTTTTAATTAAACCGACAAATGTGTAAATTTAGGAACAGAAACAAATGGTTCGTAACTCATCGTCGGTCCGCCTAAACCCCGGTCGTACAAACGGGCCACACTGACTCGGATCTCGCAACTCAAATATGCAACTTTCAAACCGAAACTCACATCTCGCAACTTGGAAGTGGTTAATTAACAAATATAAGATCAATGATAATCAAACTATACCGTTTCCATTAGTAGGGCAAACGCTCACATGGTTCAGATGGGGTAGAAGCTTAGCACTTCACAATACTCCCTAATCAGTTAAGCCTGTTCAAATATAAGTGCTACACGGCACTTATGCTTCTCGGCATATTAGCATGTATTTGCTACAACAAGTTGCAAAATTGTTGAGACACTTTCATTAAAAAACACCTTTTCTAACTTCCAGTACTCGGCGTATCTAGAATTTAAACCTTTCCCACTTCCTCTCCCCTCTCCCCCTTTTAATGTTGACTGCTTAAGTTCCCAACATTTTTTTGTCTTGCTAGCAACACTGATAAGGGGGGGGGGGGGGAGGGGGGGAGGGGGGCTGCAGTGTGAGAGATAATAGGGAAATTAATAACGCCCCAAGAAGGTGAAGTGTCTCCACTATTTTTGCAACTTGTTGTAGGGGCCTAATCAGCCTCATCAACCCGAGTTGAAATAAAGTTACTTACTTACTTACACGGCCAACGTTTGCAAAAACGTAATCCTTCCTTGTACTCGTACATGTTCATTGCCGTGACTTTAACATCGTCAGTTCGCACGGCCTGCTCCCGTCTGACCTTGTAGCTCAGTCAGTAGAGCAGCGGTGATCTAACCCGAAGGTCGTGGGTTCAATTCCCACCCTGGTCAGAGTTTTTCTCTGTCCTTGTGTGGGCCCCATTTCCATTAGTAGGGCTAACGCAAAAAAAAAAAAAAAAAAAAAAAAAAAAAAAAGGCCAATATCCAGCCATCTTGACCTCACGCTTGGTCAATAAGCCATATTTCCGAAGACCGAGATCATTTGGAACCGGCAGCGTGTCAATCTCTTTACTAGGGCTTAGCGTGTGAAAATATTTCCAGTGCGAATGCAAACCTCTCATTGATTCCACGCTAGAGGCAATGAATCAAAAACCTTACTGCATCTTGACAAAGCAAAACATTCTTACCAATCCCAGATTGCTTTGTGAGCGGGGCGATGCGTTGTTTTCCTCTTCTTTTCTTAGTTTGCATAGTTCAATAAGGGACCTTTCCCTTAACTCGAGCATTGCCGTTTCTTCTTTGTCTATCTTGCGATGGTTAAGATAAGAAAACAACAAATTTTATGTCCATATCTACTTCTGTAAAAGCTAGTTCAACGGTACATAACCGGTTCATACACACGCGACCATCTTACGAATTCTCAAGAGTATCATGACATGGTCTGAAATGGGGCTACAAAGCTCCCAATCCAAAGAGGTCCTTTGTATTTAGGCATTAAGGTCTCGGCAGACCAGAGGGTAACTTGTTTGCAATAATACTGAATTAGTGCTCAACAGATCTTTTCCACACACTTTTACTTGTAGTAAAAGTTGATATTTCGCGATTTCGCATTTTTCATTGAATGCACGTCTATGAAAGGTCATCTTGAATGAAGCAATTTCTCCTGAAGGTTTTTTCCGTGGCGCGAGGCAAAAAATAAGATTTCCTCTCTGGAGAGTGCTTTGCGATCCAATCCTGCCTTTGAGTTCAAAAAGTGATAACTCCAATACACACGAATGGAAGAACCTCTTCTAATAGCCACAGCTTAAGTCAAAGACATCGAAGGAGATGTGGACTTGGAAACAAGAATCTCCGATTAGTTTTTGCTACACGAATAAAAGGATACAGCTAATCCGTCGTTACACCAAGTAACTGCCTCTTCAAACAATGCCAGCTCAAAACAGGCTCTTGCTCCTTATGTTATGAACAAAGAGCTAGTGAGTGAGTAACTTATGCGACAATGATTTCTCAAGTCCAGTAATATTCGTCAAGTTAAAACATAGAAAATCACAACCGTAAAGGAAGTTTGGATACCCGGTGTCACAGCGGATCTGGAAACCCCCGCGGTTTTGGACCCCTAACTTTGCTCAGTTTCTCCTTATTGAAAATTAATACAAGAATTGATGACTGGAAAAGTTTGTCCTTGTAATCAAGTAAACTTCTCTCCCTGCGTTTTCCAACCAAGTGGTATTACTTCAAAAAATGGCACCTCCTTTGTGAAAGCGCCGCCCATTCAAAAGAAAAGAAACAAAAAAACGAAGCTTTACGAAACGGCCACAGCCCATGCTTTAAACAACTTTAACTGAGGCTTAAGTCTGACTTTCCTTTTTCTCCTTATTAGAAAATTAAAACGACGATTTCCTAGTGCGTGATTTTTAAATCCAAATTCGCTAGGTCACCATTCTTAATTAGCATAGATTTTGACGATTTTACTTCTCCGTTTACTCCTTAGTTTTTGTTTCGATTGAGAATACATATCAAACAATCAAGACAGTGTTTCATCAGCTATCCAAACACCTCGAATTTTGTCAAAAATACTCCGCTGCGCGTCGTATTTTCAACTTTCTTCTAGGTGTTTGGATATCCCGATGAAACACTATCTCTCGTGTTTGATATATTACTACTATCCCTTAACTATGCTAAGTTAATGGCGTTTTGATCATTATAATTTCACTACAGTTTGGGATCTCGCTTTTGCACTGTTGTTCTACAGCTCACCCGTTGCGTAAATAACAAAATGTGTGGATAACCGCGCGCAAATGCGCGTGAGTACAATTAAAGATTTACTCTACGAGGGATATTCGAAAATTATCTCAAAATTGTACGAGCTTTTCGGCGAATTTAGTTTGAAAGAATATAAATCGTTAATTACCCCAGCCGGTTTCAAACGATAACTCATTTCTTTTACGAAGGAGAAAATTATAACTATGACCAGTTGATGTAACATGCTCCGCAAGAGCCGACGTATGATGACCTTTAATCAATGCTTTAAAAGTCCTTAAAATGCTCAGTGTTTCTGTAATGCAACCGTCTTTTAGTTTTGCGGTATAAAAATCATTGCAGTCCTAACAGGCATCTCTATATACAATCTTAGCCATTTGGCCAGGGCTAAGTCTATCTTTGTAAGGAAAGAAAGATCTAATGCGACGAGTGCTTTGAAAAATCACTCTAAGGTCAATGCACCCATAGAACTTATTTACACACGACATAATTTGTTTACAAACGATTTTGCTTTGAAGCCCTAAATAAGGTAAAGTTAAGAAAATTGTCTTTTTGGGAACTGTGATGGTTGGGGCCAATGGCTTGTTTTGTTGCTCTTGTAAGACATCATTCACGTTATAATTAACAACAACTCTGGGTAACCGTTTTGTGACTTCTTAAGTAAGTAAGTAAGTAAGTAAGTAAGTAAGTAAGTAAGTAAGTAAGTAAGTATAAGTAACTGTATTTATCCGCTTATCACATATGAGCGAAGGCTCGTTTAAACCTAAACAACGATGATATCATTTTTAATTACCCGCATCGAGTTTTGAAAGAGACCGAGAAAATGGTATTAGCAAGAGGATTGCGTTTTTGTTTGCCTCCGAAAAAAGTTGACGTGAATGAGTGATGCCAAATGTTCGTTTGAACTACTTTTCCGTGACCTCAAAAGATCTGGACCCCCTTTAACAAATGAAAACGAACATAGATTGAAAAGTCAACTCAAACATATATCCCACAGTTATATCCTTACACCTACGAGTTTTCTAATCAGAAACAAATTCTCATCAAAGAAGACTGGGAAGCTTTGAATGCAGTGGTTAGGGTGCTTGCCTTGAGATCCGGCGATCCCGGGTTCAGGATCCGCTCTGACGACCAGTTGAATGTGATTCTGGTAGTCCCTGGTTCAACTTCCCAGCTACACTTTTAAATAGCCAACTGGTTTGCCTCCGGCCAGTTGGGATTCTTAACAGTTGCTGTTGTTGTTCTGTTCCGTCGTTTCGTTGTGTTTCATTGGCCCTGAAAAGCCCCTATGGGGAGCGGTCAATTAATTATGCATGTATGTATGTATGTATGTATGTATGTATGTATGTATGTATGTATGTATGTATGTATGTATGTATGTATGTATGTATGTATGTATGTATGTATGTATGTATGTATGTATGTATGTATGTACGTAGAGACGATAGTACCATAATCAGGAGACCTGACAAGGGAAACGGAGTTGTTATCAAAAACAACAAGCTTGATTCTTTGAATAAAATGAAGCAGTTTATTTCGGATGAAATTATATTTAAAAAACTTGCACGAAATCCTACAAAGTATAGGGAGGACAATTTAGTTTCCTATCTTCGCGAACCAAAAAGAGACAAAATCATCGATGATAACACTTTCAAAAGATATTACCATGTCACAGTTTCTAGTCATGGAGTCCTCTACGGCCTTCCCAAGGTTCATAAACAAGGTTCCCTTTCCGTCCGATTGTTTCCTCTGTGAACACTTACAATTACAATCTGTCTTCATATCTTGTTAGCATAAGCTAGCATACTTCAGCCCATCTCCACAAATCAGTCCACTATCAAGGATTCCTTCAGCTCTGCTAGATTTGGCCAAGATGTATAAACATAACAATGAGGTAATGTGCTCTTTTGACGTCAGTTCCTTGTTCTCAAATATTCCACTTAATAAGACAATACACAATTTGACTTGACAAATTGTATGCCCTTCCTGTGCCATTTCGAAGAGAAGTGGGTTCTTAATTACATCTGTCGTCCTACTTTCACTGTTCAATTTATCGAAAGAAAACTTTCACTGGTCTTTACCTTAAATGGGACTCATTCACTCCTCGAAAATACAAAGCAAATCTGATCCGTACTCTCACTTTTCGTTGTTTCCGCATTTGCTCGTCGACTCGTTTGTTACAATCGTCTTTGGATGAACTTCAGAAGTTGCTGTCACAAAACGGTTACCCCAGAGGTGTTAATTAAAGCGGTGCTCCGCGCGCGGAGCGCCATTGTTAAAAAAATATGGTAACCCATCGATGCGAGAAATCTTGGTTTTATAGCCATGACGTCATCGACCGCCCGTACGTACGTACGTCCACCCCTCCATGTCTGCCAATGTGACCAGTAGCTTGCTAGTTTACAGCATACATCTTTGTATTGGACATCCATGTTTTGATCAATTGACACCTATCAAAATAAGGTATCCGCTGACCAGTATCACGTGACCATATTGCGGGCTCAAGCTTAGAGCTCAACGAGGTCAGCTGCTTTTTTGAAGTTGATTGCTAACCAGGTACTGGTTTTCGATTGAATTGCAGGCTCAACCCAGGCTAACTCACCTAAACATAAACGAGGCTTCATTTTTCGCGCGCTTCCTGTGGCTCGACGCGGCTACACGGCCATACTACATCAACTATAGTTCTTACACAGTTAACGCTTTCTTTCTGCATTTTTCGCCGGTTTTAATCCAGTTTGACATATCATGATATCTGTGGTCCGCACTGGTGGCTACGCAGTTATTCAATTCAAGCATTTTGAGGGATATAAAATTAAAGCTGAGTGTTTATTTTTCATTTCCATAGAGCTGCTTTTTTCTCTGTATTGCAATTTTTGGCATATCTTTAGAAGCTCTGATAAGGTTACATGATGCCTGGAGGACCTATGTCTAGAACAGAAACGAAAGGAGAGCGAAAGAGAACGACAACGACAAAATAGAATACCAGTAAGAGCTCATACTTAGTGGAAGAAGATACTCCACAAATTCTTTCCTTGGGCACTAAACCGTTAGTTATTTGAACGGATGCGTTACTTAAAGTGGATGCGTATTTTTTAAAAGGTGGTTTAATCGGTTCTTCCTTTGTTCAGGAATGAAAATCGAATTTTCATTGTCAACTGGAATTTAAATAACAATTATCTGTACTCTCTTGGACATAAAGAAAAAGTTGATTTGTTTGTTTGTTTTGCTCTAAGATTTAATGGGAGCGAACAAGTGCTTTTTTAATCCGTTTGCCCGACTTGTTTTTTGTTGTGCCTCGACAGTGACAAGAAAATTTTGTCCTTATGTTATAAACACGTAATCGCAATCAGTTCTTGTAAAATTAGCTAAGGGGAATCTCACTAGCTTGTGTTTTCAGAAGTTTGTTTCAAGCACCTGAACATTATTTAAGTGTTGGAGCGGATCTTTTTTGAAGTTCGTCCTTTCTTGGTTGCATTGCCGTATTTTGCCGATTCTTGTTCCAAGCCAAGCTGGCGTGTTTCAATGATCAATGCATCAAAATGTGAATGATCTCGTTTTCAGAGATAAAGGGGAATAAAGTACTTCAGTAAAACTCTTCTTTGACCTTGAGCTGACAATTTTTTTTAATTGCTTCTAATTTTAGCGTGATTCCTATTCGCTGGCTATTGACAGTTGACTCTGAAACGGCTTTTTTCCTTTTCCATTCGCTCGCTGAGCGTGTGCTTGTTTTCTTTTAAAACTCATGAGTTTCAAGAAATGTTCATTGCCAAACTGGTGAATTCCAAAGTAAATTTCACTCGAAAAACCGATATCGTACTCATCGCTTCGTGATTCTTTCGAGGCGGTTTTTAGCGTAAATTTGGAATTCACTAGTTAGGCAATGAATTTTGCTATAGAAGAAAGCAAAGAAAATGATTCAATTCTTATTTTAGGCTTGACTCTATATATATATATTAACATGACTGATGTCTTACAAAAGCAACAAAACAAACCATTCACCCCAACTATCACAGTTCCCAAAAAGAAAAATTTCTTAATTTTACTTTATTAAGGGGTACAAAGCAAACGAATTACGTCGTGTATAAATAAATTCTTCGGGTGCATTGACCTTAGAGTGACTTTTCAAAGAATTCGTTGCATTAAATCCTTCTTTCTATACAAAGATAGACTTAGCCCTGGCCAAATGGCTAAGATTGTATATAGAGCTGCCTGTTGGGACTGCAATGATTTTTATACCCGAAAAACTAAAAGACGGTTGCACGACAGAAAAACTGAGCATTTTAAAACATTAATCAATGGTCATCATACGTCGGCTCTTGCAGACCATGTTACATCAACTGGTCGCAGTTTAAAATGGGATCATTTTGAAATTTTAGCGAAAAGGCTATCCGACAATGACTGTAAAATAAGGGAGAGAAAATAGTTAATAAGTTAGTGATCCTGTATATTTAAACTCCAATTTTGTATTAACCGTCACTTGTAAAGTTGTATGCAGAAGCATACGAAACGTCAAGTATAACATAATTTCAAATGATGCGTTTATATCTGATGTTTGTCACTGCTGTTTGTGTATTATCTCTGATAAAACTCTACCCACATATGGCATCGGGCCGGAATGGAACCCGTACCACACTGGTGGGAGAAGAGCACTCTCACCATTGCGCCACCCCTGCTCCCCATGTAATACTTAGCAATTATTGAATGAAGCTGAGTAGGATATGAAGAATTCTGCAGGTCGAAGAGGGTGTTATCCACCAAGGCCGAAGGCCGAGGTGGAAAACATCCTCCGAGATCTGCAGAATTCTTCATATTCTACGAAAGCCGAATTCAATAATTGCTTTATTATTCATTCAAAATATTTCCCTCGCTCAGACTTCTAAACCTACTCGCAGCCATTTTTCTGCTCAACAAAAATAACACAATCTCGTCCCCAGCTTTTTTCGGTCAACGGTTCAATAATTTGCAGCGGGTTGCACTTTTGACGTCATTTTGACATCATAGGTTCAATAATCTGCAGCGGGTTGCACTTTTGACGTCATTGATTCAATATGACGAAGTTTCTTTCCAAATTTGGTGAACAGCAGCTGGTTATGGTGAATTATGCGTGTGATTTTAACCAATCAGAAACGATGAAATATTTTGAATGTATAATAAATGTAATTATTAAAAACTGGATCATTGGATAACGCAATTCGAGAGTTTTGATTGGCTAAGTCATTATGGGTTATGAGCCATTATACCATGATCTACAAACACGGCAAGCATATGCGTGATATTTTGGGCCTTTTTATTTTTATTGTAGTCTGGTTTTCTATATTTTGGGAGCGTTTTTAATAAAACAGTTATTCCACTCGCGCTTGTTGGATATGAGATGATTATAGCCAACTCGGCGCTACGCGCCTCGTTGGCTATCTGTTATCTCATATCCAACGCGCGCTCAAAAGAATAATTGTTAAATAATCTTATTTTACTGCCTGTCAATCTGTCGATATGGCTTTTCAAGATATGTAACAATATCAATGGTAACTTTACCTGTCAGTATGGCGTTCACAAAAGTTGGTTGAAACTTTCTTGCACATTTTGCATCTCTCAAAGCATGATCGTAATTACCTATGGCGAAATACGTGTTATATTGAACTTAGGATAAGAGGGGGTCACACTAGCATCTAAACATTAAGTTACAACTCTACGAAGCTCTTTCTAGTTTAGACAGATAGCGGGAATTGGAAATGCTCTAAAAGAGCAGGTTGTTTCTGTTCTTTCCTTTGGTTTTCAGTAGTTGTTTGCCTTGTACAGGACACGAGATAGCCGACTATGGGGAGTCAGCATCTTGCTTACTGTGTGAGCTACCTATTTTTTGCAGCATTTCCAAATTGCCATGTACTTACTACATGTTTTTAAATAGTAGCATACACGAAGTTTCTACAAACGTTCTTCCGACATCAGTCTCCCTTTAAATACTTGTTTCTTGTACACAGCTCCACAGGCTGTAATTCAAGCTTTTTAAAGAACAAACTGTGTATCAAATTAGTTGATCTTTAACACGAAGGCGCGCTACAGTAGGAAGTCTTCCCTGGGAAAACCAAGGCTCATTTGTCAGTCACCGTTGACGTGCGCGGGTCAAATTCAAAATGGCGGGCAATTTGAACACACGAAAGGTAACCTGTAAGTGAATCAAAGCGCCTTTGCTGTCTTTACTTGCCATAAAATTCAAATATATTTCTCTGACAAAAAGTAGTACTTCACAGATTACTATTTTATTGCATGAATCGAGGAGCATCCCGGTTGGCTTGGTTCAATTTGACCGCAAAAACGAGAATTTTTCATACGAAGCGAGGTTATATTGTAATCCAAACAAAAAACTCACAGAAAGTAATTATAATAATGTTTTCAGACCGTCTCTGGTTAAGTTTCATTGCTTTTGACGATTATTATAACAAATACTAAGCGTTTGCTGTTGTTTTCTTCATCGTCCCGCGCCATCTTGATGTTTTGGAATGAATACAAAATTAGGGGGAGGAGGTTATGCCCTTTTATAGCGCGCCTTAGTGTTTAAAAGTTCCGAATTGTTCTTGAAATCACATGGCTTCAGGAGTCAGTGATTATGGTTATACAATATTCAGATCACAAGTGCCTGGTAATTACCACCGTCTAACAAAAGAGGAGAATTTTCTCGACACCTTTGAAACAAAAACAATGCTAGGACTTAAGACTGTGGACAACGGGCACAATAGACGGGCGGATTTATCTCTTTGGTTGATTTCGGTTCTGTCATTGCCGATAACCTGTTAATGGCTACCTCAGAATCAGCTGGCAACTGAAATTCTCACCCATTAAGGAATGAACAGTTGCCCTGTTTGTATACAACACGGCATTTAGGCGGTCGTCTTTGCACTTGACTTCAATTCCTTCAGTGTAGCAATCGATTGCGCTGTCAAATTCGTTTTCGCGCAATTCTTCGTCTCCATCTTTGTTGTGCCCGTCTGCTATTCCTTAAATAAAAAATAAGATTGAAACTTTTTGTCAAATGGTAGTCTAAAGGATCTTAATTAATTCCTTGAGATTATCAAAAATGAGTAGCTCGTCTAGTGTAATCGCCCGGGTGAGAGTAGTTCTTAAAGGAACTGTTGTTGGTGACTGACGTTTGGACAACCTGAGTGAAGGTCATCTTCGGCACAGCCAAGTGAAGATGTCAACTTTTTGTCAGAAGATTGTACTTATAAGTTTCGTCCGTTGAAACTGATTGGTCAGCCTAGGCGTGAAGGCTTTGATTGTAGGACTTGTGTAAAGAACTATGATGTAAAATGGAGTTAACTGAATAGAGTGTAATGTGAAGTGCTCGATTTCACATTACACTCTATTCAGTTAACTCTGTTTAAAATATAAGTGCTACACGGCCAACGTTTGTATAAACGTAACCTTTCCTTGTACTTGTGTATGATGTAAAATGGACTACTTTACTCTCCTTCACTCACCTCTCAACAAAGTATCATCATCAATTTCAAGGTCTTGATGAGCTTGAATTTTCATCGACGTGGACTTTAAATCTCGCAATTTTTTGCTTCTATTATCTATCTGTCACAGTTAAGCTACGATATTTTACCATTTACCGTTCTAATAAACTACGAGTGGCAATTTGAAGCAACTTGTTGCAATTTGTTGAAGATCAAGGGGCCGTTTCTCGAAGGTCCCGGAAAGCCGTAGCAAAATCTCAAACCTTGGGATTACAGGGCTGTTTTTATTCACACATTCTTAATATGAACAGAGGTTCTCTTCATACAAGAAGTTTACACCCCTGCTTTGCAGGCCCGAAAAGTTTCCGTGGCTTTCGAGAAACGGGCCCCTGGTGTTTATTTCAAACAGGCATTTGATTTAGGGCCCTGCGTTTACTGGGAAAAATCATTTGAATTTTAAATTTTCCTTGAGGAATCTATACTATTGGGAAATAGTATAAGTTTTATCCTTGTAAGGGGGATAATCTTTCGAATAAGTTCGCTTAATAAACACTGAACAAGATTTTGCAATTAAAAAGATTGTTCTCGTCGCGACGTCTCACTGGCACAAAATGTTTCTCAGGGAATTATATCCAGTTAATTGATCCATTATTGACGATTAGCGATTTACCGCTTGTTTAGAATGACTTCCACCATTCAGTTGAGATCACCAAGATTACTGACTTAAAACTGAAACGTCGAGAAGATTTATAAAACTTGGAAATAATCCCTAGGGTTTGAACAACAAAGTCGAGCAAAGTTGGTGGTTCTCCCCTGGGTCAGATCATGGCTGGTTATGAAACTCGACGAGTTTCTTTGTTTCATGTTTTTGTTTGCTTTTTTGGCCTTGACCCTGCACAAAACCCGACAAAAACACGCTTTTTTCGGCAGGATAACCAATCAAAAGCTTCGACTAATTTATTCGAAATTAACTTGCGAACCAAAAACAAAAGATTGTGCAGGGTCACGGTCGGTTCAACATCTAATTGCGACTGTACTGTTCCTGCTTTTGAAATTCCCAGGGTTTCATAACCAGTCCCTAGATTAACTATGGTCAGATGTGAAAACGGAGTACATTTGTTCCTTCAAGTTCTTCTGACAGTGCGGTAAAAATCAGAGACGAACAAGATCAGTTACGGAACCCAATGGGTTATTTTATTAAAATGTCAAAGGATATTGCTAATCCTTCGTCACACCACTTGATAACCTCCTTGTATAAACCCTGCTCCATACAGGTACTTGCACCTAATTGTAAGACAACAGTTGCTACTGTATTGTAAAATTTGCATCATACAGAAAACGCCTATACACTGTATACATTCTGTTGGCTATCAAAGTGTCGCCGGATGCATTACTTTAGACTAAATTGGAGCAGGAAAGTAATATTTACTTACAATTAATTTGCACCATAGCAAGGGTTGGATCAAGGAGTCAGTTAGAATCCATCAGAAGAGGGGTTGCCGTAGATGTAGACAATGGCCAATTCCCTCTCTGAGAAGCACCTGCAGGGAATCATGGCAGTTGTATTCAGCAGACTGACAAATATCCAGTCCAAGGTGATGAAAACAACTACCATAATTCTCTACAGACGCACTGCATTGAATTGACCATTGAACTTTAAATACTTGGAAACCACCAAACCTGAGCAGTTTGTCGTCCTCATAGGAAAGCCTTATTACAGAAAACTGATCAGAAAAAGTGAAAATAAAAGGGTTCTTTACAATACCCCATTCTATGGCTTCCAAATGAAGCGGTTGGAATTCTCTTGCAGATCGTACATCACTTAGAGCTTCATCGAAATAGCCTGTAAATAACGAAAAGAGGAGATATTTCATTTCAAGTACCAGTAATTTTAAGTATAATAATGCATCAACTAGCTTTATTGTGAACATAAATACATACTACGTTGCAAAAGCTCTTGTAAACTTATACTAAAATAGTAATGATTATCGTGAACATATATAAAGCGGTTTTCATTTGAGTGTCGAAAAGTAAATGGTTTTGCACTTTCTACGCCACACGATTGGCTTAAAAAAACTCGCCCCACTTTTTCATCCAATCAGCAACCAAAACCAATTGTGACGCGTTCGCATTCATTTTCCCGCTCTTCACGTCAGCTACATGTAATAACTTCCAATTTTGATTGGTTCACTCTATTGTCTGTGTTCTTTGTGATTGGCCAGAGTAATTACTTTGGTTTGGTTTTGACGACACTCAATTGAAAACCATTCTACTAAGGTTATGATTCAGCAATCAAATTACATCGGTTTGATTTGAAAGAAGAATATTTCGTAGATAACTATAATTCACTTAACATGTTTGTCTTACCTAGGCAGAAGTGTACCCTTGCCCTGTTGGTGTACATAGTGGCATTTAGCTGGTCATCTTTACACTTCAATTCAATCCCTTTTGTGTAGAAGTCAAGGGCATTGCCAAAGTCATTTTTGTTCAATCTAGCGTCACCTTCGTGGTTGTAATCTTCTGCTATGGCTGAGATAAGTAGAGACAAGACACGTTTGGCTTGTTAGTTGAATTACTGTTACGAGTTATCGACATTAAATATGGTCACTTTACTTTACTTTACTTTACTTTGACGTTGATCAAAAAACGCTCTTTAGGCCTTTTCGTGTCAAAAGATCTTCCCAATAGAACGTGAACAACTCAAACCAAGACAGCCAAACGATAAAGGCTGGTCATTATACCACACGAATTTCAGTTAACAGCCATACTGAACAAAAAATTAACGAAATCATTAAGAAGAATGTCTTCTATAGAGGACCTTCAATAATATCTGTTATGTCTGTCAAAAGAGATTATGGTTTACTTGGTTGATCCCTACAGAACACGACTAAATCAATTTAGAAAATAAATTGAAACCCATTTCATACCGTCTTCGAAATGCCAGGGACGTAACCTTCAGTTAAACTCTGCATCTCGAGAATTGCACAAAACCCACACTAAATATATATATCATTGAATAAATCTCGCCCAAAAGTAACAACAATAGCTTTATATAGTTGTAAAAGTTTTATCTTTTGCGAGTTTGTAATTTTAACTACGTTTAAAAACTTAATTAACTTTACATAATATTGAAAAAAAATGTCGACATGTCTGCCTGTTCATGGCATCACTCTTGGGCGTTTAAAAACCTGTTTACTGCTTCTTTTTCTTCTTTCTCACTGTTGAAACTATCTCGAAACCGCACCTGGAACACGGTGACAAATTTGAAATAGAAAATTATTTTAAAAACTAGCCGTCGTCGTTCAAGTTCTTCAGACAACGCAGAACATGGTCATCTCACGATGTTGTTTTGCAGAGGACGGCAAATTAAAGTGATGTACGTGCACCGCCATTGTCCTGCTAATTGAATCTTTTGTTTCGCGACGTTCCCGTTGCCGTCGTGGTTTTCGTAAACTCCCTATTATGACGTCACACGCGCAAAGATTTCTCGTAATAGAAGAGCTTGCAAAGACTACTGGTCTCGTAAAAAAGATCGCGGGAAATATAAAACTTGATCAGGGTGGCCGCATAAAACAAAGTAACTTTCTGAAGCAAAGTCTACATACGTTGTATTCAATCTTTGTTAGGAAGTGTCAGCGATTCAGATAATTATTTCGGTTTTGTCATTGACGAAAATTAGCTTAATTTTTTTGAGGAAAAATCCCAATTTGTGTTAAGTCAATAAAATGTTATGTTCTAACCTTTTAATTGGTTGTCATCGCATTCTAGACACTCGACACTATCAACTGTCGACGTAGCGGGAGGATTGTCATCTGTTTCACCAAAAGCTTCTCCAAGTGTCCTCACTGCTTCAGTTACTCCCTATCATTATGGGACAATGATTTACTGTTAGTTAACCCTTTCACCCCTAAACTGGCCATACTTAAAATTTTACTCTGTCTAACTCCAGACTATTTTACTCGTAAATGGGGAACCCCTAAGAGTCAATTGGTTAAGGACTTAATCATAACAATTACAATTTCCTCAAATGTGAATGGTACATAAACTGCTGTATTTTGCTCTAATTAATCTGCAAAGTTGTAATCGGACAGTGCAATCGGACAGTTGGCTGTAATCGGACAGTTACATGAGCCAAGCATTTTAAGTCCTCTCCACTAAATCCACCGACCACAACATTGATTATAATCGCTATAGTAACCAATTCAGAGACTGGCTGTACAATTGTGGTGGTTTAGTCTCCGGTGAGTGTTTTGAAAAAAACGTAACAGCCATTTTGCAAGCTACATGTATTCTCAACATTTTTAATTATGATATTTAGAGATAACTAATAAAAGTTCATTTTCAAATGAAACGTGTACTTTTGTGGGAAATTGTTATGGCTATGATTAATTGATAACAGGACATCGTGTCGTCCAATTCAGTCTGTAATCATACTTGTTAATCACTCGTATGCATGCCTACAGACCGTATTGGACTCTACTCAGCCCTATTACCATTATTAATTATAAATATTCAGATCCGTCACCTCTGTCAATTCTAAGCTTGGATTTATACAGTTGGTCTCATTTATGTAATAACAATTAAAGGAGGAATGCCAGTAGCCAGGAGCCCATCAGTAGGAGCTTGCCTTCCCCATACATTAAGCCCTATGAGTCAACCTTTGCCCGTATCTTTCTATTTTTATAACGCCACGAGTTGTTCGGCACTGCACGCGCTGTTTAAAATAGCCAATCAGAATAAATTCATTGTCTAACGAAGACAAAAATAGCAAAGACAATGTACGCAAATTGTGCGAATTGATGTAAATTAATGTAAATGTCAGTCTCCTGCTGAAGGGTTGGTTCTAAAAATAGAAAGATACGGGCAAAGGTTGACTCAAGGATATAGTGCACATGGAGGCTACTACTCATGGGCTCCTGCAGTAGCCGATAAGGATTTTAATTTTTAACACATTCACAAACATTCACACAAAATACTAGCCTCTGTGACTTTTGACACTTTTGTGTCCTGGAAGGTATGTTTACATTCAAAGAAACAACAAAAACAAAACCTTAACATATGAATTTTATTACTACGTTACACTCGGTAAGGCTTTACTGTTGGGCTTAATTTAGCAAGCAATGATAACCAAATATATGTTCGTGTATTTACCGTTTAAGGCGAATAAACCATTTGGGACAGTATGGGACAATTGTCAAGAAAGAGCTCGATTGAACAAAAAAAGAGAGAAATTTGGTAACGTCTCGTTATCAGTCCTCCTTGATTCTAAATACCAGGCCATGTGTCATTCATACGTACCTCCATTATCTGAGAGAAAAAGCCTTCCATTGTTCTGAAAATAAGTGAAGGCAAATACATTTAAATCTATAAATATGTGAAATATCTATCAATAAATCTTTATAGCGGAACTCCGCCCGCTCGGAGCACCATTGTTAAGAAAATATGGTAACCCATCGATGCGAGAAATCTTGGTTTTATAGCTATGACGTCATCGACCGTCCGTACGTACGTACGCACATACGTCCACCCTGCCATGTATGCCAATGTGAACAGTATCGTGCTAGCATATATCTTTGATATTGGACATCTATGTTTTGATCAATTGACACCCGTCAAAACAAGGTATCCGCTGACCAGTATGACGTGATTATATCGCGTTCTCAAGCCCAGAGTTCACCGAGGTCAGCGGTATTTTTGAAGTTGACCGCTGACCAGGTACCGATTTTCGATTGGATTGCAGGCTCAATCCAGGTTAACTCACTTAAACTTAAGCGAGGCTTCATTTTTCTCCGCGCTTTCTGAGGCTCGACGCGGCTATACGGCCATACTACATAAACTATAGTTCTTACACAGTCAAGGCTTTCCGTGTTCAGGTGGAAAACGGTTTGGAAGATGTTTTCTTTCTTCATTTTTCGCTGGTTTCAATCCAGTTTGACATATCATGATATCTGTCGCTACGCAGTTATTCAAGTCAAGCATCGGAGGGATACAAACTTAAAGCTGAGTGTTTATTTTTAATTTGCTTAGAGCTGCTTTTCTTTTCTGTATTACAATTTTTGGCATATCTTTAGAAGCTCT
>OX421446.1:43877272-43879772 GCA_949126865.1 Montipora capitata | reverse complement strand
TACGTAGTTTCAAGTAAAGTTAAACACACTAAGCCAGGAAGGCATTTACAAGATTTGAAATTTAGGCTTATGCTCCTGATAGACGGCCATGTATTTATACCTATCTCCAAAAATATTTAGCTGTAACGAAACCCCTACGGGAAGATGAAACGAAGCTGCTAACAAGTTTTAACAAACCATATCAAGCGGTTTCAAGAGACACCATTGGAAGACGGATCAAACAGGTGTTGAGCAATTCCGGTATAGACACCAATGTCTTTAGTGCATATAGTACTAGGTCAGCTTCAGTAAGTGCAGCCAATTCTAAAGGGGTTCCTTTAGACAAGATTTTACCAGCTGGTGGTTGGTCACGTGCTTCCACTTTTAGCAAGTATTATAACAAACCGATTGTTGATACTCACGGGTGTGACTATGGCTCAAGCTTACTTAAACTTGACTGAGCTGAATTAAGAGTGTGCATGCTCGGTAGGAAAAAAGCCTACAGCATTTATGGTATGTTGTCATTAAATACTCTTTACAACGTTTGTACGATAGTGGGCTGTTGGACATAGACCCTATGCAAAAATGGCTACCTTTAAATTATTCTTTTGTTCATATTCAAAATAGCCCAACTAACCTCGTTCGGGATAACAAATTCTTTAGAATTTTTGTCTCAAAAACGAGGTTAGTTGGGCTATTTTGAATATGAACAAAAGAATAATTAAAAGGCAGCCATTTTTGCTTAGGGTCTATTCTCTGTTGTCTGGCCACTCTGCTTTAAAATCTCACGTGATCCCTGAATGACGTAACGGTGATGTAGACTTAAAAAATTAAACGAGACTTACCTGGAAGTTGAAGTTTGATTGTAATTCTACCGAGTCGTGGAGTCAGAAGGGGATTACGTGCCCACCCTACTGGTTGTGCATGCAATGAACTGTGCACATTGTCCCGCCCTATTATTGGTGGTGTGACCATACGATAGGTTTTAAATATTGAGCTGAGCTGGCAGGTCGCGCAATCTCACGTAATCCCTCTTCTGACTCCACGGCTCGGTAGAATTACAATCAAACTTCAACTTCCAGGTAAGTCTCGTTTAATTTTTTAATTTTAAGATATTGTCAGTCCTCAAACCACTTGTTTCCGATGTCACGAACCTTACAAGGTAAATTAGATGAAGTTGCCAAGCTGGATCTGATAGAAGTTGGGAAATTCATTTTAAAGTTCGCAATTTGGTTGTCTAATTCGCTGCGTAATTGGCTACTTAGTAACCTAGTATCCAATTTCCCAACGAACTTCGCAACGTGGCGCAGTAAAGTAAAGTGAAATTGACTGTAACTAAGGTTTTGCCGTTCAGGCGAAGAGGCCAAGAATCGCGTGACGTTGCGGCCGAGTCGTGCCGGGTCATAGACACCCACTTCAGTCCCAAATGCAATCTATCAACCCGTGTTGAAATTGTGTGATTATTTGCCTCAAAAATGGGGAGTTTCATTTCATAGTAACAAAATTTATTATAGCAACATCAATTGTTCCATCTCGAACAATGGATTTATATCTCAGCCGTGACCTGACTAAAATTATGCTATTACAACATTACTTACAAAAGAGAAGTCATGTCGTGTCAAGGCAACTGACTAGGGACTTTAAGATCCTAGTTCTAAAGTGCCTCCATCCTATCCTATCGACAGGCAGTATTTAGTCCCTTGTCACCGCTAATCTTCAAGTCTTTTTTCTCTCTCTACAGCTGATCAGTCAGGCACTTTTAATTTCAAATTCCTTGCTCAGCGCATCAGGAAATAACTGTTTACAGACGACCGCCAGAAATCAATAAACAATAGAAACTCTTGATTTCTAACGTGTATTTTCTAGGTTTAAAGCGTTTCAAACCTGCCTCCGAGTTTAATTTTCTCGATATTTATGGTTTAATAACTTGTGTCGTAAATTTGCGACGTTAATTATAATAGGTCGAGTTATGGGACACAACGAGGGAAGAGGACGGTGTGACAATGACGAAAGAGGTACTTTGCACATACCTGTGCCAATGCAAGCGGTGTTCTTACGTTTCGTACACTAGCCTAATGCCTAAAATGTTCCACAGCACGTTACAGTAAATCACCATTCCGCAGAACTTTCACTTTCCGAATGAAATCAACAATAACATTTAATGCGATGGAATATTAATTAGGGGGTTTCCCCCAAATACGGGACACTGTTTTGCCTTTAGACTATGTTTATTCAGAGCAAGCGATCGTCAGTTCGTATGTACGTGTCCTTGGGGACTGTAATGAACATTTTGATCCAAAAATTCTGATTCCCCGGAGAAACTCTTACATGCATATGTCATTTCATATATGAGGAATTCTCCCGGGATGGAAACGTTACCATTAATAGACCTTAATACTTGACAAATAGATTCCATGTTGGCGTGCGTCTGTTCAGTAATAGGTCACAGATGACGTCAAAATGTGGTAAGAACAAAAAAGTGGCACAAGAGGCGATAGCCGAGTGTGTCACTGATGCTCTT
>OX421446.1:43854772-43867272 GCA_949126865.1 Montipora capitata | reverse complement strand
TTTGGAAGGTTTATTACATGAAATTCGCCCTATATATATATATATATATATATATATATAATAACATACCGTAAGCACTGAATATAATGATATGACCACCCAATAAAATAAAGAAAGTAACATAAGACAGTTGTGAAGCGTGTGTGGATGACTAGGAATGTTTTGGTCAGCTGCAGTTGTTGAAGGGCACATGATGCAAATAAAGTGGTATGAAAATGGGCGTGAGAAATAAAAAAGTTATGAGTGCATCTTGGAAAGAGCGACGTTTTCAACGTTGATGAGCCCACGAGTTAAGGGGGTCCAGAATAGGGGTCAGCGTTTTGTACCGTACCGGCGAAAGTTCGGGTCGCTTGAGTGGAACGCCATCGAATCAACACCACCAGACGTCAAGAAGAGTCAAGAAAGACAAAACCTTACGATAATCACGCTATTGCTCACTAATTGCATTGTAAGTGTGTGGCCTTCTTTATCTGTTTTAATAAACTATGATAGCGCTTTGCGAGTTAAATTTTTAGTCATTGTTGGGTTTGCGTAGTGGATTAAGTGGCGGGACTGCCATTTTCTCTCCAGGACCAGCAAGTCATCATAAATCAATCACGTTCTCTGTCTGCTCTAAGCAACGAATAGCCTCAAGAATAGGAGGTTTTATTCACTGAACATAGACGTGTAAATTACATATATTTTTTTGTCGTTTGACTCGGCCGTTGTTCATATAAATCCTTTTGAGTGTGAGGTGGTCGCTGTTTTCTTGATTTCTCCTCAGATTTCTCGTTGGTGGTCCACTTTGCTTGCTTCTTTGTGTTTTTTTTTTACTGTCTTCAATCTTTTTTTTTCCTGAAAGGCTTTGTGTAAAATAATCTCTTTGGTTTTGCTTTTAAGTTGCTGGACTTTCTAAAATTTTAAGTGTGATGTTTTCTTCGGATCCGATTGTTGCATCCTGAGAGGAAATTTCCTCTGTAAGTTGGGCTTGTACTGTGCGGTCTTCTTAAAATGTTTTTTTCTAATAGTATACGTAATTTTGGTAAGTAACTGTATTTGATTTTGAGACTTGGTCTATATAATTAGTATTATAAAGTGAAAAAAAAAAGTTAAAAGAAAAGTGACCATAATATAATCACTGTTTACTTACAGTTTATTTACCAGAATATAAAGAAACACATTATGAATACAAATACGGTATTGCTTTTATATAGGCGATTTCCGAGTTCATTTCTTCCTTCTCTTCAAAGCGAGTCTAAGTGCGAGGTTTTTGTGATGGTAATTAGTTCCACTTTGCATATGAATGAAAACTAATTTTCACAAGAAAAACGTGGCACTTAGACTCGCTTTGAAGAGGAGGCGTACATAAACTCGGAAATGGCCTATTTGGTGTCAGTAGTTTTGCTGTGTGATTAAGTATTTCAGAAAATCACTTGTTGTTTCCCAGAACGCTGTCATTTCATTATGTATCTCGCAGCATCTGTTCTGTACAGTAATCTGCAGTCATTTCAGATTATAAGACTCTATCATAGACTTAACATTCCTTCAAGGACTCAACAAATTATATGTTTAGAAAATCTCATCAATGAAGTTGGGCAGGTGTGTATCCAAATGATTTTGTCAAATTTATGTGTGCTTCCATGGGTACTATTACTTGTGTTGTTTGTGTTTACTGAGCAGTTGAAGTGAGAAATGTCCTCCACACAAGCCTGTCCAATTTATTTTATTCAACTCTTACAACTCTTACTCGTGCTGTACTTACAATCGTCATCCTATTGAACTGGCAAGCCTGGCAAAAACCTTTTCGGAGCAAATTGTAAAGCGCAATGAAACAATAAATTATTCAATGGGGATAATTTTGTCTCCTGCTGCTGCAATTTCATGAACCTCCTATTCTGGATCTCGTCCAATTTGCTGCGCACTGCCCCTTGAAAGACCGACCGGTTGACAATACTTCTCGCCGAAAGTTTTCGTTTTAAATCATCACACCTCTGACTGTTTAATCCAAATAAGTACCATTTACTGCTTTTTTTTAAAATCAACATACGAATCCTATCATTGCTCAATTCAATACCATTGACCACGTTATCCCTGAAAAATTTTAATAGCCACCAAAGCGGGGCTTGACGTCACACTGGCATGAAGACTGACCCAACGGCGTCTTTGGAGACACCCCCTCCATCCTTGGTGGAATCCATAATTTGGAAGAATTGGAGAAAGGAGACGACGACGAAGGAGGAGCGAAGACTAAAAATTTTGCAGACAAAGTGGTTTGGCCCAAGACTCGACGTTTAATCAAGGAAATATGAGACACTAGCCATCGTAACGCTTCTGGCGATTTAGTTCGTTTTTTGTTTAAAAACTTGTTTTGTTTGTCGGACTCAAGTCTATTCTTGAACATTCCTTGTATTGGGCGATACGTTGTTCACACAAACGTTTGATTAGCGTGGAAGGAAGTGATATGTTCTTTATCGAGTAAGTGCTATGTTGTCATGTAAGAACTAATGATCGGTGCATGTTAATTGACTCCATTGACCGTATTCCGGAATAGGAATATATGGAATAGAAGTTAGAAATTCTTCGTTTTTACGGAGGTTCACATTAAAATTGTCAAAAACCTACTAAAATGCTATTTTGAACATATCTTTGTTAGCCTTGTTGCTTGTTGCTAAACATAACGTTTTAAATCATCACTCCTAGTATTCTTATTCCGGAATAGGGTCAATCGAACGCACCCTAAGTGAGACACTATATAGCGCTAGCAAACTGTATGCAATCATTGTTTTACCGTTTCCTAGGGTTAAGTTAGTTTATTCTCAAATCTGCGTAATTTACTTTAGTCTACTGAAGTTATTTCTGTGGAACTCTACAGTCAGACCATTTAATTCCATTGTTATTGAAAGGTTCGAAATCACAGATTTAGGAGACGGAAACAATGCTATAGAAGTGGAATTACTCATTGGAATTACTTTTGCAACCATCTTCATTTTCATTTTCTGTATGTTATGAACCTACTGTATGCGGCCTTAGCAGGGACGGCAATGAGAAGTTCACAAATTTTCATTATTTGGTGAACAAAAACAATTGCTTTGCACGCTCTGCACGTGCGTTTTTTAAATTTTTGTCCATTTCTTTGCCGTCGTCGGAAAACAACAGGGAACTTAAAGATCGACGACGACGACGTCCACAACGACGCCACAAAACAATGATTTCATTGGTTAAGAGCCGAGTATAAATAATTGTGCCGCACGTGCGGCACGGATTCTAGGTCAAAATTTTTCCGTAATCTGCATAATGACGTGAAATCACCAAATTTGAGGTTTTGACGACAACGTGAGCATGCGACGGAGAATCTTTCATTCTCTATTTTCAGTCTGACGCCGCTCGTACTGATATATTATAACGACACTTCGCCCACATTGTACGACGTGAATGAGATGGAGTAATAGCGAAAGAATTAGACTCAGGAGCAAAGTTACATTTTGAGGCGATGCTTTTGTCGACGTCTGCGTCGTCGATCTTATGGTTCCTGTAAAATGACAAACTTTGAGGTTTTATAGAGAACGTCGGCACTGAAGAATAAATTTTCATTTTCTCCCCCTAAATGAAGCGCCGTTACGTACCAGTTTTATTATTGAGAAACTGCCACACCTTCGTCGAATTAAAAATCTTGCAATAGTCGCGAAGTGACTTCAATAACGTGAATATATAATTGAGATGACGTTCTCGTTGCCGTTGTGGTTGCTAAATCTCACTCGTTAAAGGGGCACTATCATGCCCAATTTGCTGTTTAAGGTCAAAATGTAGTACTTTAGCTTACACGTACGACATTTCTGACAACACACTGACGAGATATGAAATTTTTTTTAATTAGACTCTCTCTATTCATTAAGTAAATACATTTCAATAAAGTTTACAAAGTAAATATGTTAGGGAGCTTAAGCACGCGGGTTTTTGAGACGCGGACGGCAACCGGAAGTGAGCTGTTTTCCCTTTTAACTTGTCTTCAGACAACCACATTTACATTGCTAAGCATCTTTTCTCCATTACAGATAATTCGTTTAAAAATCTGGGAGACACCACTGTCCTGGCACGAGAAATGTCCTCTTCCGGTTGCCGTCCGGTTGCACATGTACAACATTTCTGACAACCCACTGACGAGATATGAAAAAAAGAAATTTTTTTAAAATTAGATTCTCTCCATTCATTAAGTAAACACATTTCAATAAAGTTTACAAAGTAAATATATTATTATAGTTAAGATCTATTTGTTTTTTAGTTCTTCAAGAAAGAATATTGAATGGAGAAGGGTTGTACACGTACAACATTTCTGACAACCCACTGACGAGATATGAAAAAAAGAAATTTTTTTAAATTAGATTCTCTCCATTCATTAAGTAAATACATTTCAATAAAGTTTACAAAGTAAATATATTATAGTTAAGATGTATTTGTTTTTTAGTTATTCCAGAAAGAATATTGAATGGAGAAGGGTTGTACACGTACAACATTTCTGACAACCCACTGACGAGATATGAAAAAAAGAAATTCTTTTAAATTAGATTCTCTCCATTCATTAAGTAAATACATTTCGATAAAGTTTACAAAGTAAATATATTATTATAGTTAAGATGTATTTGTTTTTTAGTTCTTCCAGAAAGAATATTGAATGGAGAAGGGTTGTACACGTACAACATTTCTGACAACCCACTGACGAGATATGAAAAAACAAATCTTTTAAATTAGATTCTCACCATTCATTAAGTAAATACATTTCAATAAAGTTTAAATATTCATATTTAATTCTTGGTGTCTTTCTGAAGACAATGTCTTCAAGTTTCAATCAATTTCCATCTTATCTTCCTGAAAACAACAAAAAATAGCTTTAGTGCACTTCAATGGTCATTGGCAACAAAACTACAGCATTATTTTTCGGTTTCCATTGATGCAAGGACGTCATTCAGTGTTTTGAAAATTGACTAAAATAGCGTGACACTTCCCGGAAAGGCGGTATGTGCTATAACCATCACTTACAACCAACTGGGCAAACAGATTTACAAAATAAAACCCGAGGTCTACAAAAAAAGGAAGATGACTTGTAGTAAACATTTCCAAACAATGTTCTTACAGCGCTAAAGAAAAAAATTAGTAAAGCAATAAATAAAGTTTTAACAAAAAGGCAATAATGACTATAAGAAATGTTGGACACTGACTTATTTGAACGTCAAACGACGTTCTCAAAAAAACTTGGTAAAGACGTTTCGACCGAAAACCTTCGGTCATCCTCGGTTTGGATTTGACAAAAAAGCGACAGCTTCTTTGAACTGTTTATATTTGCGTATGTGCGTGACTACAAGCCTGATCTCTGCGCGAGACGAAGAACATTATGCAAGTGAAACATAAATGTCAGGAATTTCTATATGTTCATTCCCCGCATTCTGGTCTCTCTTTGAAGCCAAGCCTCCAGGAAAAGTCTCTTGTGATAGTCAACTGCCTTGTCAACTATAGTGGCGTGGTCAAAGTCCATATCATGGCCGAATTGGCTTGCGTGTTGCACAATTTTAGAATTGCACCATCATCAAACGTTTGGCTGCGCCATGGGCTCGCCTTTGAGTGCAACCATAGCCAACCTGGTGATGGAGTTTGTAGAGGAAAGAGCAATTTCCACGGGCGCCACCCTCCTCTTTGCGTAATATGTAGCCCTAATAGTACACGATAATTTATTGTTTTGGTATCGTAAATCGTTATAGTGCTATCGTAGCTGTCTTAGGTAAATAGCCCCCTGAGAAGACATGTGGTTACTAGTAAAATACTAAACCCAGAAAAATTAAAGAAAATAAAAGGGAATTGAGAAACATTGGCTTCGAGGCTGACATGAAGTTCCCTTCAACTTCTTTTTCACAGCAAGTTTGGGCGGTGTTCTCTGCACATCTGACAGCTTTCCACGACAAAAGTTCACTAAAGTTAACCCTGTCTGGGGGGCTTAGTATTTGGATGGGAGACCTCGGAATATATGACTTTCTGTCAGAAACATAGGACGGAAACGTGTATTTTAACGCTCAAAAATATGAACTAAGCAAGGCACAGATTTTGTTAGCCTGCTTTATGGAAAACAAATATTGATGCAAAAGTAAATAAATATTGAAACACAGTTTTTAGGAAGAACAGAAGGAAGTTTTTAGGTAGTGTTGATCGAGAATAAAAAAATTTCCATCAGCAACAAAATCTGCAACATGAAAACAACACATTTTGTGCCACGAATATAAAAAGTTTGGTACCATCAGCGTACAACAATTTGAGAGATTTTTACTACGTTCAATTTTGTATTGCATTTTTGGCTGCACAAGTAAATTGCAAAATCAACGGCTGCTTTGTGATCAAATTTTCTTACGGGTACATCTGTGACACTTAAAATGATGGCAAGACACTGCCATGGGTTTTTGTTTTTGTTAGTTTTTTTTCTTTCAAGCATTGGTTAGGTTAGTTCTACAAGAAATGTACGAATTCAACACAAATATCACAATTGCCCAACTCTTGAGGTTGACCATTGTTTCTGCAAAGTCAAAAACTCACTCTCCTAGACGAGGTTATTTATCACAAGGTAATTCCATCATTTTGGAAATAGAAGAGGCTTTGTTACTCATCAGCGTCACAAATTCTTGCTCATTTCTTGAAATTCAATTCCAGCAGACCTGTTTATGTTTGTGATTTATGCACGCGCTGCGGGCCTATTGCCACCACGGACTTCCACTCTTTCACTCTTACAACCCGGTGACAGTGTGCAGTGCACTTACAGTGCACTACCACAAGACGCTTTTCTAACTGTTTACTCGGAATAGCATGTGGCGCAGAAGGAGGGTGATACATTTTGGAGGTAAATTTTGTGACTACTGCGCATGCGCGTAGTCACTAATGTCATCATGTTAGTTTTTCCGAAAATGAGTACATGTATGTAACAATAGAATACACTTGGGAGCCAATCCGCACACAAAGAGTACCAAAGTTCGGACTCTGCAAACAGTACGATGATTTGCCGATAGTTGGCGAGGATGAACGAAATGTTCGGGTTCTCCGTGTTCGCAGATGATGATCTGTGAAGAATACGGTTCTGTGATTTGAGGAGAGTTTGTAATTCTTACAACTGCTACTTCTCGTTGCTTTCGTATTTTATTTCTAACCGACAGATTGAGCCCGTTTACGCGTTTAATGAAGCCGTTGAAGGAACGCAAATGCCCTTCAAGGGAAAACATTTGAGCCCCTTTTAGAGATAAACAAAGCTTTGAAGTAGCATGTGACTGCCAAACTATAGATGGTTTCACAGTGAGATCACCAAATAAGCAAGGTCTTCTAAATTGTTTTCTATAGGAGGTTGAAGATGCCCGAGAAATAAATGTTTTTTAAAGTTTCCAGCTCCGTGACGTCTTTTGTTTCGAAAATACAGTATTTTGAATTTCCTAATTGCCACCTTACGCAGCTTACCTGACACTATGATACCGACTGATATTTGCAATACTGGCGCAGATGTCGCGCAGCCGCGGCCTGGATACCACAATATAAAAGAAAAGATGCGCATGCCTGTGCCTCTTCGTTTCGTGGCGCCTTTCGGCCCACCACCTTTTTCTGTTTTCTCTGCTCATTGGGAGTGTTTTCCTTCATTTACTGCGGTTTTTAATGTCCGACATGACTGGCGAAACCTCTAAAAATGTAAGTAGTTTCGAATGCGTTAGTTTTGTCGTTTTGTTTTAAAGCATTTATAGCAAGGATTTACATGAATGAAGGTACGAGTCAATGACCGCCTTCTGTGTCTTTAGGATGACACTGTGTCACCGTCTGACCCGATCCATATGGCGGGTAGCGGTAATAGACAGCCAGACCTTGAAAAGTTAGTGGCAGAGTCCGTGGCAAAACCATTACCAGCGGCCCTGCAAGGTGTCCTTGCCTCGCTCTCTTTACCGGGACAGAATGAACTGAAGGATAATGTTAACACGGTGACAAAATCCACCGATGCAACGACGGTGCCAACCACGCTCCGAGGGGATCGTTTCTATAATACAGAACAAGAAACTGTCATCTCTCAAGACCTGTTGAGCTTCACAAATAAGGCCTTTTCCAGGTCCCTGTCCAAAGACAAGTGGAAGGAACTGACCACTTTCTATACCCAAATTAAAGACACAGAGTCCTTGCTGGTAGCTTTAACGATGGTGGCTGGGATGAAAGAGTAATTAAAAAAGAGGCATGGTTACACTAAAACAAAGGATCTCTTCTCCTTTGATGACGGCTTGGCTGAACGTCAATCTGCTTTCTTGGTTGTGGCCCGCCCCTTGTTAGCAGCCTTGACAGCCCTTGATAATTCAGAGGGAGAGGATGACGATGAAGGTCCTGACCCTGATGCCATTAAGGACCTACTGGAAGATGCTCTAGTCCTCCTTAGCAACGCCAACTTTAGGCTTAATGCCTGGAGGCAAAAACGCTTCTCTGAGTTCCTCACTGAAGTTGGTAAACGTACTCTGCAGGATGGTATCCCTGCAAGTTTCATGCAAGGATCAAGAGTAAACATGACCATAGCTCAACTAACAGCAAGCTTATCAGCACACCAGCCTCGAAACACTTCTCCAAAGGACCACACAGGAGGGAGCAGCCCTTTCGTGGACACTACCGCACTACTGACAACAGTCGAGTTGGAGGGCAACGGAAATGGGGATATGGCTCAAGGTCTAACCTGCAGTCCCCCAAAAGGGCCAGAACAGCAGGATTCTCCCAGCAAAATGACCCCAAGAGCACCTTGAGCTGACTATCCGTTCCCATGTCTCAGAATGCTTACGCCCCCAACTAACAGATCAGCAACTCGTTTACAATTTTTTGTTTAGAATTGGAAACAAATCACACAGGACACTTGGACTTTACAAACAATTCAAGGGTACAAGATCCCCTTTTGCACGCGCTCCAGGCAGTGGCGCATGGGAGTAACCAGGAAGAGTCCGGGAAGTCAAGCCACAGGATGACCAGTTCACTTTAACCCTGTTCTTAGTGCAAAAAGAAAATGGCGATTGTCGACCTATCATCAACCTTCGTGCTCTAAACCGGTTCTTAGGGAAGGAGTCCTTCAAGATGGAGGGACTGTAAGTAGTGAAATCCCTAATACAGCAGAGACACTTCATGATGAAATTAGACCTGAAAGATGCATATTACACACTTCCAATTCATCACTCCCACAGAAAGTATCTGAGGTTCGTCTTTCAGGACAGAACATACGAGTTTCAGTGCCTTCCCTTTGGCCTGTCCTCAGCTCCGAGGGCATTCACAAAGACGCTGAAGCCAGTGCTGGCAGTGTTGCGGTCCATGGGTATCCGGGTTGTGATCTACATAGACGACATGTTATTACTAAACCAACAGAGCAAGGTGCTGCAGAAAATCTTTGCTGAAGTGGTAGACTTACTGGAAAAGCTGGGATTTCTGGTGAAGAAGGAGAAGTGCTCCCTTCATTCCTTGCCAACGTCTAATCTTCCTCGGAGCTGCCCTAGACTCCACCAAGATGACCCTGTCCCTCCCTCAACCAAAACTTACCTCCATTGCGGATACCTGCCATCACCTCATTGCTCAAGGGAGTGGCTCAGTGAGGACTCTGTCCACGTTAATTGGACAAATGAGCCATGCATCACAAACAGGAATCTTGGTTGCACCACTTCATTACAGAGGTCTTCAACGCCTATACCTGCAAGCAGTGTCACAACATGGGCAGGCAAGGAAAGTGATTGTCCCCTTAACCTCCCAGACACACAAAGACCTAGAGTGGTGGGTGCAACATTGGCTCTGAAAGCACTTCTGCAGTCCCAAGAGGTTCAACATCCTCCGCTCAAACACATTCACTTGAGAATAGACAACACCACAGCGGTGGGATACATCAACAAGAGAGGGGGCATGCGCTCTCCTGCTCTGACTGCACAAGCCCTAGAGTTGTGGGCAGTAGCCTTGACAGCAGGAGTATCATTGACAGCTCAGCATATTCCAGGCATTCAAAATGTGGTAGCAGACTCAGTCTCCAGGCAGATCGAGACCAGAACCAAATGGACATCGGACAGGAAGATCTTCCAGTCCATTTGTCAGAGATTCTACACACCAGAAGTGGACCTCTTTGCATCCCGTTTAAACCACCAATTACCCATTATTTATTGAATTACACTGGACACTCGACTAGAGGAGCATCTACCTCAGCCGCTGCCACGGCAGGACTGTCTGCTGATCTTATCCTGGAAGCTGCGGACTGAGCTTCTGTGCAGACCTTTGAACGGTTCTATCACAAAGAGTCACTGCTGGTGCCTTTGCAAGGGCTGTGCTTAATGGTTAGATTTTTCATTTCGTGGAATACCTCTGTGTTATACAGTTACAGGAGGCTTTGAACTGTTGTAGGATGTTAAGTTATTGTTCATTACGGTTGTTACTTTGCCTTGTCCTATTTGCAAGAGGCATCTATTGTATTGTTGGAGGAACGTTTGGCCTCATCTAGCTTCATGTAGTATTATAAAATTGTTACGGTTGTTATTTGGCCTTGTCTGATTCGCTTGGCAGCATTGCTTTGGTATACTGCACCAGTATTGCGAATATCAGTCGGAGAGGGGTGAAGGAGAAATTATATTTCCCCGGAGGGTTACTTACCTGACGGGGAGATGTGGTTCTCTGAACCCCTCACAGACTGATATGAGCAATACTGGTTCCCAGGCCATTGGAGGATATCTTTTCCTCCCCTCCCTTGTACTGGCAATCGACATGGCCTCACACACCATGACTCAGAGGCACAGCACATGCGCATCTTTTCTTTTATATTGTAGTATCCAGGCCGCGGCCACGCGACATATGCACCAGTATTGCTCATATCAGTCTGCGAGGGGTTCTGAGAACCACATCTCCCCGTCAGGTAAGTAACCTTCCGGGGAAATATAATTACCCCTTTCAACAGTGAAGTATATAGCTGTATGGAAATAATTTATCATCATCATATCATCATATACCTTTATTGTATACAGTATACAGTGTTGTTATAACATTATGAGAGATGAAAACAGCATGTATGTGTTATTGTTCAACTTTGTATTTGGTTAAAAAAATTCAAACTACTTCAATTTAGATTTTTGATTTGTTTCGGATAATGACAACGTAATAGACAAAGAAAAATCAAAGCTGAACTGGTTTCAAAAGTTTTAAATCAAGAAAAAATTTGAACCACAACATATTCATTTTCATACTGTTTTACAAGCCTTTAAAGTTATTTAAGGCTTGGTTTTAAGGTTACTGTAAGGTTTCATAAGGCTCTGTTCAGGCTTCGCTATTAAGGTTACTTTCAGGTCTGATCTGGCCCTACTCATGTTTCAAAAATTAGGCCTTAATTAGTCTATCGTAAGGTCTGATATTTTCGTACGGGAGTGGCTCTTAGGGGCTTTTGATCATCATAGCTGTGTCAGGGTCTTCCACTGATTCAAAGAAGTAAACCCTTTTCTTCAACTCTTCTAATTTGAAGTACGAAAAACACTTGAAAATGGGGTAAGAGAGTAAAGTACTTTCAAGAACACTTATCATGATACTACAAAAGAAACATAAGTGTATATATAGTGTGTACTGTAGCAATAGCTGAAAACTAACCGTTTTAGCAAAGATGCTTACAATATTTTAACACTGCATTAATGCTTTAGGAGCCTAAAAATTAATATTATTTTTTCCAAAGAGGTCAAATCAACTCCACCCGACGAGGTACAGTCATTTCATGTACAACACTTACCCCATCCCCACAGCGGCTTCTCGAAGAGCTCCATGGTTACGAGAAGCCGCTGTGGGGATGGGGTAAGTGTTGTACATGAAATGACTGTACCTCGTCGGGTGGAGTTGATTTGACCTCGGATCCAAGCTCCGTGTCGTGATACAGTATCACCAGCCGTTAACTTCATCAGCTATCGTGTAATCGGAAGCAGAAAATGCTCATTTCCAGCCAAGTGCGTGGGGATTGTTGACAACGAAACATTCACCGAGGTTCGCAAATGATGTGGCTTTAGCTTTGTGTGAAAAAATCGCGGCAGGGATGGATTTTCGAGTCGCAAACCGCCTCTGAGCTGACAACGGTCGGAATCGTAGTGTGCAGCCTTGACTTCGTCTTAGAACATTGAAAACACGGAATTCCCGAAACGGTAAAATAAGCTCCAAAAGGCACAAAAATACACCAGAGGTAAGTCATTTTTATTCATTTCATTGAATGAACGTTAAATTGAGCGTTTTTTAGGCTTCATAATCTTCGGTATTTTATTTCCCATACAAAGTCTTACAACGCGTTTAAATTCACAACGGCTGCCTGTAACGCAACACCGCTTTTACTCAAAGGTCATCTTCCACTAGTAATCAATTATTACACGCTCTCTAGTGACGCGAACTTGGGCTGCCTATGGTGCGGTCCGGATTTTCCTATCTCTGCCCACAGTCATGGTAATGCTTTCAATAATTGAAAAAGTTATTTACCAGCTAAAGGTCTGTCAGTTTAG
>OX421446.1:43844772-43852272 GCA_949126865.1 Montipora capitata | reverse complement strand
CAATCGCCTTATCACGAATGCTCTGGTTCAAAGTGTCAGGTAGCTGTCCCGTAAAACGATGCCTCTTAACTGTATGTCAATCCTTTTGTTTCAGGTTACAATTTTTATCTTCAGTTCCATAAATTCTAACAACAAAGGATTAATCATGGTAAGGATTTTTTTTTCCCTCTGCATTTTAAATACCCTTCAATAGCCAGTTAGAACATGAAGATGAAAGAGGATAAAAGAAGAATTGCAAATTGAAACTCCTGAACACGGCCTCATAACGACACTAAAAGATTGGTATCGTTGAAAACCACTGCCGTTTTCGCGGGTAGATAATGCTGACAGGAATTTTAGGGATAGTCCCATAGTGTTTTTTTCTTTTTCTTTCAATTCCATCTGAGTGTTTGACCTAAGTAGATGCCCCTTGACATGTCTGCATTGCTGATTGTTATGAGCACTTTTGCTTTATATAGAAACGTGCAGCGGTTTTCAAAGATACCACTCTTTTAGTGTCGTTATGAGGCCGTGTTCAGGAGTTTCAATTTGCAATTCTTCTTTTATCCCCTTTCATCTTCTTCATGTTCTAACTGGCTATTGAAGAGTATTTAAAAATGCAGAGGGAAAAAAAAACCTTACCATGATTAATCCTTTGTTATTAGAATTTATGGAACTGAAGATAAAAATTGTAACCTGAAACAAAAGGATTGACATACAGTTAAGAGGCATCGTTTTACGGGACAGCTACCTGACACTTTGAACCAGAGCATTCGTGATAAGGCGATTGATTGTTTTAAGACATGGAAGCTGTTTATGAGTAACGGGTAGCAAGTGTATTTAACTTTAATTCAGAGGTTCAAGGAAAGGCTTGAAACGATAGAGAAATATGCTCAGGTTTCTACAGAAACTCACATTTTCAGAAACTGATTGTCAGTGGCTAACTAGCGTACAGTTGAAGACAAAGAAAAACACGGCCTGCCCATGTGTCCTGTGCTTACTTTGCTTTGATCCACATTCATGTATATAACTTGCCGATATCACGGCAAAATGATCAGAGTAGAAAAATTACCAATCCAGCTAAACTAGGCAAAAACAAAGAAGGATTCTTAGAGGAATAAGGATCACTGAGTCGAGTAAACGAGGCGGTACTGGTAGAAATAACCTGTTCCCGATCCCACTTGTGCACTTCGCGGTACGAACCTCGTTGGGGCAAATACGCGCCAATATTTATCTGAATGACGTATGGGTTGTGACGTAAGACCCCACATTGACTATTCCATTTCAATCTTGACTTGTCCATTTCACTTTTGTATTTTTGGCGGTTCCGGCGCAAACCATTTGCTGCAACACTAAACCATTTGTCGTCACGCTAAGCCATTTGGGGTAACACTAAACCGTTTGACATTATGGTAAACCGATCAATGTTATGCTAGACCATTGCGGTTCACGATTAATCATTTGCAGATAAAATAAGCCATTTCAAACTACTCTGAACCGTTTGTCACATCACTGATCCAATGTACGGTAAGCTGGACCGTTTGCCGTTTCACTGCATATCATGTCAAAGTATGCTGATCCATTCAAGACTTGACTTTGTCATTTTGACAAGGATAGTTACACCGGTGGTCTTTGGCACTGACCAATTCTGTGTTAACTGCGATGATTGCATAAGGTGACTGATCCATTTCATTAAACACTTAACCACTCGTGTTTTCACTGAATCAATTCACCAAGGGTATCTACACAGTTTCTGAATTGTCTAAACCATTTAATGTTTGTTTATTTCATTTCACTAAGGGTGACTTGTCCATTTGTGTTTTAAATACATCTTTCCAAATTCTGATAAACCGTTCTACAAAGGACAATTAAACCATTCCGGTTTATTCTTAACCATTAACTAGGCTTGTATTTTTGGCGGTGACGGCTGCCCATAGACTCGGACCTCTAATTTCTAGCACTGCAGACCTCTTTGGCTTCATTAACCATTACAATGGTCAATGTTCAAAATATTCCTCGATAACCAACAAAATGTTTGATAATAGTGATTTTCAAACAAGTGTCTCACTTACTTCCTGTTGCCCAGTCCCTTGCATTTGACAATCGTTCTCGGTTGCTATCTTTGAACCTTGCCCTATTCAGGTAGAGTAACAAAAAAAATAATGAAAACAAGAGGCTACAGGTAGCCTAAATTACACTTTGTTCGAAGGAATTTTAGCCAATTGCCTTTGAAATTCACAGTATTTAAGTGTTTTTTTTTTATGTTACAATATCTTGTTCAATTCCGTAGTCTGAAGTCCAAAGTCCACATTCTATGACCCAACCATATGGCTGTAAGTGCGAGAGTAGTTTTTCACATTTAAAGCTGCTGTAAACACTGTTGACTCCAATCAAAACCAGTAAAAAAAAATAATGCTTTGCAACTTTCTATGATGGTATTAAAGATATATGTACAAACAGTACTTTTTCCTAACAATACTGGGAGAATTAGAAAATTTTGTAATTAGCCTGGTAAGAATGGTGATGTGTTACCCAGTTAAACAATGAGCGGATATTGCATTGCGTGCAACAAAAACACGAAAACTCATTTACGGTCACACACACAATTCTCTTATATTTTAAATTTCCCATTAAGAGCGAATGCACAGAAAAATCGAGCAAAATCAGCAAACCGTGGCCACAGCTCAAAACCTAACCTACCCTCATATTCAGTTTATAATAAGGTTTTAAATGAGTTAATAACTCTGCTGGTGTTAAAATTTTAAAATGCGATCGAGTTTGGGAATTAAATCTCAGTCCATTGCCTTACCGAATGGACTTATAGGAAACACCTTTGGGCCAGTAGGTAAGAACTTAAATATTTTCACTGAACATTAATAAGATTAATTACAATGTTATTCACATGGGCTCCCGAAATCTAAAATTTTGTTTCAGAGGGACGAAAATACGACGCGGGTATGCTCGCTGACTCTGGGACGGGGAATTTTGAGCCACAAGAACTTTTTTCCCTAACATTTCCCTTGTATGAATACAGTTTTTATGCTTTTCACAGTTTTGATTCGTTTATTGCAGTAAACAGTCAAATAACTGTGAAGCTGAAACGCTATTTTAAAGAATAACAGACCAATTCTGAATAAAATAAAATTTTAGTTTATAAAGAAACTGTGGTACTGCGTCGGTGGGAGATTGAAACAAATTGATTTTATCAAACGACGAAGGGCTAACGCTCGAAACGTCAGCTTTCCAAATCTTTCTCGGTGGTTATTCGACCTTCATCAACTCGTTTGATAAAATCAATTTGTTTCAATTCTGAATAAATTGTTCCAAAAAACGCTCAAACACTTTTTTCATTTCATGCTTTTGTGTTATCACAAGTAGCTATTGCCACTGCAAATCCTGTTTGGTTTAAATGAAAAGGTTTTTCCTGAGTTAGTCTGTGAAGATCCTCCTATCCTTCTTTCTCCAATGCTGCAAGGCAGATGCAAAGTCAAATTGCTCAAAACCTTCCCTTTAGCAGAGATAACCATTAAGTCATCAACTCTTTCAAAGCCAAGTCAAGGAACAAAGTCAACAAACAAAGCATGAATCGATCGGCAAAGCAACGGTTTCCCCTATTCCCTGCATACAAATAACTCAACGACTCAGACAACTATATTCTGGTGAAATAGGAAGCTGACTGATGGCATGCGATTAGAAGCAGTACAACCTGAGGTTTCCGCGCTGCTAAGGCCATGACGCCACTTCCGTTCATTGAAATACTGCCACAAAGGAAAATGTATGCTCTCAAGAAAACCGCGCCTGCTGCCCGCCTCAAAAAACCCCTCTTTCTGGGGGAAACCTCGTCTCTCCAGAACGCAGATTCAGGCATGAACAAACCTTGAGGGAGTAAGGCATTAAATTAATGTCAAAACCATTGAAACAAGCTGAATTCGCAGATAATACAGTTCCCCGCTAGTCTTTGAACCCCAGCAAACAATGATATGCAGAATGTGGGAATGTAGCCTCCATTCTCTCTCGGAAATGCTTTCAGCGACTGACACAAAAAGTACTCGTCCCTGCGTAGTCTGAAAAGCCATTAATTTCGCGCGCTCATTTCAGGCTAGTAAGCACACGTATTTTTTTAAAATTTACTTTCACTTTTGCCTTAATGCTGCTTTGGCAGTTCTTATTTATGAGACAACTTGTTTTTTCGGTTTTTGTTGTCGTTTTTTTGCGTCAGTATGGCTCCATGATCATTTCATTTTGCGTCAAAATAGAATATTCCGCGCGCATGACGCAAACACGGGCCTAGATTGAACACTGCGCCAATCAAATCATTTGAGCAATAAAAAAAACGCCTTCGTCCTAAGTTATTGATTAACGGAACCAACAAAAGAGCAAAACGATAGGTTGCGAATCCCTGTTTTGGCTGTAGCTCGTTGACTAACATGCATCTCATCGAGCACGCCCAGCTACGAGAATTTTGCTTCCCCCTTGTTCACGACCAGTTCATACAGTTTACATTTTGGTACCAAGGCCACTGCTCCAGGAAGTTCTGAAGTCTTGAAATATATGGCGTTTTCATCTTAGCGGTGAGGTCCTCGGTGTCGATGACGAAGCGCTCGCAGATATCCTTCAGCATGGTAATGTCAAATGATGAGAGCTTGGACTTGGACATCAGGTGACAAAGATTGTAACTCTCATAGCAGATCGGATGGTTTGGCTGCACACTAACCATCACGTGATCCCTTAGCTCACCGAACGACGTTTCGGTAATTACCGCTTCGTCATCGTTCTCCTGCTCGTCCGCATCAGAAATTACCGGTGCATGGGAGTGGACGCTCAGGCTCCGCTTGGCATCTAAACGCGAAAAGATGCTGCTTGGTTGTTTGTTTAGCTGTGAGGAATTCTGCACTAGAGAATATACGCTTGCCGGTCTTATCTCTGGCTGTAATGATTGACCTCACGACTTGCGCTGGACTCGCCTTCTGGTCTGTCCTTTTTCCGATCAGGAATTCGTTTGTCAAGTACTCTCTTTGTTTGTCCGAGAATCTTGCACTGCCTGTCTGAGCCAGTTTGAGAGCCCAGCCCACCTGCAATGGCGACAGTTGTGCTGGAGCATCCATACTTGTGGTGTCCTCTCCAAACTGTGACACTCTGGTGAACTGGCCTTCAAGTCTCGTTGCATATCCACGGGCAGCTTTTTATTTGCTAAGCATTGTTGCACTTTCTAACGCTCGGACGTGCTTGCCGCGATCCAAGTGCCTCTGCAATGCCGAAAACCTCTGATACAGTAAGATTTTTTGCAGACTTCCTCGTGACATGGGTATAGCTCACTACTTCCAGAAAGTAGGCTAGTAAGTGGAGGATCCTCCCTCGCGCATTGGGAAGCAATTGAAGTCATTGCTGTTCTGGACTTGACAGCAGAGAACTAGTCACACACCTCCTTGCCTGCAAAACCAGTAGATAACCGTGCTCGTTCGCTGATATTTTCCTCTTAAAATTAAAAAAATGTGCCATTCTTAAATTGTTAGATATCTGTTTTGTGAATTTTAAGTGGAAAATTGCCAATATATTAGTTCATTTCTGAAAGTCGGCTCAAATATGTCACTGGACTATTTTGGAGTGTTCGGCGCCTAATTTTAGGCCAGCAGAACGTTGAAATCGAAAAGCTCAAATAATTCCCGAACTCGATCGCATTTTAAAATTTTAACACTTACAGTGTTATAAACTCATTAAAACCTTACTATAAACCGAATATGAGGGTGGGTTAGGTTTTGAGCTGTGGCCGCGGTTTGCTCCATTTTTCTGTGCATTCGCTCTAAACCTGTCGCGTAGTGCATCCGTGGTTTAGTGGCCATCACGACCCAGGTGGAAATCTTATAAAGATCTTGTAAGATTCTTATTAAGATTAAGATCTTAATAAGATCTTGTTTAACTCTTAAGATCTTAAAAAATCTTGGCAAAAATCTTGCAAGATCTTGAGAGGATCTTACAAGATCTTATCAGAAAAAAAATCAGTATCCAACTTGTCAAGATCTTAAAAAGATCTTGATAAAATCTTGTAAGATCTTAAGGAAATCTTACAAGATCTTGTCATCAAAAGTCAGTTTGCAGCATTCTATTGATGCAAAAAGATTACAAGATATCAGAAAAATTATTAATTAAAGTATCAACACTCTAACATCTATTAAAAACAATGTTAAGACAATCTTACAAGATCTTGTCAAAAAAGTCAGCATTCAATGATATTTCATAATCTTATAGGTAAATAGTAATACTAACAATAAAACTGGGAAAACAAAAAGAAATGCAGAAATGAGGCCACTAGGCAAAGACGTTTGGCGATCAAAGAACATTGGAGAAAGAAAGCGGATGATGTAAAGATAAACCCAAGGGACTTTTTTAAAACGTTTAGGCCATTCTTATCAACAAAGGGTCACAAGGGTGATATCGAGATTCACCTTAGAACTGATGGCGATGTCGTAGAAAAAGATGAAAGCAGGGTCGCAGAGTAGGTAGTCCATTTGGGTAGTCCATGGACTGGGGGTCAGCGAAATGTACCAACCCGTATTCTTAGCTTATTAAATTCCTTCAGTGGGCTGCTAAAGGAAATTGATTAACATTGCTATAGTTACCTATTCAACTTACACACCAAGGCAGTTTAATCAGTTTTGAAGTCTAATCATGATCATATGGAGTATCTATCACTGTTATGAAACCTCTAGCTTTCCTTGTTTTGACAAAAAGACATCTACTGTATTTACAATTTGATGACAACTGACGATTAATAGTTCACCATCCTCTTCAACTTCAAGGTAATGTTCACCTATTAAATTTCTCTCCACAATATCCTTTAAAACTGGATCTTGAGGTAAAGGTAGATCTTGGCAGACATTTCTGCCAGTTTTCTTGCGTTTTTCAAGTAATGCATATGCCACATTTTCACGTACAATGAAACAAACTACTTTTCCATATACAGTCATCCAATTTGAATTGAACTCCACGAGGTAGCTACATGAATTTCCCTTTGTTGGATACATTGTGCTATGGAAGATGACATGATCTTTGGTCATCCTGTAAGAAACCAGGTGATCTGAGTTGGGCTGAACATTAAAATAATGCACAATCAAGAATGTTCCGAAACTTGGACAGCTTCTTGTAATGAAAGGGTTCATGCAGAAGGATACCCCCATAAAATCACTCTGTATACGGAGAAATGAAAAAGAAAGCTTTTATTCCGATATATTCAATAGATTGTGAGAAATACAAATCACGGAACGGATTACCTTGTTTGATGCTGTCTGAGTCTCATAATCGGCCTTATTCCAAAACGAACATGATGTATTATTCTTTAAAATTATACACTCCAAGTCAGCACTTCATCCTTTGAATGAACTCCAGTATCTTTCGAATCTTTCCCATTTAAAATGAATCCGTAGAAAGATTGTCATCCTCCGCCATCTTGGATAACACGTAAGAGAGCGGACTGGAAACTAGTGAGTCCTTTTCGTTTTGGTCGTTTTGGTCAGCAGTCAGCGG
>OX421446.1:43829772-43839772 GCA_949126865.1 Montipora capitata | reverse complement strand
GTTTAGGTTCAAGGTTTGAAGACAAGTATCCATTCCTGTTTGGAGTGTTAAAATCAACAGCCTTAGGCTTTCTTTGTATTGCTAGTCAGAGAGTTAAAAAGAAAAGTACCATTTCAAAACTTGCATGGTGCTGGCCACCCTACAGAAAGCCTTTGGCAGTGAGGAAGGGATTACATTATTTGGGGGGGGCGGGGTAAGATGGGAAATGAAAATTCTCAGGATAATATACTGTACAATGTATATATAATATTGTTACATCTAATCTGTCAAGATTGATGGTTCAAAATAAGTACTGACCTCCGCTCATCTGGAAAAATGGAATATAAAGTGCATCAAGGATGACTAGTCTTAATCTCATGAAAAACTTTTGGCTTTTGCAGTTTTTATTTTGCTTGATACATAATTTCATCAACCTTTTGGTGTGCATCTCTCTGCTCTCGCAAAGGAATTTGACAATGTTACTTACAATTATGTGAATTCAACAGTTTTAAGTGGGGATGTTCATATGCTGTGACCAGAGACCGACGATTATGAACAACAGCTTTTCATTATTGTTGACAATGAGGTTCTTCTGGAAGTTCATACAAACAGAGTCTTTCTGCTCTGTTTGGGGTACATTACATGGTTAACCTAGAGTATCCAAGAAGGCCAACATGTCTGCACTGAGTTTCTTGAGAGTATGTATTTAGCATTCTTAAAAAAAATGCCCTGTATAGAAAAGGTGTCTCTACTCTTTTAGCTTAAAGTTAATAGCCTCTTATTACATGTATTAACAGTTGCACCACAGGAGCTTGAACTAACCTACATGCAGGGGTTTTATTAGAAGCTGTGACCTGGGTACTAGCACCCGTCTACACTGAGTACAGTACCCGCCATTGCTCAAAGGAGGTCTCAAGATCAAAAGCCAGACTATATATAGGGGTGCCCGCTCATTCTGCCACAAGGTCCCTGCTACTTTAAAACTTAATGGAAACCCTGACACGTAAACACACCTGAGTCCATTTCTTGATTTGTTGCATGACAGGCGAGAAATAGTACAGAACATGACCATGTCAGGCTAGGGTCAGGCAATTAACTCATACCATGTCAAACCATGTTAATTGCTATGTAGTAGTTTGTACTATTACTAATATGGTCAATTAAATTGTCACAATGGAAAGTTTTTACAGGGCTGCCATAAAGGACATTCACCTGTACCAGCTGTTAACCCTGAGCTCACATTGTGAAGGAAATGAAAACTAGAGTCAGTTTTTGATATATTGCCGGTGAAAATTAATGACAGCCCTGTTTAATGCTGGTTCTTTGGGTGTGTGCTTTGAATTAGTTCCAGATCGGCTAATTTTTTTTGTTGGGATAGAAGTGATATAAGGAAAATGGACAGTGTGTAACGCTTTTCATTTATTTAATTTCACTCACTTTAAGATCTACACCATCCCCTCAAGAGAATTTCTTTTGTATGCTATTGTGCTTACAAGCTGTTTTCATTTCTAGGGACTTATCTTGTTCACTAAATAGTTTGGCTGATTTTTTCATGCTGCATAGATTTTTCGAAATCATTAGTGTTTTTAGGCGTTTAAGTTTCAGAAATTTGTATTTGTTCTGCAACATTAATTATTTAAGTGAAATTTAACAGAGTTGTTTTTGTGATTATGGCTTGTATGTATTGCCTTGTGTGTGTATGTACACTGTATATATATTTCCTAAATTTGGAAAGCACATTATATGTTCATGGAAGAATAATATTCCAAAAATCAACATGTTTATCCAATTAGAAATATACATTTCTTTTCAAGAATTCTCATTATTTAGTGGAGAACAGTCATTTTCTGTTTATACAAAATAATGAAAAGCAGCAAAATGATACTTCCCCCAAGACCTCTACTTCTTTATAACAGCAAGGGAACTCTTACCCAAAGAACTCATCTTCTTTTGAAAAGATTCCTAAACCTTCTCTGGTGACGAAGAATCTAACTTGAAAGATCCTTCAACGAACACATAGTTTTATGATTAAAAGAATGATTTATTCTTTTGGAAAGAATCATGCGTTAGAGTCTGGTGTTTCGCTCTCTTCCATCTTCCACGATACAAAAAAACAAAGACAGTCTTTTAACATTTGAAACTAATACCGATCAGTGATTTGAGGAGCGACACAATCTGCTTTACAGTTCCACGTTACACAAATTCTAATCGAAAATCCCAACACTTGACAACACAGCCCGTTGGTAACATATTCAGCACAGATTTTTGTCCAGGCATATCGCTCCAACACGTCATATTGTTCCTTTTTCAGTTCTAGGTTGGGATACCCTAATTTTGCTAAAGAAAATTGCATGCCATCGTGAAACAAATCCTCCACTCTCTCCGCCATTTTGGCGTTAGGCCTACGCCTGCGCAATGGTGTTCATGACAAGAATCTTGTCATTCGAAACGGATTATCCCAGAGTCTCTCGTTTCCCGACCCGCTGGTCAAGGGGAACGAAGACTCTGGGAACGAGATTGGTCCAGGGTAACAAAAGGTAACAGGTTTTTCGGTTTTGAGGGGCGTTCGTGACTACGATCCGACACGCTTTTGTGGTGACGATTTTTTTTGTTAGTTTTAATCTTTAAATGCTGATCCAGGCAAGGAAATGCTTACAACAACTCAAGTAAAGAGGTAAGCATTAACTTTAAGCGAATAACATTTGATTTGATGGCTTATTGTCTTCAAAATGAGGAACGACTTTCATGCATGAAGAATTCCCATTTTCACTGCACACCTTCGAATCAATTTGTGAAGCAAGCTGACTCAATTTGGCTTAAATACTATAGCCCTGTAAAAATAAATAATGAAGTTAGATCAAATGGTGAAGCAAATGATTTGGAAAAAAAGTTCTCATACGGCAAGTTTATACATGTATACTATTGACAACTGATTCCTTCTCGTAAAAATGCTAATTTCTGTCACTTTAACTATTGTTACTAATCAATGCAGAAAATGCCTGAGAAAGCTATTATACACGTTTGTAAGTAGAGACCCAAATTTATGAGTCTACTCTTCACACACTTTAATTGTAATGATCAGTGATTGAAGTATATGTACTGTATTTTTTTTAGTTCCCATGAAAGAGTATAAAGAGACACTTCTGAAAAAAATTATCTGATGGGACAGCAGGGAAAAGTCCTTTACAGCAGACAAAAATGCTTAGCAGCCAATTCTGCCTCCTCAACCAGTTATGGTTTGATGTATTTGGGGATCTCTCCTTGCTGACTTGTTATAGTTCTGTGGTTTATAAGAAATGTTTTAAAGCTTTTTTTTGTTTTTAAATGAGTTAAATGTTTAGGTTCATGCAATAAGAAAATGTAACTGCTTTGAAATGTGTAGTCTATTTTTTTCGTCTGTGAGCTATGGTAATAATAACTGTTATAGCTTGACTACAATGGATTTTTTGTAGTTTCCAGCACATTTCTGATTTGCTGGAATATTATTTTACAGGAGCAGGATATGTGTTCCATGTGTGCACTAGTACTTCTATTTTTGAATAAGGCCTCTATATCAAATACGTGTGTATCATAACATACTATTTACATATGGTTGTTACATAGGATTTACATACTAGATTACACATAGTGTCTGGTTCTACAAGGGTAACAATAATATCTTGCAGCTTTTTTGAATTTTATTTTATTTTACCTTCATATTTTTTAGTAAAATAAGTGGTAATTTTTTTCAAAAATTCTTTAATATGTTGCCAATTATTATGTTGGTACCATTATTATGTTGCCAAGGGGTGCATCACGCTTTAATTTTACTCCGGAACAATGTAGTAGTGTCCTTGTTTTCAGTTCAATGTTGTATAAATAGTTCATTGCTTTGTAATAAAAATAGGATTTCTGTTTTAATAAAATGTTATTCTAAAGTTTTTTCTACTCTTTCTATTTTGGTAATGTTTTTGAGCAGAATATGAGAAATATCTTGATAAGATCTGAGTAAGATCTTGTAAGATCTTGTGAGAACCTTGGTAAGTTCTTGTAAGATCTTACAAAAATCTTGGTAAGATCCTGTAAGATCTTACAAGAATCTTAGCAAGATCTTACAAGAATCTTAGTAAGATCTTGGTAAGACCTTGGTAAGAATCTCTAAGAATCTCGTAAGAATCTTAAATAAGAAGTAAGATAAGATCTTAGTAAGAATCTTATTGAGAATCTTACTAAGATCTTAATAAGATTTCCACCTGGGGATTGCCTCCGAGTTCGAGCACCCCACTCCCCCCCCCCCCCCCTTCCAAAAAAAAAAAAAAAAAAAAATGACTGACTGACTGAACTCACATGGGAGGCTGAACAGAATTACATGCACATGTACATATAAAAACTGACTTTTGAAAAAGTAGGTACTTTACCATTAGGACTGTCATTCTTTGGGAAGAATATCTGGGCAATATTAACTCGATCATTTTGGGTACAAATCTCGAACAATTCACGACATATCCATTCTGGAAACTGCGGATACTGTTGACGAAAGTATTGAACCACAATCTTCAGAACCTCATCATTTGCATTTGCATTCCTGCAAAGCATTTCGATTGCCTGGTCTACAAGAAAAATGCAATATTTATTAGTGAATAAATACACAGATGAGTGCAATTTCCATTATTATGTTTGAGATTACTATTAATATTATAAGTCCAGGGTACTATTTTTTTACCAGCTGGTCACCAATGTGACTGAAATTTTCACACTAATCCTGCGATCAAAGAAATCATTTATTTTTAATGAATGAAATGATACATGAAATGAATCATATACTGAGCTGCGGATATGAAATCAAGTAAAGCTATGATCCTGGCAGTTATGGACACAATTTTAGCAATTGCGTAGAGAAGCCTGAAAAATTCAGGTACATCTCATTGAGTTCTTTTAATTGCAAAACGTTCCGCAAAAACAGGTTTCTTCTAGACAAAGTTATAAAGGAAAAACGATTCTATCAGGGATGTAGATAGAAGCTGGCAGCCGGGAAAAATCACCGGCTATTCTGCATAAATTTCCAGGTGATCAAGTAATTTGAGTTTTTGGGACTCGTCATCTATTTTAAGTTTGTGAAAAAAGAAATGTACTACACAATCAAACTGTACTGACGGAGACTGGCTGTATAAATGAGTCCCAATGGTTGATTTATTACAAGGGTACGATGTACGTAAAACGCGTGTTTGGTAAAAAGCTCATTGGACAGCGGTCTTTCAACTTCGTCTGCGTCAAATAATTTTAACCGGCAGATCATATTTTTTGACTGCGTCATATAAGCTGAAATGCCGGCAAGAAAAAGGACGAAAATTGATTCTAAATTTCAGAATTTTTAGGGGAAGCATGCCCGAGACCCCGCTACAGGGGACATGCCAGAGGTGTGTCCAACTGGGCCTTCTGCCTGTTAAGTGTATGTTATGGTCTTTTACAAAATTTTAGCTACATCCCTGTCTATGAATAAACTATCTCTAATGAGAAGCTGTCAACAAGTTGTCATTATCAATTAAACTGCCATTAAAAGTCATGTGATAGAAGCCCAGCATGTTTGCTTTGCATCGTGCAATTAGTCTGTCATGTGTACTTGATTTGTTTGTTAACGTTGTGGAACATGTTTTCAAAAAAGAAACACAAAAGATTGTGTCCTTTTCAAGTGCGAACAAGGCACCGAAATGGAAAACCTCAAAAGTATTTAATAAGGAATGGGCGGAATTGCTTGCTGCTAGTGATAAAGGCTCATACACATACTTTGAGCAAGATAAATTGATTGCTATTGTCTATAAAAGAAGAGCTCACTTTATCAATCAACAGGTAATTACTTTTCACACATTTTGAGATCTAATATCCCTACACCGGAAAAATAGGGTATTTCCTACAATGAAGAAACCAAGCTATGTTCTAACAACAACTCTTCCTTGGTCAATGTGAAGTAAATTTTCAACTTCTAGACATTTTAAAAATTTGTTACTTTGGGTATTGAAAAATATTAACAAGAATGATTCAGGGTTCGTGCTGGATTTTGTCTATAAAATTCAAGGAGTATTCAAGGGGTTTTCAAGAACCAGGAATTGAGTTTTCAAGGAGTCTTTATAAGAAGATTTCTACGCCATAGCATATGGCATATACGCCATATATATTGTTACAATGTTTTCTTGGCTAAAAAAGCTTACCTTGATATTCCTTACCACATCCTGAAAGTTAAGGGCACCCACGGGCATTTTAATTTTTGGTTTTATTGTTTCCCCAATAGTCCATTTTGGGCTCAATTTCTGAAATGTCTCTTTAACTTAGCACGCTGCAATCTCAACAATTTTAACCCAAGCAAGAATTAAAGGAGTTTTCAAGCAGTCTTCCACAAAATTCTTTTTTTCAAGGGCTTCTCAAGTGCCCTTGAAGTGCAAAATTAAATTCCAGGGCTTTTCAAGGACTTCAAGGAGTAGCACGAACCCTGATGATTAGAGTAGTTTCTCATCCCAAACAAGAACTGAAGAATAAACATGGCATGTCCTCCTGAGATAATTGAAAGTTTGAAATGAAAACCTTAAACCATGATAAAGGACCATGCTTCCCTGTTTGCAATAGCATTTGTTAACTCTTCGGCAACCTCATTTTATCCCAGGTAAATTGTAGGTAGCCCTAACACAGGCCCACAGGAAGGGGCTTTGTGGTACCACTGTCTGATTAATGGCCACTGCTCCACAATAACACCAAATCCTCTGAGGATTACATTCCTTCAGTCCTAATCTTCTTCTTCATTCAAAAGTAGTCTACTTGTATGCGTTTTCATTCGTTACATTATAAAAACATGGGTAACAAGAAACAGTAATCTTGCTTACCAGTGTCCATATTAACTTCACAGAGGTTGTGATGCCGTATTCCACTAAGGTAGGAAACAAAAGGCTTAACAAAAAAATTAACTAATTTATTGATCACACAAGTTTTATAATCTCCCGCTTTTTTAGATAGGAGTTTTTACTGTAAACAGTTCATATGGGTTAACATGAAGATCAAAGAGTAATGTATGAAACTCATTTGCATATTTCCGAGATGCACTATCGTATCATGAATTTACGGCCTTTTCCCCGCTCCCTTGCATATTACAAGAGTTCCCGGAGATACATTGTACTGTGTAGAGACATCACTAGCCTAATATACTAATAATACCACAAGATTCCCTGATTTTATAAGCACCAACAGCTGATGCAAAGCGTTCTCTACCTCACTCAGAGAAGTTGGCAACTTTTTTCCCTAAATGATGAAATGATATATGAAATGGATCATATATGAACTGCGGATATGAAACCAAGTGAAGCTATGATCCTCGCAGTTATGAACGCAATTTTTGCAATTGCGTAGAGAAGAGTGAAAAACTCAGGACTTTAATGGTGTTTGAACCAGTGACCTCGCAATATCGGTGCGACGCTCTAACCGACTGAGCTATGAAGCCACTGACGTTGGGAGCTGGTCATTTGTGAGTTCTAATGTTCCCTTGAGGAATGAAAAGTAATATTTGAAAACTAAACCAAATATTTTTGACAATAGGGCTAACCGGCATATGAAAAAAATAATCTGCCGCTTACATGGATTACATAAAACAGGAACTGGGCCATTTATACGAGTGCAGCTTACATAACACACAAAATGCATGCTCCTTAAAACATCAACTCGGCCATTTATACCACTGCGGTACACATAGGACGCGAAATGCATGCTCATATAAATAGTGCGCAGCTAAGTTTGCAGCCAACTGGTGCAATCTTTTTCTTTGCATGTTTCACTGCTCGCGCTTCCCGTTTTTCGCAGGTGAATGGATAGAAGCAAAAAGAAAGTCTGGGCTATAATAACAAAACAAGCGCATGACCTGTTCAAGGCTTGAGCAAGCTGCCGAAAACGCTTGAGTACATTTGTACAAACACTTTCATGTCCAAGGTAAGCCGCGGCCAAGAAAACTCAAAACCCCTAGGGCCAGGATAAACTGCGGCTTGAGTTACAACAGGTTGCCAAATTGGTGCAACACTCCATTTAAAAAACAGCTTTTCTTGCTATCAATACCCGCCATATCTACAATTCCAACCTTTCCCACATCCCCCTCCATCCCCCCTTTCAATGTCGACTGTTTAAGTTTTCAGCATTTTTTGTATTGCTAGCAACATTGATAAAGGGGGGGGGGGGAGGGGGGAAGGGGGGCTGCAGTGTGGGAGGTACATGTAATAGGTAGATTAATAACACCCCAAGAAGGTGAAGTGTCTCCACTAATTTTGCAACTTGTTGTAGCTGAGGATTAAGCCGTGAACTTAGATTTTGTACCTTTTAAGTGGGGTGTTTGAGTCTTATGTAAGACGCGGCTCATTTTCTCTCGTATAAACGGCCCTAATGACAACAGATGGCGACTCTAGTCAAACATGCCGCCAATTTCCAACGCTATTAAAACCCCTTAGATATTACATCATGTAGATTATGCACTGCACCCACTCAATCTGTTATTTATTAAAAATTGCACATTGGTTCACTCAAAATTTCCACACTTTTCTCGGTTGGTGTCTTGCTTCATGCAATGTCATACTTGCTTAGCTTCCACATCATCAAGGGGATACACATATCACTGTGACACCGGTTTGGACCGGTTGAGCGAATACGAGGAAAAGCTACGGTAGGCATTTTTCGCACTTGAGAGTCGGCAGTTTGTGAATAAATTCGAAGTGCATTCGACAGCAATCGCGAGTGTACATGCATGTACAAAACTGTGATCACACATTAACAGTGAGACGAAGATGGTTATGTATTGCAATTCGAAGCCTCGTCACGACTCTTCCTGTAATAGGGTGGCCCGTAAAATTCGAAATACGGTGGGATGCAGCCAACAGTTTAACGTTGAAAGTTAATATTTCGGTCTTTACAACACTTAATACAGGGCCGTAGCCAGTATGAGGCAAACCGAGGCACTTGCCTCAGTCATTTTTTCGTGATTCTTTAAAATAAAGGGCGACTACAGTGTTGTCTTTAAAATGTACTCATATAAACACCTAGAATCCCTACGTAGAGAATTTATCCATGGACATTGCCTCAGTCATAATTTTTTTCTGACTACGGCCCTGTAACAGTGAACATATCGCAAAAGTAACAGCTGGTAATTTAAAAGTTAGACCGTATAAATTTCAATGAAACAGTCCTGGGAAGCGCCAGTAATCGAAGTTTCGAGCAACGCTCGTAGTCCTCGTCGGGTAATTTCATACAAATTCTCTACGCACGTACAATAACTTTGACAAGTAAAGACCCACAAAAAAAATACCACCACTAACATTTTTCTACTGTTAGAAGTTGAATGAAAACTTACCTTTGCAAACAGAGACACGGTAGATGACTTTCGATCAGGTGAACTTTCTTTCGGATAGGGCGCCAAAACTGCGACAAAACAGATACACCTGATACAATACTCTGATTGGCTGAAAAACAATAGAGCTCCTGGCCTTCACTGGCGAAAATTGTCTGATTGGTCGACGCTTTGCCATGTGACTTCAAGGGGGACTTTTGTGTGATTGGTTGATAATTTGCTTGTGCCCAGGCTCTTTTGATACGCGCGCGAGCGAAATAACAAACTAAATGGCTCCGAAGATGTCTTGTTCCATCGTTTGCTCGAGGAATTTTTTTATAGCAACAGCATCGTGTACACCTTTTTTTCTTTCGGAGTAGCGGTGTTTCAGCGGTAAAACGTCTTTACAGTCTTTCGCTCTTGCGCGATCGAATTTTCGTTGGTGGCTTCATTATATAGATTGAGGTGGGAGTTCAGGCGAGGCAGCGGTGTCAGTTGAAGTGTGTTTAGGTAAGGTGAGTTCGCTCGCTATTCCTTTCGTTTTGTCTATAATCTCAAGTTAACATAAGCAGCCACAGCCTATTAAATGTTCTTTTTAAAAACTAATGTATTTTACTTTCCTTCTCGTCAACAGAAAAAACCTCATAAGAAATGCCAGCGTTATTAATATTAACGTCCTCTTCTTCACCAGTTCCT
>OX421446.1:43822272-43824772 GCA_949126865.1 Montipora capitata | reverse complement strand
AGAATTTCTTTCATAGGTTGCATACTTGTAGCTAGTTTCAGTTGAGCGCTGCTCGAGTTAACCACATTCCCTTCACTACAGATTGCAGTCGGCTGAATGAAGCTTGCAGTTCCTTTGCTTCTATCCATGGATCCAGCTTAGCCAGTTCCGACAACAATATTAATTTCCCCAGATTCAACATTGATTGATTTTATCTTCATTTCACCAGTATCCGTGGAAACGACTGTCTTGGTGTTGGATGCACAAATCCCATGTGCTGTTCCGCAGGTTGCTGAGCCATTCTTTACAATCATCTTCGGTGATGGTTTGGTTGAAATCTTACTGCACTCTGCCAAAATGAAAAGGCCTCCATTACTTGAACATGGTGACGTGATAACAAGATCCTCACCAGTGAAGGCTAAACCTGTCCATGGGGCTGAATTTAAGCTGATGTCAAAAAGAATTGTGTCAGAAATAATCAGTCCATCGCTTTCAACTTTGAAGCAAACCAGCATTCCATCTGCACACCCGACAAACAGCTGCAGCGGTACATCTTTAACAAGGGAAAAGCACCCAAGGGAAGGTCTATGCAGATTTATGTTGCAGCCCGGTTTCGTGGCTGACGTCATTGTTTTTATTTTGTTCAATCTACTTCTTAAGGTTAGCCACAAGCTGCGCACGTTTTGGTCTTTTTGCAGAGGGTAAAGCACTCCGTTTTCTCAGAGCAGCCTCAAGTTGTTTGACGTTCATCCGGCTTGGATTAAGGAGAATGTTTCCCTCTTGGTCAAGGACAGCAATCCTATCTGCTGCTCTTTCTGCAACAACCACAATAACACCTCTGTAATCCACTGACATGGGCAGACGCAACCCTTTCGCCAATTCTACAACATCAACAGGGTAATGAAGGCGTGCAGATAAAAGGGCACCTTTACCACAATCAACAAGCAAGATTTTTCCATACGGACCTACGCAAACAGATGTTGCAGATTTGAGGACCCCTTTCTTGTTGCCTTCATAGAGGCGATATTTCCCGGGAACTAGTGTTTGGACAACGACCTTGTGAGAGCTGATTATCTCCAACACCTTCTCGCTGTTGATTTTAAGAAGAGTGTCAACATCCATTCTATCACGATTTTGTACTGCCGCGACACGCAAACAATGTAGTTGCCTCTTAACAGGAGGGTCTTGCTTAAGAGTGCGAAGTAGCACACTTTCAATTCGGTAGCCACCAACAAGCAGAAACCAATTTGACAGTTGTTGACGGTACCTCTTGCCCACATGAACAGCATCGGGAATGCAGGTAGTGAGTGAAGTTTGTGCATCTTGCTGACCATCTTTGCATCAAGCAAATTTTCTCTCAGTTCTCAAAATGTGTTTATTTCAACTTCCTCTGCCTGTCCTGTCGACATAACAGGATTCGAAGCGCTGTAATTCTAAAACTCGCTGAAAACTGGAGGTTACAGAGAAAACACAGAGTTTACAGCAAACGCGACAGCAAGCGCAAACGGATGGATGACACAACTGACAGTCTGCTGGCAACGAGAAAAATCGGCAAACGGCAGCAAGAATGACCACGTGACCATTGTTTTCCCGCCATCAATCAGATTAATTAAGTTTTCGGTTTACCCTTGTAAAGAAAGACTAAAGAAAGATGGAAAAACGTCGAATTTTAAATTCCGTTTATTTCCTGATTTCATTTTGGTTGAAAAATGGGACTACAGTCTTCTAGTCAACAGTGGAGCCCGGAGCCTTAAAGTAGCTGCTATGGAGCTCTGGAGCCCCGATTTTTTTGGCCTTGCAGCCCTGGAGCCCCGCGTTTTTAGGCGCGGAGCCCGGGAGCCCTAAACCCCTTTGGGACCCTGAGGTTTTACACTTCTTGTGGACTTTGTCTTAGCTTAGTTTTTAGTTACCCGGCTTGTGTGAGGTGTGGAGCCTGTCAGTGCTCATAATAATTTAGCAGAAAGTTACCTTTGACTGTGCAGCGCAAGCGGGAACCGATGTTACAGTGTAAAGGTTACAAAGAGAGGTTACAGTGTAGTATTTTGACTCAGTAAAATCGCGGTTTCTGTAGGTTCATTTGCTTAAGTTTTACACGTGTCACACCTCAGTTTTAAGGTTCTATTTTGTTTCCTTCATTTGCGAGACTTTCTGTAATTTTCATTCCTTGTAGTTTAGGTTTCTGTTTTATATAGTTCTTCTATAGGATTTGTGCATCTTAAGGCGTTTATTTTCACATTTCAATATCATAGTGGCACTCCCAAAAAACATCTGTTTCATCAAAGTTATGATCGGAATGTCCGCTATTGTTCATATGCGATTCCTATTGTTTACTCTTTAGCACTTAGTGATTAGTTTATTGATTACATTGTGTTTCAGTTTACGTTCGAATATTGTCGATTAAATCACCACTAATCAAAGTTGGTTGTCCGTGATACTTTTGGCCTTATTCGACCAGTAAAACAACTGCTATCCAGCTCATCGCGACAAGTTGTCTGGCTTGTGATTCCGCGCCTTTCAACAG
>OX421446.1:43809772-43819772 GCA_949126865.1 Montipora capitata | reverse complement strand
GAGAATACGCCAGAGATAAGCCACCTCCGTTTCATCCTGGAAAACAAGACGAAGGAAATCATAAATCCATCTCATATAATGCAAATGTTTGAAATAGAATTCGCAGAAAACAAGGTTTGGCGCACCAAGAGCTGTATAAAGAAGACAGGAGATTCCTAGACATCACAGAGAAAGGTATACAAAGATGTGATGACGGTCACTACGAACTTCCTCTTCCGATAAAGGAAAACTTCAAAGGCCAGAGATGACGCCGTCCGATGCATGCGACATCTCAAGAAACGTTTCGCGTCACCGAATAACAAATAATAAATGGAAGAATACATGAAGTTTATGGGTGATATGATTGCAAAGGGTTGTGCCGAAAAGGCTCGAAGTAATGCTGACGCAAGGCCTGGTATGCAATTTTACATTAAACACCATGGCACAAGACATCCGAAGAAGAATAAATTAAGAGTAGTCTTCAATTGCAGTCAAGAGATCAGCGGTGAGTCTCTGAATAAATATTTATTGAAAGGCCCTCTGTTGACAAACAACCTGACCGGTGTATTGCTGAGATTCCGACAAGAGCCTATCGCTGTGCCATGTGACATCGAAGGCATGTTCCACCAAGTTCGGGTAAATCCGAAACACCGCGACCTGCTGCGTTTCCTATGGTGGGAAGGGAACGATCTTTCTAAACATCCTGTAGATTACCGCATGACCGTCCACTTGTTCGGAGCAACGTCATTGCCAAGCTGCGACGACTTTGCGCTCAAACAAGCCGCCAACGACTTCGAGAGAGAATACGGCGGAGAAGCAGCCAACTTTATCCGAAACGACTTTTACGTCGACGACGGGCTGAAGTCGGTTCCAACAGTTTCATCAGCCATATAATTGGTAAATAACGTAAGGCCATGATTCATCAAGGAGGCTTTAATCTCCACAAGTTCCTGTCAAACAGCAAAGATGTAATCAAGTGTATTCCTGATAGCGACAGAGCTGAGGGTGTTAAGGAAATAGATCTAGACCTTGATACACTCCCCCTAGAACGCATTCTTTAGCTTGAAGTTCAATGGTGCGTCGAATCCGATAGTTTCGAATTCAGTGTTGTGTTACAAGACAAACCATGCACGAGACCCGGTATTCTGTCGACCTAAGCTCTATATATGACCCCATCGGCTTCGTAGCCCCTCTGATGCTTCAAGGAAAATCAATACTGCAAGTCTAGAACTATGCAATCTCCAGTTGGGTTGGGACGATCCAATCCCGGAAGGCACGAAGATGAGATGGGAGAAGTGGAGAATAGAATTAATGAAGCTACAGAGCATCACAATTCCTCGTTGCTATAAGCCCAAGGACTTCGGTGAAGTTGTTCGAACCGAGTTGCACCATTTTAGCGACCCAAGCGTCCAGGGCTATGGCCAATGTAGCTATTTGCGTCTGGTAGATGATACCAATAAAGTTCATTGTGCATTCGTAATGGAAAAGTCGAGAGTGGCTTCTCTCAAACCTATAACAATCCCGAGGCTCGAGCTAACTGCCGCCGCTTGTTCAGTGCGGATAAGTCAACAGATTCATCGCGAGCTAGAGTACCAGATCGATGAAGACTTCTACTGGACGGACAGCAAGGTGGTGCTTGGATACATAAGTAATGAGAGCAGACGTTTTCACGCATTCGTTTTTAACAGAGTACAAGAGATACAGAACAGCACACATAGAAGACAATGGTGGTATGTTGAATCTGAACAGAACCCAGCAGATGAAACTTCACGTAGTATGAAAGCCGATGAGCTTCAAACTACACGATGGATCTTAGGACCAGAATTCCTCTGGAGTGAACAAGGCAAATGGCTCAATGGTGACGAGCAAAGGCAGAAATTGAGAAGTTGCGACCCAGAAGTCACTTAACCGAGCGCAACGAGCTGTAGCACTTTCTATGAAATACAAATTTCAGCCGGAGACTTAGAAGAAGATAGAAGGGCGATTATTCGCTCCGTGCAGTTCAACTTCTTTCAAGAAGACATCAAGGTATTAGCAAAGGAAACAAGAGGACAAGAATCCTTCGCAAAGGCGCACAGCTCGATCAGCAAATTAGATCCATTCATTGACAGGGACGGCATCCTACGTGTTGATGGCCGACTAAAGCATGCAGATATTCCCGACCAGGTGAAGCATACAGTAATCATACCCAAGAAAAGTCACATAACCAACCTCGTCATCAAGTGCTACCATGAGAAAATTAATCAACAGTGAAAGGGAATGACGCTCAACGAAATCAGGTCCCGCGGATTTTGGATAATTGGAGGTTCGTCTGCGGTGGGCAGCGTCATTGCTTCATGTGTGACATGTAGAAAATTACGAGGTGCAGTTCTTGAACAAAAGATGTCTGATCTTCCTGAGGATCGACTTGATTGCTATCCACCCTTCACATATTGCGATGTAGACAACTTTGGACCATTCACAATTAAAGAAGGACGCAGAGAATTAAAACGCTATGGGGTCCTCTTTACTTACATGTCCTCACGAGCAATCCACCAAGAAACTGCAGCATCTTTGGACACAGATTCCTTCATAAATGCGTTAAGGCGCTTCCTAAGTCGTTGGGGTCCAGCTAGACAGCTAAGAAGTGACAACGGAACTAACCTTCTAGGAGCCCTACGAGAGCTCGAGGAAGCTCTAGAAGAAATGGCCGAGTACCGCATAAGAAACGAGCTCTTGAAATCACAGTGCGACTGGATCAAGTTCAAGATGAATGTTCTAGCCGCAAGCCACATGGGCGTAGTTTCGGAGAGACAAATAAGAACAGTGCGTGCAGCCCTATCCTCCCTCCTTTTCAAAAAATGACGCGCAACTCGACGACGAGGCATTAAGGACGTTGATGTATGAGACTGAAGCAATAGTAAACAGTCGCCCCCTTACCATCAACCAACTTTCAGACCCCGATTCGCCTGAACCACTAACACCGAATCACCTCCTAACGATGAAATCGAAAGTTCTCCTCTCTCCACCAGGAAAGTTCGAACCGGCCGACCTGTACGCTCGCAAGCGCTGGAGACGCGCGCTACACCTCGTCAACGAATTCTGGACCCGCTGGCAAAGGGAATATTTACTTAGTCTCCAAGAACGGCAAATGTGGACGCAGCCCGTCGAGATCTACGTGTCGGCGACGTAGTTATGGTGAAGGACACCAATGTTTCCAGAAGCCAATGGCAGCTCGCTCGTGCTGCTACCGTTTACCCTAGTGCTGACGGCTACGTCGGCAAGGAGAGCCATGCAATGAACTTTATATTGAAGGCTTTCCTTGTCATACTGCATTCACACCAAAGCTTAAGTTTACACGTTTGAAAGCTGTTTAGTTAAACATGGTTTAAAATTGTTTTCTTGATACAAGTTACTACCTGACATAATTTAGACTCTACATTCAACACAATGAAGACACACATCAAAACTTACATGACCCTACGTAAAATTCAGTCTTTCAGTCTTCCGTTGCTCATTTTTTATTTTGTTTAACCTGGTTTAATTAAACGTGTTCAGTTGGTGTGAATCGGGTATTAGCTTAGTTTTTAGTTACCCTGCGTGTGTGTAGTGTGGAGCTTGTCAGCGCTCATAATAATTTAGCAGAAAGTTACCTTTGACTGTGCAGCGCAAGCGGGAACCGATGTGTAATTGAAACGTTTATGTTAGTCCTTAAAGAAAGCTAAGGTTAAAGTGTAGTATTTTGACTTAGAAAATCGCGGTTTTTGCAGGTTTATTTGCTTTAGTTTTACACGTGTCACACCTCAGTTTTAAGGTTCTATTTTGTTTCCTTCATTTGCGAAACTTTCTGTAATTTTCATTCCTTGTAGTTTCTTCGTCTATAGGATTTGTGCATTTTAAGTCATTCTTTTTCACGTTCCAATATCAAAGTAGCACTCCCAAAAAACATCTGTTTCATCAAAGTTATGATCGGAATGTCCGCTATTGTTCATATGCGATTTCTATTGTTTATTTCTTTAGCACTTAGTGATTAGTTTATTGATTACATTGCATGTGTTTCAGTTTACGTTCGAACATTGTTGATTAAATCACCGCTAGTCAAAATTGGTTCTCCGTGATACTTTTGGCCTTATTCGACCAGTAAAACAACTGCTATCCAGCTCATCGCGACGAGTTGTCTGGCTTGTGACTCCGCGCCTTTCAACAGCCGCGCTACACCGCTTTGTCTTTGGCTCAAGGTGTACGGAAAGGAAAATGGCCCTTTTCGCGACTCGTGGTTTGGCTGCTCGCTCCTCTATCAGTCGCTTCGCATTCACCAATTCTCGTCACGGATTTTATCAAACTCAAAGGAGCAGACTGCTTGCTGTTGCTAACGTACCCTATACGCGTTTGTCTGGCACGGAGCAGTTCAAAATTCGCCTGATTAAGACAGAAAAGGAGTTCAAAAGTATCATCATAAATGCGATGGTGAAGGAAGGCTGGGGGCCGGGTTTGCAAGATGCTGAATGTTTCATGGCCTGTGATCCAACAGCGGGGTTTGTTGGCGAGTTGAACGGGAAACCTATTTGTTGTTGTACAGTGGCAAAATATGGCGACAGCTATGCTTTCGGTGGTTCTCTTATCGTGAGCGAAGAATTCAGAGGAAAGGGATATGGCAAGAAGATATTTGACGCTTTTATAGAGAGTGTGAAGCATTTTCCCAGCATTGCAACAATTCCGGGTCTGAAGCGGGCGGAAATTAACAAACGCCATGGATTTCGTAGTCTTTTTTATGGAGCATTCTTCGTCTTTAACATTCCAACCGCCATAGGTTGCTTCTCTGGGACATTGGCAAGATCATCTGTAAAAATCAAACGCATTGAGGAAGTGAATATGCAAGCGTTATTCATGTATGACACCACGGTGTTTGGCTTTGAACGACATGCGTTCTTGTCCAAATGGCTTCGCATGGCTAGCAGTCATGCACGTGTGGCCATCGATAGTGAGGGCTCTATCGTGGGTTATACGGTGGCCCGACCAACGCTTATCAAAGAGAGTTACAAGATTGGCCCGCTGTTTGCAGATTCAGAAGCAATTGCAGAGAAGTTGTTGAAAGCGGTGTTTGAAGAGCTACTTCGAGAAGAGGTCCCTCCTCCTGTGGTCTGCATTGACGCCCCTACAGAGAAGGCCACGAAACTCTGCGAAAGGCTTCAAGGAAAGAGGTCATTTGAGTTGGTGTACATGGTCATGAATGATATCCCTGACGCATGTTTTGATAAATGGTTCGGTTACACTACAGTTCAATTCGGTTAAGCCGTCTTTCAACTTGTCATGTGTCTGCGTCCACTTCAAGATGTGAGCAGCTTAGAACGTCTTACAGTTTGTAAACAACTGTTTGCTGTTGTCAGTAATTCAGCGAAAAGATTGCGTTATTTTGGTGGAGTGTTGAACGCCGAGGAGGATATATCAGGAGAAAAATGTTAATCATATTTTTATGGGATATCTGAAATCCTTCTGAACGCTGAAACCTTTTTCGTTTTGGTATTTTGTACTTTGAGCCCATTGTGAAATTAGAGTAATGCAATACTTTGATAGTTATTCATGCGTTTCGGATCGAACGTTTTACCTCTGCACAGCTGTCCTTTTATAATTTTTTAAGAACTTTGTTTCCAGATATTTAACGTACTTTCAGTATTCAAGAGAAGTTTCTTTTTGGCTGTCAGTTGAGTGCTGAATGTGTGATAGCTTTCTTTACACAGATTAGCGAACGATTTCCGCGCTTTAATCTGGTGTAATATTTTCGTTTCTGTTTTCGCTTTTTTCATGTTTTTGCATTGAGCTGTAAATACAGTCTTTTTTATAAGAACGTCTAATCTTGGAGCTGAGGCTGAACTTTCTTACATTTTTTACGATCTGAGGCTGACAACGTTCTAAAGATGTTCTTAAATTTACATAGTATACTTTGTATTGGCTGATGACTTTTATAAAGCGGAAGTTATTTTGGAACAGATATAAATAAGAACTGCTGATTATTACAAACCGAGATCATTGTTAATGTTTTACAAAACATCCCTTTTAAGTATTAGGGCTAATTTACATTTTTTGCTACCTTTATTTTATGCTTGTCATTTAATATACAGATTGGCAAAATAGAAACGCTCTTAATCGACTGTCAGCCTGATGAATGTTCTTAATATTCTTGAAATTCTTGAGAATGTTCTTAAAATTTTGGTTAATCTCAGCCTCAAAGTTCTTATAAAAAAGGTTCCTATATAAAAAGAGTGTATGTACTTGACACCTCTAAGTGTAAATTCATGGAATTATAACAAACATGTATACCAAAGACAAGCAAATTAAACACCGTTGTGTCATGATCAGTATGCCTGAACTAAGCAAACTATCAAGCGGTACACAGGCGCCCTTTCAAGATGTACCGTGATTGGCCGACGGTTTTAACAAAAATTAGGAAAACTAAATTGTTTGAAGAGTTCATAAGTAACACTACTAGAGTAAGTAGGCCTAAGAATACATTCCTTTACGAAGATCCAGGACGCTAAAGTGCCCATATGATCAAAATAATTATAATCGATTCTAACAAAACAGAATTGTTTTACTCATTGTCTTCAAGATAGCACACTCAATTAGTAAGTGATCCAACCAAAATAGAAACAGTTCAGTCTTCTTTATCAGAATAAAAGAGGCTAAACAAAAACAGTTCAGACCAATCATAAATGAAATAGTGACCTATGTCAATGGGGAACTTGAAACTGTTCAACAATCAAGTGAAATTGCGATTAGCCCAGCTTTCACTCGCAAACGATTCAGACAAACTCAAAATGAGACAGCTCTCAGTGATTGAACAGCGCGTTGTAATGTCGAATGATTTAGCCCAACATCAAACGGCGCATCGATGCATGGAACTGATTAGCTTAGTTTCAAATGGTTGAGCACGATATCAAGTGACATAGCATTGCGTGAAATATAAAAAAAAAATGGTTTTATCAACGGAGTTGGTAATGTAAATTGGCCACCGTACAGAGATTCTGAAAGCGTGAAATAGCTTAGCGTAAAATGTCGAAATGATTCAACCAAATGAGAAACAGAGCAAGGCATATCAGATGGACAGTCGAACATATTGCGAATAGCTTACAGTATCGTGGGAGATCGTGGAATGGTTTAGCTTGGCAAGGATTGGTGTAGCGTGTCTTCAACAAAAGTCGCCGAAACTACCAAAAATACAAAAGTGAAATGGAACAAGGCAATGTGAAATGGAACAGCGATCTGCTGGGGGTATGACGTCAGCGATGTAAAATTTGGCGCGAAAATAGAGGCCTCAAGTCTACAATAGCCTTCGTTCAGTGAAGTCTCAACATCGTCTGAAAGCTCTTCGCTTCGGTGTTTTATTCCGGTAAGTATCTTCGCTTGAGCTTTCTTGATTCGATTTCTTTTACAAATTGAGGTGTGTTAAATCAATCTGGTAGGCTAATTACTCAACTTTAGGAGTTATATCTCACTGTAGGATTATTTACGTCCAATCCATATTGACCTCTGCATCAGAGCATGAGCACCTTTCATCTATCAAGAAGTTCCGGTTCAAGCTATACATCTTGTAATGCTCTCGGTTCCTTAAATTTTATGGCGTACCTTTTCCTTTTCAAACGTGACATTTTCTCTAAGGTGATGATCCAGATTTTATCACGAATCAAGTGAAAAAACCATCCTAAACAACGTCAACTTCATCAACGCATGTTGTAGCCTCAGAGGCAGAAGATAGTGCGTGACCAACTGAGGGCCATAGTTTTTCGTTTGTTTTCACGGTCACGCAACGAAAAGGGATAATTTTTATCCTGTATTTCTTTAGTTTGGATGCATTACACTCAATGTGCATTCCAACGTTGTATAATGGAATTTCGCCAATACTTATTAGATTCTCTTATTGAAATAATTGGCTATCTTGAAGAAAGTGGACGCCTTGGGCGTGATTCAGAAAATATGTTAAGTCTAAGACTGACGGTTCTATGCGGGGCTGCTTTGGTGAATGGAGACGTCTCTTTATAAATAATCGATTTAATGGTTCAGGCCCGGAGACTTTTAAACGTAGCATTGCGAGATCAAAGGTCTTTCTGTGGGTATGAAGCACCAGCAGTGAACAAAGGAGGACTCAGGGGAAGACCAAAATTTTCGATTTCAGAAGAACAGCTGGTTTTCTTCAAAGGTAGTAGGTCTTCCCGTTTCTAAGTTTTCTTCAATATTATCAGAAATTATACACAAACAGCGGTGACAAACATCAGATAAAGACGCATGACTTGAAATTATTTTTTACTTGACGTTTCGTATGCTTCTGCATACATCAACAGGTCACAATTTGAAATGGATCATTTTGAAATTTTAGCGAAAGGGCGATCCGAAACTAACTGTAAAATAAAGCAGACAATGTTAATGAAAGATTTAAAGCCGACCTTAATGAATATGTTATCAGCGAAAAGTCTTTTTTTTTTTTCACCTCTTTTGTCACTTAAGGTTAGTGCCTACTAATTCAAAGGTATTTTTCCCCCGGTTTATGATTATGTAGGAAATGTAGATCTTAACAAGTTTTATTGAAATCCAAAAAGAAAAGTGGGAGTAACCACGCATTTTTCAAAGATAATTGATGAATAATATTTGTAAAAAATGTATCGCGCTCTTTCTTAAATTGAAGCTTAAAGCTTGATGCTTGAAGCTTATCTCTCAAAAATGCTTGTTTACCCCCAGTTTTCTTTTTGAATACCAAGAGAACTTACTAAGATCTACTTTTTCCGGATAGTTTTAAACCGGGCAAAGATATCTCTGTATTAGTAAGCATCACCGATAGGAAACCAGAGTATCTGTATGTGCAATAACAATAGTAGGCACCGTCCTTAATAGTTAATAAGTCAGTGATCCTGTATATTTAAACTTCAATTTTGTATTAACCGTCACGTCTGAACATGTATGCAGAAGTATACGAAATGTCAAGTGAAAGATAATTTTTTCGGTATTGAAACACCTAAAGCTTCTTGTAAGGACCATTGTCGAGTGAGCCTCGGTAACTGTAGTCCGGTCACTACTCTCAGGCAATTTTAAATGACACACCAATGAGCAATTTGCAATCAGATAATAGAGTTGAGCTTCAGAAGGGGAATAATCTGCAGTTCAAAGGAAAATGGAATTTTTTCCCCCGAATATTGTTTATGTTCCTTTATTTAGTTGACAATCACGCTTGGTAGTTGACGATCATGTGGTACAAAGCCAAAATTGCACACATTGACATCAGAAACAAAGAAAATTTAGATTAAGTTGTTTTGGTTTTGTATCGGCTTTGTAACGACTTTTGTATCATGTGATCGCTAACTGCGTAGGGTCAATAAGGAATGGGGCGGGGAGAAGTGGGTGGTGGTGGCGTAGTGATTGTCCACCGATAAACAACTATCGCAGACGATGATAAAACATGCCTAACATGTCACAAGAATGAACACAGCTTGTATGCAATAATTTGTGTGTTTTATTGCAACAACAGATACTCGGTGTTGTCGTGTCATTTCTTCTCAAAGAACGTTTGGCAGTGTTGAAATAGGTTGATGTACCTCATAACGAATAATTTCTTTCACAGAGAACAACTTCACGTGTAAAGACATGGCATTAATGCTTGGTGTCAGCCAGCGTGCTATTGAAAATAGAATGGCAGAGTATGCCTTGACAAACAAGTCTCGGTTCAGTGATATCGAAGACGCCATGCTGGATTCTTTCATCCAACGCATTATGTCAAATTTACCGCGGTCTGGTAAGGGTTTGTGGTTATCATATCTCTACTTTTAGTCGCAAGAGTTGGTTTTGTACCATGGCATGGTCAAAAATACCGCTTTGAAAAGTGGCGTAGGGGACATGCTTGCTAAATAATTTTTCAGGGGGAATGTGTATCTCACTCAGTCAAAAACGGATTCTGCAATTTGGTAACTGCTCCGTTGACGAGCCAAACACTTCTTTGTAACTTTGTAACAGGTTTCAAAACTATCGAGGGCTACCTTGCTTCCCAAGGCGTATGAGT
>OX421446.1:43794772-43804772 GCA_949126865.1 Montipora capitata | reverse complement strand
TGTTTGTCTGCTTTTTATTATATTTTTATTTGTGCTGGAACAGATGATGTTTAACTGACGTGCACATTTGTATTAATGTAAAACATAAACAAGTCAATATGGCAGCCTAGACGATCTGGAGCTTTGTCAGAGCATAGACATCGATTCTTTCAATGAACCCCCCCCCCCCCCCCCTTAAAATATTCCTGTATCCGCTACTGAGAAATTTTTCCTTCCCAACGATCAAGTGGTCGCTCTTTTATTACAGTTACTCAAAAGAATTCTTTCACAGTTGGAGATATCTCAACGGACGGACTTACGACTGAATTTCTAAAACGTAATCTTGATTCACAGCTTTAAAGCAATCTCATGAATCCCACTCACATTTTAGGAAGTCAGCATAATTTCGAATTTGTAGTGCTGTTTTTAACCCCGAGCCCCGGCAACGCAATTTGGCTACTGCCCAAAAGTGACATTTGATATGACGACGCTTACCTCGATTAGTCCAAATTTCTCAAGACCTGTCCGAAATTGGATTTCAGCTGTAGTGAGACTGGACAAATCACCATGTGCAAAGATGCGCTGAATTTGCTCTTCAGCAAGATATGTCGGGAGAGGACCGCCTTGTAACAAGCTGAAACCTGCGAAAGAGAGAGAGAGAGAACAATTCTAATTAATTGTCAAAGCAGGACTTAATTTCCAGCTGAAGTCACCGCCGTATTGTAAATTTACCAAAAAAGAGAACAGCTCCAAAGTAGTGTTGATTTTCCAAGGCTGCCAGGTCTTCCGGTAGAAGTAATTCGTCGTTTTGCTCCAAGAAAAACCTATCGCGAATCTCACGCATAATGGAACCCAAGAAGTGCCGCCGTGGACCTCCATAATCTTGCGCGCTCTCACCAGTGAAAGTTACCTCCAAAGGTAAACTGTAATCTATCACATCTTCCCTAAGTACCGCGTCCATTGCATCATGAAAGAGGTTGAACAATGAGATGAAAATCTCTGTAGTGTCACCTTCACACAATCTCGAATCGCTCTTAAGGTCTAGTTTTCGTCCTCTTAGAAGCCTTCGGCGTAACTCTTGCTCATTACCTTGACAAGGTTCGTCTTCAGTTCTGGTCCCAGTGTCCCTTTCAACTAAGTCTGGAGCAATATGTTCAGCCTGGCAATGTTTAGATGCATACAATTCTTGGAGTTGACAAGGCGTCAAACTGCTAATGTCCTCATCTGTAGTTATACTGGTTTCCTCTCGGGAAGCTTCTTGCTTGTTAGCTCCCTTGGACACAGCCTGGCGGTTTTTCGAAGGTGTAAGTTGTGTTTCAGCAGGTAAGTAGGAACATGGTAGTAGCATATTGCGATGCAAAACACGTGATCTTTCAATTCCAGTTTCTGGTTTAACTTCATAGACAGGAATATCCTTCCTTTTCTGCGTTACAACATAGATTTCTTGCTCCCAGTAAGGTCGCAACTTTCCAGGGCCACCGCGTTCAGTCATATTCCTTACAAGCACTCGATCTCCTTCACACAGCGCGGTATCATGCTTTACTTTCTTGTCGTACTGCTGCTTTCCCAAGAGTGCACTCTTTTTTGCATGAGCGGAGGCCAAGTCGTAAGCTTCTTTCATAGCTTGGCGCCAATTTCTGACATACTCAGGGCACGTAGAATATCCTACTGGAGGTTTCAAGCCAAACATGATGTCGATGGGTAGCCTTGGGGCTCTGTCAAACATTAGATATAACGGCGAGAAGCCTGTGCGTGGTAAGGTGTTGTACGCGAATGCCTAATTCCACTCAGTTTCTCGAGGCTGTAGAAGAGCTTGTTTTCAAACTCGCCACCTTGGTGAATGGTCTCTGGGAATCCAAATCTCATGATAAAGTTATTGTACAATTTATCAGCAGCAGTTTTGGCGGATTTGTCACGGGTAGCATATGCTTGAGCAAATCTAGTGCAATCGTCCATGATTACCAGGATATACTGATATCCTCCAGAGCTTGGTTCAAGATGAACATAATCCATAGAGACAAGTTGGAAAGGAGCTGTGGAAATGATGGGTTGAAGTGGTGCACTGGCGTGAGTCGCAGGATTCCGCTGTTTTAGGCAATGGCACACGTTTGTGACATAATGTGTAATGTCCGCTCTCATGAATGGCCAATAAAAGCGTTGTCTTGCTAGCTCCACTACTCTGTCTGTGCCTAGATGTCCCATGTTTTCATGCATTTCAACGTACACCCTTTTGTGATATTTCTTGGGCAACACCATTCGATCCCTAGGTCCAGACTTGTGATAAAGAATTCCGTCTTCAACAACGAACAGGTTATTCCATTCGTGTAAGAGCTGTCGTACGATAGCTGACTCCTTCTGTTTATCTCGAAAGGTGGGTCGTCTTCCAACTTGCAGAACGTGTAGAATACGAGCAATAGTTGGGTCTTCACGTTAAGCTGTCACTAGTTCATCATATGGCATGGTTGGAATGTCAGCATTCTCCTCCTTTACCATTTCAGGTAATGCAGTGAAAGAAGGTAACCAGGCAGTGTTAACGGCGTTAGTTTCCTGAATCGACGATGAGATAGCATCCAAAACATTCTGATTAACTACCTCTGAACAACGTTGCATGTAGTCCTCGAGGCTGACTGGCATACGGGACAAGGTGTCGGCGTCTGCGTTGAGTTTGCCAGGGTGATATCTTATCTCAAAGTTGAAGTCGGCCAGTTCATTGACCCATCGTAAACCTGTAGCATGCATTCAGTTTTGCTGATGTTAGAATGTATGTCAACGGGTTATTATCCGTGAAGACAGTAAACTTTGGAGAGTAGTAAAGATAATCGCGAAAATGGTGGGTGACCGCCCATTTCAAAAACTGGAACTCAAGTTTGCCTGCATGGAGGTGGTAATCCTTCCCAGCTGGTGAAAGTGCTCGAGATCTATAAGCAATTACTCTTATTACTCCATCCTGATTCTGGTACAGAACCGCCCCCAGACCATCTTTGCTTGCATCAGTGTGGAGGGTGAATGACTTTGAAAAATCTGGATAAGCCATTATAGGAGGGTTACTGAGGTGTCTTATTAACTCTTCAAGGGCCTGTTGCTGTTCTCTTCCCCAAGAGACTGGTGTCTTTGAAGGCGATTGTCCATCTTTTCCTGAGGTGCTTAGCAGGTTGTATATAGGTCGAGCAATCTTAGCAAAGTTCTTAATGTATCTTCGGTAGTAACTTAATTTTCCAGCAAGCTTTCTGACTTCACCAACAGTTTTGGGAATTTGTTCTTTTAACTTCTCAACTGCCCTAACACAACCTGGATCCATTCGGTAACCATCACCTGATACAACCCTTCCTAGAAAGTGGACTTCACGTTTGAACAAACTACATTTACGTGGTTTCAATTTCACGCCATGTTTACGCAATCTCTGAAGCACTGTTCTCAAATGTTCAACATGTTCTTTAAAACTCCTACTGAACACAATGATATCATCTAGGTATGGAACGGCCCCTTTGTCTCTCAGTTCACCCAAATACCGTTCCATGAAGCGCTGGAAGTTGGCAGGTGCATTCATCAATCCAAATGGAATTCTAACCCACTCGTAGAGCCCCCAAGGTGTTATGAAGGCTGTGGCTGCTCTGTTCTCTTTATTTATAAACCCCTGATGGTACGCCTTACCTTGGTCAAGGACACTGAACCAAGTAATCCCACCAAGGCTATCCAGAGTTTCTTGAACTCTAGGGATTGGATGTCGGTCAGCGATGGTCTTGCGATTCAGTTCTCGATAATCAATGCAAAGCCTTAAAGATCCGTCTTTCTTTCGGACACAGACGACTGGGGAGGAGTATGGGGATTTTGATTCTTTAACAAAGTTCTGGTTCAGGAGCTCCTCCATGTACTTTTTTCAGTACTGCTGGATACAGTGGTCTAGGAATTGATGTGTACTTCTTTTGCACTGGTTGGCTATCTTTCAGATTAATCTCCATTTTCAGATCAGGAATACAACCGATATCTTGCTCACTGCATGAAAATAACTCATACTCTTCCCTCAACATTGTTTCAGCTAATATCCGCTGGTCATGATTTAAGCCACTGAGGTCAACTGCTGAGAGGGGGTTTATGCCTTGTTTGTCTTGCTTCCCAGGAATATCTAACGTCGTTGATTCCTGTGATTCATGCTGCTCGAGATGTTGGTGTTCACACGAGGTTTTATATCCACTCAATCGAACATCTGCTTCTGTCACCGACTTGACTGCCTGGAGAACTCCTAGTGGGGTGCGGCCATTAAGCACAATGTCATGATCAGTTCCATTACATACAGCAATTTGCACCCTAGATGTTTTTCCTGGTTTCATGTATAGCAAAGTCTCATAAAGTTCCAAACCCTCTGGTAAATGTGCCAACTGGTTTGGTTCAAACAACACTGGTGTTTGTTGATGCACAGGTCCAGTATTTGCACGACAGCTAACAGCAATTATGCTATTCTTGGGGACCATAACATTTTTCCTTCCAGTTCTTACTTTACAAATGGCACCTGAAGTTGAGTTCTGAATAAAGTTTACCAAGGCATCTAGTTTAGTGCTCTCCGTTTATGGAAAACTCTTGAAAATTATTGGCTTGGAATTCTGGTCCTGGTTCACAAGCTCTTCAATAACATTGTACCTCAGAATTGGACAGTCAAATGTTTCTGATGTCACAAAGAAAAGTACTATTAGTTCTCCTTGATTACTATGACTACTGGGAGGGATCAACTTCATCCTAACTTCCACCCATCCAATGTAGGGTATCACAGACCCATTTACTGCTGTTAAATTCAACTTTGCATCCAAGAGTTCTGACAGCTGTCTTATGGATATATCTTTTAAGTGTTGCTGAAGCCATTGAATTGATATTATTGATACCTGGGCACCAGTGTCCCATAACATATCAAATTCATAGTCATTGAGCAAACACTTTACCATGCACTTCTTGCCAACAAGGCCAACAACTTTAGCATGCTCACTTGGAGTTAAATGGCTAACACAAGGCATGAACTCTTTTGACTTACAATTGCTTGTTTCAGGCAGATAACGTATTGCTTGACATACCCCTTTGTGTTCGGGTCAATGTTCCTTTTGACACTTGTTGGAGCAATACCATACACTTTTGCATTGACCACATCTCCTAAGCAATCCTTGCTCTCCTCCAAATCTACAGCAGTGGTTACATTTTTGAGACTTTGACGGGTTTACGACTGCTTCCTGTCTCGCAGAAGCAGTCGACTCCGGTTTAACCACTGGACGAAAAAACGGATTTTCACATATAGCAAATGTGGAGCAAATGCATGGCAAATGCTACGTTTGCGCACGTTTGCTTAGATTTGCTGAAACGCAAAGATCACATTTGCTACAGTTTTTCCACCCATGGCAACGCTCGTAAATGCCACATTTGTCTTAAATTTGCTGTTGTGAGTAAAGGTATGGATAACATGGCATTTTTTGTGACATTTGGAAGGATAGTAAACATGATGTTAAAACTAAAATTTTGCAAGTACTTTTCCTGAAGTTGTAAATTTGATCAAACTTTCATCATTGCACCTTTTTACAAGGTGAGTAAAGGCGAGCAAATATTAGTTTTTGTACCCATTTGCTCGGAGCAGCAAATGTGTTCAAATATGAATTTTTGCAGAGATTCCTCAGAATAGCAAATGTGGCCAAACGTGTAGTTTTGCAGGGTTTTACTCAGGAAAGCAAATGTGTTCAAGGATGTATTTTTGTAGAAATTTGCTCGGGATATTAAATGTAACCAAAATACGACTTTTTTCACATAATTGCTCTGCATACCAAATGCATTCAAAGAACCAGGTTTTCATGCTTGCTTACGATAGGAAATTTGACTATTTGCTCGGGTAGCCCTGTGATCAAAAACTAAAATTATGTTTTTGCTCACTGTAGCAAATGTGATAACAATATCATTTTTGCTTAAAGTAGCAAATGTGAACAATATACATGTAGCGTTTGGTCAAGATAACAGATGTGATCCAAAACATTAGTTTTGCTTGTAATAGCAAAATGATTAAAATGTGATTTTACACTGTTCTTTAATAGGCCATTTTACAGTTGTTTGCTCAGCGACCAAGCCTATGAATGGCTGCGAGGCTGCCGGTGACCTTGCATTGATACAGACCTCACTGCTTTTATCGTGTAAATTGTGTTGTTGTAACGCTAATTAGTCCATATTAACATTACAAAAGCATGAAGGTTTGTATCAAAACAGGGTCACCGGCGGCCTGGTAACTTAGCCACAACTGTAAAATGGTCTATTAGGCCAGAGGTTAATTTTTTTCTCAAATTAGCAAATGTAATCAAAGAATCTGTTTGGCATTTTCCTTGAGATGGAAGATGACATACCCTTGAAACTCTGTTGATTGAATACTGCAACAACCATTTCAATAATAAAATAAAGCAGGTTTAATTATCTAAACATATGCAATAAAATGTCACATTCTCAATTTTGACTATTAATAATACAAGTGCACATTGAGATGGCAATTAAATAGCTCTGAAACTTGGATGGACATACAGTATTTGCAGTATATTCATGAAGCTGTTTTATTGCCCTTTAGACAGTGCCTCCATACAATGGAACTCAAAGGTGAATTATTCCTTAGAAACTAATGCCGAAAATAATCCATTCTCATAATGCACTTGAAATACAAATGTCACATGCAAACGAATGTAGGTAAGGTAAATAAGATGATAGAAGTACTCAACGTTTTTCTTCAAATTCGTGTCCGAAACAGACACTGTACCCTGATGCAGAATTTAGTAACAACCTAATGCAATACAACTAGTAGCAAATTATTACTCATCTTAATAAATAATTGACTTGCGTGACAGTAAGTTCCTAATTATGATAGATATACAGGTATTTAAGTCCTAAATTAATTTAATTAGTTACATTGTTTAGTTCGGAGCAACGATAATATAAGGTATATCAAAGGCCTGTGTCAATTATTAGTCATCTCTTTAAATTAATGAAATTATTTTGCCTTTCTATACATGTAGTACTTTGGAAATGTACCCTGCAGAAGCGGTTTCATTTTGCCTCAGATACCATAGCTTTTGTTTTTGCCAATACAACAATTCATTTGGATGAATGCACATTTTGAATCCCGAAAGCATAACAAAATATCCTTCACGGCAGTAAACTGGGCAATGTTGAAGCCAACGGAGAAGTTAAGGCTGAGTTCAGATACCAAACATCTGATTGGGAATTAATAAAATCTTAGGCTGACCTTAGGACAACATAATAACTGCCATATAATACGTCACAAGTATGTGCACAGTATAAAAATTCAGTATCTAAATCGAACCTGCCTGAAAGTTGAAATAGCAGCTAGGAGAATGACTCAGCCATTTCACATTGATTCATATGCTACACTGTATTTCCATGTAATTGATGTAAGTTATTAGGTCTGGTATCTGAACTGCGCCCAATACTATTATCAAACAACATACACTAATGATGCACCAACCAAAAACTGTGGTGAACATTTTGTTGGGCATTGTTTGGAAGCAAATTCCTATAGTACTGTACTTGAATCTAAGTTCTTCAAACACGTTTATCTACAGAACCAGATGGAAAATACTTCACAGTATGCTATAACAAATTAACTGCATGTTTAGACCTACTTTACAAGTCACTTCGAACCATATAAGGTGTGCCATCCACCAGTTCAAATGGAGAATACTACAAATTAAAATGCTATAACAAATTAACTGCATGATTACACCTACTTTACAAGTGACACCGAACTGTACAAGGAATGCCACCAGCCAGTTCAGATGGAAAATACTAAAACCAGTATACTATCATCATCATCATCATCATCATCACTATGACCAATTAATTGCATGGTTAGACCTACTTTAAAAGTTGCATCGAACTGTATGAGGTGCGCCACCCGCCAGTTCAGATGGAAAATACTACAAATTAGTGTACTACAATATAACAAATTAACTGCATGGTTAGACCTACTTTACAAATTACATCAAACTGTATGAGGCGTGCCACCCACCCGTTCAGATGGAAAATACTACAAATTAGTGTACTACAATATGACAAATTAACTGCATGGTTAGACCTACTTTACAAATTACATCGAACTGTATGAGGCGTGCCACCCGCCAGTTCAGATGGAAAATACTACAAATTAGTATACTATGACAAATTAACTGCATGGTTAGACCAACATGTACTTTACAAATTAAATCGAACTGTATGAGGCGTGCCACCCACCAGTTCAGATGGAAAATACTACAAATTAGTGTACTACAATATGACAAATTAACTGCATGGTTAGACCTACTTTACAAATTACATCGAACTGTATGAGGCGTGCCACCCGCCAGTTCAGATGGAAAATACTACAAATTAGTATACTATGACAAATTAACTGCATGGTTAGACCTACTTTACAAATTACATCGAACTGTATAAGGCTCGCCAGCCGCCAGTTCAGATGGAAAATACTACAAATTAGTATAGTATGACAAATTAACTGCATGGTTAGACCTATTTTACAAATTACATCGAACTGTGTGAGGCATGCCACCCGCCAGTTCAGATGGAAAATACTACAAATTAGTATACTATGACAAATTAACTGCATGGTTAGACCTACTTTACAAATTACATCAAACTGTATGAGGCGTGCCACCCACCAGTTCAGATGGAAAATACTACAAATTAGTGTACTACAATATGACAAATTAACTGCATGGTTAGACCTACTTTACAAATTACATCGAACTGTATGAGGCGTGCCACCCGCCAGTTCAGATGGAAAATACTACAAATTAGTATACTATGACAAATTAACTGCATGGTTAGACCTACATGTACTTTACAAATTAAATCGAACTGTATGAGGCGTGCCACCCGCCAGTTCAGATGGAAAATACTACAAATTAGTATACTATGACAAATTAACTGCATGGTTAGACCTACTTTACAAATTACATCGAACTGTATAAGGCTCGCCAGCCGCCAGTTCAGATGGAAAATACTACAAATTAGTATAGTATGACAAATTAACTGCATGGTTAGACCTATTTTACAAATTACATCGAACTGTATGAGGCGTGCCACCCGCCAGTTCAGATGGAAAATACTACAAATTAGTATACTATGACAAATTAACTGCATGGTTAGACCTACATGTACTTTACAAATTAAATCGAACTGTATGAGGCGTGCCACCCACCAGTTCAGATGGAAAATACTACAAATTAGTGTACTACAATATGACAAATTAACTGCATGGTTAGACCTACTTTACAAATTACATCGAACTGTATAAGGCTCGCCAGCCGCCAGTTCAGATGGAAAATACTACAAATTAGTATAGTATGACAAATTAACTGCATGGTTAGACCTATTTTACAAATTACATCGAACTGTATGAGGCGTGCCACCCGACAGTTCAGATGGAAAATACTACAAATTAGTATACTATGACAAATTAACTGCATGGTTAGACCTACATGTACTTTACAAATTAAATCGAACTGTATGAGGCGTGCCACCCGCCAGTTCAGATGGAAAATACTACAAATTAGTATACTATGACAAATTAACTGCATGGTTAGACCTACTTTACAAATTACATCGAACTGTATAAGGCTCGCCAGCCGCCAGTTCAGATGGAAAATACTACAAATTAGTATAGTATGACAAATTAACTGCATGGTTAGACCTACTTTACAAATTACATCGAACTGTGTGAGGCGTGCCACCCGCCAGTTCAGATGGAAAATACTACAAATTAGTATACTATGACAAATTAACTGCATGGTTAGACCTACATGTACTTTACAAATTAAATCGAACTGTATGAGGCATGCCACCCGCCAGTTCAGATGGAAAATACTACAAATTAGTATACTATGACAAATTAACTGCATGGTTAGACCTACTTTACAAATTACATCGAACTGTATAAGGCGTGCCACCCGCCAGTTCAGATGGAAAATACTACAAATTAGTGTACTACAATATGACAAAT
>OX421446.1:43782272-43787272 GCA_949126865.1 Montipora capitata | reverse complement strand
CATTAAATTTCTTATGACAGTACTTTTATTTGGTTTGTTTGTTATGTTTGCGAATCTGAACCCTATTACAACGATTGCTTGAAACTCCACTTCTTGCGCTTATTCTAAAACTGAAAAATGGGTAAAATTGCATGAAAAGTGCTGAAATTGCAGGAAAAACTGTTCGATTTTCCGTATTTCAGACAGAAGTTCGACCGACTTTTTTTAAGTCCATATAGACTTAGAAAAAAAACCTCTAAAAAGAAAGAACAAAGCGCCGCAGTCGCAAAGGACGTCTATTGTTATCGCTATTGTTTTCTTGAAACAAAGGAGTGTATGCATAATGAAGTAGGGACCTGTGCGGAAATCTTGCCGAAATTACTAAGGGAGTACGTCTGCAAAAGTAAAGACTGTCCTTGCAGAGGGAGGGATGTATGATGCGAATCTCAATTCAATGAATCAGCAATCAAACGTGTTATGAAAAAGAAAGGATATTCTATACAAAATTTAAGGCATATACTTTCAGGTTATTATCAGTGAGGTGACCTACCGAAACTCCTTCGGCAATCTTTTGCTATTCGGCGCTTTAATATAAGTCTTAAATCTTCCCGCTCTTTTGCTTAAATCCACATGTAGCTGTTCGGCCATCCTTTGTTCCAAACGTTCGTTGAACTCCGTTTGCTTTAGGAAAGAAGGCCTCTATTTCTGCCATGAATTTTTCATCGATTAATGCTGCTGGCGTTGGTCGTAACTCTTTCTCAAACACCGTCTCTGATCTCCCTGATCAGAATCCAGTACATACAGCTTTATGAGTCTAGATATTCAACGGTTCCATGTCAAGCAGCTAGCGAAGTCTATTCTTGCTAGGTTTCTCTGGTCGCCTTGGAATTAGTGGGAATCGTGGACTTGAAATAGGCATAGAACATTCCAAAGACCGACCATTCAACATTCATGACACTGGCGTGTGTGTTTGTGGCGAACTACTGTAAAACTACTGGGGCTGGTTCCCGACGTTATGGCCTGAATGGTCGTTGCCCTTTCTTTCGGGTTTCGTCGATTCTTACTGCCATTTCACCTGCACAAATGTCAAGGAATCGCCGTATAAAACCTTGGTCGTCCGAAAACGACAAGAAAGAGGAAAGAGCACATCGCCCGCGCGAATTTCAAACCGTTGATAACCAAATTTTCATCGTCACAAAACCTCGTTTCCAGGGTCTTTGCGGCGGTGTGATTCAAAATGGCGGACAATTGCCCCTCCGAAACAACCTCGTACCCAGGGTCTTCTCGGCTTTCAATATGGCGGCGGGTCTTGAGAAGACCCTGGCACACAGTGAACTAAAAAGATCGCTGATTAGTGCTTTTCTCACATGAACTCTGATTGGTTTAATGTCGAAAGAAAGATGGCGGCTAGTGAGGAGAGCCAGAAGAACAACAGGATTCGTGTTTAAATCATTTTCAAAATTGTAGCTGTTCCGTAAGACGCAGCTGCAAATTAACAAGCATAACAGTCAAAAATAATTCACCGTTTTTTCACGTTGTACGATGATCTACATCAGGCCTCGATTCCAATTAAAACTACGTTGGCTTTTCACGACCTCTGGCATAGCGATCGCTCTATAATATAGAAGGATATAATGGTGTTTGAAAGACGCAACGGTAATTAAGTGATTTTATTTCGTACGTACCTTTACGTTTTGGTTCATTTTGGCGTCTCACAATTGTAATTCCTTGACGCGAGTATTGTTACTGTTGTTCAGTGTTTGCACCATGTCAGATTGTTACAAATTATAAAATTGTGCAACAGGGTTCATAGATTATTGAAGTGGTTGATTTAGCAGTTGTATGTGGTTCTGTTGACTCGTGTGACAGCTGCAACGAAGGCGGGTCTGTTAAATACAGGTCAAGACTGGAGGTCGCTGCTCCAATAATCAACAACTAAGCCAAAAGTTTCCCCGAGACCTGAAACAACATTTTTGTTGAGTGATTAGCGCTAGCAGACACTTTTGGTGTTATTTATTTGTCGGCAGCACGGTGACATGTACACTCACCTGTGGAATGTGACCTGTGTTTTATTTCAATAGACCTGCAGCTGCAGTAATCCATATTCTTTCCCATCCCTTCCACACTCTTCAGCTAGTGGTGCACAGAGAGATTTAGCTCGGTCGGTTTTCATCGTTGCCTTTTACTTTCATTAATAAAAAATATTAATCTCCTCACCCCAAACAAAGTGCATGTCATCTTATAATTTTCCAAGAGAGTTATTTAAGATTGTGAAGTCTTAACAATAATTATTCTTGAAAATAATTTTAAGGCTTATCCTTATAGTCTTATTGACCTGTCAATTTGCTAACGACTTCAATTTTTGCTTCTTCTGATTTAAAAATATAAATATGTATATTAAACAGTATTCTTTAATTTTGTACACATTACTTTTTTAGCATCACACTCCTGTGAGTTTTCTTGTACTCCAATAATTTAAGTTGAATTATTCGTTTTCAAAACATGCTTTGAAAATATTCTCTAGCATTGCTCAAGTTGTGGCATTTTAATTACTGTCTGAAGATGTGGTACATCGAGTGATGTGGGGGAAGATTGCGGACTGGACAGGGGGAGTAGGAAATAAAATGACAAAGCACAGGAAATTTGCAACTTCACCAGCAACAAGAAACTATTTCACAAAAATAAATAGTGTTTTGTTTCTGGAATGGTAAGGGCAGGAGAAAAGATAAAATACTGTAGTGTGGGTCATTTGGTCGGTCATATATATTTCGCTTTGTCTATTGAAACTCTCAACAAAGAAGGACAATGTTCAATTACAAACTCTGTTTTGAATGATCACTTTACTTCATTGTATAAATAGTTCACCCTGAAGTCTAAATAGATACAATTCGTTTCTGAGTAAATGAAATGAAACAAAAATGTAGTTTAAGGAATGGAGGCAAATAAAACAAACCGTGCCATTGTCACTGCCTCCAAAACAGCAGATTAAAAGCCAGTTTGATAAAACAGCAAAGATCCACCCCTAACCCTGGGCTCATTTGACAAGAACTGCTAAAGATGATGAGATGCTTATGTTTAGGACTTGCACAAATTGTGCCCTTTTTTAATTAGGCTCAACAGATTTCATGAGCAGCATTCCAAGACATCACATTGTCTACACTGGTAGGACAAGACGTGGAAAAGATCTTTTCATAGCTTGAAAAGCGCAAGAAGCAGATTGCTAATCCTATGAAATGGCATGTTCAGCAATGTACATGTGCTTGATTATGTCAACTTTACCACAAAATATATTTACAAATTATAACAAGTTGTAAGAATCAGAATGTGGGCACTAAACATGCTGTGGTTCCCTGTTGGCAATCAGAAGACAATTAAAATACTGATTTTAGACTGACATGACAATACTTGCAGTCAATCGATGAGATGAGAAATAAAACCACAATACAACAATCTAATGGTTTCAATGTGAAAATGAAGTACCACAGATATATATGTGGTATAATAATACTTCCTTTAGGAAAATAGCTTTGGGTCAATGTATACTGGGGAAAGTCGTTGTCAGAAGGCTCATATACACCGATAAGAAATCAGATAATCATTCAAGTGTATGAAAAATTAATGATAATTAGGTTTAATTGATTGAAAATAAACATGCAATATAAACTATACATTACGGAAGACAGCGAACACACCTCCGTGACTAAATAGCTAGAACCAGGGCTTTCATTAAACCTTAGCTCACTGGATTTTAAGGTAATCAAATGTCTGTGATGCTACGGGTGAAACTGTGTGCAATGGCTGTTTCCAAACTGTTTAAAAATCACAGCCTCGAGAAATAATAGCCGTCTATAAAATTGCATTGGTTTAAAATAACATGAAATCAAAAGAAAAGCAAGATTTCTCTGTCATCTACCGCATTCTCGTTACTCGTGCATTCATCCATCCGTATTTTTGGTTTCTTAAAGCAAAGTTTACAGCTTTGGGTTCCCCCTTCGTACTCCATTTTGTTTGTTGGCAGTTGTCGTACCCAGATTTCTCTCACCTTATTCTTTGCCGCCATTTTGAAAAAATTTGCATATTTGTCCATCCTCGATGGACAAATCTTGATCACGTGATCTGCTGTGTGCCAGGGTCTTCTCAAGACCCGCCGCCATATTGAAAGCCGAGAAGACCCTGGGTACGAGGTTGCCTCCGAAAAGATCCTGGGAACGAGGAAGGCCCAAGCATTTTGGGTGCTTACCATTTAGCCAAAAAATCCGGAAATTTCGGTTTGAGGTCAAATGGAAAGGCAATTTTCCGGAAAATCTTTTCGAAAATTGTGGACAATCTCCACAGGTAGTCCTCTTTTTCAGTTCGGAACAGAATTCGCGAAATGCTCTTACCATTTGCGAGAATCCTTCCGTTTCCAGGCCACTTCTGAAAAGATCGAGTAAAATATGCGGGATATAATGCTATGTAGTAAATGGTAAGCGCCATTCTCAACCGGTTGGTCATTAAATTCGGAAAATCGCTTACCTTTATTTATGCAACGATCATTCCATCCGGATTATTTGGCTAAATGGTAAGCACCCTTTGTTTACCATTGGTTGGTTTCGTTGTAGGACGTTGCCGCTGATGAAACTCAAAAGCTTCCGAATACCAGTGCAGTTTTCGTTCAATAATATAACGGTTATGTAAAAATTGAAAGTTTGCCACAGCAGTAAAATGTGTAACAAATATCATATGCACATTGCCTATGACAACAAAACGAAGATGCTGTAAATCACCACATTTGCTCCTAGGTAAATATGAATATTTATAGCAAGGAAAGTTGCAAATTTACTACAAAGTCATATTCCGGCAATTCATTCCTTTTTGCTCCCATTGCAAAAGAGAGTAAATAAAATGCAAATGTACGTACTTTGATCCTTTGAAAATCAGTTCAAACGATAATGCAAACTATTGGTTTTGCGACATATTTGCTTGCATTTGCGGTTGAGGTCAAACTGCTATCTTTGCGGTGAAGCAAATTTGAGCAAATC
>OX421446.1:43757272-43774772 GCA_949126865.1 Montipora capitata | reverse complement strand
GACTTTTGTCAAAAATTTCAATATGGAGCAAAAAGCAGCACTAACAAATTAATAATAAACACTCAGCTTTAAGTTTATATCCCTCCAATGCTTGACTTGAATAAATACGTAGCCACAAGTGTGTCCTGATCACAGCTATATTATGTCAAACCTGGTTTGAAACCAGCGAAAAATGCAAGAAAAAAATATTTTCAAACCGTACCTGAACGCGAAAAGCATCGACTGTCAAGAGCTTTTGGTGACGTAGCATGAACGTGTAGCCGCATCGAGCCACAGAAAGAGCCCGAAAACGTAAGCCTAGTTTATGCTCAGATGGGCGTCTGATCTGGCTTGAGCCTGCGATCCAATCAACAACCAGTCTCTGGTCAGCGGTCGACTTAAAAAAACCAGCTGTCCTCGATAAGGTCTAATTTGAGCCCGCGATATTGTCACGTGATACTCGTCAGCGGATACCTCGTTTAGACAGGTGTCAATTTAACATAACATAACATTGATTTCTAATATCAAAGATGTATGCTGTAAACTAGCTAGTGTGTCAACTGGAGCTCTAAACTTGAACCCTTATTAGTTACGTGATACTGGTCACATCGGCATACATGGAGGGGTGGACGGACGTACGGTGAGCAAAACCAAATTTTCTCGCATCAATGGGTTACCATATTTTCTTAACTATGGTGCTCCTCGCGCGCGGAGCACCGCTATAAAATAATATCATTTTTGGGCTGTTACCGGCTGTTTATTGATGAAAGTGAAAGATGATTATAGTGTCCGATTGGATCATTTTATTAAAGTTTGACATCGTTGATTGAGTACCTGTATCCTTTCCTGCTATTTAGATGTCGATGAATGCATGATCGGGTTCCATGATTGCAATGAAAATGCAACTTGTGCAAATACCGCTTAAAATTTCAACTGCACATGCAAGCCAGGCTTTACTGGTGATGGATGGATATGTTTAAGTACGATTACAGTTGTGTTTTGTGCTTTTATCCTTATTGGTATCATCACTGGTTCGTTTTGAGCCTAAGGCTCGTCAGAAGCATCCGCTCGCTTTCGCCAAGTCTGATTTAAGCCTTAACCCCTCCCACAAGCTAGATGATGTCACAATCTGCTTCTCAATGCAAGAACAAATGTTCTTCATAAAAGGAATGCAAATCGGTTTGTTACGTTAATATAATCTCAATAATGCACACATTTTGACTGGTTTTCACCCACGATCTTGAGGACAAACACGGAGCTGACGTCATCTTCGAGAACTTTTAGAGGTTTATTTTATGAAAACAAATAGATTCCATGTGGCATGCAGTAACACAAAAATCAATGACGCACTCGGTTATCACCTCGTGTGCTCCTTTTTTTGTTCTTACCACACTTTGACGTCATCTGCGACGGATCTGTTACTGAAACGGCGCACGGCACCATGGCACCTATTTGTTAAATAGACCCATGCTTCTCATAAGCTCGGCCGATTGACAAACAAATGGCAATGGCGCATTTTGCATTTCTCATTGAGTCCCGGGCGAAAAATGCAAAGCTTTATATGCAAGAAATAAAAGAACAACTAAGGCCATTTTTCAGTTTGCCAAAATCGAACATCAATCAACTACTCTCAAAAGGCATTTTGACTTAAAAGATCTGTGGGAAAAATGATCTCTGCACCTTTCGTTTTAAAAGAGAAAACACTAGCCCTGTTCGTAGAGCAAACTTATGATAGGAAATGACCAAAACTCAAAAGACACAACGTAATTTGCCAAGATCATGTCATAAAAAACGGTTAAAGTGTTATTTGCGAAACAAAAATGAGATCTTCAGCTTACAAACTTACCTTTCGTTTCTGCAACTAAGAACCGTGCCCAATAAAATAGGCTCCCAGACGAAAGGTTGACATGTCACGTAGATCATTCTCCATTCCATGCAGAATGCCTTTTCTGTTACGTTTTTGCCGCATGTCCTTATCGAATTTTTTTTTTAACTAGGCGAAATCTACGAAGTATTTCTTGAGAGAATTCAAGAATTAATCCGTTCCATTTAGTCTGGGAGCATCTGTAATCCCGTGGGAATTTCGTGAAGAAAGCAAGCCGCCTAACTAGATATGTTAAGGGGGCCCTAAGGAGCATGACAAACGTCGGCAATTTTGTCACCTGCACCGACGGCTTTTTTTTTGGGGGGGGGGGGGAGCTAAAGGTGTGACCCTTAGAGTCCAACATGGAAACGAGGCTTGACCTTCAATTGCTTTCTAACCATCGTCAATGGTGGCAAATATTCGTCAAAAATTCTCATGCTTTAAGTTGGGGTGTATCTGACACGTATTAGCAATAGAACGGATCACGTGACCACGCTAACGTGAAAACGAGGCTGGATCACATAATGCCTTCTAGCTGTTGTTTATGGCGACAGATTGTCCTAATGATTTCTTTATTGGAGTGTCACTTAAGGCGCTGTTACACTGTGAAATGTTTCGTGCAACTTGTCTCGCAATGTTTAGGCGACATTGTGGCGGGACAAGTTGCACGAAACATTTGACAGTGGAACAGCGCCTTCAGACAACTCTGTAACATAACAGTAATAAATCTGATCTCGTGTCCATTATAACATGCAAAGGAGCTTGTTTTCATGAAATGCCTTGTGGCATATTTTTCACTGCTTACTTTTTACAACTAAGTCCATTCAGCCAAATGCAATGTTTTTCACAACTCCTTGAAAAGGATGAAAGGTATTCTATTCATCTCCCTCGTCTTCCTCCTCCTCCTTTTCACCATCATCGTCGTCATGATCATAATCAACATTATCAACATCAGATGACTCCTGGTCATCGTCATCAGCATCATTATCACAGCTTACATCATCTTTAGCATCATTGCAGCTACAGAAATCGGTGCATTAAAGTCCCGCTTTGCGACGTTCACATCTATTAGTGGACCTTGCTCCTTAGTTAGATGGATGATTTTATCGGATAACAGCTTGTGGCAACCACTGTAAAGCAACCCGTAGAGATATGGTGTACCTCGAGAGAAATCATTTGGGGGATGATACGCAATAGTTGCTGCATGCTGTTGACGCTGCAAACTCATCTAAGCTGACACCAACATGCACGTGTTTCTAGTGTGCCCCTTAGGCGATTCCCAGAAATAATAATAGCTTTATTAATACATCAGTAAATAAAAAATACGACGAATTTACTATGATAAATTTAAAACATGAAAACTATGAGGTAATGTTCAATTTGAATACTTAGGATTTCGTAGAATAACAACTCAAGAGAATATCATCTATTGTTTAAAATGCGAGTTGCCCTTAACGCAACGGACTTCATGTGCCTATCATTCCTAGAATGTGGTACCTTAGCGCGATTCATCGCTCGAATACAATGGCTATTGATCGTGCGCGTTGATATCAGTGAGTAATTGGGGTGGTTCTTATCACTTAACATTCTCTCAAGTTTGCTCCTTAATTTAAAGCTGCATCTCTGAGCTCTTAAAGGTTAGGTAGCCTAGCCTTCAGAATGCCTGCGATTCTGCACACACTGCATATCTTCGGCGAGTTATTTGGGGATACCACTCCAGACCAGAGATGCATACTCTAACACTGTGAGAACACATTTTTTGTGACTAGGAAGAGGAAGCATTATAGAAAGATACATATCAACACTATTATTCGTGCTCTTGGACTTGCAAAACTGCGGCGCTTCCTGGATTCCAGCGTAGAGTGGAGCTGATATAACAGGATTCTTTGCGGGCATGACTAAAAATATTTTTTAATTGATCACCTCTCTCTTTCGTCCATAACCCGCACTTCAAATATACATTCATTTCATTCATCGAGCCCTTCACGGGAGCGAATAAGCCCAACAAATTGACCCGCTCCCAACTGGTTCCTAGACCAGGATGAAGCAATTAAAGATCTTTGGCTGAAACGAAAAATCCGCCATGCACATCTGAAAGAGAACAGTTTAAGAGAACAAGCCGTATTTAACAACATAGAAGCCAAATTAGACATAGAGATAAGAACAACGAACGAAAACTGGTGGAATAAGAAAGCAGAAGAAATTAAAAAGTTTGGAGAGCGTAACAACTCGCAGGGACTGTACTCCGCACTTAAAACTGTGTACGACCCTAAAACGAACACTGTTGCCCTGGTTAAGAATGCAGATGGAATTAAGCTACTAACAGACACGAAAGAAATACCAGACAGATGGAAAGAGCATTTTCACCAACTGCTGAATCAAGAAGGGAACGTAGAACGTAATATGGGCCCATATGGCTCGGTTTTGGGGGAGCGTCCTTATTGGTCAATAGAAAATTTAACGAGATGCATCGCAATCTGATCAGCTACTGAAAATTGGGTCCCGTTCGTCCCACATAATGAAAATTGGGTCCGCCATTATCACGAGCACAGTTTAGTAGGAGGTTTGTGATTGGTTTAGAAGTTGGGATTAAAGTCCAAAAGTTTAAGATGGCGTCGCGACCTACCTCCTGACCAAGTGTCACGTCATGGTATTCAAGATGGCGGACCCAATTTTCATTAGCCAATCAGATTGCGATACATCTCATTAATTTCTCCATTGACCAATCAGAACGCTCCCTCAAAACCGAGCCATATGGTCCCATAGCCAATAAGATGAGGATATGACGTCATGGTATTCAAGATGCCGGACTAGAAAACCATCTTGGAAAAAGAGCCAATAGGAGGAATGTATGACGTCACGAGGAGGCAACATGATTGGTTTTTACAAATTCAAAACGGTTTAATACATTAACAAACAAACTATTTACAGGCAGGAACGTGCGAAGAGCCTGTTGCCTAGCCTCGTCCCTAAACTAGGCTTTGGTAGATTGTGCTAGCATAATTTTAAGCATAATTTAGCAAAACGAGCATTATTTTAAGCCTTTATTTCAGTTTAGCACTGCTAGAATAATCCGAGCTTTTATGCGTTGAAAACAAAAAAAAAACCATCATAGTTTTAGAATAATTTAGTTTGTGTTTTGTTTCTGTATTGTTTTTGGAAAATGTTGAGGTATGTGCTAAGGCCCATGGTCAAATATGGTCTGGCAGACCAGGTTTCCCTTTGCATGACTCTCCTTAAGCCACCACGCTTATGGTTCGGCGGCTTGGCCCCTCAGGCCAAAGGTGGCGTCGTCCTCGAGTACATCTTCCAGCACTTCCAGCGACCAACAATCTGATAACCTACCCCATTGGTCTTCTGCAGTTATGTAAGGTCTGCCATACAGAATAAACTAATAATTCATTCGCGCTATTGTTTTGTAGAACAATACGTATACCCAAGAGAACCGAATATATACCTGGGTAATTTGTACTTACGGGATGAATAAAAACGGATCCTATTTTTCTCTCCCTCCCTCTGTCTCTCTCTCTTCTTTCCCTTAACTGCCCACACCGTTACTCGCTTTCGTCCCAGCTTTCCTCTTTCTATCCCTTCGTCTTGCCCTTTTTTCCAGATCCCGTTCGGCTTTTTCTGCCTTTTATCCCATGATATGTTACTCGCAGCTTGCCTTGAACTCCGACCGATCGTAATTCTCTGGATTACTTGTCCCTGTTCTTGACCACTGAGCCAACGTGTCAAGTTGCTAATTCACACCTTGAAAATGATATTTATTTTGAATTCTGGCTGACTATTTACATAACAATGATACACAATTATATACACGTGCCGCGCCGCGCACCTACAATGGTCTACAATCGAACTTACACTTGTAGGTTACCGTTAAGAGATCCCTGTTTTACTACTCTTGAAACAACCTATCCCTTTAATAATGCTAACCGTAACCTTAATTACGACCAAAGGCACTGTTTCGGCTTAAGATTAGTCCCTGCGATAGTTTTAGGTTTTCCAGTATTGCTGTGAACTGTGACCTGCTTTTCCTTCATGCCCCGTGCGTGCGGCACACCTATAAGTTCACTGCCTGGAAGAGTGTACCACGCTTAAGGTCTGATTGGTGCATCTTTCAGTCATGGGAAACTTTAATGCACGAGTTCAACGCAATTAAAATCGATTTATGTTTCCCTTCCTTTGAAGCAAACTTGTGTCTTCGTAATAATCAAGATGGCTACCAAGTAAAAGCGTCACAGCAAAGAGAGATTTGAACATTTGGAAATTGTCCCTGCTTTATAGCCTATCCCTAGCTGTGCATAGAGTGGTGCAAAGAAAACAATTTACTTTCGTCTTCCGTGTCCACAACCCGTGTGAAAACGCAGTCAGTTGCGTGGCAAAGACAAAGTGCATCGGGAGATGGATCTGTTTCGCGATGCTCAAGAAAAAACTGCAATGGATAACCTTCAATCCGCGAGAACACATAATTTTCTGACAGTAAACTTTCCTTGAAAAAATATTAGCCCTAGCTACCTGTGGCGGGAAAGTTTACAATTGCCTACAAGACAAGGGCTAAGATCATCTCCCAGTTAACCATCGCCTAAACTTCGTCGACCCAGACAAACGAGCCCACAGCAGGGCATTGAAAAGAGTCTGACATGATGGGGAGTGAAACAAAGTATGCCTCGTACGGGAACATCCATGGATCTCTACCAAAGTTATTTACTTGGAAGCATCATAAGCAAATGAACAGAAAAGAATCAAAATAAAAGACTGAACTAAACTTACTTCTGTGGCGGGTTTCCGTAAACTACGAACTCTTGAAACTGAACAACTCGACGGTTTAAAACTGCTGAAACTAGTTGACTTAATCTACTGAAACTGGTTAGCGACTGACTCATATCCTTTCAAACACGTGCTATTAACTGATCTGAAACCCCTTAAGCCTTAGTCACTCAAATGAATTCTCTTAAAATGTCAATCAAAGCTTTATGCGTTTCCGGTACTAATTAAACAGTTCTATCGCTGTAACATTTCCTCCGCCCCGATGAAGGAAGCGTTCTTCATCGTACTCAAAGCCTTCGGCTGGTTTTACTACTGCTATCTTCGTGATAGGTCTTGAAAATTCGCCAGTTGGTGTTTTTACTTTCACGTTCCTGACTTTTCCGTCCTGCCCTGGGTACACTTTTATTACCCGTCCGGTAATCCATTTTCCTCTCAATGCATTCGAATCTTGTAACATGACAAAGCCGCAACACAAACGTTACGTCTGTCTACGTTCCACCTCCTCCGTGGTACTAGCAAGGGGAACACATCTCTTGTCCACCTTCTCCAGAAGGAGTCCAAAATCTGCTGGATGAACTCTACTCTTTTCCTTGGGTTCCTTGTCTCATTGAACGGGCCCTGCGGAACTTGAGAAGACCCTCTACCTAACAGCATATCGTTCGGACATAAATAAGCTCCATCGTCTGGATCATTTGGAACTCGACCAATCGGACGTTGATTGACTAGGTTAGCAACGTCTAAAAGACACGTATACAATTCAAAAGGCGTCAAGGTGTGATTTCCCACTGCTTTCTTTATAGCGGTCTTGCAACTTTTTACAAGAGCCTCTGCGCAACCATTCTAGTGTGGTGCTCCTGGGGTTGTAAACTTCCACTGCATTCCTTTATCGGCACAATATTCTCGAAGTGTTGCAATGTCCCATCCTTCGATCATCTTGCGGAGTTCCCTTTGAGCTCCTACCATCTGCGTTCCGTTGTCGCTTATCATCATAGCGGGGTAACCTCTGATGGAAAAAAATATGTGAAGCGTTTGAATGAATTCCATGGTGGAACAGTCAGTAGCTATTTCTAGATAGACGGCTCTGGTGTTGAGGCATGTGAGAATAACTCCATAGTACTTCGCCGTTTTGGTTCTTCCAAATTTTACCGTGAAGGGACCAAAATAATCGCACGACGTATAGTGAAATGGCGGGGTGTTTGGTGCCGCTCGGTGTGGAGGTAGGTCGGCCATGATCTGCGTTTCTGTCTTCGGTTTCATTTCTCTGCAAAAAACACACTTGTACTTGACTGCTTTTGCAAGGTCGTGACCTCGCACTATCCAATAGTGTGTTCTCGTTTTAGCTACTGTTGTCGCTACCCCGGGATGTCCGCACCGATGAGCTTCTTGTATGATAAGACGTGATACGATGTGGTCATGAGGTAACAATACTGGGTGCTTTGTTTCACAGGATACGATTGCCTTCTCGACGCGTCCTCCAACTCGGATAATGCCTTCGTCATCTCCAAAGGGACTTAGCATCTTGAACTCGTTGTTCACCAGGCGGTTCTGTAGGCTTCTCTGTGCGTGTCTGATAACATGTTTTCTGCCTTCCTCTAACTCTTGAGCAGATAGCGGTCCTTGACACATTTGGGACTCGTTAGTTTGCTTTATCTTGGCTAGAAACTTTCTCTTCATCCTGAGTACCCATGTCATCACGCGAACTAGCTTCTTCCAACTGGAAAATCTATTGCTGTCAACTATAATTGGCGAGAACGCCACAGCTCCTACATTCAACGTCTTCCTACATTCCTTCTCTACGTCTTCTCGGTTCGGCTCTGGTTCGCTCTGGGGCCACTGTTCTTTAGGCAGGCGTAAAAAATCTGGTCCGGACTGCCATCTTCCTGACAACTCCGTAACCACTATACCACGCGAGACATCATCTGCTACGTTGTGTTGGCTTGGAATATGCTTCCACTGTGCTGGGTCGGTTTGACTTTGAATTTCTCCTATTCTGCTAGAGACAAACGGTTTGTAACGCCTGATCTTGCCACGAACCCATGCTAACACGATGGCACTCTCGGTAAAGATGACGGTTACTTTGAACTGGAAACGAGACTCTTCCTTGATTGTGGCTTGTAATCTGGAAGCTAATACAGCCGCTTGTTGCTCAAGCCGCGGGATTGTGATCTTTTTGAGGGGAGCTACTCTTGACTTGGCTGCTATGAATCTGATGTCAAATTTATCCTTCTCTACTGCCCATCTGATGTAAGCACATGCGCCAAATGCGTCTTGAGATGCGTCTGCGAAGAAACAAAGTGTCGGTTGGGAATCGGCGGGTTCCGGTGGGGATAAACGTCTTGGAAAGGAAACTTCATTAAGCTCTTTCATTTCCTTGAAAAGACTGAGCCACTTCTGTTGCACTGTTGAAGGGAGGTCTTCGTCCCACTCATATCCCTGCTGCCATAGCTCTTGAAAGCCAATCTTAGCTCGTATCAGAAAAGCTGCTGCGAAGCCAACAGGATCATAGATTCTTGCTATTTGACTGAGGATACTTCTCTTAGTCCATTTGCTTGAGTTCAGGCAGTCTATGGTTTCAGATTTCACTTTGAACTTAAAGGAATCTTCGGTAGAGTTCCACACAATGCCTAAGACCATATCTTCACCTGAGCCATTAGGAACGTTCACTTCTTCATTCTGTTTATCGCCAGTGTCCTTTAAATCTCTATTTGATTGCCATTCTTTAATTCTAAAACCACCTTTGGCTAACACTTAATCAATGTCCGTCGTCAGCTGCCGAGCTTCTGACACAGTTTGCACTGAGTCCAGAATGTCGTCCATGTAGCTGTTTTCTTTCAGTGTCTTTGCTGCACTCGGACTGTGGTTTTCTCCTTGTGCTGCTGTTTTTCTCAAGGCTATCTGTGCCATAGCTGGCGCTGGTTTGTCACCAAACGTCAAAACGGTCTTCACGTAGGTGTCAGGCTTGCGATCTATCTCCATACTTCTCCACAGGAATCGATGTACGTGCTGGTCTTCCTCTGGTATCAGAATTCTGAGGTACATCTTGGATATGTCACTACTGATGGCTACTTGATTTTCTCTAAAGCGCAGAACGCCCCCCAAAATACTGTTTAACAGGTCCGGTCCTTTTAACCAATCGTCGTTCAGTCGGCGGCCTTGATAAACCGAGGACGAATTGAAGACAATTTTTATAGGCGTGCTCTTTTTATCTGGTCTCAAAACCTCGTGATGAGAAATGTAATGCACAGGACCAGTGTATTCTGCCAATTCCGCGTCTGTTAACTTTCTAGAAAACTTCATTACTTCCATCTCTTGCATCTGCTCGTTATATGCTTCAGCGTTCGCTTGGTTCTTCATTAATCGGCGCTCTGTTGCTTCTAACTTTTTCATAGCTTGTGACCGGTTATCGGGGAGAAACTTGGGATCTGTTTTCCACGGATAGGGAATCATCCATTGATTTCCCACTTTCTTGCAAGAGTTTTGTATCATTCTTGTTTCTTGTCGTTCGGACTGAGTTAACTTATCCGCTGAGCAGACATAGGGTTTCACTGCTACTCCCATGGATTCTGTGGACCAAAATTCTGACAGATCAACAGGAACGGTGTAGCTGACGAGAAATATTCTACTTGTTTCTTGATTTTTGCTGGTTGTCGCCCCAAATACCACCCATCTAAGCGCTGAATTCCTGGCCACCAGATGTTCTGATTGTCTCGTCTCGCCAGTGTGCATTTGGGCGTGGTCTATACCAATAAGTAGGTCCACTGGACCTAAGCCTCGATAAATCTTCTCTTTCGTCAGAAGTGACATTTTTGCAGCATCCTCCTTCGAAATTCCGGCAACGTCATCGCTTATTCGGGGAATCCCTATTGCCTTTACAACGAAACTTCTCCTGTTAACTAGAGAGGTTAGTTGGACCTTGAACTCTTTTGTCTTCATTTGCTCCTCTTCTCCGCCTATTTTGGTTATGGTAATTGAAACGTTCTTCCCGTCTAGTCCAAGACTCTCTGCTGTCTCCATACGAATCAGACGTAGTTGAGCTCCAGAGTCGAGAAGTACATTGCCACGCTTGTATAATCATTGCCCTCCTATTTCTGCTGAGATAATCGGTAGTAATGCATCTTGACTATCCAGGACTGAAGAGATGCTTACTCTGACGTCTGCATTCTTGTGCAGCAGAGGATGATGGTAGTATTTGCATTGCTTGCCGTTCACCGTTTCTGTACATTGTGTTCTTCTGCTACAGTTGGACATTCTATGTTCTCTACCTGCTCTTTTAAGGCAGCTAAAACAGGCGTGGTTCTCCTTGGCGGCATTTAAACGCTCATCTAGACTTAACGCAGCAAATTTCATGCACTGATCCGGCCAGTGAGTTGAACATTTAAAGGTTGATACTTTGCTTCGTTCTTCATTTCCTTTAGTTACGTAATTAACTGCGTGATGAGTGCTACGTGTCCTGAAAGGGCGCAGTGGCTCGCATACGCGACTTCATTTCAGTGGTCATCCACGTCATCAGATGATGGGGAGTCGCCGGCTTGCCGTTCTTTTCTAGATCTCTCGACTAGACTTTTCTGTCATCGGCACACATTTTCTTTTCAATTAATGACAACATGTGACTGTTATCTGTGTCACCTGGAACTCCAATCTCTTCCAACGTGTTGTAACATCGTTTTACAAGGTGGACTAAGTCGGAAAATCGAGCATCTTCGCCGTCTCGGAGTGGCTTAAACTAAACTACATCTTGCATGATGGTGTCAGAAACAACTCTAGGATCGCCATAAATTGAGGCAAGATATTCCCATGCTGCGGTGTAATCTGTCCCTGTTCCCTTAATTAACTCAAGCGGTATGCCTTGGAGACACGTGCGTAGAAAAGTGATGGCATCGCGCGTGCTGTACTTCGATTCAATTGCGTGTTTAAAGTCTGCCTTAAATATTGCATACTCTCTAACCTCTCCTGAGAATTTAGGCATCTTTCGCTTCCCCATTTTAAAGCCACACGAATCGCCAGCGGTATTTTGATTATTTTCTTGATTATTCACAACTGAGGTGTTACTAGCAGAAGTGTTAATACTTTGGTTTCCATCTGATTGCATTCCTAACATTCCACTGTTGTTTTGTGGTGGACTTGCTGAACCAGGATAAGTTTCAACAACATCGTTTAAAATATCATCTTTGGTACTAACTGAAATACTCTTTACTGTTTCTGTTTCATCAATGTACTCTTTTGCCTGAACCTCTACCCTTATACACATTTCTTGACACTCTTCGAACCACATTTTCTCTTTCTCAAATTCTTCATCATCTTCAATCAATTTTGTTAATTTTTCATGCTTCTGAGTGAGCTTCTCGTATGCCCCCTGAACTTTAGCAAGTGACTCTCTTACCTCGGTAGCTGGACGTTTGCTTTCGATTGTGTGTCGAAGGGATTTTCCAGCCCTGGTTAGCGCTGCTTTTCCATTTCGGCGGGTGACCTTTGCCTCTTTAAGAGCTTCTGACATGTCGAACTCCTCGTGACCTCCAGGTTAGCGTAGAAATCGAATGAAGTGGACAGTTGGAGTATCGACGGCTTGAAAGTTTACGAAAGAAACCGTGTATCGTATATTCACTATGATAATTATTCGATCTGAAATGAACAAAATTACATAACAATCACTGAGACTTTGAATACGCAAAATCTCTAAGCAAATGAACAGAAAAGAATCAAAATAAAAGACTGAACTAAACTTACTCCTGTGGCGGGTTTCCGTAAACTACGAACTCTTGAAACTGAACAACTCGACGGTTTAAAACTGCTGAAACTGGTTGACTGACTCATATCCTTTCAAACACGTGCTATTAACTGATCTGAAACCCCTTAAGCCTTAGTCACTCAAATGAATTCTCTTAAAATGTCAATCAAAGCTTTATGCGTTTTCGGTACTAATTAAACAGTTCTATCGCTGTAATGAGCATATTGCCGATCTCTACAAAGAGCGATAAATCGCAAGATCCCACTACATGCACCGTTCGTGATCCTGAATACAGGAAAGGAAGAAAACATACACTTTGCAGTGTCTCGGCGAATTCGTAAGCAGACAGAAAGAACAATATCACGATAAAAAGAGCTGGTGGCCATTAATTTTTTTTTATGACAGTACTTTTAATTGGTTTGTTTGTTATGTTTGAGAATCTGAACCCTATTACAACGATTGCTTGAAACTCCACTTCTTGCGCTTATTCTAAAATTAAAAAATGGGTAAAATTGGAGGAAAAGTGCCCAAATTGCAGGAAAAAATGTTCGATTTTCCGTATTTCAGTCAGAAGTTCGACCGGTTTTTTCAAAGTCCATATAGATTTAGAAAAAAAAGCCTCTAAAAAGAAAGAACACAGTCCCAAAGGACGCCTATTGTTATCGCTATTGTTTTATTGAAACAAAGGAGTGTATGCATAATGAAGTAGGGACCTGTGCGGGAATCTTGCCGCTTAATTTTTTGATATCTTGCTTGTTACTTTGTATTTCTATATTTCTTTTTTATAGTGAATCGTTAAGTTAAAGTACGAATCTCAAACTGTACAGGAGCTTAATTACAATTATTAAATTTTCAATATCGGATATTGCGTATCTGTCGTACTGATATAAAACGATTGGCTCACTCAATCTCGTTTATCAGCTCATACACCGTAATGACTTAATATGGAAAGTGATTGAGTCGGTCGTTTTGTAGAAACTGACACAACATCCTGTCGTTCTGTAATTAAGACTGTTCAGAATCTAATAAAAATTGAATATAACAATTATTCCTTTCGCCCTTATTGGATATGAGACTGGTTATAGCCAACTCGGCGCTAAGCGCCATCTCATATCCAACATGCGCTCTTGGAATAATTCTTAACTGAAATATTGGACCAGTTGTTTAGCATAACGTTTCTTGATCACATCCAAAAGGCATTGGTTACCTCACTAATAAGATATGGAATTCGTTACGCTGTCCTACTAATAATAGTCTGGTTGCCTCCATGCCAAATCCAATATTACCAGTAAATAGGTTTTTGTGAATTGTCCATATTTTCTTGAATTGGAATCGAGATACTCCCTATTAACCAATCAAACGACAAGGTACAACTAAACCTCGTTCCCAGGGTCTTCATTGTCGACAAAGAGGCCCTGGGAACGAGGTTGTGTACAACTGAGTATTGGCCAATCAGCATCAGCAAGTCTCATGGTGGTGAAAACAGCTGCTTGTTTTGATAATAGATAGCTATACAATTAATAAATGTGAGGAATTTTGCTTAAAATTAATATTAGACTCAACAGATTCTTCCAAGTACCGAATCTTGGCATATCTCGGGATTTTATCAGCACTGCTCATGTATGAGCCAATCATTTCCGAATTGGACAGCACGGAGTCCAATTACTGCTGACTGCCACTCCAAAAAAAAATTACTGATTAAGTCAAGCAAAACTTCTTAATGAAGAAAGCTCAAATAGTGGAACACTGCACTTGTAGGGACATCTTTGCTCACGTCATTGTTCATTGTTTACATTTTGCTTCATTAACTCACAGAAGGCATCACGCTATTTACAAATTGACTTTAAAAGGTAAAAGAACTTGTTAAAAGACTTTTAGCTCTGATAACGAGCCAGTTATTAGCCATCAAAAACGGATAAATTCTTGGGTGGCAAAAGCAATAATGATCCCATTCATTCTTTGTTAAATTTCGAATTTTCAAAGCATCGTTGCTTAGAGATTATCTGGTATGCCGGGTTTTTCAGAGATAGCCCGTCATGCAATGCACATTCAATGTTCAGTACGTTATTTTCGGCTGACTGATTAGGAAACGTAAGCTTTATGCTAATGAGGCAAAAATGTCAACAGATTTCCCTGCAAAGCAGAGATCATGGTTTCAAGTACCGTTCAAGCCGCGCAGCAACCACTGACCGGTTGGCTCAGTTGCTTGAGCGCTCGGACTACTGTGCGGGAATCAAAACTCCGGCCGGACCAACGCTCAAGGTCTTGAAATGACTGGGGAGAAAGTGCTGCCTTTGTAATAACATCTGCGCATGGTTATATTAGTCTATTTTTTTCGGACAAGGACGATAGACTGTAAGCTTTCAATGTTCAAAACCCCGGCTGAGGGACAAAAAAGAACCCATACAATACTGTGTTGTGGCCTGCCTGTGGTGTATGGTACTCTCTATTACGCTGACTGACCCTCGGAGGTCGGCCTGTGTAAGGGACCTGTTTCCTATTATTGACTTTCCATAGGCTTTGTCCCCTAATGCGTTAATGAATGAAATGAAAGCCTGAATTTATTTTAGGCTTTCATTTGGCTTCTGCTAAAGTAACGCTTATAACTGTGATAATCATTTCGATATTTCATATTCCCCCCGCTGTTTAAATTTGACTTTCGCATATTATGCACTTCATGTATATACATACTCTTTGGGTTTATCTTGAACGTACATAGACCATATCCCAATTGGCCTGGGTAGGCAAGTTGATATAGAAAATACATTGGCAACACAGAGATCATGGGTTCAAATCTCAAATGTCAGGCTTTTATTTCGCTTTTGCCGGCTAAACTAGCGCTCATGACCGAAATGATTATTTCAAAACCTAATACTGATTCTGACTTCTCATTAATGGAGTAATACAAATGCAAGTAGCAACTTATGGTGCTTACGTTTTTCTGTACCTCTCTTTCTTCTTCCTCTTTTCGACTCACTTTTAGCTGGCTGCTTTAGGAGCCGGTCTTTTTTTTTAATTTTCTGTTTCTTACACCACTGAAAACGAGCCTGTGTTTTTAGATTTTCAACGAAGCCTTCTTTATTATGGTTTACTTGAAGAAAATATTACGGTTCCACCTTGAGGCTGTATTTTTAAGTAAATTAAAGACCCGGGCAAACGTATTCAACATTTTCTTCATCATCCGTGCGATTTTGTAGAACAGTGATGTTGAAACCATTTGTTCTCCCTTTCAATCACGTTGAAACATGTTGAATCGAAGCTTACTCGATGTTGAATGAATTTAAAACGGTTTGCTTAAACAGCCATTCAACATTTCTTTTATTATCGTGAATGTTGAATGAAGTTGATGCCGTTGCCCGCGCTTTTAACGTTGTTGGGTATGCGCTTGCGCACAAATCGCTTTCTCAAGGCCTCCCGAGAAGATTTGTTAAATCAAATGTTGATGGTGTGTTGAAACCATTTGCTCACGCCAGCAATCATCGTCGTTAAACACCGTTCAACAAAATCGAACAGATGTTGAAGCAAATTTTAAAACCGTTTTTCCGGGCCTCAAGAGTAAAAGACCAAATCGGCGAACTCAATGTTGTACCCAATTCAAATCTCCCGGGGTTAAGTTTCGTTGTGTAGTGTATTTGCATTGTTATGTAGCATTCACATTTAAACGATATGGAAATACCTTGAACAAAACGTTTTATTCCCAAAGGGTTTGAATTGGGTACAATTTGAGTTAGCCGACTTGGTATATACCACACACAATTCAATTTAGAAAAAAAAAACCACTCGTTTACTTGAGGCATATTCCCTTAACGGTGCTACGCTCAAAGTTCACTTCATGTCAGCTAGTGTTCTCTCGTCAGACGCTTTTTGGCTTTTGGGTTTGAATTGGGTACAATTTGAGTTAGCCGACTTGGTCTATACCACACACAATTCAATTTAGAAAAAAAAAAACCACTCGTTTACTTGAGGCATATTTGGTGCATAACGGTGCTACGCTCAAAGTTCACTTCATGTCAGCTAGTGTTCTCTCGTCAGACGCTTTTGGCAAATAATATCGGGACCTGAATTCCCTTTGTTACAAGGAATGTCATTCCACCCTCCCGAAACATCCATGTAGGCGCAACCCTCCTTTTTATTAATATTATTGGGCTCTCCATCCATCCATGAGTCATAGTCTATTTTCTTGTCATTTAACCATACCATATCGCCACTTCTGTTTCGCTTCATACCAAGCCATATCCATATTTTATTATTGTTCTTCACTAGGTTCTTGATAAATACATTTTCTTGAGTTGATCTCATGATGGGGAGGAATGCTGACATAGACTGGCATTTTCGTTGACCTTTTTGCATAGTTGAAAACCTTCCAGGAACTACGACGTAATAGCATGAATTCCCAAATTGTTCCCAGCCTTCCGGACACTGAACTAAAAAGAATAAAATATGAGAGCTTACCAAGAGAAAAGAAGGATTGAAGAAATGCGTCTTCCGGCCCGTTGGATGTATGGTTCAGTTTTCAGTGGAATATTTTTAAATGAAACAGGAACCCATCACTCAACTGAAATGTCTGTGTCTCTTATTAGTTATTGTTTTTCAGCGTCTTCCATGTTTTAAAACGGTTTGTCCCGCCAAGTACTCTCAATTCAGCAAAATTAGTATTGGCGTCCAATGTTTCGAAATACGAAACAGGTGCATGCATATTTTATTTTGATTTACATGAAAAATATCAATCGTAATTAAACTGGTTTAAGCAAACGATCATTTCGACTAGGGGTAAATTAGTATGATTACGTGTGGCAGAAAAGAGGTCACGTGAGTAGAACATTGAAAGAACCTTGTGAACTTCGAGTGCACATAGTCTTGACAGTTGTCTAGTTACTTTGAATCGTGGGATCGTTGAGCATTTGACCGTGTTATTCAGATTTTGTGAAGAGATTGTTAATTTTTTTAAAGAGCGGAACTAAACACTTAAACATTTAATGAGGGTACTAGTCATCGGATCCTGTATGACATTAACCCTTTGATTTACACGATTGATCAGTATGTAACTTCTCCTCACAGTTTCAATACACTGTCAGAAGGACTAGTGTTGAGAATGGAAATTATTATCAACCTAGGGGTATTATTTTGACGTAATAATTTATTCTCATTACTAGCTAAAGAAA
>OX421446.1:43737272-43742272 GCA_949126865.1 Montipora capitata | reverse complement strand
CGAAAGTATTTTTATAATCTTTTTATAATCTTCGCACCCTCTTATGTTAATTCTTCGCGCCAAAACCGCTTTAAATGTTGCAATTTGCATGATCTTTTTTATATTTTCCTTGATAATGGAGTCATGAGTACTCCGAAACGACGGACATTTTTACAATAATGATATTATTATTATGATCATCATCATCATCATCATCATCATCATCATCATTATCATCATCATCATGATTATTATTATTATTATTATTATTATTATTATTATTATTATCATCATCATCATTTTTATCGTTATAAGAGAGTGTTAACGCTCCTCCGGTGTTTTTTCAATGCTATACTGAATGTCAGATAGTAATCCATTTAGAATCATCCTTTATTTCAATCACAACCATGCAGTTGGGTTGAAGCTATCCAATTTTTCCACTGTTTTCGTTTACCATAAAATTCCTTCGAAAGCAACGTGGAGGCTGTCTCCCGTTTTCAAATTGTACTGAGTTCGTTAAAAAAGTAAATTGTAGTTTGTTAAAAATGTAAATTATTAAATTAATCGAAAATGGTTAAAACGCAGTTAAAAATTAACTATTTATTTACCTTGCATGCACGTTCTTCGTTCCTGATTTGTAAAAAGGTAATCCCTTGGACAGGTACAGTAGTAGCTTCCTTGGGTGTTGACACATCCATGGCTGCAGCCACCGTTTGCTCTTGAACACTCATCAATGTCTGTCAGTTACATTGCGGGAAAATTGAACTGAGTGGATTGCAATTCCTTTCAAAATCGAACTTGCGCGCAGCCCTGGTAATAGTTGTTTCCCAATTTTTGAAAAGCATCTTTTCCTAAGCAAAACCTAATGCAATAGGTCGCAATGATTTTAAGATAAGAGCCAGTTGACAGCCTTGTTATTGTTATCGACCTAATTTTTGCATGGAACATTGTGTCCAAGCTTCACTTTAATGAATATTTTTTTCAGTAGACTAGCTAAAATCGCTCATAATAATGTCGAAAATGACTACCTTTGCACGTTTTCTTGCCTTCTAATAGCTGAAATCCTTGAGAACATGTGCATTAAAAACTTCCCCGAGTGTCGACACATCCATCACTGCAGCCCCCATTTCTTGTCCTACACTCGTTTACATCTGTAGTAAGACAAAAAAAAAAAAAAATCATGAGACAGAACCAACCCTCACAGCTCTATTTGTTGGAACAGAGATTATTATTATCACTGATAAACGAAAAATAATACTAAACAGCTTAAACCTGTATAAACGGTGTAAAAGAGTTTCTGAAGAATGGTTGGGAGGGGAGGTTCACGATTAAAAGTCCTGATCGAGAAGTAACCTTAAACAACCTTAAATCGCCGAAAAAGAGCTACTTATCCAGGCACGAGGTAAATTTAAAATACTTTTATACTTTTCCTATTTGGAGACCGCTTTAATTCACTTTTTTATTCTTTTGTAAAAAGTTATGTATTGGATTATTACGAGATAAGTTTTGATTTTACTCGGAAATTCTCGGTTTAACTACTTGGGAAAGGATAACCGTCACCATTAACCTATTTCACGGTTAAAAGAAGCTGAAGTCGGCCTTTAAAATGTACTACTTCATTGAAAATAATCTCAAAGAAAACAGCTATATCGAGTACAATCAGACAACGTGTAAATTTTGAAACAGGTATCACTTAACTTTCTCCAGAAAGCCGTAGATCTTCTTATTAAGTAAACTACTTAAGGAAGGAAATTTTAATCTACTTAAAAAAAAAACAGGCAAACTAACAGAGATCTGAAAAGTAGAAAAAAAGGTGATATGAAAAAAAAAATTAATGTCTCGTTGCTAAGAAAGCTGCAAGTAAGCGGCGAAACTATATACCCTATTTCGTACGCCTAGTAGACTAGATGAACAAAGACTTAAGTCGCTGTCCCTACTCATCAAAGTGGACTTCGAAGAGCCTCACTGTGAAAAATCTATAAGTTTGACTTACTCCAACACCATTTTCCGTAGTACAACTTGTAACCGTTGTGACATTCGCAGTAAAAACTTCCAGGCGTGTTGACACATGTGTGCTGGCAGTTACCATTTTTGATAGCGCATTCATCTACATCTGTAAAAATATGAATACCCGGTGGTCACACTTCAGCGAATGGTTTTCACTAGCGACGCAAGCACAAGTAGCTTATGCCAGTAAACACGGACGTCGACTAAGCATAAATATCAACCACGGCATCTACCATGCTCAGACGCTGGGAATATCTGTGTTTCGTTTTCGCACAACGGAAGCGAACGCAAGCACAAACCCATGCATAAGGAAAAGGGAAAAAAATTGATACTTGCGCTTGTGCTTATGCTCGCGTCAACTCCGTTTTCACGGTGAAATAAGCGCTCTTATGCTTGTGCTTGGGCTTGCGTTGCTAGTGAAAACCAGGCTTATAAGCAACGACAACGCCACATAGTAAGTATGTTATTGGTTATAAAAAGAGAAAAGGGTTGTATTGCACGTGCAGCACGCACCTCATTGCATTTATTTGCCCTTTGTTGTAATCTTCAAAACAGCAAGTTTGAATGTGAAATCAGCAAAGGTTAGGTTTTGTCAATAACGCGAGGATACAACAACAAACTATATTCAAGTTCTCTCTTTATCTTATAATAACATAGAGGGCAAAATTACTGAATACTGATTGGTCAATGAAGAGGGCATTTTTTCGTAATTTTGCTTGAAAAGAGGGCAAAATTACTCGCTCACGATTGGTCGAGCGCCAAAAATTCTCGCTCCTGATTGGCTGAACGTACCTCTTCCACATTCAGTTGGTTTCTTCTGTTTGAGCAAAACAACTTCGTCTTCATCGAAGTTTGTCTTTTAATTCGCGCTGCATTCGCCGAAAAGGCATAAAGATTAAGAACTAGCTAGATGATCTGGAATTTGAATTTTTGAGTGACAAGAAGAAGGGCAAAAGATTTTTTTCATGAAAAGCTTAAAACTTGGATCGACTTACATGGCGCCCGTCGTAGCGGGATTGTGTGGTTGTTACTGTTGTTCAGGAATGAAACTCGTATTTTCCTCTCGAGTGGATGTAAATAACAATCATCTATACTCGTTTTGGACGCAAAGAACAAGTTGACTTGCTTGTCTGTTTGTCAGTTGTTTTGCTTCCGAGCGAAGGAGTGTTTTAACTCCGATTAGCTGACTGTTTTTCGAGGTGCCTCAACAGTGTTAAGAAAATTTTGCCCTCTATGTTATTAATAAGTAATCGCAATGGGTCCTCGTAAAATTAAGGATTAATATCACTTGTGTTTTCAGAAGTTGCTGAAATCCTTAATTTTACTCGACCCCATGCGATTACCTATACAAATCGATCGTACCCATCCTGTTACCAGATCGTATTTGGCCCGTATTGCACAACCTGAACAAGATGGAATAATCGCCAAATACTAACAATAGCTCTTAAGTTATATTTTAGAGTGACGTTTTCGATATCCTTGTTTAAACTTTCTAATAATATGTAGTTTAAGGACGAGGTTAATAATTCACAATTGACGGGAACACAGAGATGCAGGGCAGAAACTCGTGTAAAACGAGTACATTCTGTCAAATGTATTTTGCATGTCCAGATATTAAAACTAATTTCTAACAAAGCCAAACCAGAAACACTGCACGATGTTACACTGTATCGAGATTTAGATAGGATTCCGATGCAGCCCTAACACTAGTCCTCTGTATTGTTCTAGACATCTAGATTTAAAAAAGGACAAGAATTGTCCAATTATTGGTGACAGTTATATATCTTTCATTCCGTGCATTTCTGGATAAAAGAGCCAAATTGTGATTTTTATAACAATCTGGATTCTTTTAAACGCATATATATACGACTTCTTAACTCTTACGGTAGTATATCTCCGAAAAAAAAAAAAAAAAATTATGTTAACAATTCTAATTGCTGCCTTTGGCAAAGGATAATAATAATAATAATAATAATAATAATAATAATAATAATAATAATAATATCATCATCATCATCATCATCATCATCATCATCACAGGGCTTGAAATTAACGAAAAAATCCAGTCGCAATTTTGCGGCAAGATATTCGATTTCGCAAAATTTAGTCGCAAAATCGTCGCGCTGCATTTTGTTGTCAGCGCTGTAGCAAAACAAAATATAAGCCCATATTACTTGTGTTGAAAGAAACCGCTGAAAATGGCGAATGATATCGAAAGAAATGAGTTGTGCACGTAACATCGCTTCGAAATTACGCTACAATTACGCCATCTTCAGATTGAAAGAAGACTCAAGGCGAAAAACAAAATAATTTTGTCATTTCTTCATTTCTTTTAGTAAAAAGATCAGCAAAGTGGCAACTCCTAACCCTTTTGTTTCGAAAGAGCGAAGATGAAAACTAGTTGCAAATTTGCGAGTTCTCCAGATATTTTAGTCGCGAAGTGATATAATTCAGTCGCAAATGCGACTGTATTGGTCGCAATTTCAAGCCCTGATGATCATTGTTATCATTAGAAGAGGGCTTTAAAGCTCCTCGAGTGTTGCTGAAAGTCAGATAGTAATCAGATAGTAATCCATTTAGGGTTATCCTTTATTCCAATCGGTGTCTGACATTTGCAGACTGCAGACTGCCTACAAATAGCACTGATAAACAGTATTTAAGTCTAAGCATCCATTTCAAATAGCGCTGATAAACAGTATATCAGTCTAAGAACCCGTTTTAAAACGGTTAGCTTTGAATAATTGTGATTTAGGGTTAGTCTGCAGTCTGCAAATGTCACACACCGTATTTCAATCACAGCGGCGCAGTTGGTTTGAAGCCATTCAAATTTTCCCGACTGTTTTCGTCATACAAAAAAAACTCTTGAAAACAAAGTGGATGCTGCCCCCCTTTTCAATCAAATTTGTAATTCGTTAAAAACGTAGATCACTTAAGTTAATCGGAAATGGTTAAAACGCAGTTAAAAAGTAACCATTTATTTACCTTGCACGCACGTTCTTCGTTCCTGATTCGAT
>OX421446.1:43707272-43732272 GCA_949126865.1 Montipora capitata | reverse complement strand
CGTTATGGGTCAACTCGTCCATATCTTATCCATTAACCGCATTTTATATCTAGACAAGAGATCTGCCCAAGTGGCATAACTCGTTTCAGATTGAATTTGGCAATTCGAGAAACAAGACACTACGCAGTTAGATAAGAGCTTACAATCCAACGCAGCGTATGAAGAGCGCAGTTGGTAACTAAGTACCTTTATTTTGCCATAGAACGAGACAAGCACCACTACTTTCAGGTGTCCTATCGCTGAGAGCACCCCGGCAAGGTTCTATACTGCTGACTCCACATTCAGAACTCCAACAGAAAGCGCTCCCGATAAACCTCTCGACAAGCTAAATGCATTCTTGGGAAGTAGAGATATAAGTCCAGTGAGAAATTTTATGACCAGTCAGTGGGAGGATGCAAGTGAACGAACCAGGCGTCGCCATGTGTGCAATAGGCAGGCCATTACTGCCGCCCTCGATGAAATTGAAATCCCTCTCATGACGTATTTGGAGATTGTTTAACGGTAAACCCGATTTCAGCTAACTCCTGTCACACTTATAAATAGCCAACAGATCGACCCCCTTCCTCTTGGGGTTCTTAGTAATGTTATGTTCTGTGTAAAACATTTCTTTACCCCTTCCTTATCGCCCCCGAAATACTGGGCTCCTCACGGGGGAGTGGCAAATAAAATATTTAGTTATTTGTTCTGTGTCATGATGCTAAGTAGTCGTGATCATCAACTATTAATAGGTGCGCAGGCGTTTGATGACTTGACTATGGCTTTGGAGACGCTGGGGGATGTAAAAGGCATGACGTGGGTGAAAGAACAACCACCGCAACAGTGATTATAAGGTAATGGTTTGTGCTTCAGTGCTGTCAATAGTGTTGTCTAGGATTTGAGATTGCTCTTGCACAGATTCTTTATGGAGTCAGTTTCTGAAAAAAAGAAGTGCAGCTGGCATATTTAGCATTTTGTGGTTGTCAGTGGAGCAACCTCGATCCCAAAGTCTTTCTCTGTTTCAGCAGTTGCCATGTAGCTTTGAAGATGATTCCCGGAGATGGACATACACATGCGCAGTAAGACGGGAAGAGCAAAATTCAGTCATTGCCATTCTCGTCTCCAAAGCCCGCACGCGTTTTAGGCCAGTGAAGGCCACAGGTCCATCGGTTCCAGGCTAATAAAAAACGGATGCTAAGAACTGCTGTGGCTTCCGTAAAAGACGGATACTGCTGACCAAAATCACGGTAGCCTCGGAAACGAGATTGTATCATAATGGAATCGGCTTAATTTAGAGGTCCTTGTTTTACGTCCGACTAGATAAGCGAAACGCGGGCTGTGGGGACGAAATTTGTTTTGGAACACAAAATGAGGCATGCGTATTTCCTGATTATACCATTATTAAAATATCAGTACCCTTTTAAGGATAGGTAACCTGTCTGTAAAAATAAATAATAAGGCAGCCATTTACACATATATTCGGCACTTAAATTTGGACACAAACATAGCTTTTAAAATGGCAAAGTAAAGCTAGCTAACTTAAGGATTCGTAGGTTTTTTGGAATTTCTAATTTGTTTCATTGAAATCATTGTTTGTTGAACAGGTACAGATTTCCAAAGAATCCTGCATGCCTGACCATTGTAGGGCTTACGCCCTTAGCGATCCCAACGATCCTGAGTTTCAGACGAAGTGTAGTCACAAGCATCTTGACATTTGCGATCGCTACGATAATCTCAATACGAGGCTATCTCCCAAATGCCGGCCAACAATGCTGACGTCATCGAGGAGCTGACGTTCTTGACTAACCAAGCGAAACAAGCTATACATGCTATACATGCATGGAAAGCGCACCTTCTGAGGAACGTTAACCAGGATGAAGCACGCACCGATGCACTTGACATGCTAGATGAAACGTCAGTACCTCTAGTTTGGGCCATGAAGTTTCTTTCCAGAAAGTACAGGGAAAGCCAAACCGATTGGTTTGGAAAACGAGGAATCTCGTGGCACATAACAGTGGCGATCCATAGGGCTGAACTCACCAAAAATTCCATACAATGACATTCGTTCACGTATTTCAGAGGTGCAATCAAGACAGTTGCACCGTTCTTTCTATCATGAAGGATGTGGTATCAAAACTGAAGAAAGAGCTCCCACATCTGGAATGTGTGTACTACCATCAAGATAACGCTGGATGTTATCACTGTGGGGCGTCTATCACAGGAGCAAGCCTAATTGGCAAAGACACCGGTGTGTTTGTTCGACGCATGGATTTCTCAGATCCACAAGGTGGCAAAGGCGCTTGCGATCGAAAGGCGGTCTCTTTCAAATCGCATTTGAAAATCTACTTAAATGTCGGCAATAACATCGAGACTGGGCGGGAAATGGTAGCCGTAATGTTGTCTTCTGGCGGAATACCTGGAGTCCATGCAACATTAGCAATCTCTCCATTATTCCCTCGACCAGTAAGTGCGAAACTGGATGGTGTCAGTACTATTTCCAACATCAAGTACACAAAAGATCACTTACGAGTGTGGAGAGCGTACGGGATCGGGCCTGGAAAGGTAGTACCGTTATCCAAAACGGGCATACGAAATGAGATGACGATCCCCGATCTCGAAGAGGACATCACTGAATCTAATCAGCTGTCTGATGCACACTTCATACCAACGAAAGCAAAGCCTTTTCGCCCCCAAACGAGTTTTTCACCACAGCAATGCCAGGAGACAGCAGATGAATTGAACTCTCTGTACTCATGAAAACATATCAGCGTTTCTCAGCCCTTCAACACCACCTGAACTGCGGTAGACATGAGCGTGCGCTTGAACACGAGACCCTATAAGACAAAGCAGCATACGGATATTCAGAAGGGTTACAGGGACAGTCAGGAAGTTTGCCAAGACTTCCACTAGCAGCACGTCCCGACAGTGGAGCACAACCAAGCTTACAGAAGGGCTGGGTCCTGAAATCAAGTCAAGCTCGGAGAACAAAGCGCTTTCCAGATAAACAGAAAAACTACTTGTTCACTAGGTTCTCTATTGGAGAGGTTACCGGCCAGAAAGCTGATGCTGCGTCCGTGGCTAAGGCCATGATGACAGCAAAGGATGTTAACGGAGAGCGGTTGTTTACAAGTTCCGAGTTCCTTACGAGCCAAAAGGTTGCAAGTTACTTCTTGTTCTTCTGCAAGTTGGCTTCCAAACGCACTCTAAAAGACTACGAGCGCGAGGAGGAGGACAGTGATGTAGAGATAGATCAAAGAGAAGCAGCAGAGAATGAGGATGATTTCAGTGGTTTACGAAGCGATATTCTTGAGCAATTAGCAATATCGCATCCCATGTACTATGACCGCTATAACTTGTGTGAATTGATCAAGATCGCGAAGATTTCAAATTTCGCTATACCTGTTCCCCAGGACATTTGCAGGCACTTTGACATTCCTGTAGCTGACATAACAAAGCGAAGAAAGGCCCCGTATGTTGACAGGATTGTGGCTTACTGCAAAGATTGCCCCTGCCATAATGACGCATAAAGTTTGCACATGTTAATTTTGAGACGTTTCAGATAGCTCATCGTTACTATATGTGCTCAGTACAATTCTAAAAAGGTTTTCCTCAGTGACTATGTGCACAGTTGTTACAGTATGTTATATTATTTTGTTAAAAATACCAGGAAGCAAAGTTTTCAAATCGTCTTTTATGACAGAATTGTATACATGTGCGTGCAATAGCACCAATTCTCACGTGAGATCCACAAACAAATGCCCATGAGAAAATAAGCCCATCGATCCTACCCCTCACATATTCTGACACATACGATGATCGCCTGTTGCGATTTTTTTTTTGAGACCAAAGCTCCTCATGCACGGTATAAAATTGGTGTCACGCAATGAAATATGACACGGCACTTAGTCTTTCCTGAAACAATCGTGACAACTGATCAGAATTCGTAGTCTCAAATTTTGATAATTTACTCGTGGAAAGTGGTTCCTTTAAAAAAGTTTTCACTGATGGCCTTGTGCGGATACCTTGCTCTTTACGGACAACAATTCAGAAGAATTTTCGAGCGAATTCTACGTGCTTATCCAATCGTGAACTCGGTCAATTCGAAGAAGACTACTCTGAACGGTTTTCTATCACAGTCGCTACAATCTATTTTCCTTGAATATACCTTTAAACACACAAGAAACTTTGCAAAGACTCTAAGCAAAGGTTAATTTTTTCGTTTTCCTGCTTTATTTTGAAATTACATGAACGTTTTCCATGCGGTGGGAAATAAATCTCTGCGTAAAGAGCATCGCGGCGGGCAATGTCTTCACTCCAAGATGCGGTATTTTAGAAGATTTTCTCCAACTTAACGTCGCCCGTACAAAGCGTAGATAAAATTACCCAAAACGAATTTTATATATGTTTTAGAATATCATCTCATTTGCCTACAGCTGAAACTACAGACAGAATGAGCTTGTGCCACATGGCTAAATTCTTCCTGGCGTTTTAAGGGTAAAATTGTATTCCGCCTAGCCGAAAGTCGTTCTAAATATTGAAATCTCTCTTTTCGAATCGTGGTTAGAATTGAAATTCTCCTGCAAAGTAATTACTTAAGGCCTCCTCGATCTATTTATGCTGAGAGAGTTTAAATAACATTGGCTTTGTTGTCGGTCAGTGCAAAACGCAGACTGCAGACTGCAGACCGTGGGTATAAAAATGCAGACTGAGGTTATAATTTAACTGTTGAAAAAGCCCAAACCCATCAGAAATGCTAACAGTTAAGCCTAATTATTGTTTTAGGCCTAATTAGGCCTAAGGTTAGCATTTCTAAGGGGTTTCGCTTTTTATACAGTTACGTTATAACCTCAGTCTGCATTTTACCCCGGGTCTGAAGTCTGCAGTCTGCGTTTTACACTGCCCGGTTTGTTGTTATGCGCAAGTTTTGGGACCAGCCAATTTTGGTTCTAATATTTAGTGTCTTTGAGGCCGCCGACAGCCGAAATAAATATTCTTATTTTTTTTCGAAATTACTTTGGGATTTCGAAAAACAAAGTACACCTTGTTTGTGGAGACGATGATACCTACCAAAAGACGAAACCTCATTGAAAACTAAATTTTGAGCGTGACCAAGAATTCTTGATTTTGCTCGATATTAGTGGACACTCGCTCTTATAAAGTTCACTATTTATTTACCTTGCATGCACGTTCTTCGTTCCTGATTTGTAAAAAGGTAACTACTTGGACAGGTACAGAAGTAGCTTCCTTGGGTGTTGACACATCCATGGCTGCAGCCGCCGTTTACTCTTGAACACTCATCTGTGTCTGTCAATTATAATGGAAATATTTACGGTGGCCCACAAGTGCACACCGAATTCAAATCACTCACACCGAATTAAAATCATTCACACCGAATTCAAATCACTCACACTGAATTCAAATCACTCACACCGACACGGAATTCAAATCACTCACACCGAAACCGACACCGAATTCAAAACACTCACACCGACACCGAATTCAAATTCGAATTCTCACACCAAATTGAAATCTTCATTTCCTCCGGTCAGCGGTAAGGTGTCGCCTAAACGTGCACAAGTTAGGAAGTCCTGCTCGATTTGCCGCCATATAATTTGTTAGCCATGTTTTGTTCTTTTTGTGGTTTGCAAGCTTCTGAAAATGCCAATTTCTGTTCTAACTGTGGAAAAGGTGAGTCATTGAATCCTAGAGTTGGTTGTACGTGCAGCTTATCTGCTTCGATCTTTATTTGTAAACCCGAATGTAAAGTGTTGGGGCCATGTGGTCGACTTACAACAAGAACAGGGTTGGCCAGTTTTTTTGAGTAAACGGTTCTTATACAGGGATGTTTTAAGTTGGACCAATACAATATTTTTGTGCTGATATATGGCTATAAAGTACACTCGATCGATTTTTAGCTGAGACCTCAAAATCGGTTCTAGAGCTTGTAGCTTCCCTTTGCTGTTTAAAATGTACAATTATTTTGCTGTGGGGTATGAGTTTGCTTGTACATCCCAGGGTGAAGATCTTTATTTAATAAGTATAATCATGGACAAAACTGTCGAGACACTGTTGAGACGACAAACGAATTGGGTAACACTACTCGCATTATCTGCCCGTATTTCATTGCCTTGTGTATTTCAATACCTCCCGTATTTCCAATGATTTTAATTTTAACACAGTCAGGTGAATTTCAAATAACATGAAACAACACTGAACAAGGGGGAGGGGGATAAACTGATTTTTTTGTGTGCTTGTAAGTGGAGGAAGACAAAAAGTGTGCAATATCTCTTTGTCTCAACCAGCTTTGTTCACAATAATTATTGTAGACATAAGCAAGCTACCAAAAAAAAAACAAAAACAGTGTACATACTGCATGTTTGACAGGTGATAATAATTTGTTTTAGTTGTAGGTTTTCTACTCATAGGATTACTAGATAGCTATATTGACTGAAGTTTATTGTTTTAATAGAAATAACCAACGGGAAAGTAAGTTCAAGCGAAACCTCTGGTGGGACTCCCAGTGTTGTACCAGGGCCAAGTAAGCCTGTAACGGAAACTTGTAACCAATCAAAAACCGTCAAATCCTTTGAACAGTTCAAAGCAGCTAAGGGAAAACAGTGGGCATCAAGGGTTAAAGGTGCTAAGAAAAAGGAAGCTAAAACAACCAAAGAACAAGGTGTCCTGATTAACATTGGTTTGCTGGAATGGAAGGAAAAGTTGTGTGCACTAAAACCACTAAGAGGAAAGAAATTAGCCTTGAGAATATCAAAGACAGCTAAGTATTCATTGCTGCGTGAAAAGGCTGAAGAAAAATGGAGAAGTTTCCACAGTAATTTATATGATGATGAACTTTCCTATGAACTGTTATATGAAGATGGACAGAAAGCTCTATTTTTACCTGGTTCCAGTGAATTATTTTCGTTGCAAAGGTACCAAGAAGTGGGGAAGGATTTTAACAAAATAACCCTTTTTCTCTGTTCTAGTGATGACTATCATAGGGCAGAGGACAAAAGTGAATGCAGTGGCAGTGATGATTCTGAAGACGTTGTGACAAAAAAAGTTAAATTCTCGTTGCATTCACCATTGTTACCATGGAGAAGAAGGAATTGACAGTGGAGCCATGGGGAAAAGAATTTTTGACACAAATGATTCAGGGAATTGGCAGCACAATGTTTCCTGAAGGAGGTCCAATGAATTCCACCTACCACATTCAAAATGGAAATTTTAGAGGCTGCGGTCAGATTGCTGCTGTTAGTTTAGCCCAGGGGGGACCTGCACCTTGCTTCCTTGAAGAATGTGTGTACAATTTACTTGTCAATCCAGAAGTTGATGTCAAGAACCTCAGTGCTGAATCCCATCGTACCGCAGCTGACCAATCAATTATAAATCAAATAAGAGAGGATGTGACACCTCATCAAGAGATGATAATTGAGCATGGCTACACTGGCAACATAAATCAGGAACATGTGGACGACATAGTTCAGTCCATTATCATAAGCATCGTCACCAGGCAAGTAGTTATTATGAAAGAATTCATGGAAGGCCTTCATTTGTATGGTCTAGCAAAGATTGTTCTTTCTAACCCAGAAGTGTGCAAGCCCCTGTTTGTAAAAGTAGCTGGTGCACAAAACCAAGTCGATGCAAACTATCTTTTCTCATTGGTGCAGCCTATGTACTCTTCACCAGGGAGTTCACGAAGACAACTTGAGGAAAGCATCATGGATCACCTCCAGGACTTCCTCATTAGCCTTGAGGATGACCAAAATATCACAGGGTATGCATCACCAGTAACTTGGAATTATGAAGATCAAAAAGAGAGTGACCAGCATCCACTCCAGCCTATGAAAAAGTTTGAGACTCCTGAACTGAAACCTTCAGGCATAATGGGATGGCTTACAGGGCAGAAACATCGACCTCTCAATGGTGAAGAATTGGTCATTACTGCAAGTTTTGATCCTGATTGTTTTGCTAATAATCCTAATCATAAGATTTGTTTCCCCAATGTTAGAGCTTGTGCGAGGGAAATAACTTTTCCCAGTGCTCATATGAGTACGTATGAGGAATTTCGTCATGTTTTTACGATAGCTTATTGCAGAGGGCAAGCTTTTGGTAGGCCATAAATATAGTGTAGAGTGCACCAAAATATGTATGGTACACATGTAGAACTTGTATCACCTGATAAATCATGCAAAACCTTATTCGGCATGAGACCATATTTTTATGTGATAATGTTCTGCTTTATAGATAGCAGATAATCAAGCCCAGCAAACCAGTGGCTTTGCCAGTTTGCTATGGGTCTATCCCAACAAACGTTCTTTGAAAGAAAATTGGAAGGAAATGCAAGATACTTTTCTTAATCTTGCTTCTTCTTTTTTGTGATAACATTATGTTTACCCAGGAGATATTCTAACGAAGACAAACACTGAAAAGCAAAAACGTAATGAAAGTAGTAAGTGGTAAAAGTGGTGGCATGCTGCAGGAAACAAATATAATTATTAATATGGTGTATATTAGTGTTAGTAACGTTGTGGCATGACTTTGTGTGTATTTCCTGAGAAGCAAATGACTGTTTTAAATGAGGTCCACTGGTAATAGTTCATATTTTAACATTGTTTCACATTTGGAACTTTCATGTTTAGTTAGCCAATCTGCGTTTTGTTGATATTTCGTGCTTTGAGAGCTTTGGGTGGCACCTGTTCTACATTTTTATGAAACATCAACTTGGGATCTTTCTTTTCTTTTAGTTTTAGACCTGTGTGCATGTACTTGTACTGTTTAACTAAGGTTCCACAGAAAGTCTTGTTAACTGAACATTGGAGTAGAAAACTGAGTTTGTCCCCAAGATTTCTCCTGTAAATGTGCCTAGGGAGAATACGTCTACCGGCTCTCAGTTGTTAAGTATTTGGATAAAGAGTTGTTAAGGAGCACATTTTTGTTTAGCCTCATCATGTAAATAAAACCATAAAAACCCATTTCAAATGTATTAGCCTTTTTGAAGTTTTGAATTCTTCTCTTTTGTAAAACTTCATCAAAAATATGAAATGTTCTTATTAAAGTTACCCTTTGTATTGTTGTAACAAGTCATCCGCTAGTATGTTCCTCCCTCAAAACCTATTCTTAAAGACTGGTAAAGATAAAATCACCAGCTGATTTGTTTTGCAACTAGGGAATGTGAAGTGGGTTACCATTTGTGCTGATATGTCTTCTGACTGGCTACAACCTTTAAGTTTATAATGGAAGCAGCCCAACCTACAAGATTTTCACTACATGTACAAAACACAAGAATAATAATCCTAAGTGCTTCATATCCTGTGCTCTGTTTGTTGGGCAACAAAATAACCACAAATCTGCAACCATCGGTTTTAAATTTCTAGCTATCTGATTGGCTCTCAAACCTCAGTTATTGATATGGAAAATAGCCAGCTATGTTTTTACACTTTCCATCGCTCACCGCTTCATCGCACAGTGTTTACAATTTATAACTCAAAGTCATTACGTAGAAAAGCATTTACATTTGCTCTTACCCGTAAATACTACATACACGGGAACATTTTTCCACAGCATTAACAAGACAATTATGTAAAAGATGTGAAAACGAACAAACTTGTCCAGAAAATAAAAGCAGTTTCGCCATTAATTGGGATTACAATTCAGTAACCTTTTTACACCTTAATGCAGGTTTTTGGAATAATTACTAAGTAAACAAGCCATGAGCTGGTGTAATTAGGGCTACAGGCAAGGGGCTCAGCCCCTAAAAAACTGAAGATATGGATTGAAACCGTCATACAAGTAGCTGTGCACCTATAAGCAAAGGCCCATAGCCACCTCTGCTAAATGAACTTACACTACCCTCAATTTAACAATAATATGATGAAACTCTGAAATTGTCAAGCAGTGACGAAAGCAGCACAGGCTCAATAGATAGGTGGGAAAGTAAAAACAACGGTGAAATAGATTTGATACAGCAATTCACACTGTATCTTCAGAGACAAGCATGCAAATGCTTAACGGTAGTTGATTAATGTACACAGTCCCTGCCCATGACCCCAGCCAAGTTTCAAATCCATACAATAGTCCATTAATATGTCAATTGCTCAAAGTAACAGTTGAATCTTTGATCAGGTTTAAGACATAAAAATGTAATTGCAAGCAAGTATTCCATATTTTTCCCTTTTCACTGTTTGTATCCCTTTCATTCACCTGATAGTCAAGTCAAGATCCTCCTTCAGCAAATTCAATAAGGCGATTGTAAAGAGCCAGTGCTTCCCTCCAATCACCAGGAGGAGTTAATTCTGCAGTATCAACCACATAATTAAAATATTCTTGAAAATCATTATGGCATTCATCAGAAGTAGCATAATTCTCTAAAACAAAGCGGCATTGCTCTTCAGTGACAGGGTGCTTAAAATCTTGAGCTGAATGCAATTCAGGTAGGTGGAAGAGCTAATCTGGTCTACCAGAGACTGTTTCATGCCGTGACTTGCGGATCAAATGGGTATTCCAATGATCCTTCACCGAGTTTAGATCACACTGGATCAGACTAGAAAAACAAAACCACAAACATTCCATTTGGAGATCATTACCAGGTGTAAAAACTGATTGCTCCATTAGATCTTTGAAGAAGTTTATCCACCATGTTGCCCTACTCCGTCGATAAAATGACCACCATGCTTCGATTCTTTGATTATGTGGTGAAGATCCATATATGTGGCTTTCTATGTCAGTCGTAAAGTAGCATTGTGCAGCGGCTAGTAAACCATTTTCGGTTCCACAGTCAGTTCTGACTTTTTCAGGACAGCCTCCATTTTCTCTTACCACAGACAAATATGATCTCGCCACAATAACTGAGTCGTTGTTTGTTCGTGTTACCCTTAACCACAGAACTTTACGACTAAGCCATCGATGCAAGCATGAATAGGAAATCCATAAGGTTTGAGTTTGTCATACCCGTCTGTATGCGAACAAAAGTTTGGACCTGGGTTGACATAGGTGCGCCTTTGTAGTCGGTGTCTACGTCTCATCTCACAACCATCGGGATCCATCTCTCTTAGCAATATTTGAACCGACTGTCTTGAGATAGTAAAACCCTCGCGACGCAATGTATGCCAAACACTTCTATAACCAGATAAACAACCGGGCCCATCAAGCTCTTGCTGTATTCTCGCTCTAACTTCGGTTTCATCAAAATGGGCACTCCTGCGACGCAGACCAATGGACTTGTATCTGTTCTTTAGAGTCCTAAGACTCATTTCTATTCCATGAAACTTGAATAGAAACAAAAGAATAACATCGTACTCGTATCCTTGCTTGAAGTAATATTTTATCAAAAGCTCCTCCTTATTAAGTGCTTTGCCACAAAAGGAGCAGAAGTTGTCACTTGGGGAAATAGTTTCAAAACAAAACTCACAAGTAAGAGCTATTTCGCTTCCCGACGCATAGCCCGCCATATTGCACTCATCTGCTGATGCGCACTATGACATTTGCTGAGCTCAGCCGCTGACCAAACTGTGATTCATTTGGTGTTCAACTTTGATTTGGTGTGAATTTGGTGTGAAGATTTCGATTTGATGTGAAGATTCAAATTCGGTGTGAGTGATTTAAATTCGGTGCCGGTGTGAGTGATTTGAATTCAGTGTCGGTGTGAGTGACTTGAATTCGGTGTCGGTGTGAATGATTTGAATCCGGTGTGAGTGATTTGAATTCGGTGATCACTTGTGGGCCACCGTAAAAAATATTGAACTGAGTGGATTGCAATTGATTCCAAAATCGAGCTTGCGCGTAGCCCTGGTATTGTTTCTCAATTTTTGTGAAGCATCTTTTTCCTAAGCAAGAACTATAATTGCAACAGGTCACAATGATTTTAAGATAAGAGCCAGTTGACAGCCTGCTTATTGTTATCGGTCTAATTTTTGAATGGAACATCGTGCCCATACTTCACTTTAAAGAAGAATTTTTTCCGAGTAGACAAGCTAAAATCGGTCACAATAATGTGGACAGTGACTACCTTTGCACGTTTTCTTGTCTTCTAATAGCTGAAATCCTTGAGAACATGTGCAGTAAAAACTTCCCTGAGTGTCGAAACATGTATCGCTGCAGCCCCCATTTCTTGTCCTACACTCATTTACATCTGTATTAAGACAAAAAATAAAAATAAAAATAAGACAGAACCAACCCTTAAAAAATACAGCTAATTACAGCTCCATTTGTTGGGACAGAGAACATTGTTATCAACATTAACGAAAAAAAACCCTTTATAAACAATTTAAAACTGTAAAAATGGTGTAAAATATATTGTGTTGTCAGCAGATAAGTTTTGATTTAACTCGGAAATGGGAAGGAATAACCGTCGCCATTAAAGTATTTCACGGTTAAAAGAAGCTGAAATTGGTCTTTAAAGTTTGCAACTTTATTTGAAAATAATCTCGAAGAAAACAGTTATGTAGAGTACAATCTGACAACCTGTAACTTTTGAAACAGGGATTACTTAACTTGCTCCAGAGGCTCGTAGATCTTCTTTTCAAGTAAACTACTTAATGAAAACTTAATCCACTTAAAAAAACAAGCAAACAAAGAGAAAACTGAAAAGTAGAAAAAAGGTGACATTTTACTTAAAATTGATGTCTGGTGGCTAAGAAAGCCGCAAGTAAGTGGGAGGACTATCTACCCTATTTATTAAGTCATGCAGATGAACAGACTTTCGTTGTGGGCTTCGAAGAGCCCCATTGTGAAAAATCTGTAAGTTTGACCACAGGGAGCAGAGGAGTCCTATTTGAATCACCGTACATGATCAAACTACATACAAACGATCGTGTTACGGGTGAAATCCGATAATTTTTTCCCACAGACGCATGTCTGACCAGAGGAAACCCGCACAATCTGTTTGTGTAATCGTTTGTAATTTTATAATAGATGTATTGGATTCACCGTTTGCTTCTTCTGTAGCGATATATCGATAAATATATGCATGGACTAACGTCAAATAAACGTTGTATTACCTTACCTAACCCAAATCTCAGAAGTGGTATTTTGAGCGATTTTGAAGATTTCGACTTCGCTGTTTACTGTGCCTCTCAATAGAAGGACGAGGGTGGAAGCTAATTTTTTGAACGGCTCCAGCGTCGGACAATTTTTCCACATAACATCGCATGGCTCCGCTTTCAAATTTCGCAGGAGAATGGCCAAAAGATTCACGCTTCTTCTCGTCTTCTTGTTGGAAAATTTATTCAAACTGCCCGGAGCTACAATGAGCGACAAAAGTGTTGAGACACTTGGCAGTAAAATTCGATTTTCTGCGTCTTGGATACATTTCGTCCCCTTTCCCCCAAAATGTTGATTTTTCTATTTCTTCGACTGCACAGACCACAGCGCCTACACAACATTGAATTGGGGGGCCGGGAGTATCAGAGAATTATCGCTAGATGCAAATAAAATAGAACAAATGCTTAAGTATCGAAAAGCGTCTTTTCCTAAGAGTGTCTCAACTACTTTTGTCGCTCATTGTAGCCTTCGAAGAAGATCAAAATCCCATACCTTCCGAGAGGTCGACACGCGTAACACTTTTCACGTGTGCCAGCCTGCTGATTATCCCTTTCTGATTGGACGCCGTTTGAGGCTGGCACTTGGCTGACACGTGAAAAGTGTTACGCATATCGATCGCTCTGAAGGTATAAGATTTTGGTTTTCTACGAGGGCTAGCTCTGGGCCGTTTAACACCGTCGTTTGTATGTAGTTTGATCACATACGGTGGTTTAAATCAACAGGATCGATTCGCACTGCAATTGTATGGTGACTTTAACTGGAAAAACGGTCAAATAGGACTCCTCTGTTCCCTCTGGTTTGTCTCACTCCAACACCATTTTCCGAAGTTTAAGTTATAACCGTTTTGACATGCGCAGTAAAGGCGTGTTAAAACATCGGTGATGGCAGGCCTCATTTTTCAAAGAGCATTCATTCACATCTGTAGAAACATCAAATATCTTATTGCCCGTGGTGACACTTAAGCGAATGTTATTGATTTAAGGAATGTACATATTTAACAAATAGATTCCATGTTGCCATGCGTCTTTTTAGTAACAGATCACAGATGGTGGCTGGCTATTTTACAAGTACCGGTACCCATAAAGTATATTGCGCATGCCCTAACCGCTATCTCCTTGTTCAGCTGCTCTCGAGTTTCCTCGGCGGGCAGTAGAAAGGCCCTAGGAACAACAACAACACCAACAAACACGTCATTTGTCCATTGTATTTACATTTTTAGTTTCGCTAACAGTGACAAGAAATAAAGATGCTACTGACTTCCTTAAATAACCACAACCGGAACAGGGAATCCATGCTTTAGGGTGCAATGATATTTAGTTTAAGGGTGAGGTAAATAGTTCACTATTCAAGGGAAACACAAATACACAAACACAGACACTCGTGAAAAACGTGCACAAGTGAGGCAGACCGAGGGCACTCACTCACTCACTCCATCGCAATTAATCTTTTCATTTAACTCCTATTAAGCAATAATTCTGCACTTCCCATGCTAATCAAGTTTCACTTTTGTCCCAGATTCGTTATGCACCTATCTTTGGACGGTTTCAGGGGATGGAAGAAAGAACTTGTTTTCGCTCGGTAGGTCCTATTTTAGTCAATAATGGTTTAACACGCATACTTTTTCATTTCGTCTTCAAATAAAATGTACCTTTTTGGAGTTGGAAAATGGAATTCTAATAGTTTAAAGGAGATAGCCTCCGAAAAATGAACATGGACCTCTTAAGAATCGACGAAACAGTAGGTGCGTAGTGACGATAAAATAAAAACCGAATATCAACAATCTCCTTACTTCACTTCGACGGACCGAGGATTTTTCTTGCCACCGGGAGGAAGAATGTAACTACCCTGCGAGCAGAGTCTCTTTCGATATTCCTAGAAAAGTGGGGAAGAGGAGAGTAGACTCTGTTCACCGCCTCCACATTCTTTGATAAGTCAGTCCAGTTTCGACTTGTGAAACATGATCAATCGCCACGCGTCATCAATATTTTGAAATTTACAACAGCGTGGCAATTTTAACTGTTAGAATTCCCATGGGTTTTTCCTATGTGTCGGTTACAGAAACTACAATCTTGGACTAAACTCGTTGGGAAAATGTGACGCTCTAATTTGTCTGTGTGATAAAGAGTAAATTCTTCCTACTTTCCCCCCTCCCCCCATTCCAATGTTGTTTTAAAAAGCGACCAAAGGCTTGCACAGTATTTTGCATCACATTATCAACATTGTTATGGGGAGAAGGGGGGAAGGACCAATATATTTTGTGAGTGCGTGCCAAATGATGCTTAAGCTAGAATTTTTCCTAAGAGTTTTGTCCAAGATTGTAGCATGATACTGGTCACATTGGCATACATGGGGGTGGACGTACAGACGTTCGATGACGTCAGGGCTATAAAACCAATATTTCTAGCGTCGATGGGTTACCATATTTTCTTAACAATGGTGCTGCGCGCGCGTGCGCGGAGCTCCGCTACTACCTGAGCCAGGAGATATGTTCAAGCCGACGTGCTCCTAGTTGTTTTTTAACGTTACTCTTGCCAAAGCGGAAGAAAGTCAACTGAATTGGCCATAAGTTGAACATGTCCGCGTTGTGCATTAGTTCTTTACTATTATCAATCATCAATCGTATTATACTTTGCTACAATGATAAATAACTACTGTTAAGAGATCTTGCTTGGTTTATCATCACGAATACTGGAACCAATAGCTACTTAGAATTTGTTCACCGTTCAATAAAAACTGTTTCCTCCTAAAATTCTTTGATATAAACAGGGTGCGTGCATTATGTTGACAAGGACCATTAACAAAATAGACTGAATTAGGATCAATCAAAAGTGTAGAAAATCTACCAAATGACTAATCACGTCATCCATTACCGTCCACCAGCTGAGATTGGGTCAGTCACAAAGTAACAGTTACTATCATTTAAAACTAATTAATGTGGGCGAGGCTGAAGGGCTATTGACCCGTGGCCCTTGAAGGCGAAGGGTCTAATTGTTTTGGTATCACCCAAATAGTCGGGCAGAAAAGACAATAATAAAGTTAGCAAATGCAAGTTGAAGGAATCTTTATTTGGGAATAAAACGAAAGAAAGCGTCGCACTTTTCGCTACTCGGGGTTTATTACTTATAGTCCTCTCGAGCCTAGCCAATTAAAATGCAGGATTTGAATTTATTTAGTCCACTAGTTGGATGATACCAGCAAAAGATATGCTGAGAGAAAGATGTTGATACGTAAATAAGTTAATGGGCGACCTACCTCTCCTTCTGTAAAAGCGCACGTTAGGCCGACAACAATGAGAAAAATGTTGAAGAACTAAGGCAAAAACAAACAGGATTAGCGCGTTTGTTCAACAATTTCGAAAGAAGCGCTAAACTGAACAGCTTACCTTCATGGCGAACAAATTCGTTTAACGGTAGACTTCACTTACAAAGCACTCAACACGAAACGCCCAGAGCCATGTGAAAGAACTTGAGGGAATTGTCAGTGCAGTGGCACCTCTCTCCATTTATTGCCTTTTTGGAAGCGTGCTGACATGTCATCTTGAATTGCTCAAGCGCGCACTAGGTCTCAGCATGTCGTCTGCCGAGCGGAAATGCTTACCTTTCCCGTTTGCTGAGAAGGATGTTTACCGATATTTCTATGATGTCAGACTCGTTTCAGTCTTTAGGACACTCTGATTTTATTTCGTAGGAAGCTTTTCTTCAATAAAAACCGTTTAAAGACGAGGTTAATCTAAATTTTAAGACCGTACCTAGGCCATGGGTCAATTATTAAGAACGCCGTTGTCTTTCTCATGTTTATAAAAATTGGCTTCGGCTAAAAATCTTCGGTTCAAAACAGAACATTCTAGAGCGTTTTACTTCATCCTTTCCAGGTTAACAACACGTCATTTGTTCTTTCAGAACTGAAGCAGTACAAAAAGGATCAACATGTCTGTTGATATCGACATAATTGCCTACTCTCGGACCGATAACATAACCGCTAGGGAAGTGCCCAATTATATTTTGTCACGCAAGGCACACGCACGACACACGCAATACTGCATGCCTCTGTTGAGCCAGCCAAGAAAGTAATTTACTTCAGATTTTCCGTTATTCACTTGACGGTTTATATCTCATTTTTTATCAGTGCTTGGCTAGAGTTGACGGAAAATTGGACTGCCGCTTGCAGACCTCTCAACCCCAAAAGACCAAAGACCTGGAGATAAAAAAAAACCTGGACCAAAAAAGCTTGGGAAAAAACCTGGAGATTATCGACTGCGGCAACGAGAAGTAAAACCAGTTCATCAAAATAAAATTTTCGTTTCTGGTTATCAATGTGAAATATTATGTGACTGTAGCAACAGACAAATTAACGTTATTTGAAAGATTCGTCAATGAATATTCATCGTTTTCCGCCATTTTGACAAAGTGGATGAAACATATCTACAATCTTGTACAGAATAAAATGGAACAGAAATGCCCCCTGTCCCCCAAATCAAGGATGAAGGTGCGTGAAGGCCAAAACGCGCCATTTTCCCATCACTTATTTTGGGGGAGGGGTGGTCTCAATGTTCCATTTAATTTGTCCAAGATTGCAATCTTGGACAGAATAAAATGGAACAGAAATGCCCCCTGTCCCCCAAATCAAGGATGAAGGTGCGTGAAGGCCAAAACGCGCCATTTTCCCATCACTTATTTTGGGGGAGGGGTGGTCTCAATGTTCCATTTAATTTGTCCAAGATTGCAATCTTGGACAGAATAAAATGGAACAGAAATGCCCCCTGTCCCCCAAATCAAGGATGAAGGTGCGTGAAGGCCAAAACGCGCCATTTTCCCATCACTGATTTTGGGGGAGGGGTGGTCTCAATGTTCCATTTAATTTGTCCAAGATTGTAGATGCGACCACCGGCAGACAACCCTTAGGATACGAGAGCGCGCGACGTCACGTTATTTTGAGACAGTTGTAACGGCCGGTTAAACTGATCAAGGAAAATGTTTCATAAAAACTTCAAATTTCGATGTTTCTTTTCGAAAAGTCATTTTATGGTCAGCAAGATAAATAAAGTTCACTCACCCACTATTTTCTGCGTTGTTTTGAGTGATTTGGTGAATTTTTTAGACGCTTCGATTTCCCCTTCAGATCCGATGGGTCGTCACATACAATATAGACAGACAAGGCTTGCAACTTCCAAGACCAATGAAAACCGTAAACTTGAGAGGTATGCGGTTGAAGCATTGAATTTACATTATTTTTGGTATCTCGAATCAAATGAGACTTGACTGAGACTTGAAACTTTGAACATGATTTCGAGGCTCTGGGGAATAAAAGTAAGGCTTTGTATGTATGCAGGAGCTCCTGATGGGCTCCTGATGTATGAGGTTGTTCCCCGGAGCCTCAGAGGTGATGCCTTCTTCCATTGGGCTATTGGGGCATAATTAACAGGAATAAGCTTGATTTGACCGAGTTGGAAAGCGTAGCTGGCTGGGACTGGGTAATCCCGGTTTCCTGAAACAGGCCCTCACAGCAAATGAGAAACTCAGCTATCATTAGACAGTTGTCCAAGACCTTTGAGGATTTCTCTCGTTCCTGAGATAGATTCGGGGAAGTTCCTTCTTTGTTCGAAAAAGCAACCATGCGGTTGGCACAAATGGTTGAGCATTGGACTGCCGTACGGGAGATTAGGTGTTCGACCCCTGAAAGTTCTTAAATAACTGACGACAGAGAGTGATATCTTTGTAATTTGATCTGCAAATGGATGAATTAGAAAGCGGAGTTCTCGTCTCACAGCCCTTGTACCAGAAATCTGTGAAAGCGTAAAGAAACCTACTTAAAATTCGCAAACGAAGAACTATAAAAGCTTTAATATGTATCCCAAGGTAAGAAAAAAATGGTGGAGATTTTTTTTCCAGGTACGTTTTTCAACCATGCTTTTTCGGTTAACACTAAACGTGTTTTGAGGCAGCTACACTCCTAGTATTGCTATTCAAATAATAATGTATATTTTTTTTTTCATTTCTTTAATTGATATAAAGCCAAAACTGGGTCAAATTAACATTAGAAATTTAGAAGATTTTTAAAGAAATTTAGACTAAATTCAGAAGAAATTTAGGAATTTTATGAGAATTTCTAGAAAGAAATTTAGAACATTTTTTGAGATATTTGTATCTAGGCCTAGTGCTAGATGACTATGGGCATATAAAATCGGAGATTACAGGACGGTTGAAAGTGATATGAAGTGGTTTGCATTCAGGATAAGTGTAAATCCTTTGCAAATTCTGGAATATTATTGGCTAATAAACAATAGAATTTGGTAAGAACCTATCAAAACTTTTGTTTTGAAATGAAACGCTAGCCCTAGATGGCGCAATTTTTCTGCGATTGCGTGATACGCGTGCGTTTCTTTGGCACCGGTCTCGAATTTTTTCATGTATATTATTAGTAAGTAATTACATGATTTTTCTCGTGCAATTTGGAATAAATAAGCTCTTGTAAATTGCACTCGCATGTTTTGCTCGTCTTTGCTCTATACTGATACGCAATGCACCTATCACCGGAAGGGCAGGGAGGGGGGAGGAGGGGGTGGGGATTTTGACATTTTCTAAAAAAAAGAGTCAAATTCCCCACCTCCGTGACAACATAATTGGCCAAAAGTATTAAAATCCCCCACCCTGGGGCGAGTAAAGGTGGCCAAAATAATACCTTTTAGACCTTGCTACACACAATAAGAGTGCAATGTATGCACCACTCACCTTTCGTTCAGACATCTTTCACGAACACTGGAAGTTCATTCGAACGCCTCATGGGTATTTTCCAGGGTGGCGGAGTTATTTCCAAGCATCTTCGTTCTCATGGCTACAGTCAGAGCTACTTCAAGAAAAGAACGGATTCATGGGACCGAAAATAGTAAATACCCTATCAAACAGATTTAACTTGATTGAGGTAAGGCAGGAATACGACTCCATGGTGCTATTGTCAACATATATTTGAATGAAAGAATTCAAACGTTCAGTGCAGGCAATATAGCCAACCATTGTATTTACAATGGCAAACTTTAACTTCAGACATTACTAAACTACGAAACAGCGAAACAAAGCACCAAAACATCATGTATGAACCCATCATACATTGAATACTAACCGAAAAAGATTGGATTTGAGATTAAATATCGTTTTAGGGCTAATCAAGTCTAAAACGTTATTGCTCCAAATTCATTGAGATTTAGATTAGGATTCAGATTGAGATTGAGATTAGGAGCAATAAGGTTTTACGCCTAATTAGGCCTAAAACTATATTTAATATAAAATCCAACCTTTGTCGGTTAGTATTCAATGTATGGTGGGGTCATACATGTTGCTTTGGTGCTTCGTTTCGGTGTTTCAGGGGCACCCAACGACCAATTTGTTGTAAAATGTATTATTATACCCCAGTTAATGAAAAGAAATGTTATTAAGGCATTTTCAGGTGTTTTTCAGTGTTGCTGGGAAAACATTATCTGATCCTTTTTCCCAGCAAGACAGACAAGAAATTTCCCAGCCAGCTAGATAAAATTGGTTGGTTTCCCAGCCAGCTGATCAAATTTATTTCCCAGCCAGGAATTCCGCGCGCTTTCAAATCCCTCGATCCAAAACGACCGAACAAAAGCGACAAAACCGGGACAAAAAAGGTTTTTCCGCAAGCGCAATCACTCTGACCAGCCGTCGTATGTTTGTGACTACTCTCTGGGAGAGGGAAGGGGTTTTTTTATTTTTATTTATATATATATTTTTTTAGTCGTCCTCAATCTTCAGAGTTTCTACAGCCAGCTTGGGTTGAAATGCTAGAGAAAGTCAGTAATTCCCAGGCAAAACTTCTATCAATAACAAAATTTTCCAGCCAGCTCATCGAAACACCTGTATTTTTGCCAGCCAGCAAGATCCCTCTGGGGAACAGATAATGTGAGGAACAGATTCGTTGGGTGCCCCTGGTGTTTCGTTGTTTTTATATCCACTTCAGACCCAGAAATTCTGGAAACGGCGTCTGGTCAAAAGATTGAATTTTATTCTAATCCCTGTCACAATAGGGCTTTAACTCATGCTAACCTCTCAGAGGCACAAACAGAGTCTGTTGAGTCAGAAATTACTGAACTACTGCATGACAAGGGTATAGTGGCTTGTGATCATGGAAATGGCGAGTATATTTCCCCCATCTTTTCTAGTCCTAAAAAAAGATGGAACCCATCGCATGTCTTTATATTAAATCTTAAGTCACTCCATAAAATAATCACACACCATTATTTGAAAATGGACACTGCATGGAACGTTGTATGCCTTATGAAACCAGGTTGGTACACGTATATGGCATCCAATGGTCTCAAGGATGCTTATTACTCAGTCCCCATACACCCGGTTTATAAAAATATCTGACATTTTGCTGGAAGGGGCAGTTGTATGAGTTTTTTTTTTCAAATGGCTTGGCACCATGTCCAAGAAAATTTACCAAATTGTTGAAGCCTGTGCTTTCACAAGACAACAAGGACAAGTCTCAGTCACATACCTAGATGATACTTGGCTTGCAGCAGATGACTATAATGCCTGCGTCAACAATGTTGTAAAAACATTGTTTCTTTTAGATAGACTTGGCTTTGTTGTAAACCTAGGAAAATCTGTTCTAATCCCTACTCAGGAAATTGTATTCCTAGGGTTTATCTTAAATTCAAACCACATGACCATCACACTAACTCCATATGGGGCTCAAACGTTTAATGATGCTTGTCTACAACTATTGATAACACTACAGCTATTGCACCTGTCATTCCTTTGCAAACAGTAGGCTTGTTAAGGAGATAGGGGAATGGTGTATACAGTACAAAGTTTGGCTCCCAGTTACCGGTACACATATTCCTGGGAAATCAAATACTGAAGCTGATAAAGAATCCTGGTTATCAAGGAAGGAAACAGTAGTGTCTTGATAGGTCTCTCTACATGGATGTAATGAATTGATTTGGAATTAGTCTAATATCCACCTGTTTGCCTCTAGACTTAATTTTCAGATTGAGAAATATGTTGCGTGTAGACCTGATCCTGGAGCCTTTTTACCCATTTCCACCTTTCTGCATTATTCCCAGAGCCTTCCGTAACATATACAGTGAGGAAGCAACTGGCATACCAGTTGGTCCCAACTGGCCAACTGAAACTTGGTGGCCACATCTTATGTCCATGTTAATTGATTTTTCCTCTATTGTTACTCATGGAAGGTGTTTTTACCAGCACATGCAGAAATACTGCATCCACTTTGCAAACAACTCCAGCTCCTTGCATGCCACTTGCCGGGGTGGGAAGTTAACCCCGTTTCGGCTACTGAAGCAAATGATATTGATTTTCTTTATACACTGTACAAGGATGGATGTTCTTATAGTACAATTAACGCTGCAAGGAGTGCTCTCTCCACTGTGGTTTTCATACCAGAAGGACACTTATTTGGTCATCATCCTCTCGTAGGTTTATTCAAGTCAAGGCCCACATTGCCTCATTTTCAAGAATTATATGGAACATTGATGATGTGCTACAATGCATAAAATCACTGGGTGATGTTACTTTCCGGGCAACTTTGTCAGACAATTCACAGCCTTAAAATTAGTGATATGAATACAAGCGATGATCGTGTATTGTTTCAGATATCCACGTTACTTAAAACATCTGAACCTGGAAAGCACCAGGAACCACTAGTTTTAAAGTGCGTTATGTGTTGTAAGATGCCTTAAACAATACCTTAAGAAACAGAAGGTGGGCATAATGGTGAGGATCAGTTGTGGCTTAAGCCGTAATGTTAATGTTAAATCGTTTAAACCAGTTCACAAGGACTCGGTTAGTAGATGGATAAAAGTTTTTTCTTTCAAGATCAGGTATAAATATAACTGTTTATGGAACACACGGTACACGTTCTCAGCAGCATGTACTAACAACACGTCATTGTACACTATAATTAAAGGCTGCAGAATGGGCAAGAGGATCTACTTTTCGGAAGTATTACAACAAACACTTAGGTTGTAATGAGAAATCAATTTGGGGAACAATTTGTATCCCACAGTTTTTCTCAATAAAATGTTATATTTTAGCTTACAATTGTTCATTGCCACACTGCTTTAAAGTCTCACGTGAGTTAGTATTGACGTAGAATAATGACGAAATATAATTAGAAAATTAAACGAGGCTTACCTGTAAGGTGAAGTTTGATTAGAATTCCGTGACTCATTGGTCAGGAACGTAGAAGTCACGTCCCCACCCTATAAACTCATTATAAGTGAGTGTTCACCCACCCGACTTCACGTTATGAAGGTACAACTCTCCTCGATTAGCCTGTGCTAAATGCAAGTTGTGTACATAATTAATATATATTTTTTGTAATTAGGGGTTTTTAAATTAATAACCTGTAAATAACCTTGTAATGGTTTCGAGGGCTCTATCCCTCACGTGACTTCTACGTTCCTGACCAATGATTCATAGAATTGCAATCAAACTTCACCTTACAGTTAAGCCTCGTTTAATTTTCCAATTTTACGGTAATCAAATGTCTGTGATGTTACAGACATATGTTACAGATGTGTCGTACAGAAGTTTGCAATACGATGTTTATAATCTTGGTACAAGATTTTTATCCACTTGTTACGCGAACTTCTGGTGGATTCTGTCTTAATAATAATAATAATAATAATAATAATAATAATAATAATAATAATAATAATAATAATAATAATAATAATAATGAACTGTATTTCAAGAGGGTAACGCAAAACAATAAAAACTGTCAAACCCGAGGCCCTCAATTAACAATAGTTGAAAATTGCAATTAAAATATTCACAGAGTAAAATAGTAATAATAATAATAATAATAACTTTATTTCTATAGCGCTCTTATCCTATGTTCAAGGCGCTTTACAATCATGTACATAAACAACATTATCAATAAATGTTTACAAATTTACAATCATATTCTATTATATTTACAATGATTAAAAAAGGAAAAATTAAAATAAAGCAATATATGCAAATCAATAGAAAATTTACTAAACAAGTACGTCTTAGGTTATCTTATTAAAACTCGAGATTACAATGATTAAAAAGGGAAAAATTAAAACTAAAGGAATATATACAAATCTATAGAAACAATGATCTGTTATTACTAAATTTGCTAAACAAGTACGTCTTAAGTGATCTTTTAAAACTCGAAATGTTGTTAGACTTCCGAATTTCATAGGGTATTAGGTTCCATTCTCTTGGTGCATGAACAGCAAATGCTCTGTCTCCATAAGTCTTGGTATACGATCTAGGTTGCATTAAAAGTTCATTACTAACAGACCTCATTGATCTAGTATGAGAACAATAATGCAGTTTCTGAGCTAAATAGCAAGGCGATATCCCATTCAGTGCTTTATACACTAAAAGCAGAATCTTGAAAATAATACGGTATTGAATCGGCAGCCAGTGAAGCTCGCACAAAACAGGTGTGATATGCTGAAACCTACTCATTTGCAACACAACTCTAGCCGCCGTGTTTTGTACATACTGCAATCTTTGTAACTGATATTTAGGCAGGCCATATAATAATGCATTACAATAATCTAGTTTCGATGTGACAAATGCGTGAACAACAACTGCTGCAGATTCTTTAGTGAGATACTTCCTAATTCTAGATAAGTTCCTGAGATGATAAAATGATGAACTACAGATGCTAGACACATGTGCATGAAAAGACATGTGCTCATCAAAGATAACACCAAGACTCCTTGCCGACTGAGAGGCAGCCACGCTCTCATCACCAACACATAGGGACTGAAAGGATGGAGAGGGACGATACTTTGAGTGGATGAGCATGACCTCCGTTTTGTCGTGGTTTAGCTTCAATTCATTAAGATCCATCCAACTACAAATAGCAGAAATGCAGTTCTCGACCCTCGATTTAGTAGCGTCCACATCCGCCGATTTGAATGCAAAATATAACTGAGTATCGTCGGCGTATAGATGATAATCCA
>OX421446.1:43674772-43702272 GCA_949126865.1 Montipora capitata | reverse complement strand
CTGTAATATTTTCTTGCTACTTGATGGTGGCGTAGTTCGACGAAAGCTTGGATTATGGCTTTCGAAAGCAGCTCAAGGCCTCATTCGAATAGCTGATCTATTCTTGTTAAATTTTCAATATCGGATATTGCGTATCTGTCGTTCTGATATAAAGCGATTGGCTCACTCATTCTCGGTTATTAGCTCATATACCGTAATGACTTTATATGGAAAGTGATTGCGTCGGTCGTTTTGTAGAAACTGAGACGGCATCCTGTCGTTCTGTAATTAAGACAGTTCAGAATTTAATAAAAATTGAACATAACAATTATTCCATTCGCCCTTATTGGATATGAGACTGGATATGAGACTGGTTATAGCCAACTGGTTATAGCCAACTCGGCGCTAAGTGCCTTATATAAGCGCCATCTCATATCCAACGTGCGCTCTTGGAATAATTCTTAACTGAAATATTGGACCAGTTGTTTGGCATAACGTTTCTTGATCTCATTCAAAAGGCATTGGTTACCTCACTAATAAGATATGGAATTCGTTACGCTCTCCTATTAATAATAGTCTGGTTGCCTCCATGCCAAATCCAATATTACCAGTACATAGGTTTTTGTGAATTGTCCATATTTTCTTGAATTGGAATCGAGATACTCCCTATTAACCAATCAAACGACAAGGCACAACTCAACCTCGTTTCCAGGGTCTTCATTGTCGATAAAGAGACCCTGGGAACGAGGTTGTGTACAACTGAGTATTGGCCAATCAGCATCAGCAAGTCTTATGGTAGTGAAAACAGCTGCTTGTTTTGATAATAGATAGCTATACAATTAATAAATGTGAGGACTTTTTGCTTAAGGACGTTCGCGCTAATTGTTTGTGCGCAAGGTTACTGCGCAGGTAACGCGACCGTAATATGCCACGCATTACTTCGAGCATTAGTGAAGTTGAGGTTTTAAAACCTTCGCAAAAACCGTGGACGATAAGTCTTGCACAGCGTTGGATCAGAGAAAATCGTGATCAGTCAAAATTGATTAAAAAATATTTATGAAAGTCAAGTAGATTACTGCACGACTGATATTCGCGTTGTTTTATCAGTCGTGCACGAGTCTACTTGACTTTCATAAATATTTTTCAAGCATTAGTTAAAATAACATGGCGACAAATACACCGGGGAAAAAATTCCAGGACGGCAAAAGAATGGCACATTTATTTCCGAATCATCATGAAAGGCTTTAAAGAGAAGTGAGCGGGAGGATGGAAAAGCTCAGCTGGAAAAGGTAGTTGATGGAGTAGTGGCTGAAAGTTTGGAAAACTGGAGGACGAACCGTTGCGTAAATTTAATGGGGCTGTTTTTTTCTTAATGTTTTTATTACCCTACGAACTTAAGTTCAAAATGAATGCATGTTTTTGAAGTTTCCTTTCCTTTACTTTCGTGAAAATAGGGCAGTATTTTAGTCCTCGTCTACTTGAATAGAGCGGACCTGCGTGGAAACAACTAGCGATTAAATTTTACAAAAACCACACTGCAGAAGATGAATGACGGCAATGAAGAGATATTATACAAAACACTAACCAAATGAAGATGACGCCAGCTTAAAACTTGGCTGCTATGCTCGAGGAAGTTTTTTTTTTTTTTCGGTAAAAACCTTTCATCCCTTCAACGATCGATCCTCCCTTTGGTTCCAGTCCTTCCCCGACAGGTCACGCAAAAGCGTGACAAACGAAATTTTCCAAGAGCTTTACAAAATCACATCGATTTTACTCGTTTAGATCATCGGTGACCCCTATTTTTTTAATCATGAATCACTTACTTTACTTACTATCTACAAAATATGATGAAATGAAAAAATTCCCACCGTAAGAAGTTATCTTTTTTTAACATTTTCTTTCCTCGTGCCATCGAATTCCGGTAGTGGTTGCAACGGATAGAGCGTAGGAAAATGCTCTTCGAGGATGAACTCTACTTTTTACGACATCCCTAGCGGCATGCAATTATCTAAAATCCCACTCCTAAAAACCTATGCACGGAAACCTTCACTCTAACAGTTTATTTTTATGATTTTCGATGGATGAGCAGATGAGGCTACATCTCGCAATTATGACCGATTTCTCGAAATTAAGGCAGTTTTCCACTGCCATTTTCTCCGAAACAAAGTCGGGGACCCCCATTTTTTTTTTTTTTTTTCGTTTTTGGAGTAAGTACCTTATGACCTAACTCTAGGCGAGAAATGAAGAAAATCTCATCGTAGGAAGATTTTGGCGCGAACGTCCTTAAAATTAATATTGGACTCAACAGATTCTTCCAAGTACCGAATTTTGGCATATCTCGGGATTTTATCAGCACTGCTCATGTATGAATCAATCATTTCCGAATTGGACAACACGGAGTCCAATTACATTGATCCTGACGGTTGTTCGCTGATTGCCACTCATAGAAAATTACTGATTTTCTCAAGGAAAACTTCTTAATAAAGAAAGCTCAAATAGTGGAACACCACCAGTAGGGACATCTTTGCTTACGTCATTGTTTACATTTTTGCTTCATTTACTCACAGAAGGCATCACGCTATTTACAAATTGACTTTAAAAGGTAAAAGAACTTGTTAAAAGACTTTTAGCTCTGATAACGAGCCAGTTATTAGCCATCAAAAACGGATAAATTCTTGAGGGGCAAAAGCGCTAATGATCCCATACATTCTTTGTTAAATTTCGAATTTTCAAAGCATCATTGCTTAGAGATTATCATGTATGTCGGGTTTTTCAGAGATAGCTTGTCATGCAATGCACATTCAATGTTCAGTACGTTATTTTCGGCTTACTGATTAGGAAACGTAAGCTGTAAGCTAATGAGGCAAAAATGTAAGCAGATTCCCCTGCAAATCAGAGATCATGGTTTCAAGTACCGTTCAAGCCGCGCAGCAACCGCTTACCGATTGGCTCAGTTGCTTGAGCGCTCGGAATACTGTGCGGGAGGTCGCAGGATCAAAACTCCGGCCGGACCAACGCTCAAGGTCTTGAAATGACTGAGGAGAAAGTGCTGCCTTTGTAATGCCATCTGCGCATGATTATATTGTCTAGTTTTTTCGGACAAGGACGATAAACTGTAGGCATTCAAGGTTCAAAACCCCGGCTGAGGGACAAAAAAGAACCCATACACTACTGTGTTGGGGCCTGCCTGTGGTGTATTGTATTCTCTGTTACGCAGACTAACCCTCGGAGGTTGGCCTGTGTAAGGGACCTGTGTCTTATTGTTGACCTTCCATAGGCTTTGTCGCTTAATGCATACATATGAATAAAATAAGAGCCTGAATTTATTAGGCTTTCAATCGGCTTTTGCTAAACAAGCGCTCATAACTGCGATAATCATTTCAATATTTCATATTCTCCTCGTTGTTCAAATATGACTTTCGCATATTATGCACTCCATGTATATATGTCCTCTTTGGGTTTATCATGAACTTACAGTGACCATCTCCCAGTTGGCCTGCGCGGGCCAAGTGATATAGCAAATTCATTGGTAACGCAGAGATCATGGCTTCAAATCTCAAATGTGGGGCTTTTATTTTACTTCTGCCAAACTAGCACTCATGACCAAAATGATTATTTCAAAACCTAATACTGATTCTGACTTCTCAGTAATAGGAGTAATACAGATGCAAGTAGCAACTTCTGGTGCTTACGTTTTTCTGTACCCCTCTTTCTTCTTCCTCTTTTCGACTCACTTTTTAGCTTGCTGCTTTATGAGCCGGTCTTTTGTTTTAATTTTTTTGTTTCTTACACTACTGAAAACGAGCCTGTGTTTTTAGAATTTTCAACGAAGCCTTCTTTATTATGGTTTACTCGAGGGAAATATCACGGTTCCATCATGAGGCTATATTATTACTAAATTAAAGACCCAGGCAACCGGATTCAACATTTGCTTCATCATCCGTTGGATTCTATTGAAAAGCGATGTTGAAACCATTTGTTCTCCCTTTCAACCACGTTGAAACATGTTGAATCGAAGTTTACTCGATGTTGAATGAATTTAAAACGGTTTGCTTCAACAACCATTAAACATTTAAACATTAAACACCAATTAAGAAAACCACAAAGGTTGCTAGGTTAACTGCTGCTTCATGTATTACTATTAAATAACCATTCAACATTTCATTTATTATCGGGAATGTTGAATGAAGTTGATGCCGTTTGCCTGCGCTTTTAACACTGTTGGATATGCGCTTGCGCACAAATCGGTTTCTTAACAACCGCGGCTGCAGCCTGGGATTGAATAAGGCCTCCCGAGAAGCTTTGTTGAATCAAATGCTGATGGTGTGTTGAAACCATTTGCCCACGGCAGCAGTCATCGTCTTTAAACACCGTTCAACAAAATCGAACAGATGTTGAAGCAAATTTTAAAACCTTTTTTCCGGGCCTCAAGAGTAAAAGACCAAATCGGCTAACTCAATGTTGTACCCAATTCCAATATCCCGGGGTTAAGATTCTTTGTGTACTGCATTTGCATTATAATGTAGCATTCACATTTAAACGAAATGGAAATACCTGGAACAAAACGTTTTATTCCCAAAGGCTTTGAAATTGGGTACAATACGACTTGGTCTATACCACACACAATTCAATTTAGTTTAGTTTACTCGAGGCATATTACGTGACGGTGCTATGCCCAAAGTTTCCTTCATGTCAACTGGTGTTCTTACGTCAGACGCTTTTGGCAAATAATTCTGGGACCTAAATTCCCTTGGGAACAAGGAATGTCATTCCATCCTCCCGAATCACCCATATAGGCGCAATCCTCCTTGTCATTATTAGTGGGCTCCTTATCCCTCCACGAGTCATAGCCTATTTTCTTGTCATTTAACCATACCATATTGCCACTTCTGTTTCGCTTCATACCAAGCCATATCCATATTTTATTCTTGTCCTTCACTAGGTTCTTGATAAATTCATTTTCTTCAGCTGATCTGATGATGGGGAGGAATGCTGACATAGACTGGCATTTTCGTTGACCTTTTTGCATAGTTGAAAAACTCCCAGGAACTGTAACGTAATAGCATGAATTCCCAAATTGTTCCCAGCCTTTCGGACACTGAACTAAAAAAAAATATATAAGAGCTTACCAAGAGAAAAGAAGGATTGAGGAAAATGCGTCGTCCGGCCCGCTGGATGTATGATTCATTTTTCCGTAGAATATTTTTAAATGACACAGGAACCCATTAGTCAACTGAAATGTCTTTGTCTCTAGTTAGATACTTTCAGCGCCCTCCATATTTTCAGATTTTTTCAGAGCCCTCCATCTTTTAAAACGGCTTCTCTCACCAAGTACTCTCAATTCAGCAAATATTAGCCTGCAATGTTTCCAAATACGAAACAGGTGCAGACATATTTTATTTTGATTTACAAGGGAAGTGTCAATCGAAATTAAAGTAGTCTAAGAAAACGATCATTCAACTAGGGGTGAATTAGTATGATTACGTGTGGCAGAAAAGTGGTCACGTGAGAAGAACATTGAAAAACCTTACTTTGAATCGTGGGATCGTTTCGCGTGTGGTATTGAGCATTTGACCATCTTATTCAGATTTTGTTAAGAGATTGTTAATTTGTTTAAAGAGCGGAACTAAACACTTAAACATTTAAGGAGGATACTAGCAGTCCTGTTCCGGAACTCCCTCTTACCTCGCCTTTGATTGAAAGTGGGCCTGGAAGCCAGCCGGGAAAAGAGGGAGTCCTGTGTTACTTGCAGGCGCATGGTCGGAATGGTGCCACCCCCCCCCCCCCCCCCCCCCCCCCACCAAAAAAAAAAAAAAAAAAAAAAAAAAAAACGTATTTGGTAAAAGAGTCCTTATTTGGGCATAGTTTATTAGAGTGCTTTTATACTGGAGACATGGCGGATAATGCAAAAGAAAATTATTATGCTAAGCTTCTGGAGGCCACTGATTTCGAATTTAAAAAATGCCACTTTATCTTTGTGCCTAAGGCGGAACAATTGCAAGCTATCCGTGTAGTCATTACCGGTAATGATATTTTCGTTAAAACAGCACTGAACAGCTCATTAAGTATTATCGTCGTAACGCGAGGCCAATTTGTACCGGTCTTCAAACATCGTTTAAAACAAGTACACGTTAAAGTTTATTCACAACAACGAGTTTGACTGAAAATAGAACAAAATAAACAATTATTTACAACTTTTAAAGACAGAAAGAACTAACCACGAAAAACTCAGACTTACCGCTTTTTCCTGAAATAACTGATAGGCCTCTGGACGACGATGATCGCGAGGGAATTTACAATAATAGCAACAACTACTAGCTCTAATAACTCGCAAAAGGAAAAACCTTCGTTTGACCGTTGCCAACGAATTTAAACTATTAGTCTTATTAGCATAATAGCCTGACGCGCGAAAATATCAAATGTCCCAGTGGGCCTCTTAGAGCAGAATTAGCAAGGGAGTTACATTAAGCTAGCATTTGGCAAGTCTGTTTGCTACATTAATATTAATATGTTTGTGATTTTCTTCGATCCGAATCCGATGGCAATTGTAAATCATTCCTTCTCACCGTGAGTCCCTATCGTGGATGATCAGATGGATGACATACGAAAGTATGGAATTTCGTGCCTTTAAACCCAACTGAACAGCTGCGTGATGCTAACGCAGAAAATATCAAATTTTGATTTAATTGCTCTCCCGAGAGCCTTTATAAAGAATCTGTGTGAGATTTAATTGCTCTCCCGAGAGCCTTTATAAAGAATCTGTGTGAGAATAGCTGCTGAAATTGCAAAAAAAAAAAAAAAAAACGTATGCTCAATCCGAGCATGCGCCTGCAAGTAATACAGGACTCTCTCTTTTCCCGCCTTGCGTTTACTTAGGCCCATTTTCAATTCAAGGCGGGGTAAGAGGGAGTCCTGGAACAGGACTAGGGTACTAGCTGTTTGATCTAAGTCGTCGGATCCTAACTGACATTAGCCCTTTGATTTCCACGATTGATCAGTATGTAACTTCTCATCACAGTTTCAATACACTGTGAGAAAGACAAGTGTTGACGACCCCTTGCAAATTGAACGCGGTGTTTTACTTGATCTCACATGATATCATGTCGTTGCAAAGGTTCAAGGAAACTGACTTTCAATTTAAGTTATCTAAGAAGAATGGTGAAACTCACAATGTCTTCATCAGCGCTCCTATTTTCACTCACTGTTCCTTTCTTTTTTGCTGAATTTACAGACCGCAGATTGGTGCAAAACATATTCAGTGGCTGTTGTAAGTCCGTTAGAAGCCCATGACAACGTCAAAGTTAGACGTCTATTAACTCGAACTTTTGACTTAATTTTCATGATAAATGAATGGGATCACATGGTTTTGACGTCGACAAGGTTCGAGTCAAGTACTTACGAGAGTAAATTATATAATTAGATAAGAGTGTTCTTCTGGCATGACTCTCTTTATTGGTTTCCTACTCTCGGAGATTTTTATCATGGCTTTTTAAGCTTCTAACAAAGAAAACGTACAACTGATTTGACTGTTAATTTTCAGTTTCCCGAATAGAAGGGCACATGTCCTTGATTATGTACACTCCAGACTTTCATTCATAGAGTCCTTTCACATTAATACCTCAGCTCAACAAATCTACCTGCTCCCAATTGAGTAAATTCTTAGCTCAGTTAGTATAACATTGCAATGAATTGCATTGCATCCCAGAGGTCATGGGTTCGAATCCCGTTTAAACCACTTGACTGATCTCTTTCAGGTGCCTATAAGGGACAATTGCTAAAATTGTACAGATAAGTGCGAGAATTGAGTTCTCCCTTTACATGTCCTCTAGGACTCGCACTTCAAACTTGATATATACATTTATTTCATTCAGTTAAATATCTGTTGTATTACGTTTCTCACGTCCGTGAACCCATCTGTTAATGTTTTGGATATTTTCTAATGACAATTGCTGATGACATATTTTTTCAAACCGTCCAGAAGTCTAGAACAAGAAACTTTCAAATGTCCCACAAGGGATTTAAGTTGGCTTTGTTCGTCAAATGCTTTTTAGATTGAAAATATTTTCCCTTCCTTTTTAGTCCTCCAAGCGTTTCCTCTTTTAATTAGTTCCACGAAACTAAACCGTAGAGCTTCTTGATTTTGTTTGCTTTTTTTCTTGATCACTTCTATTCCCAAACAGTCATGCTTTCTATGAAGTTTCTGCGTCATCATGTAGCTACAAAGGGACCTTAAGTAATGATCGAGGAACGTCAGCTCTGTTTTAGTTAGCTGGACTAACTAAACCTAACTTTCAATTTTATGGAAATCAATTGTAGTTACGTACTATGCTTTCGCAAAAGTTCATGTTAGAAAAGTTTGAACCCTTTGGGTGGACAGACATAAACCAGCCATGTATCAACCCACCACTAAATTCAAAGCTCTGTACGTCTATACTTGTCTTTCCTTTGCTTGATTGGTAACCCGTTTGTCAACAACAGCCACTCTAGAATGAAACTTAGGGAATCGAGACAAAGATGACTTTTGTGACTTCTCGCATGATATTAATTTCTTTTTATGCAAAGCAAATCCAGCAACCAGACACAACGTAAAAAGCAACCATTGCGCCCTCCAGTCTTGTCTTTTTTCCGAGTTCAACGCTATGTTGAATCTTAGACAGTATTCCATTTAGGATCATCCCCTTGATTTTAATCGCAAACACTTGGGTGGAAGCCGTAATTGTCTCACAAGTCTCATGGGAGCCTCAGAGCCATGTGTGTGTTGATATATCGAACGTGGCCTATTGGAGAAGTGGTTAAAACAAACATTTTTTGTAGCGTTACAGTGAAACTATCTATTTTTTGAGCGCATAACCACAATTCCTTGGGCCTTTGACCACAATCCCTTGCGCTTCGGAGAAAAATATGTTCTCCTCCCGATTAGAAAGCTGCCTCGTTCGTTCGCTTCAGGCTCACTCACTGCAGTAGCAAAAATCTCCCTTTAATTCCACGCACGAACAATCGTTAAATTTCCGCAAGCATAACTGAACATCTCCCTTCCCATCGGCAGCATTTTTACCATCTAGGTAAACTAGTCATACTCGTGATAAACAAATCGGACGACCGCGCGCGTTAGCAATAGTATGATTACAGACCGAATGAACCAGTATCAAAAATACCATAATACTCTTTGTTTGTCCCTCCAAAATTTTGCATAAGCATTGTTCCCAGTTTCTCTTGGGACCATTTTAAGTCCCAAATAAAAACATTGCTCCGACCCATGCGATTTTATTACATATACTAATTAAAAGATATGTTGAATTTCAGATGGTATTCCAGTTAGCATCATCCTTTATCTGTTTATTTCAATCGTAATCTTGCTGTTGGGTAGAACCGACTGTCTCTTTTCCCAACTGTTTTCGTTATACCAAAAAAGCACTCGAAAACAAAGTGGATGCTGCCCCCCTTTTCAATCAAATTTGTAATTCGTTACAAACATAGATCACTTAAGTTAACGCAGTTAAAGAGTAACTATTTGTTTACCTTGCACGCACGTTCTTCGTTCCTGATTCGATAAAAAATAACCGCTTGGACAGGTACAGAAGTAGCTTCCTTGGGTGTTGACACATCCATGACGGCAGCCACCGTTTGCTGTTGAACACTCGTCTATGTCTGTTTTATGATGGAAAAATTGAACTGACCATGAGTGGATTGCAATTGATTTCAAAATTGAGCTTGCGAGCAGCGCAAATGTAAGTTGTTTTCCAATTATTGTGAAGCATCTTTTTCCTAAGCGAGATCTAATGCAACAGGTCGCAAAGATCTTAAGCGCTTAAAATCCGAGGCTGAGATAAGAACCAGTTTCGACCTAATTTTTGCATGGAAAATCGTGCCCATGCTTCACTTTAAAGAAGAATTTTTCTCCGAGTAGACAAGCTAGAATCGCTCATAATAATGTGGACAATGACTACCTTTGCACGTTTTCTTGTCTTCTAATAGCTGTAATCCTTGAGAACATGTGCAGTAAAAGCTTCCCCAAGTGTCGAAACATGTATCGCTGCAGCCCCCATTTCTTGTCCTACACTCGTTTACATCTGTATTAAGACCAAAAAAAATGAGACAGAACCAACCCTCACAGCTCCATTTGTTGGGACAGGGATTATTATTATCAACATAGACAAAAAATACTAATAAACAGCTTAAAACTGTATAAACGGTCTAAAAGAATTTCTGAAGAATGGTTGGGAGGCAAGGTTCACGGTTAAAAGTCCTGATCGAGCAGTAACCTTAAACAATCTTAAATCGCCGAAAAAAAGCTACCTATCCAGGCACGAGGTAATTATAAATTTAAAATACTTTTATACTTTTCCTATTTGGAGACCGCTTTAAATCACTTTTTCAAGCCTTTGTGAAAAGTTATATATTGAGTTACCAGGAGGTAAGTTTTGATTTTACTCGGAAATTCTCGGCTTAACTACTTGGGAAAGGATAACCATTCCATTAAAGCATTTCACGGTTAAAAAAAGCTGAAGTCGGCCTTTAAAATGTGCAACTTCATTTGAAAATAATCTCGAAGGAAAGAGTCATGTAGAGTACAAACAGACAACCTGTAAATTTTGAAACAGGGATCACTTAACTTGCTCCAGAGCGTCTTAGATCTTTTAAAGTAAACTACTTAAGGAAGGAAATTTTAATCCACTTAAGAAAAAAAAAAAAACAAGCAAACAAACAATGAACTCAAAAGTAGAAAAAAAGGTGATATTTAAAAAAAAAATTAATGTCTCCTTGCTAAAACAGCTGCAAGTAAGCGGCGAACCTGTGTACCCTATTTAGTAAGTCTCTTAGATGAACTAAGAGTTAAGTTGCTGTCCCTAATCATCAAAGTGGACGTCGAAGAGCCTCATTGTGAAAAATCTATAAGTTTGACTTACTCCAACACCATTTTCCGTAGTACAACTTGTAACCGCTGTTACATTCGCAGTAAAAGCTTCCAGGTGTGTTGACACATCTGTGATGGCAGTTACCATTGCTGATAGCGCATTCATTTACATCTGTAAAAATATGAATACCCGGTGGTCACACTTCAGCGAATTGTTTTCACTAGCGACGCAAGCACAAGCGCAAGTACAACTAGCTTATGCCAGTGAAAACGAACGTCGACTAAGCATAAAAATCAACCACGCGGCATCTGCCATGCTTAGACGCGGGGAATATCTGGACCGAATGCTTTAATTGGCAAGACGAAGCAAATTCTGTGTTTCGTTTTCACACAACGCAAGCGAACGCAAGCACAAACGCAAGCACAAGGAAAAGGAAAAATTTTGATACTTGTGCTTATGCGTATTCTCGCGTCAACACCCTTTTCACGATGGAATAAGCGCTCTTCAGTGATTGCGCGTGCGCTTGCGTTAGTAGTGAAAACCAGGCTTATTTGCAACGACGACGGTTACTGAAAAGATCCACATAGTCCACATAGTACAGCATGTTTATGGTTATAAAAAGAGAAAAGGGTTGTGCTGCAGGTGCAGCACGCATCTCCGTGCGTTCTTTTCCCTTTGCTGTAATCCTCAAAACAGCAAGTTTAAATGTGAAATCAGCAAATTTTATGTTTTGTCAATAACGCGAGGATACAACAACAAACCATTCAAGTTCTATCTTTATCTGAAAATCGATCGTACCCAAGCTGTTACAGGATCGTGTTTGGCCAGTATTGCACGACCTGAACAAGGTGGAATAATCGCCAAATACTTACATTAGCTCTTAAGTTATATTTTGTTGACGTTTTCGATATCCTTGTTTAAACTTTCTAATAATATGTAGTTTAAGGATGAGGTTAATAATTCACAATTGACGGGAACACAGAGATGCAGGGCAGCAAGGTTGCAGCGTGGTCGAGTGGTTAGGGCGTTGGGTTTGCATGCGGCTGCTCCGGGTTCAAATCCCGTTCTAACCTCTGGTTAGGATTTGTTTCCGGTTGCCCCAGATTCAACTCTACCACGCTTTGTAAATAGCCAACTGGTTGCCTCCTGCCAGTTGGGGTTCTTAATAATGTTTCTGTTAACTTTGAATTGTTTCTTTCACCCGCCTTGTTAACAGTGGAGTGCCTGTAAACTAGCTTGATAGCTAAGTGCACTTCCATTATAAAACTAGCTTGATAGCTAAGTGCACTTCCACTATAAACAAAGCATTTACATTTACATTTTGTACAAACTCGTGTAAAACGCGCACATTCTGTCAAATGTACTTTGCATGTCCAGATATTAAAACTAATTTCTAACAAAGCCAAACCTAGGGTACGATGTTACACTATATCGAGATTTAGATAGGATTCCGATGCAGCCCTAATACTTGTCCTCTGTATTGTTCTAAAAAAGTATTTGCCATCTAGACTTAAAAAAAGGACAAGAATTGCCCAATTACTGGTGACAGTTTTATATCTTCCATTCCGTGCATTTCTGGACAAAAGAGCCAAATTGTGATTTTTATAATCTGGATTCTTTTAAATATATATATATAGCTCTTTGGCATTACAAAGCTTTTGCTTTCATGTTCAAATTGAGCACTCTACTAGGATGAGTCATTGCCGCTAGCAATTGCGCATGCTCACTAGCTCGCTAGTTTGAGCACTCTGGCATGACTTGGATGTACCACATGTGTGGGACATCTGGGGTGGCTTTATTGCTTAACCTCCATCCTAGACATCAGTACTGCACTGATGAGGCCCAGAAGGCCGAAACAGTACTGTCTGCAGTTAGATATAGCTCTTTGGCATTACAAAGCTTTTGCTTTCATGTTCAAATTGAGCACTCTACTAGGATGAGTCATTGCCGCTAGCAATTGCGCATGCTCACTAGCTCGCTAGTTTGAGCACTCTGGCATGACTTGGATGTACCACATGTGTGGGACATCTGGGGTGGCTTTATTGCTTAACCTCCATCCTAGACATCAGCACTGCACTGATGAGGCCCAGAAGGCCGAAACAATACTGTCTGCAGTATATATATATATATATATATATATATATATATATATATATATATATATATATATATATATATATATATATATATATATATATATATATATATATATATACGACTTCTTATCTCTTACGATAGTGTATCTCTGAAAAACAAATGAAAATAATGTTAACAACTCTAATTGCATCCTTTGGCAAATAATAATAATAATAATAATAATAATAATAATAATAATAATCTTTATTTCACTGATTATAAATACATATCAAGTGTTACATAACAGGTAAAAGAACCAGATTGCGCAAAAAACTGCATTATTACATCTATCAGTCACTCATTGCTAAATTATAATTAAAATTAAGTATTAATCAAATAATTTTTGAAACGCTCAGTATTGCAATATAGAAGTGTAGTTTTCACTCGTCTAGACCTAAAAGTAGCCGGATTTATTCTGGGATGTAATTGAAATAAAGAATGATGTTTGTCCTTGCTTAGTTTGTTGACAATATGCTTATTAGACCTCTCTAACCCATTTAAAAAAGGTAACCGGGGAAGAGGTATAATGTGTAGAGGTGATTTCGGGTGGAGATGCTCCATATACTGATACCCCTCCATACACAAGCTAAGGCATCACCTGGGCGATGAATAGTTTGTCGATCTCTAGCTGGTCATAACCTTCCTGAATAAATCCCTTACTGAAAAGGTAATCTTCGGGGCTCAGAAAAATACTACGCACTTCGCAAAAATTTCCTGCGTATTATATTTTTAACTATTCAATAAGGTGTATGTATATGTATATTGAAACTCAGTATTACCCTAGCCACTCTCTCCTTGTTCAACTCCTCACGAGTTTCTACGGCTTTTCTCCATCGAAAGTTTGCAGGGTGGGAGAAAACCCCTAGGAACAACGTCAACGACCTAGGGGCGGATCCAAGGAAAGGAAGGGAGGTGGGGTGGTGATTAGAGTGGCTAGCCATCCCCCAATAAGGCTCCGTTTTGTTTTTCTGAAGTCACTTGCATAGACCTCGTTCATGTTGGCGGCCAAATAAAATCTTCTTTTGTTTTATTGCTAATTAGCCTTTCTAGCCTCGCTACGACGAGCAAATTTCAAAAGAATATTTGTTTCAAATTGAGGGCTGTAGGTCTAATTAACATAAATACAAAAGAATGAAAATGTAATGAAAACAAAGTCAAAATGGCAGCCTAAACTACCTGGACTTTTGTCAGAGTATATAATTCGATTCTTCAATTCACCCCCCCCCCCCCCCTCTCCCTCCCCCCCAAAATATTCCTAGATCCGCCACTGCGACCACTTCATTTGCTCATATTGCATTTGCACTTTTAGTTCAACTCACAGGACAGCCGTAGTTAAGAGAACAATAATTGTTCGGCGTTGTCGTAGTCGTAGCAGTCATTGTTTCTTAGTGCGCGTTCTTTAGGTACGATTCCGGAATAGGAGTAAATGGAATAGACGGTATTCGTGAACTGAATACTATTCCGTTCATTCCGTTGTTCCCGATAGCAGAATGAACGGAATGACCGGACTACGGTTCACTCGGAATAGGCAGAATATGCGTTGATTTGGGAAAGTTTCGGCGGAAAACGATACGCTGTCGGCCGGTCGCCTGCCGGCGGCATGAAAATTGAAAATCGAATGGGATAGCGATTCAGTTTCTACCGCAGGTGCGGATGTACTGGCCTCTGCTCTGTTTCTTTACTGGTGCTAGAACAAAAAGAGCTTTCAGTTTGTGTTATTTTAAATAAATGCCCTTGCCTGGTCAAAAGAAATGAGGTCGGCATTAATTGGTTAGTTCAAAAACCGCGAACCTTTTTAAAATTAAGTCCGGCAACATCAAGAGTTTGGAAGAGCTTGCACTATACAAGCTCTCCGTAATCTTCCCCCTCGAGGTTTTTCGCAAATGAAGCAAACCAAAAATCGAGGAACCGCCAAAAAGCTGGTACTCATGGCCATATTTCAACATTTCGTGTTCCACACGTGAGGGAACCTTTTTTCAGTCGCCATGCCAACGCAACTGGCGCATGCGCAGATACTTTAATTCTCAGGATATTCCGTTTTCATAATTTGCGTTCTTTTGCGAATTTATGTTTTGTATATCCTGTAATTCCTAATCCGGAATGAGAATAGCCAGGATACTCACAAAACAATACACCATTAAACTGCCTAATTAAACTTTCTGATTCTATATATAGTTTAAAGGTGAGGTAAATGAGCTTCCTGTTATCCAGCATTTCTGCGAATATCTGACATTTGTTGCGGGACACTACTAACAAACTGAGTTTCACTGCACCTGTTGTTATGGTTTCTTGATTACTATATTGCCATATGTATTTATTGTGCGGCAAAATAATCCATTGTTTACTTCCTTCCTGTCGAACAGCTATCTGTCATTAGGAATAACACATATCATTAGTATTACAGTAGTGATTGTACCAGGTTTTTGATGTTTTTCTGAAATGAGTTCATAACGCCGACATGGCTTCGAGTTTTTCGTTTCAGAAAAGATTCAAGCACCCGTGAAATAGCCTGAATTCTGGCTGTTCTATGTTTTTCATAGGCCTTGGTGCCTCAAAAACCCTTCAAATCGATGAAGATAGACCAAACCACAAGGAAGTCCATGTCTCATTCTTCGTGCGAATAAAAAAGTGAGATCGGGCCTACGGTTAAAGTCCTTTACAACTTCCATGTTTTTAAACTGAAACAAACTTTTTGTAGCAAATAAGTGTAAGTAATTCCAGTCGGATAGGGTGAAGCAGTTGCTAATATACTGTCGGCACCATTCATCGCCGCTAAGTCTAATTAGTCAATTAATAAACCCTTTGGGCAACTCAGGCATTATTATATTTTCTTCCGTTACAAACATGTAACCAAGCTCACCTCCTTAATAAATACACGGCGATCGTAATGCTTCCCTCGAAAAAGGACGGCGTGACTCAAATCGGTCAATGGACGGTCCCAGAAATAATATAATTGTGAACTGAAATGAAGAAACGCACTATTTCTGAGCTGTGATAAGGTGTCCTTATTTCTGTCAACTGAAGGGGGTCAACGTATTCTCTGGTCCAGAGAATACAGTGCCATGAGTTTCGCTCGTCTCCCTAACCAGAGTATAAAATGCTTAACTCTATCAAGTATAAATAAATAAATAAATAAATAAATAAATAAAAATAAATAAATAAAAATAAATAAACAAACAAACAAATCAAATTAAATAAATTAACAATTAATTAATGATTTATGGACACGAGGGTGTTTTGAAAGTTCTTAAGCCAAGCCATGGGCGTGTTTAATTTGAAAGCTTTCAAAACATCACAAGTGATATTCTATACTCAACAAAATTACTTTATCAGTGTGTTTCCGTAGCAACTTCCCCATTGCACTCCATCCTAGCATTCTTCATTGACCAATCAGAAATGTGACATTCTGGTGAGTATATCATATACTCAACAGAGAGTAGCATTCCTTCGGACTCCTCTTACTTTCTGGTGTAAACGAAACTCATTGACGGAAGTACAAACCTGTCACTCGCTGGTATATTTGTACTCGTTACAAGCGAGTAATTATTTGTTTTTGCATCTTTTCCAAACAGCTGAATCTTGCTGTCGTTTCTTATTTGAGGGAAACCTTTTCTGGTTATTATTTGGACAATGTATCCTGCGTATGTCAAAGAGGTAAAACTGTGATAAAAACATTTATATAGAATTGCACGGGCGCTTAAATACCCCTTACTGAGGGCGCTTTCCATTTGCCAGAACTGGCCGGCCAGATCAATCACTTTCCAAAGAAAATGCAATCATTTGAAGGAACATTTGCATGATATCCCCTCGCATTCTTCTGGAGGAGTATATATGATCGTCGAAGTGTGTTAATTTGAATGTGTTATAGAGTTATTCTTTCCAAATGCCCGGTCTGGCCGGTCAGTTCTGTTAAAGGGAAAGCGCCCTGAGTTGGAGGTCCGTACTGTAAGTTATGGACAGAGTTTTTTCGCGCGAGTCATAAGTCATCGGGAAAACCCGAGGATCCGAGATTTACAGTACGGACCTAGAAACGAGTTTAGTAAGATATTTGGTACATCTCTGAAGTAATAAGGCGCGCGGGAAAGGAAACTAATTTTAGCGGAGCGTTCAAGAGGAACGTTCTTCTGCAACAAATTGGCACGCGTAAACAATTTGAAATACACATAAATCTTCTTTGCTTTTTTGAAATAGTTGCTTGTAACATTCAAACAATTTGACAAGTTTATTTTACTTAAACAACACGAATCAAAGTTTCAAATTTAGCGGGCCCTTCTGTAGAATTAGCCAATCATAGCGCCCGTCGCACTATCTGAAACATATGATGAGAGCATAAAACGGTGATTGTGCTGCATCATTGAGACCACAAGAAATGCTGCAGGTCTCAGGGACCAATGAAAATAGCAGTCTGGAATGTACAGGATTACTCGAGACGCAGTATCCTTAAGGGTATTTCCATACATCACTTGGGGACAACATATGTACTTTGACTGTTTCTTGGCTTAGGTCCTGTAAGAAGCTCATTAAGGGGATCCTCTATCTCCCATACTTGGCCCAGGGCTGAAACCTTTCCCTTGTAGATTTATTTATAGAATGCCTGCCGGCCTTGGGAGATTAAGCACGCCCACTGTTGTCAAAGACAATCAAAACAAAGCTATCTCGGCGTCAAGGAAAATGTGATAATTTTCGAGGGAAAAACCTGTTCCTAAAAATAAATTTACTCAGGAAAGGGTTGAGCCAAGGAATTAGTGGAGATAGACACTCCCTTTGATGGGTTCCTTGTCCTTACCTGTTAGTTCTCATAATACCTTCCAAACGCTCTCGTTAAATTTAGTAGCTTATTCGTGAGGAGAAGGTTGATTAAACACTGGTTGTGAATTTGATTTTACTTTGATTCACGAGCTCGAGTTTTTAATTCCTCGTGTGAAGCGTCATATACGTACTGTAACCCTTAAACACGAAGACACCCTATAAAAGGGGCAGCTTCAAGCTCTGTTTTCGTTCCGATTCATGTAAATAGGCACGGTAGATTATCCAAAAATTGGCTGTCAACAAATGGCATCAAAGAGACGGAAGATATTTCCAGTGCGAGAAAAAGTGACGGAGGATAAATAATAGAAACGAATGACTGATAACATTTCATAACGTATTGCAGACACATTTCCACTAGGTTTTTTATTGCACAAATTAGTTCATAGCTAGCTCTGAACGCGACCTTGGGTTGTTAGAAAAATTATCCTCATGTGCCTTAGGGCTTAGGCACCACTCCTTTTATGGTGCGTCCTCGTGTTTAAGGCCGTGGTTCGACGAAGAGACTGCATCGGACCATATTATTCTAATATTAATTAGTATACAGACCTGTTTTGTTTGGATCTGGTCGGTCTTTTTCCTTTCCTGGGGGTCTTTTAACGTGGCTATTGTCATCTAGTGGATCTGAAGTTGTTCCATAGAGAATAAGAGTCCAGTTGTAGAGGTGAAGATGACCTAAAATGGTTAAAGATATTAATTTGGTAAAAAGTGATCATACGATCAATATTCTAATTATAATTGAAGAAGCGTTGTTATAATCAGTTCACATCTTTATGCAGAGGGTCTGTTAGTTCCCGTTTGGCCTTTTAGCTCAGTCGGTAGAGCGGCGGTGATCTAGCCTGAAGGTCGTAGGTTCAATTCCCACCCTGGTCAGAGTTTTTCTCTATCCTTGTGTAGGCCCATTTCCATTAGTAGGGCTAACGCTCACATGGTTCATATTGGGTTGAAAACTAGCACTTCAAATTACACTCTAATCAGTTAAGTCTGTTCAAATATAAGAGGCTGTCTCTGTAAAAGCGGTCCGGTCGATCTGGTTTGAAAAATAGATTTCGCTCATTTCTTGTGTGTTGCAAGACCTCCATTTGCTTATACGTAAACCACAATCCACTTGATCGGATCTTTTAAATTATTGGAGTTTTGAGGTATTTTTGGTTCACCCGCTCGAACGCTCTTGGCGCCCTATATCGAGGCTTCAATTTCACCCAACTTTGAAGATCAATTTATCACGAACTAACAAAGCCTGTACAAAACAAAAACGATGGCCAGTTACTTCATGTCCTTTGAATAGACAATGGTGACTTTCATTAACAGGGAGCTTTGCACCAACCTCCCACGCAGATAGACCTAACATAACCCTAAATAAACGAAAAAGACATTTAAATGCATTACAGGTCAATTGAAGGGGGAATAAACCCTCTTTTAACGGCTTCAGCTTGGCTTACCTGCGACAGATAAATACTTCATTGTTCGAATTTCGCTCCATGATTTTACAAAAAAAAAGCACGATCTCTGCTGCCCAAGCACTGGATCCCTTAAGGTGCAAATGAAGTTTAGGTATCTAAGTTGCTTTTTCTCTGCCATTATCATTCTTACATCGAAGTTTTTCCTCGGCAAAACGGTGAACATCAGTGAAGATCGCCGCCCTATTTACCTTTTTGGACAACCGCTGACCAACTTCAATTATAGCACTTATGAGGTAAAGTTGACAGCTGGATGGGGAGGAGTGTGTCGGTGAGGATTTTGAATTTCATAGCAATAAGAGTTGTCAAATTTAGAATTCCTCCACACTAAACCTGCACACAATTGCAAAACATCTCGTAAGAGCGCCTCGTCTTACGACCCACTAAACTTTCCCGTCATCGGCGCTAACACACACCCACTCAACTATATCCTACCTATGGGCCTGGCCCGTTCCCTCTGGCACTAATTTACCACGATTGTGGTATTGGCTAAAAGTAAGTTGACGATTCCGTGATGACAAAAGTAAAGGTTTATTTTTTATATGCTGTACCAGGAGATGCTTAGCAATGCTTTTACCGTATAGGCGTGGGCAAATCTCTCGGAGGCTTTGGGAAGCCCCAAAATTACCTTACCGAATGGTTCTTAGCTTTACCCTAATTAGTCATTGTTCCTTCCTTGGGGGGGGGGGGTGGGGTAGGGGTGGGAAGGATGCTTACTTCTAGCGTTCATAACTCTGAAAAGTTGAGCAAACGAACAGCAAATTTTGTGACATTTCCTAAAATTCCATAGGATTTTGACGTGTCAAAATTTAGTTTTTACATGGTTGACATTTTCACGGGAACCGCTTTTTATTTTTTTCTATTTTGGTAGTTTTTTCCTCGTTTCTTTCGTGTTTCAACTTATTTCAGCTGTTTTGTCTTCGTTTACGAATTTTTAAATAAAATGTCGCTTCTTTGCTGACGTTATTGGTAAATATTTGACGACTCCCTCAGACTCAAAACGGCGTATCGTCGACATCATGTGGCAACGGAATCTTTTCCAAAACCGTTCTACGTATGAAGATTCATAAATTCCGTTACTTTCCTAAAATTGAAACCTATGGCAAAGAAAGTGTAGTCAATGTACAAAACAGTGAAACGGGTTCTTCGAATGCTCTTACAGTTATTATTTTTTTGGTAAAAGCCTATTCATGATAATTCCTAAAACAAATGTGGACTGTCAGTAAAATACAGAAAAAGTACGTAATAAATCCGTATTATTTGGAATGCATTTAGATCAGGCGGTCCTTTATTGGTTGCTGAAAAAAATAATAAAGGCATTCTAAACAGTCCTACTTTCTAGACTAAAATGACATCAATTAAAATAAAATCCGGCTCCCGAACGTAAGTCTGAATAACTTCTAAATACATTAGCTGGGTCATGGGCTCCTGGGTTTATCACTTACGAGATGTTTTGCAACTGTGTGCAGGTTTAGCGTGGAGTAATTCTAGATTTGACAACTCTTATTGCAATAAAATTACAAGTCCTCACGGACAGCCTCCTTTCCTCAGTACCTCACAAGTGCTATTATTGAGTTTGGTCAGCGGTTGTCCGAAAAGGTAAATATGGCTGCAATCTTCAGTGATGTTTACCGTTTTGTTCGGAGGAAAAACGTCGATCTAAGAATGATAATAGCAGACAAAAAGCAACTTGGATACCTAAACTTCATTTGCACCTTTAGGGATCCATTGCTTGGGTAGCAGAGATCATCCTTTCTTTGTAAAATCATGAAGCGAAATTCGAGCAATGAAGTATTTATCTGTTACAGGTAAGCCAAGCTGAAGCCGTTCAAAGAGGGTTTATTCCAATTCATTTGACCTGTAATGCATTTAAATGTCTTTTTCGTTTATTTAGGGTTATTTCAGGTCTATCTGCGTGCGAGGTTGGTGCAACGCTCCCTGTTAACGAGTCTTTCAATGCGCAGCCAAAACTTGGAGTTCGCCGAAATTAGGCAAGTTCAGAGAGCTATAAATATTCCATCAATGACGGGCCGCAAGGTTTCTCTCCGTAATGACATTATGTATGGTACTTACTTTCCAGCTGCGTTGGTTTGATTGGAAAAACCCGTCTCACTTTTTCATAAATAGAGTTTGAAGTTGATCGGTGTTCGCGTGTCTGATCAGGCTCTATGATAGGGGTGCCTTTAAAGTCTCGTTAGTAGGTTCATTCAATCTCAATGTTAATGAAAGTCACCATTGTCTGTTCAAAAGACATGAAGTAACTGGCCATCGTTTTTGTTTTGTACAGACTTCGTTAGTTCGTGATAAATTGATCTTCAAAGTTGGGTGAAATTGAAGCCTCGATATAGGGCGCCAAGAGCGTTCGAGCGGGTGAACCAAAAATACCTCAAAACTCCAATAATTTAAAAGATCCGATCAAGTGGATTGTGGTTTTAGTATAAGCACATGAAGGTCTTGCAACACACAAGAAATGAGCGAAATCTATTTTTCAAACCAGATCGACCGGACCGCTTTTACGGAGACAGCCTCATAAGTGCTACACGGCCAACGTTTGCAAAAACGTAATCCTTCCTTTCACTTGTATATGTTCATTGCCGTAACTTTAACATCGTCAGTTCCCACGGCCTGCACTCGTCTGACCTTGTAGATAAGTCGGTAGAGCAACGATGATCTAACCCGAAGGTCGTGGATTCAATTCCCACCCTGGTCAGAGTCTTTCTCTGTCCTTGTGTGGGCCCATTTCTATTAGTAGGGCTAATTCTAACATGGTTCATGTGGGGTTGAGAACTAGCACTTCACATTACACTCTGATAAGTTTAATGTTCGCTGAATCTAGTTTGATGGCTCAGCTTCTAGGAGGCTCTTGAAATGTAAACCCTATCAGAAAGAAATTAATTAGTAGGCCATTCAATCTGGCCGTTTTAGCCTTTTTATTGCACTGAACTCGCCAATTATATATAGAATACAATACGGTGCAACATATAGTGTATAAGCAGCTTTTCTATATCATGTTTAGCTGTATTATAAATCTCCCCATCTTGTGCATGCGCATAAAGCTTATTCTCGCTGAAATTTGGAGAGCGGTGCTATTTCCAGTTTATTTCAATTAAATGCTGTTTGAGCCACGACTAAGGCAGATCTTTCTCTGCATCAATTTTAAGGCTGAAAACTGAGGAGAAGGTGAATATTTAAACAACAAACACTGCTGAATGATCAAGCAATTGGTGTTTCGTTGCTGAGCAAATAAACCTAAGAACGAATTCGGATGACAAAAAAATTGTCAAGTTCATTCAAGACTACCCCGTTCAGAAGAAACAGATTTGATCAACAGTCCTCCTGTAGAGTTGGATACCTGCTGCTACAATTCAAAATACTCAATGAGAGCAGTATGGGCCTGACTCCTTGACAAGTTTCATTGACTGAGCTTAAGCCGAGCTTTTTGCATATCCAGAGGAAAACCGATATCAGTTTTTTCCGTGAAATTTCCTCCTCAGATTGTGATGTTGCCGTAATTTGTACTTTATGTAATCAAACGAGTCAATGTACATGAATTTATTCCATCTGAAAAAGACATACTCTCTGCGTGGTACATTACTTCCGATGGTCGGCTTCAGCACAGCATTACCAGCGTTAGCTTCCACTGCTTCGCGCAAAAATTTCAGTTTCTAGATCACGTTTAAACACTAACACGACTGGAGAACCACAGAGCCCTTCAAACGTATAACTTCCTCTATTTTTTTAAACGCTAAACCACTGTGGAGCCGCGGAACCTCGGAGCCACAAAAACATACACCTTCCTCGTTTTTGTAAACGCTAAAACGACTGTGGAGCTGCGGAGTAAGGACCTTTACCGAGGCGGTCATTTCTTGCTCCTTGTGAGGGCTGTTGTATATGACCTACTTAAGATTCCAGGCAAAAACTTGGTAGATGATTGACTTACTATAATCACAACTAGACGCTCCGTAAAACGTAAACTGGGTTGACTGTGGTACTCTAATCTGATGCCACCAGAAAAAAGACAAGCCAAAAGACAGATGAAGAAAAAAAATAACATAGTTTTAATATATAACTCTGAATCGAGTTCTCATCGAAAGATTAATGAAAATCGTTCTTAAAAACACGAAAATTTCTGCAGCCTCTGACTTTTATGAATAAACCGAAAAGTCATGATATTTTGCAGTCTCTGACTGTTATGATGTTTTGTCAAAGGGAAGAAATTGATCACGTGCTAGGCAACCATAAAGATGCATGTGATCACCTTGTGTCAAATGAACGAACTACGGGGAAACACAGGCAGCCCAAGCTCGGTGTACGATTTATAGAATTTGCATGGGAAAATATATTTTGAGCTTATAAATGCTAAAGTAAGCTGTAAATGTAGAAATAAACTTCACTTACCTCTACACACAGTTGTCCTTGTCTTTTCTGTGCAATCGGAGTGCAAACTGCGTCCGTTTTAGACGGGTTTGTGGCTTACGAATTTTTGCGATGTCGTTAGTTAACAACTAACGACATTAACATCGCATCACTTCACCTCTATAAATCAATATACTAAGGATAAACTAATACAATGCTTGTACCTTGTCACAATCTAATAAACTAAATTTACTACCAAATTTGTTTGTGTGTCGTTTATTCATCTGTTATATTTGAACCTATAATAATTATGTTATTTTAAAAAAAGCTTTCACGTATCCATGGTCCCTTTATATTTAACACATTCAAAGGGTTGAAATATTTTAACCTTCAGTTTTTCTCGTGCCAACTAGTTAGTTACTGTCCTAACTTCAAACTTTCAATTTCGTAATTTCCCCTCATAACTACTAACGACATCGCACAAACTCGTAAGCCAGAAACCCGTTTAAAACGGACACACTTTGCCCTCCGATTGCACGGAAAAGACGAGGACAACTGTAGGTAGAGGTAAGTGAAGTTTATTTCTACATTTACAGCTTACTTTAGCATTTATAAGCTCAATGTATATTTTCCCACACAAAGTCTATAAATCGTACACCGAGCTTGGGCTGACTGTGCCGGAAAGAATGTTAATCGTTCGTCGTTTTCAGAGTAAAACAACGTACCTTTAGCCAAGAAACGTCCGCCTTTGTTTCTTAATTTTGTTGTAATATTTAACTGAATATTTACATTTCATCTGTCGGGTCAGGAAGCCTTCTCTGTCGGGTTCCCGAGAAACGTATCTATTTTGACTTCAGGGTGAGCTATTTACACAATCGCGAGGTTAGGCGGCCATTTAATTGAAAATCTAAATATCTATGAGATACAAAACAAAGAATTTGCGAATTATCGCAAATCACAGTGCTGACAAGCACAAAAGTAGAAGAAATGGTAAAATAATTAAGAAGGTTGTTACTATCTTAATGTTTTTGGGTTAGAGTAAAGGGATACATTGTCACGCAAATGACTTTCATGTCAACAATCTTCGCACTAGCAAGTCGTAGCAATAAATTGGATTAACCAGGAACTTAAAGAAACATTGTTGGCTTCCCAAATAAACTTCATTTACACTACAATGACAAAATCATATGTCAGAGAGAAAAAAATCCTGTCTCCTCGCGTATCACATTTCAACGCACGTATGCAAATTTGTTAACTCATTTTCACCTCGCCCGATTCCCGCGAAATTTTTCTTCTTTCAAATGTTAACAAAAATATTATTTCTCGTCAAGCGTTGCATCTTTTTTGTTCAAATAACCGCTAAAAATAAAGATTTTTAAACGATCTATTCGTAATAACTTTTTCATAATTTAATGTTCTCTGTCAAAATTTGCCCAACATTCAAAACAAAAATAGCAACGCACGCAACAAATTTAGTCGCATTTACCTCTTCGTCGAATTCTCATGCTTAACACAGGAATTTTTAGTTCTACGCAAAAAGTAGGTTCTGGAGGTAATTTTGAGAGTGGAAATCAAGGTTACGGCAGAGAGCAAATACAGACTCACGAGGCACAAGTGGTATATTTAATTAAGTTAACACACCGGCCTGAAAGACGATAACCACATTTTGACGCGAAAATCCTTTACTATTGCAACAAAAACTATCCAGTTAAGCTCGCATATCATAAAACATGATGAATTCATAGAGGCCCCCTTTTCCAGCGAAATTTTTTTTGAAACAAACAACATATTTGCTATTAGAGGCAAAAACCCCTTCCTATTTTATTACGTGCGTGAAGAGACGAAACCCAAATCGTGTCAAATATACGCAATATTGCAACAAAATAAATTTCAGGATCAAAACGTTTCCTTGAAGAACCTTTTCCTTGAATAATGAGGCACAAAATAGACGACAAGCTTTCTTTCAAATAATTCTTGGCTGTCACATACGCAATTACTGTTTTACCTGAAGACTGTGCAGAGTTGATCACAGTTCCACTTAAGGTGTTCGATTCGTTCTCTGTTTTTGTTGAACCCATAAGTTACCAGAGCATTTTCCATTTGGTTCAGTGTTCTACATGGCAGTACACGTCGTAAAAGATTAGAAACACATCTCACTTTGATTTCGGCTCGACGGGCGATAGATTGTTGTCGAAGTCCATTACTCGTCGCTTTTAAGTTTCCAGATATTTAATTTTTACCGCTTGTGTTTTTTGTCCAATTGACTTTCCATTATTGAGCTCCATAAGGGGATATTTTGTTTAAAGATCCACTAGGACGCTATCCGCATTACAAGACTTTCGACGCCATTGCAGGTTAAGTTAAATACTCTACTGTGCCCACCAGAGAAATCTACGCATTTCCACTACCCTCTCGATCCTAAGAAAATACGCGCAGAAGGCTCTATGCACAAAGACACCACTTAGCAGGGGAGTGACAGACAAGACTTTTACCGACACGTTCACACATTGAAATATTTTGTAATGTCATGTGCTGTTTTGAGATACTTTACCTTTTTAAGCTTTGGTAATAAATTCAGTTCAAAGATAACAAAACTAGCCTGCAAGAAGGCTCTTTTGTAGAAAATGGCTCGCGCTCGAAATATAGGGGCTTGGTTACTAGTTCTTTTCGAAACTAGTTGAGGTGGAAGCCCAAAGTGCTTGCTAGAAATACTAGTTCTCAATCTACCTTTTGATGCGAAAAAAACCTTTCATGCATTGATATCGCATCGCTAGTTGTTTACATTTCATTGCATGGCATCTTGTGGCTATTCACTCTTCGTTGGTGGACCCTGCGGCCCGAGAAAAGGCCCCGCGAATAAGGAATGTGTTGCAATCGGCGAGTGTAGCAAAGATATCTACAATCACCTCGTGTATTGCAAAATCAGCGACGACATGCAGTGGACAGTGAATCAAAGCTATTACTTACTCGAGCAGGTAGGTGGTTTCCTTTTAGACATAACAAATCCTCGAGAACGATTTTTTCTTCGGACAATTTTTAAAAAAATAATCGGCATTTTTATTTCAGGCATCTTTGAGACAGAAAGAAAATAACATTGTGCCCACGACATCGAGATTTGTTTGGGACTAGGTGGAGGTTCAATAAGTGGCGATGTTCGATCCCCACTTCTGCGAGGATCGATGCCCACAGGGGAAAATTCAGTCTCAGCCCCAAAGGCTCAATATGGATTGAAAAAGGCCCATTCAGCCTATGTTATGAGCGCCACGAATCTACTTGTACTGGTAGGCTCGCGTAAGTATTAAATTCCAGAGTTTTGAAGCAAGCAACCGTGGACAATCAAGAAGGCTGGTTTGGCCAGCCGAAATATAGTATACCACTAAAATCAAATCTACGGTGTATCGGCTCTTGCTTAAAATATTAAGGATTAAACATTGTTGTTATATTCTGGCTGAATTTATATAAACGATTTTCGTTCATGATAAATTATCCGCAATTAGTTTACGAGGTTACTCTAGGTTGCGTAGTTTCGCTAGCTCTCATGTGCATGCAGGAGAGGCTCGGGGGTGACGCATGGACGGAGAAAGTTGGCACAGAACACTGCTGCTCAAACGTACTTTCCTAACAAAATACCGTTGCCGCCGTAAAAGATGATTTTTGGAGTCTGTTCACAACTGTTTATTTATTTAGTGCTCTGAACACGCGAGTGAACGAGCACGAACCGCGAAGAAACATGTTCTCATTCCTCAGGTCAACCTGTCACTCCTAAACCCTTGTGTGCGCTCGCAAAAACCCATCTTACGCGGGAAAAAACGTCTGTGAAAAGACTTAGTCTTGTTGAGAAAAAAAAGTTAATTGTTATGTAGGGTCGCGCCGGTTTCGTTAAAACAGTTTTGGTGTTGTAAAACCT
>OX421446.1:43667272-43669772 GCA_949126865.1 Montipora capitata | reverse complement strand
TCCAGATCAGAGCTATGACACACAAACTGCAGACATTACACGCTGAACAAGGGACTGACGGGACATAACACTGATCACATCAGTCACACGATCACTTGCATATGTTAGAGCTGGTAGCGATGTTGAGCCTAGAAGTAAATGAAAAGGAAAAAGCGCCTCTGGGCCAGCGAATCCGTGCGGTGCGCATGTTTTTTTTACAAGAAAGGGGACCTTAAGAAAGGGAATAACTACCAGCTGCGTAGGAATCGCGACAATCTTAAAGACACTAACTGTTTCGAGGTTCGGAGCCGGCATGACTGAATGTAATTAAGAGTTTTGTTCACAAACTACTAGCACAAGTAGCAAATTCGTCATGGTTAGAATATAATATTTTCTTTATTGAGAGACTTGTACAAATTTGAGCTATGTGGGATTATATTTATCAGATTAATATTAATCCTAATCGTTTAAGGTACGGCTCAAAGCTAGTTATGGATTATAATAATCTATTACTGGATCTAATATTAGGATTAATATTAATCTTATTAATATTAATCCCACATAAGATTAATAGTAATCCTAATTGATCAAGGCACGACTCAAACCTCAGTAATGGATTATAATAATCTATTACTGGATTATAATAATCATTAGGATTAATATTAATCCGAGTTGTCCTGATATTACAACATACATCATCACAAGTGATTCTTATTCAGTTACAGATAAATTTAAATTCAAAAATACAACTGAACGGACTGGGAACTACCGAAATTGATTGACAGAAAAAGACAAGAAATATGCTAATAGTAGAGATAAAGTTTCTCACCGCCAACATTTTCATTTAATGCTGGCTTTAGATCACGGGTAAACAGAGACTCTTTAATTTTACAATGCATTTCTGATTGATCAGTTGCTAATATTTGAAAATGGTCCCACTTAATTCTATGGTTGGCTGAGATAACATAATCAGCAATTGCAGATTCGTGACAATTTGTAGTTACGGGTTTAAAATGTTCCGTTTTTTTCTGTCACGTAATCGGCGTTTCGTTTTCTCTATATAGAAATCATTGCAATCCCAACAGTTTGCTCTATAAACTACTTTTGACCTGAAAGGAGGAGCTAGTTTATCTTTGTAAGGGAAAAAAGACTTGATTCTTCGGGTGTTCTGAAAAACTATTTTGAGGTTGAAAATACCATAGAATTTGTTTATACAAGACCTCAGCTCTTTTGTGAGGTGTTTGATGTGATGACCTAAGAAAGGTAGAACGATTAGAACTTCTTTTTTCCGAACTGTTTTTGCAAGATCTTGTGGATTATTTTGATGTTTCTCAATGACATTAATCATATGATATTTAACAGTTCCCATAGGGTAGCCATTAAGTAACAAAATCCTGTAGAGGTCATCTAAGGTGTGCTGTAACAATCGGGGTGACGAACAAACTCTAATGCAGCGATAAGCCGAAGTGCAGACTAGGTTTATTTTGTATTTACACGGAGTAAAAGAGTCCCATTTGATATAAAGACCGGTGAATGTCTTCTTTCGATAGATTGATGTTGAGAAGGAGTTGTCACGGTTGCGTTTCATAAGGATATCAAGGAATGGAATTTCATCGTTTTGCTCAAACTCAATTGTGAATTTAATGTTGTTGTGTCTCCCATTCAGGTAATCTAAAAAATCTCAAAGCACCATTTTTGTTCTTGAAAGGAGTAAAGGTATCCTCCACATACCGGAACCAAATAGTAGGCTGACTGATGTTCTTAAAGACCCACTCTGAGGTTAAAAATTATAAGAATAAGGGATATTTGGGAGAAGATATTCCGGGATACCGAGCATCAAACTTGTCATTTTTGAAAACCATAAGATAGGTTCGTTGGTCAATATAGAAAGCGCTAATAATGAAATCGATGCTCACAAATGCGGTTATTTGTATTTTCCATCAAATATTCGCCATATCCACCAATATCAGCCTCTCCACAGAACGAAACGCTCATCAAGATGTTTTACATTATCTAGTACCCAAACATGTTACGCCCTTGACGTCATCAGTGGAAACTGGCATTATAGAGATACAAACTACCGGTATTTACGGGATATTTAGGCGAAACATTAGTGGGATACAGGATTCTCAGACGGACACTTTCAGGATCAAACCTTTCCTGAAGAACCCGTTTTCCGTGAATAATGAAGCACAAAATAGACAACAAGCTTTCCTTCAAATAATGGCTCCATTGTCACATTTCCACTTATTTCTTTTTACCAGAAGACTGTGAAGAGTTGAGTATGAAATAAATGTAAACAGCCAGACAACTTTAAATGCGACTTCAGTAAACACAGATACATTTAAGGCGTTCGATTCCCTCAATGCTCGTTAAACCCATACAGAATTTGCCATTTGGTTTCAGTATTGTACATAACATGACAGTTAGTAGAATATTGGAAGCAAAGCTCACTTTGATATCCAATGGTGAAAGATGCAATTGTTGTCGAAGGACAACAATATTCTAATGTGTCCACCGT
>OX421446.1:43644772-43662272 GCA_949126865.1 Montipora capitata | reverse complement strand
GGCCAATCAATGTCTTATTTTAATAGGCTAACCAGAGTGGCTCACTGTCTTGCAGATTATCCGGAATGGTTGCAGTTTTGCTGGGATTTTGTAAAACCCCCCAGGAATGATGAAATAGTTTTGCAGCATTTTTTTTTCTTGCTTGAAGCAGTGCAAGAATTTTTTTTCTATTTCATTTGTGCTGCATGCATTTTTTTTCTTCTAACAAGCGCTTGCAGGAAATGTTTTTTCAAAATCACCCACCTCCCTCCCCCCTCAAGAGTTAAATGGTCGGCCCCTTATATTGTTGGCTTTTCGAGTCATTTGATTAATGCTTTTAATTCCGTGGTACTTTTTATTTATTGGATACCTCACCGTGCACTTGCACACAAACACATAAAGGGGAAATCTGAGCAGTGGAAAACGAAAAGCATGAAAGACCAATTAAAGAAATACTAAATTATCCCAAAGATGTTCGAGATGGCGGGAAAACCATAAAAAAATATTTTTTTTCGCGACAGGGAATGTTGTATCTTTTCTCAGCCGAGTTGACGTTAAGTGAACATGGCTGAGTTTAAGTTTTCCTTGGCTTTTGCCAGTAAAAAAACAAAAGGATAATCAGCGTTCAATTTTTTGAACGGCAAACGTTGCTCTTGAGAGTGTGAATTCTTGCGGATGTTAGCGTTGTTTGTTAGATTTACAAGGTTCTGAATTTTTCATGTTGTGCAAAAATATAGGACCTTTGAAAATTAGAAATTATTACAGTGCGTTTTTAAATTCCGCTGACGGCTGATATCCCACAGTGTAACCAAATGTCGAAAATAAGATTATTCCTTCGCTTCTTCTTTTACTTGGCTGTAATGGTGAATTATCAATGTGCTTAGAAGGACTCACTTCTCTACTCCTCTCGCGCTGTACGTTTTTCAAAATGTAATGAGCAAGGTTTTCTAAATTTAAAGCCATTAACCTGTCTTCCAGCTTCCATTCCAGCTTTACAACTTTTATATTAAATGTTTCCTTCATATGTATGTTTCGTCCACAGCTTTACGATAGAACAGTGCTTCGTTGATATTTTAATAGCCGGCATTTGTGAGCGAATTGTACCAGCGGTTCAACAATTATATTGTTAAAACGGATGCTTGTCATTAAAATCAACCGATCAGATCTCTCTTAATTTTCCCGGTCTCGGAGATTCCCAATTTTAGAGATTCCCCTTTTTAGAGATTTCCCCTTTCAGAGATTCCCCACTTTAGAGATTCCCCGTTTTAGAGATTTCCCCTTTCAGAGATTCCCCACTTTAGAGATTCCCCCTTTTAGAGATTTCCCCTTTCAGAGATTCCTCACTTTAGAGATTCCCCCTTTTAGAGATTCACTATTTTAGTAATTCTCCCTTTTAGAGATTTCCCTTTTATGAATTCCCTCTTTTAGAGGTTCCCTATTTTAGTAATTCCCTCTTTTAGAGATTCACTATTTTAGAGATTCCCCTTTCCCCATTCCCGTTACTCCATTTTTATTTTCCGATTCCCCATTCCCTGATTTAGAACTAGCCACTCGAGAACTTGACGAAAACTCAAGCGTTTGACCTGAAAATCCTGTTTTTGTTACGCAAACTAGATCTGATTTACATAACAATAGCAAAGGGGTTTGTGATGGAACAAGATCATCGGCATCGTCGCAGTCATTTAATGGGCTTTGTAACTCAACCACAACAGTAAAATTAAATGGTAAAAAAAAAAAAAAAAAACCTTTTCAAAGCAATCGATTAATATAGGAGGAAGCGGGTGAGGGCCAGTGGCAGGTTAAGGCCAGTTGTTAGGGGGCTGTAGCCTTGAGATCCGGTTATCCAGGGTTCAATGAAGACCCGTTCTAACCTCTTATTGCATTTGATGCTTCAATTTCTCGGCCGCAATTGTAAATAGTACTGTGTCTTCACCACTACGCTAAAACGAAGTGCATGCTCAACACAGCACACTTCTTTTAACTATGTACTTTTGTATAATAAGTAAATTGATAACCATAACCAAACCTAATACTAAACTGACCCTATTTTTTCTCTAGGCTTAATTAAGGCTTCAAAAAGTTTCTTCAATTCATCTGAGTGCGTATTTATAACTTAGGTATAATGAAGATCACCAAATTAACCTAGGTAAAAACGGATTCTACCTGAGAACGGATTTTACCGGCAACATATATATGTCATGTCATTTCGCCGGCCTTACCACAGGGTCTCTGTCGCCAAACGCATCTCTACTGTGAGCTGCGGCCATCACGCCAGGGCAGCGTTCTCCATAATACGGTATCGACCCAGCTCTTGTCAAGCCAGATATTCCAATAGTGTAAATACTGTTGATGTAACCATTGTAGGCGCAGCTGTCTTTTGACAGTACCCCGCCATTTCCTGTAGCGAATACGAAAATGTTCCCTTTGCCATGACGTCCCTGAAAGAATTACAACACAAATGCTGTGATTTATGTCGTTTCACGTAAACATTCTTTTGAAAATTCTCTTAATGTTAATAACAGTAACTGGGTTAATCATGGTTGTAGTCGACTTTTCTGCAGCCCGAAATCAACATCGCGTATAGGGTCAACCATGATATGTTGCTTCCGAAATGAAGGGTAGGCATTTAATAGTTGCGAATTTAACGCAACTTTTAATTGACATCCACAGGAATTAAATGAACTAATAAATCAGCGGAAGAGTTTACATTTTTACCCAGAGCACTTCACTTTAACGATTTTAGAATGTACGAAAATTAAAATATTTGAACTCTGGAATGGGCATGGAAGCAGTTAGAGAAGTAACTTCAGCAGTTGAAAGTAAGCCAGTCTTGAACGGGCTTCGAAACCATAATTGTGCGATTGCGCAGCATAGCTCCAGTTTATCAATCGAGCTGGAAGCCAAATGGGAGCTGGTCAAATTAGGCCAGTTTCGTATTCTAACGGTTGAGCTGAGTGGATTGAACATGAAATGGAGGCTAATGCACGGGAATCTTTTCAAATGCAGATTATTTCCCCCGCATTAGCCTCCATTTCATGCTAGATCCAGTCTAACCATGGGAATACGAAACTGGCCAGATAAGTTAATAATTTTAGATTGTATGAAATAGGCCACGTTCCATAGATCAATATTCACACATGGCTACAAGGCTTTATGGATAAATTTGAATATTCTTTTGCTTAGAAATGTCCCCTGAGACTTGTGCGACAAAGAGAACAAATTGAAATTTGACCATAAAGCGTCGTAGCCATATCTGAATATTGATATATCGAACTGGGCCTATTTCACTGATATACTTGATTTCCGGAATAAATATGACATGAACGTTAGAAAGCTTGGAATGATTTCAGGCTTGCAAGTGAACGTTTAAGTTGCACATCTGGCTACGATGTCCTTTCTAAATTTCATTTCACTTTAATTTATAGTTCGTCTTATGTTGGCTAACCTTTTACGTCAATCACAATAAAAGAGAGAACAACCTGGGCTCAATTTGCTCACTTTGTTAAACTGCTTACATCGCATCAATAAAGGTTTCCTTAAGTAATTAATGGCTCTTTACTTGAGCAGAGTTTAACTGTATGACGCATGCTAGGTACATAACTATTTGACAGCAATAGACCATATTCGTATTCTCAGTATTGGACTGGACCTAGTTCAATGGAGGCTAATGCGGGCGAATATATCAAAAGGTATTTGCATTTGAAAAGATTCCCCCACATTAGCCTCCACGGCAAGCTAGTTCCAGTCTAATACCGAGAATATGAATATGGTCTATTGAACTCGAACGACCTATATCCTACTTTTTCCGCTCCTTCTTGCAGGGAGAATTGTGTCATATTTCCAGGTCCTTTCACTTCAAATCCGCGATCTTCTGGTCCCCAGCTGTTAGAGTAAATATCAATATAGTTTCTGTTAAACTTCAGGGCCTCTGCCTCCTTGTGATCTGTGGCCATTTTCGTCGTATAAAGACGGATGCCTGCAAATATTTAAGCCAGTCAGAAATTGAATGTTACCTCCGGACTGAGACTTTATGGGATTCACCCTTTAGTATACTCTTTAGACGCAAGATTAGATGTTTTCTGATTGCACCGTGATGCGCGTAAACCGGCGGCGCTCTTGAGGCAAAAGCCACGTGGCGCGTGACCCGCAAAGAAATGCCAGTTGAACAAACGTATCAAAATAGGTTTAATAAGAGCGGCAAATCTCCGAAAAGAGTTAACAAATCGAAAGTTGCACCTCGTGAGTCCAAACCATTTTGACCACTGTGATGAAGAATATCATTGTCGATAAGAGTACAGACAACGCTGAACCCCTTTCGATTTGTTTTTTATCACAGTATTCAACACAAAGAAAGAGCAAGCGTTGTCTATAACCTTCTCGCAATATGATTGGTTTATTTCCCAAAATGGGCATTCCTGATTGACTTTTACATTGTGTGACAAATTGACGCGATCATGACGCATATAGCATTGTCTAGAATCTTATCGACAACGGCAAATTAGCCAATCAGATTGCGAGATTACAAGCAATTGTGGTAAAAAATCATATATACCATCTGCACGATCTGTTTCACCCCAAAACAGAAGCCTATGGCTACGACTGATACGGGAATTTTATTGTAATAATGATCAAGGGTCCTACCTCCAATACTTGCATTGTACGCCAAGCCGATACCGCATATTTTATTACCGGCCTCAGCAGCGATCACACCAGCACACTTTGTACCATGTCTAAGAAAGAAATAAGAAAACATCACGTTTAAGTGTAATGGCTATGTCAAAAGAAATCGGCTAACAGATAGCTTTATGCAAAAAAATTCAGTGGTCAAAACTATGCTTAACTTCTTAACTATATTTTCATTCTTGGACAAAAAAAAACCGATTGTCTTTTATCAGTTGACTGACACTTTACCTGATAAAGGGTTCACTTTTTCAAATTTTATTTTTAGCGGCGTCCTTCTCTTTGAGTCTTCGGAGGAAGTCCAGCGTTTAACTTATAGACCCAGGGGTTGAGAAGCGTTTAGATATGAAGGGTAGAGGACTCGTTCGTAGAGATTGCCCCATGTCTTTGTAAAATCTCTAGAGAATCTACAGTCTACCTGTCAGAGACTGACTAGGTTTTGCTTCCCTTTTTTCAGCCTTTTATGTTGAGATTGAATTCTTAGCATAGGTTCTGTTTTTCTACTCTATAGAAATTCAAGTTGTACGTCATACAATCGGAAAAGACGCATTTGGTCGACGGAGAATATTATCTCTTTGCATATGTCCTACAACACACGCCGGGAAAGAGACAATTAAAAATCTACGGTAGAAAATGAATCATTAAGAATGCAATAAAAATAAAATATCCTTGACATTCAGCAGGCTTTTATTTACTAGAAAGCCAAAACCTTTCTTCCCTTACCCTGAAAAAGAATGTTTGTCCTTTGACCACGGCTCGGGGCTGTCATCACCGTCGATAAAATCAAAACTGGCATTTTTGTCCTGTCAAGAGATCGCATGAAGTCATTGAAAATGCTTAAGCTAATGCTAAGGATTTTTCAACTAAGTACTTGTTGACGGTGTCGGTGAAGCCTTTGCATTGTCTACATCCAAAAACGTATCATCGTTTATAATCCGTTATACTTCGTTATGATGTGAACATGAAGAGCCTTGAGCTGGAATTTTAGACTGATGGTCCGGGAGGCACTTAAGTCACCTGCCGGGTATAATCGAGATCAACTGGAGAAAAAAAAAACTTTTCGCGCTATTTTATGGCACTACAAACAGGAGTTCCCCTGGATTAAATGCCTTGTTTCTTATACAGCTTAAGCTTAAGAAATGTACAAAAAATTTGCAGTGTCCGATTATAAATTTATTCCTTTTGTTTGACATGTATAAGAGTCTAATTAGCAATAACTCACCGAAGTGGAGGTAAAGACCATCATCTTTCACCGTCACTGAGGTGAATATTTGATTTAGTATACACGACATAAGTTGAATAATCAGCCTACTGAAAATTTGCTTTAATTCTTACAATTCTAACTCGATTTTTTATAACTTTATTTGAAATGGAAAAGATAAAGTCAAGCGCTGTGCATTCATTTCAGATATTGATAAAGGCGGACTGAAGATGCTGGATATCCGGCATTATTATTCAACACATTGTGACAATGTCCAAATATGGTCATAGAGCGCTCAATATTCGTCGTGCATACTCAACGTATCTCGTATACTCTCCCCGAGAAAAAATGATAGTTTTTCCAGCTTTTTTCCCATTAAACGTAGAAAAAGACTGTGCTTTTTCGTCAATGTGTTGAATAATAAAACAATTATCCTGCTCAATCTTGCGGAATATCGCCAGATTTTAGCCCATTCGGCATACGGGCTCGTCGGCTATCACTGAGGCGATATTCCGCGCGATTTCGCAGGATAATTGTTAACTACTCACCTCCGAGCAATTCGAGCGCAATTTGCGCCCAAAAGTGTTGTAAGCTTCGCAGGAATAACTGAATTAAAATTATAATTTAGTGCTATATTATCTCACTGTTTTAGTATATACTCGTTAAACAACTATTCACCTAAGTGTCGATAGCTAGTGGTGGATATTTACCACGCTGCTTCGCGGCTCGGTAAATATCCACCCCCACTTCGGTGAATAGTTGTTAATTGCTGCAAAGCGTGTCATTTGTTTAAAAAAAGTTCTTAGAAGACTACCGAGTACTTGGAAATCATTTTTAAATAGTTGTATTTTACGAGTTGGTGGGAGTCTAGTTCTGCATGCAATTTTGACATCGTTAAATCAAAAACTGAGTTCTCGTAATGAGGTAATATTAAAAAGAATTCTTTGATTTATGCATGGTCACGTTTAAAGAGTAATACGCCTGTCACTTCTAATGATGTTATGAACGAAATAATTTGAAACAATAGATTTATTTGTATCAATAAAACGTCTGTCTATAGAAATGATCTATTTAACTTAGGAACCGTAAAGGTGGGTGACCTTGTTACAGACGAAGTACTTAAGTACTTAAGTGTACTTGAAGAGTTTGAAGTGAACTTGAGACGAACTTGTATGTGAACGGGTCTTGTTTCACTTGACTGATCGTACTTAGTCACCACAGAAACCTAAAAACATCAAAGTTCAGAAGTGAACTCTCAAGATTTTTCTTGGGAGTGCACTTACCGAATCTGTTACACTCAATAAGGAAAGTCCGTTTTTATCTGCTTTAATTCGTGCAAACTAATCCAAACATCAAAACATTTTCTCTCTCCTCCGCACACGGGATTCTCTCATCCCATAATGGTCTGCATCGGGCTTGGCCCAGTCTCTTGCGTCCTACTCGTTACACACTCCCCCTCCAACCGAAATGTCGTCCCGACATTTACATGAGTTACGCTAACTTGCTAACAATAACAACTGCGGTACAAAAAGTCTAATTCTGGTTTGCCCTAGTGGCCGCTGTAGAGATACTGAGCTGTCCTAGACAGTGGTCGCTTTCAAAACCTGCTTGTACTCCATCTGTAATAGCTGTACATGGTACACGATTCCTACAATTTATGCATCCTTTTAGAAATTAGTTCAGTTCCCTTTTCTCCGCAATGAAATCCTCCTAGTCTAGGCGGTCATGACCAAGTCCTTTACTAGCACGATTCGGGTGTTAACCCACAGTGGGCTATCAGCAAGGTGCGCCTAAAACTGGTTTATCCATACAGGCTGTGGTACTACATTCGGTAACTGCGACTGGTATGGTGGGTATCATTGGACGTGTGGGTTACAACTGAGTAATAGCCATCCGGCCAAGACGGGTGGCGACACTACCTGCGGGACTTGGATTGTGTCTACCACGGGATTGAGACGCTGATATTCCGGTATTCCCATTTGATTGTAAGTAAACGTCAGGTGTGGTCTTCTGTCTTTCCTTGGCCGTGTGCTATCCTCTGGGTCTTCCTCAGTGTCCGAGTCCTCACTTTCCGGAGCGGTGTTCCCTGTTTCGGATAGGCTGGCGTATTTTGCTGCTTGTGGGCCAGCGTCCACACTCGGTTCCCCCTGGCTCTCGGCGAGGGCATCTGTCGTGTCCTCAGAAGCCGCAAGATCACGCTGTTCCTCTATGTCGATAGGCGGCATGGCCATTTCAGCTACAGGGGCGGGGTCAGAGACAGCAGGAGGGTACGGTATGGCTATACCATATTCATCGTCCGAACTTTCTCCGTTGTCGCTGGTGGGAGATGGTATGGCGAGGGTAGGCTGGGACGTTTTGTGAGCCACCCTCTTGCAGGTCGGCAGATCCAATGGTAAGCCATCACAAGGGAGAAGCAAATCACGGGGCTTGAAGCTTTCTTGTCATAGCAGGCTTTACTTCTGATGGATCATTTCACAACTTGTCTGGAGGCTAGGGCGTATCCTTCTTGCATATCTCTTTTCCACTTCTTCACATAGTCCGGGTAATTGACCGTCTGCTCTTCGTTGCCCAGATCAAACATCAGGTCAACTGGTAAGCGAGGAGAACGTCCAAACATTAGTTGAAATGGAGAAAAGCCAGTGCATTCATGCCTTGTGCAATTGTATGTAGCGTGAATGAGTTTGTTCAAGGAGTCTTTCCAATTTTTTTTTTCTTTTCCTCAGGTAAGGCTCTCAACATCGAGGGCATTCATCCGCTCCACTTGGCCGTTACCTTGCGGGTGGTATGGGGAAGTCCGAGAACTAGCTACTCCGCTCATACGTTCAAGGTGGTGGAACAATTTGTTTTCGAACTCCCCACCCTGGTCGTGATGTATACGTTCCGGGAAACCAAATCTGGGGATAAACTCATTGCATATCTTCTCAGCAGCGGTACGGGCAGTCTCGTTGCGTGTCGCATAAGCTTGTGCATATCTAGTGAAATGATCAACAATCAGCCACTACATTGTTCAACATTGCCTTGGTAGTCGTGTTTGGTTTCTTCTGTTTGATACATCTGCACTTGCGCTTGACAAACTGTTCAATATCATCATACATATGAGGCCAGTAAAATCGACATCTCGCCAGATCAACTACTCGGTCCACTCCAAGGTGTCCCATATCTACACGAGGTTCCTTTAGCACTAATGGTATGAACTGCTTTGGTAGAACTAATTACAAGTTAGAGCTGTCTCGGCGCCACAGGATACCTTGACCATCAATTTCCAGTTTGTTCCATTCTCTCACTAGAGTGTTAACATCTGGGTTCAGCTGGGTTCCATATGGTCTGGCTCCATGAGACTTGTATTGAATTACTTGGCCAATAACAGTGTCCTTATGATGAGCCTCCTTAATTTCCTGTGGGCTGAATAGCTTCACGTTCAGATCCTCCGGTGTAATTTCAGGTGTTGTCGCATCACCGGTCACCGCTGTTATCCATGGGGTTGAGCCTTTGAACTGTTTTCTGACCGCTTAAACAGTAGCCCCAAAAACGTCCTGAGATACTTCCTCGGTGCAGGTTCTCATAACTGTCCATGTCTAATGGCATCCTTGACAAGACATCTGCATCAACATTGATCTTGCCAGGTCGATATTTAATGGCGAAGTTGTAGTCTGCTAATTCTTCCACCCATCTGTGGCCAGTAGCATTCAGTTTGGTTCATGACATAATGTACGTTAGCGGGTTGTTATCAGTGAATACAACAAACGTCGGAGCATAGAAGAGGTAGTCCTTGAATTTGTCAGTGATTGCCCATTTCAGAGCGAGGAACTCTAGTTTCCCAGAGTGGAGATGATAGTTGCGCTCTGCTGGCGTCAGTGTTCTAGAGCCATATCCGACAACTCTCAGTTTGCCTTCCTGTTCCTGATATAAAACTGCACCAAGGCCTTCGGACGAAGCGTCTGTGTGTAGCACGAATGGCTTCCCGAAATCAGGATAGGCCATTACTCCTGGTTGCATTAGTAGATCAATGAGGAGATTTAATCTTCCTGGTGTTGTTCGGTCCAATTTATTTGTTGTTTTGATGACAGTTGTCCTCCTAAAGGTGTCTTTATCCTAGTTGTGGTGGCCTGTTTAGTCGTGTCTACAGCTGATGACAACAGAGCATACAGTGGTTTCGCTAATCTGGAGAAATCTTTTATGTACTGCCGGTAATAGCTGATGAGGCCGAGGAGTTTGCGTAGGGCACCCACAGTCCTTGGCTTAGTTTCCTTGAGCGCCTTCACGGATGCTACATCGGCTGGATCCATTGTATAGCCATCCGCTGTGACCACCTTTCCTAAATAACGATTTCTCGGCTTGAACCGAGTACGTGTATAAGTCTTCGCTTTCAGTTTGATACCATGTTCTCGCATACGCTTCACCACCTGTCGCACGTCTTCTACATGTTCCATAAACGTCTTGCTGTAAAGCAAGATATCGTCAAGATAGGGAACACATATCTCGTCCCGCAAGCCCTCCAAGCAGTTCTCCATATACCTCTTTTAAACGGCTGGGGCAAATGGTATGCGGTTCCATTGGTACAACCCCCAGGGTGTGATGAATGCTGTTAAATGGCGGTGTTCTTCTGCTACGAATCCCTGAGGATAGGCTTTCCCTTGGTCAAGGACTGAGAAATAAGTGTTACCACTAAGGCTGTTGAGGATATCTTGAATGCGGGGGATGGGTTGTCGATCATGCTGGGTTTTACTGTTCAGCTGACGATAGTCGACACATAGTTTTAGGCTACCATCTTTCTTTTTTACGCAAAGCACTGGTGACGAATATGGTGATTTCGATTTGCTTATCCACCCACGAGAGATCATGTCCTGCAGGTGCGTCTTCACCTCTCCTTACAGGGGCTTTGGGAAGGAGTTTCTGGCTTGTCGTCCTTGACATTAATCTCCAACTCTAATTCTCTAGCACAGCCAATGTCATTGTCATCCACAGCAAAGGCGCCGCACTCCTCTTTTAACATTGCTGTCACTATGCTCTGCTGCTCACACGACATGTGGCTCAGGTCAACTGGTGGGACCCACTGCTCTTGCTCTTGTTCATGCTTCCCAGGCTCCTGGTTTCCACTAGTATCTTCGCCATCTGTAACGCTTCTTGCTGACTCTACCTCCTGGTGTTCGACCGGTAGTGGGGTAACAGACTGCACTAACTGTATTGTGCCCAGTTCGATACGTTTACGCTAACGTATCGCCCTCTGTGTTTGGTTATGTACTGGGACAAATTATTCTACTTGATGACCCGGATTGAATTCTGCTAAGGCACTTCCCACTTCTAGCCCCTCAGGCCAAGTTTCTTCTTCTTTTGGTTCAAACACCACTGGTAAATCTTCCTCTAATGGTTCAAAATGCACTGGGCACTTAATCGTTACAGCCCCTCCTGGGGCTAAATATACGTCATGCCTTCCTCAGCACCCCGGTGTCAGCCTCTTGTTCCTTAGTCTGGAGGAAGTTAACAAGTGCTTGCGCCCTGTTCCCTACTACTGACGGAAACGAATCACTCACTACTCGTGTAAGCGCATTTGGGGTATCAGAATTGCCTTTTCTCTTTATCACCTCTTCAATGACATTGAACCCGATGATAGGGATACTCTTGGTTATTCTGACTGCCTACGAGTATAGGGACTTTCAATGGTTCTGACTGTTCAACATCCCCAGCCAGCTGAAAATCCACCTGAACCCAACCATCATATGAGATTTCTGTACCATTCGCAGCCTGAAGATTCAGTTGCTCTCCCTCCAGTAATTCACTAACGTCTCTTACTAGTTTAACGGGTAGGTGGATCTCTTTCCAGCCCTTTGACATAACACAGACCTGAGCACCAGTATTCCACAGGGAATCCACCTTTTGTCCTTGTAGAATACAGCTTACCATACACCTTCTTCCCACCAACTTTGTTAGTTTTGTACGCTGTCGTGGAGTTAGATGGTAGGGAATGACGTTTTCATTTGGTCGACACTTTCCCTGGATTGTCTAGATTCCCCATCTCTAATGGCTTGGCAAAGTTTTTTATGTTCCCCCCAATGCATTCTTTGACACACGTTTGAACAATAATGGCTTGCATGGCACTGTGAACCTCGTAAGTATTGATTAGCCCATTCTTCCCACTTCCCACAGTTCACGCATTGTTGGGACTGTCCCTGCGTCTGACCTTTGAACCATGGTTGGGAGCACTGATAGCTGAAGTGTCCACGCTCTCCACACTTATAACAATGGTCACAACGGTACTCCACTCCTTCCCTTTGACACCTGAGACAGCCCCTAGGACGTGTCCGCTCCCGCTCTACAAATCTGTACTGGTTTGGGCCGGTGTTATGTTGATTCCACATAGTTTCCCTGATGGCAGCACGCTCCGCTTTCATCTCCCTAACTTCAGTAAGTAGATTGACTTTGACTGGTTTTGGTGGGATCTTACCTTCTGCCGAGCCTTGGTTCTCGCTAGAAGAGGGCAACTGAGCGACTTGTTACACAAGGCCCTGTCTTGTGGGCTGTTCACGCCGAGTGCCAAGTTTTTGCCACCGTTCCATTTCATTGCTAACTGCCAGATTCAATTTCTCAAACAGTTCCTCATCCTTCACTTCGGTAATTTGTAGGTAAGGTTTTACTTCCAATTTGATACTGTCACTCCGTGAACCAGTTAGCAATAAGTGTTGGAACATGCACTGGACAAGCGTAGGGTCATATTTCAAATTAGAACCAGCTTCTTGCGAGGCGAAGAGTACTTTGTTTCTGCTTAAGATCGAGGAGGCGGACAAGAAACTCTTGCGCCCCTAAGCTGAGAAGTTGGTACATTTCAGTCGCACCTTTCTCTTGGTAATGTGACCGGAAACTTTTGCGTAGCTTGGCTAGTGTAAGTCATGCTTACCTTCAAGGTAGCTTCGCAATCGCAGCCCGGGATTAATCGCCCGAATAAACGCTTCCGTTACTTCCTTCTCCTGATAGCCACGATTCAGCCCAGCATTAATTTGGTGGGCCAGGCTTATAAATCTGAGTCGATCCTTTTGACGCGAATCTCCAATCTGGCCTGATATTTTAAGCTCTTTCTTAAATGATGGGATCGTTGTGGATCCTTTCAATGTGTTAATGCTCGCCTCGTGGAAACCTGGTTTCTGTTCCGCCTCTTTTTCACTCTTGATCTTCAGCGGCGGTTTCTTTTTGTCCGCAATCGTTTCCTTAAGTTTCTGTAGTTTTTTGACATTCAGTTCTTTGGCGTCCAGATATTTCGTGATCCGTTGAATTAGGGCAAGGCGACCCGTCTCCTCCTTCAACTCTATTTGTAGTTTTGCGCATAGCTCTGGAAGGTTCGCTTCGTCCAAGGTGCAAACGGTGGCCCTTAGCTCGATCTGTGTTTCTTCCAGTTTCTCCGCCATTCCTTTTCTTGTTTTCGGTCACGTCGGGGTCACCAAATGTTACACTCCACAAGGAAAGTCCATTTTTATCTGCTTTAATTCGTGAAAACTAATCCAAACATCAAGACATTCTCTCTCTCTCGCTCTCCGCACACGGGATTCTCTCTTCCCATAATAGTCTGCATCGGGCTTGGCCCAGTCTCTTGCGTCCTACTCGTTCCAAATCAAACCGTCGAAAACTAATTATTGTATTGTCAATCATCTGGAGGTTAGGTTTAGGTTTTTCTTGCATCATTTCAGTTTTATGAGCCAGTAAGATAATTTCATAATTTTGCTTTTGATTTGACAGACACAATTCTTGTTGCTGGAAAAGAAAAGAGATATGTTCCACTGCCAGTTACTTCTTCTTTTCAACCAATTCGCAGTAATTTGCCGAATGCAGTTTATTCTTCTTAACTCGTTCAATTTTTTTGTGCTCACAGAGTAAGCAGTCGTGATGTACACGATGAATTAGACGCTCCGATGGCGACGAGCTATGCTGCAACCTCACAGAAGACACCGAAGGCCTCTAAAGTACTCAAAGAAATTCAAACAAAAAAAATGCAGACTGGAATAGAAAAGGAATAGAAGAACTTCTACATGCGTGAGGACTAAAGTAGGCGCAACAACGGTTACAGATGGGATCAACTAAGGAGCGTGGGAGAATCTGGAGTGAAAAATTCACAATAAGTACAAAGAGTGATTTATTGAAAGTGTTAGTACCCTACCTCAGCTCAAGAAAAGAATGCAAATTCTCGAATATGAGTATAAAAACGTAGGGCTACCAGTTCAAAAGATAGGAGGATATACACTTATTGACTGAGTAGGAGGGCCGGACGGAAAAATATTTGGCCCGAGGTGTGGGCTTACGGACCTAGCGTAGTGAGGTCCGTGCGCCATGACCGAGAGCCAATTGAAATATTTCCCTGTTCGGCCCGAGCTAAACTCAGTCAATAAGCATTTTATCATATGGGCTCCTTCTTTGCATTTGCTTTTCGAAATTTTCTGGCTGTGAATAACTTGGATGTTTAAAAGCGACGAAATCCCCTAAAATTGCATCTCACCGAGCTGTACGTCAGTTCCTAGTAGGGCCGTACGGCTTTTTCCGGTCCTGCTGGCGCTAATGCGTTCGGCCCTCATACGAGGATTTTCCCAATAGTTTTGCAATGTAAGCGCGCGCTGGGCCGTGCGGGCCATATGATAAAGGGGGCTTAAGAAGATTAAACAAGGTTTCCCCTACCACGATTATCTCGATATAGTCGGTCAACGCGATGGCGTGAATTCTTCTAAGATGCAAATCGAATGTTTACTATCGAAGCTGCTGACTTTAACGATAGTGTGATCACCATTTCTTGACTAAAACCCGTAAGTGCACTGCAAGTACGCTTGAAGTGCACTTGAACTCTAATGCTCTTGAAGTGCACTAAGGGGTCTAGTGTGAATCTACCTATCATGAATTACGTATTCTAAGTACTGCAACGCGTTGCGTTGTAAAATTAAACAAATTACAAAAAAAAAAAAAAAGAAATACAGAAAATGAATGACTTTTGCATGCCTGCGATGCCGTGAAACCGTTAATATTAAGGGACGTTAAGCAAGGGCAACTACAACGGCTACGAAAAAGTTGTCAAAATATATAATTACCCGTTATTGTAATAATATCGTGATTATTCCAAGTGATTCGGCATACAAAGAAAGTTTGAATGAAAATTCTAGAAACGAAATTGGTATGAACGGCGAGTATGTTTGGAGAGAAATTTGAAAATTCATCGTCATGTGCTCGCGTCCTCCACGTAACCTCAAGTTTGGTAAATTCAGGTCATTGTCAGGACGAGAACGGAAAAGAAATGTACCAAATTGCTGTAAAACGTGCGTGCGGGTTTTGGAACGCCATTGTTTTTGTTACTTAAACGTAATGTTTCATAGAGTTCCAGTAACCGTCGTCGTAGTCCTTGCGTAAGGTAGAAACGTTAGAAACGTTCCCCAAGGGTGAAACATCTCACTCGCGGACATTGCTGTTGCCCTTTTTTATAAAACATGCCATTCCAAACACTTACATAATTCCTTCGCAGGTCCGGATGCTTTGTGTCGAGTCCATCGTCTACTACTGCAACAACTATTCCAGCACCAGTGTAATTCATTCTCCACACGTTTTTGACATTGTAGTGCATTTCGTGCTCAGCATTCTTTGTTTTTAAAACGAGAAAGATGTTAACATTAACAGATTAAGTGTCATATAATGTGGTGCTGGCTTCAAGAGATTCATTTAAATATCTACCAGCACCCGCTGAGTCCTTCATCATCAAGTTAAACTAAATCTTGAGTCCTTAATCCGAAGTTGCCTTTTTACCGAGTTAGGATTGAGAGTTGGATTTTCGAGTTGGGCTTCGAGTTGGATTTTCGAGTTAAGCCTTATATTGTTCTGATTGTTTTGTGCCTAATTAGGCCTAAGGTTAGCACTTCTAAAGGGTTTGGGCTTTTTCAACAGTTATATTGTAACCTTAGTCTGCATTTTACCCCTCGCCTGCAGTCCGCTTTTTGCACCGACCAACTCGAAAATCCTATTCGAAAATCCTACTCGAACTCTTAACTCGAAAATTAGCCTGTCTCCCTTAATCGTTAATTGCAATATAACGCCCGATTCAGACGTCGCACTTCTGCCGTGTCGAAGTCAATTGAATTGAGTTCCGCTTAAATTCGACAAAAGTTCGACAGCTAATTCAGACGTCGAGTTTAATCGTGCATCATTTATTTCATGTTGGATCTGCCATATTTTGGTCATTGAAAATCGTAGGAATGTCTTGCAAATATGTTCTTACATTATAATAATGTATGCATTTAATTCGACACGGCAGAAATTCGAGGTTTGAATCGGTGCCGCATTTCTGCTGCAAGCTCGTCACAGTCCGTCGAACTTGTGGCAGAAATTCGACGGAGGATTCAGATGTCAGATGTCTGCCGCGTCGAACTCAATGGGCCATTTCCGAGTTGCTGTTTATCTCGGCTTCGAAGTGAGTCTTGGTGCTCAACTATTGTTGGTGAAATGAGTTTGATTTGCACAAGAATACGCAACTCATTTCCATTTGAATGATTGTGCAACAGGACTCGCTTTGAAACTGAGGCATGCAGCAAATCGGAAATGGGCTATTGAATTGAGTTCGACACGGCAGAAGTGTGACGCAATTAATCAGCATGCAGCTGGCTTGATAGCTCTGTTGGTAGAGCAAGTGCAGCGCAATTGCATTGTTATGCGTTCGATTCCCGTTCAAACCTGACTTTTGGCAGGCTTGTTTGTTTGCAAATGCTTAAGTCAACTACTAACTGACTTCCATTTCATTTTCACTGCTTAGTGTAAACACCTAAAATTTCATATATAGTAAAATTATTTCATTCACATATTACGGGATATAACTTGAAATCACAATTGACCAGCTCCCAGCTGGCTTGATAGCTCAGTTGGAAGAGTATTCGAAGTCAGTGAGAGCGCGCGGTCCTGAGTGTGAATCCCATCCAAGTATGGGCTTTTTCAGGGGCATTTCCCAATGCTTAAATTGTTTACTGGCTAACTGCTATGATTTTTCTAATTTTCAAGTCATGTTCGTCCCACAGTTTAAATGTCTGAAACTTCAAATATTTAGAAGTCAAAATCTGCCGCAAAGGCGAAACGGAAAGAAGGCGACTGTTTCCGCGAACGCTTATGAGAAGTTGAAAATTAAAAAAAAAAAACATAAATAATAAAAAACAGAGACGTGACCTAATCAGTCGATATCTCTAGGATCTATTATCCCGAATCACTCTAACCAGAAAAAATCGAAGAAAATTACAAGTCAAACTTGGAAACTGCCAATAAAAACCAAGGCTATCGAGAAACCAAGAGACAGAAAAGAATCTCGAGATTAAGGACTGAAGCAAATCCGGCTGAAGCTGCTCTTTGCAGCCAGTAATTCTGTGTGTAGGCTTTCCAAAGAACGCTGGTAACGCAAGAGTTCCGTGTGAAGTTGGACAGGATCAGCAGAGTCAGGACTCCTTCTTGTACATGAATTATTTTTATGCCAGCATTCCTGGGTAGACGGGAACACTGATTGAAACGTCAGTGATACCTATTGTCATTTTCCTTATACTTTTGGCGTACAAATATAAATCAACAGAATTTTGTACTATGGGTATCTTAGGCAGCAAACTTTTCACCAATGATGTGTGCTCGGCTTAGGGGAAAGTTTTGTCC
>OX421446.1:43627272-43634772 GCA_949126865.1 Montipora capitata | reverse complement strand
AGGAAAATTACAGTTAAAATAAAGAGGTGTCTTTTTGAAATCAAGGCTTAAAACGTGGGTCACTTAGTGTTTTGTGAACATAGTTTTGAAATCCAAAGAAAAATATGAATTGATTTTTTGGTCACAGGGGCACTTTAACACGATTTTATGGATCGATAGACGCCCGGATAGACGTTTATGTGTTGCTTTTTTTTTTCGAATTTGTGTGATAAATTTGCTTCTAGAACTAAATGCTAGTAATTGATGTATGGCAATATTTCCTTGAATTGTTTTTTATCGTGTTCTATGTGTGTTTTGATATCTTTTGCTTTGGCGTCGACAAGTATTTCTTTGAGGTCGTCTTGCTTCAAGAACGTTGCGAGCCGTGAAGTTTCTTTCAGGAAGATTTTCCCTTCGTATTTTCTTCTGTTTGGAATCTCTCCTCGCCGAAAATTGCACCCAATATATATACCGTTATCGAAATTTGGAAAGTCACCAGCTAGTGTCCATGTTGTGTAAATTTGCAATTCTTTTACGAGAACAAATTTTGACAATTTCTCCGACATGGTGGGGATTACTGAGCGTTGCGTTACACATTACATCATTTGACAACAGCTCTCGACCAATGAGCGCGCAAGAATCTCTGCAGTTATTGTAAAGACCAAAATCGAGTTCAGTGCTCTTTCACCTCAGCATAAAAAGTACTACAATATTGAAGTACGTAAGATAAAAGTACCTCAATATTTAGCAATATCATCTACCGGTATTTAGTAGTATCAAATTGCATGCTCAAAGGGATTAATAAGTCTCATATTGTGACCTTTAAGTAACGCTACATTGGGTCCGAGTCTGAGACCCGGTTTATCGGTACTTTTAAGGAATAGTGTTCTCAAAACAAAGCTCAATCTAATATATCTGCAAAACAGCAACAAAAGGGTTTAAAAACGTACGGATTCTAAAAGTTTACCCCCTCAATTGTACTGCATTAACCCCCTTCCCCATTTCCTTTGGTTTTGACAATTTTACCACCCCCACCCCCACTCTAAACACCGCCTCCCTTCCCTAGCCATAAATAACGAACAGTCCCTAATACTGAGTCAATAATCGCGGTCGGAAAGGAGTACAAACTAAATGTTTGCTCTCGTCGCAATACAAGACGCTTGTTAAAGCGTTTACTCGGAATACCATGTAGCGGAGATGTAGGGTGATACATTTTGGAAGAGTAGTTTATAATTTCAGTGGTATTCAAAAATTACCAAGCACGGAACACAAATTCTGCAGCCAGTCAGGATGGCTTATTCATAACAACGGATAATGTACCGGTGAACATGGCTTAATGTTCAAAATTACATTCAACGGGTGACCTACAATACTCGTCACATTTGTTGGAACACCCATCCCCGTTTCCCCCTTCCTCCAATGTTAATTTTCACAACTACTAGCAGTCGCCCGAAAAATTCTCATACAACATTGAATTGGGGGGAGGGGGATGTAGTATAAGCTACGATCTTGTAACACAATGATTCTGGACCATTCGCTAAGTGTTCCAACAAAATATGTCTAGTATTGTAGCTAATAAAGTACAGGGTTAGTTGTTTTGGACCAGGTTGTTGGGGCGGAAATAACGGGGATATGTCGATTGATATTTTGCATATGTAGCGTGACATGAGATAAACTGGTTTAAAGTGAAAGCGGGGTGAAACACTTGTGTAGCGATACAGAAAACTAACTCCCTAGGGCTAACAAAACTCACTAACTCCCTAGGGAAACAACGACTTGAACTTTCGACTAGCACGTGATCAGGTCGTGGTCGTGATTGTATTGTTCTATTTTGAGTTTGGGAGGTATAACAAAACGCTCAATGACTGGCCTTAAGGAATACAATTAGTTTTGTTTCCCTTCGACCCTCAATGTTGAATTGCATTGAAGGTCTCGGGGCTCGCCTCGAGGAACATTGACGGTCACGGGGAAACAAAACTCACTGTTTCCTTTGGGGCCAGTTATTAAGTGCTTAAAGATCAATGATCAAATTTCTGCAAACAACAAGGTTGTATCTGAGGTTCCCCAATGTTCAGTCGTCGGTCCTCTCCTTTTCATCATCTATACTAATTTTTTTTTCGTCGCACCGGCATCGCGAGGTCACGGGTTCAAACCCCGTTGTAGTCCTGAATTTTTCAGGCTTCTTTACGAAATTTCAAAAAATTGCGTCCATAACTGCGAGATTATAGCTTTACTTGAGAACTGTGTTAATTTGCTAATTGTTTTATCAAACGACTCATGTGTAAACTACCGAGTGTAAAATAGCTTGTAATTTGCGAATATGGCGCAGAAATCTCCAACTGAACTTGTAAACACAAAGATTTGTCGCTGTTGTTGTAAACCATTGAGTTCTATTGATCGCCGCATTTCACTTTTCGGTGAAACAGGAACTCCTAAAATCTTGGAGTTCCGGCAATTGATTCCAGAGCTCCGTGTCTTGGCCCTGACCAAAAGATACGTGGGCTCTGGGAACGACATAGGGTGATGCTGCACATTAGAACATGTATGTAGAAAACGCGTTCCATAAAACGTCACACATTTTCCATATTTAATGAGCAAAAACAAGAGCTTTGCAAGTTCTGCACGTGCAGTTACATTTTTGTGCTTTTCTTTCACCTTTTCGGTAACTCTGCGACGTGAAATGACCAATTCTCAAGTTTTACGGAGAACGTGAACACAAGGCAGCGAATTTGAATTTCCTGAAAAGTTGCGCTAGTTTGTAGAAGTTAGACAAACCGACGTAATGACGAAAAAGATCAATAAAACTGAACTTGCAATTTTAGATGACGTTTTCGTTACCCTCGCGTCGTAGACCTTAAACTCCGTAATTGCTCAGGGGCAATGCGGTCCCACTGCTTTTATGGCTCATTAATGGGGCATTTAACCAACGGCGAGTGTTACCACAACACAACGATAACAGCAACGCCTCATAACAATTGATGGTTTGGATCTGACGTCACGGTGGCCGGCCATGTTGGTGTAACGGACAATGCAGTAAAATGTCTTTTGGGAATTTGACTCTATTATTATGCAAAACTCGGGCGCCTTTTTCTATTGTTTTGACGGTACACCAACATGGCCGTCTTATCACGTGGATCCAATCAAGAATAACATTATTGGTTTTTAAGGACGAAAAAAATGGTGTTGCGTGAGCTGCAAACATTTTGGTTAGATTTGTTTGCTGTGCTCTGCTAAACAAAAAAGTGAAATTGAAAAGACCTAACTTGACGTTTAGACGACAGAGTGAGCATACAGCAGTAAAGCAGTCATTTTCGGAGCTTACACAATGTTCTGTTCAATGTTTCGATGAGACACGTATGATACTCCAACCTTTCTACAATATACTGTATACAGGTACCCTTCCCTCAAAAGTGCAAATATTACTTTTCCTTGTCGTCCTGGCGATCGCATACGAGCCGCAATGGATTTGTTTCTTACGGGGCTTTTCCATTTAGTTAAAACTTTCGATCTTTTCATGTGGCGAATGGAACAGCATTTTCTGGTGGGCAGCTTCAAACCTTTCACAGGCCATCACATCAACGAGTGCCCCAAAATTACACCCGAGGAGGAATGGACGAGATTTTTCGGTTGTTCTTCCAAAGTTTTGTCCGGAATATTTCCATACCATTCGATTTCGGCGATATTTTTGGGCGAACGGTAAGCGCCTTACGTATCCGCTAGTCTATTAGAAACTAGAAACTAATTATAAAATTAAGTATCTTTCTTTTTTTTATGGACACAGTTGAAAGCAAAAAAAAAAAAAAAACAGTTCAACTGTTAACCGCAAATTTGTTTGCCTTCTCAAATTTACACTGGTGGCACAATAATTGTAGTAACGGCTTGTTGTGAGAAAGGAACCGCGAGTTGGGACCGAAAGAGCGAAAATTGTCGCTTCGCAATTATTTTCCTTAGATATTTCTCGTAGTTAGTGGGGAAACCCCCTTAACAATATTCCATACTCGTCACAGCGTCACATTTCCATTTGGTTGATGATGTTACAGGTGATCGGTCTTTGAGGAATAAAATTAGTCGATTTCAATTAAAACTTATTTCTTTTCAGTTTGTGCATTTCAAAAGTGGAACAAGAAGAGTAAATACCCGATTTGCGAGATCGGTTTTTAGAATCGGAAAAGAGGCTGATTTTGTCAAGTCACAATTTAAGACCACTTTGAGAGCTCTGAGCAAGTTAAAAATCGCTGTTGTCAGAAAAGAGAAAAACAGCCAAAAAGTTGTTCATTCGTAATTCGGTAATGCACTTATTAAACTGCTGAAACAAAAATACTTTGTCAAGAATCTTTGTATTGGGGTTTGATTTTTGATTACTTGTTTTGATAAACGCTGCATCCTTTGACCTCATGGCCACGTCAATCCCTGCATAGTTTTCCACGTTTTTCTATCCACTTGGAAGGCGTTTACTATCAGCAAAACCGCCTTGAATGTCTCAATTGCGGCGATACATTCGCTATTCCTTCGACACATGCTCTGAAGTAGGGTTTAAAATAAAGGCCTGTGTTTAAATGGTTTCGGTTCCGCTTTGCCAAAATTAAGTGGCAGCTTGTTTTTCAACGAACACTTTTAGAATTAAACAAACCGTCGTTCTGTTTAAAGTGGACTTGTACTCTTTCATTTTCTCGTTCTTTTTATGTGTTCTCGGGTGTTCTTGCATAATAGCACTGCTTTATTTGCTGAGGAAAAGTCAAGGTTGAGAAAACAAGGAGGGTCTCACAATTTCCTTTTTGTTTGAAATGCCGAGACGAGCCCAGACTAGACTCTCTGTCGCTGACTCGTTAACAAAAAAGCAGTGCGCGGGGAATTCGGGTGTAAATGTTATGTGTGACATTGCCGTTCAATTGTTTATTGAAATCAGCGGGTTGTTTGAAGCCGCATTCAAGAGTTGTCTGTTCGGACTTCGTACAACTTCACTGCAGTCTTGCAAGAGCTCCTGTTAAAGACACGGTTAAAAATTTTGAGGACAACTTGTCAGCACGATAGGAGATACATTTAAATACTCCGTTTCTCCCACGAGCCTTTGTTCTGTTTCATTGTCGACAAAGCCGCAACGATAAGTGAAACAACTGGCAAGAAGCAATTTGACTGTCCTCAAAATGGAAAGGGATATTGTTCCCGGTAGATTTAGAGAACAGAAAATATGGTACATGAGCCACAATACACAGTATTTTTCAACTCAGTTTGGCAACGACATACAAGAGAATTGTCAAATTCCAACTGAAATACTTGTTGCGAGACACTTAGCGTGGATTGGGGATAAAATCGAAGAGAGAAGAACACTATTCACTCGGGGAAACGCGGGAAATGTCCCTTTATATCTTGGAAGACATTTGGCTGCCACAGGAGACCTTTTGGAGGGGAAATACAACTCCTTTTCTCGAAGAAAGGACACTTTTCTGCGACTTATGTGGAGAGAATTTTTTCGCCAAGAAGACAGAGGCTTGGTTCTCGCGGGTGCTTTGCTGCAGGTTTGCTATCTTGGGTTGCAGAGGTTGTCACGGAATCTATTGTAATTTTCTCGATAAACTGGACCCAGTGTCAGTTGGACCACGTGAACTTGGTGTTTAAATTTCAGTAATCAGTTGGCACATTTCATAGTTTATTTACAAAACAAGATTATACAACTAATGTATAGAAGTTCCTCTTTAAAGAGCCTTTTGGCGCGACTTCGTCTGCTGTGTGCTTTGTAAATGATATGGCATCAAAGCTGTATATAGACCTATCATTTATGAACTTGCAATATATAAGTGCGAAATCATAATCGTGGTGTGCTTTTATAGTGTTGTTTTTCCCTATTGTTTGCAAAGTCGAAAAGAGACACAACCGCGATTGCACAGCTCGATGTGTATTCGAGGAAAAGATTTTGTTTTTTTGCCTTTCAAGGATAAAGCCAGCAACAAAGAGTTTGGAAAATGGAACATCGGCAACTAAAAAAGGCAGAGTCAAGAGAGTAAAACGGCAAGTTTTCGAGTTATTCATTTAAATCTAGTTTACTCCTAAATGATAGAAGTGCTGCCGAGGAGAAGGGAGGTGCTCAATTCTGCTTGCGGTTATTTCACAAAGGTTCGAGAGTGGAATTGAAAGGAGATTTACAAGGCCTTACAGAAACCCAGAAAGATTGAAGGAAATAAAAGGGAATATATTTACATTGGCACCAAGCATGTTGATCAATTCCGAGTTCACTTCAACTTCTTTTTCACAGCCAGTTGAAGCAAAAGGTGCTGTGGTTATTAGTTCTACTTTTTGGGTGACTTAAGTAATGAGAAAGACTTGTGAATCACCAAATTAAATGCGGCATGAAAGTGGTCAAAAAAACCAACCGCTTAATACACGGCGCGTCCTTTGTGATGCTTTCACAAAACATCACAGAAAGTTCACGTGGTGCTTTCACAGAAACACAGAAAGTTAGCCCCGTCGGGGGTTAGTATTTGGATTGGAGATCATGGAGATAAACGAGATATGAGATCCTTTCCTAGACACCAAATGCCCTTTTTTCACTCGGAATACTCATATTTAACGTGACCATTCATCACTTTAGTTCAGCCTACAGGTTTTTCATATTTGTATTTCACGAAGCTGCAATGAAGTTTATATAAACGGATAAAAGAAGCATCAAAGAAGAGAAAGTGAACCAGAGGACTAAAAAACAGAGCAGGATGCAGCAAAGGTCTTTTTTTATCCTTTTGCCTTGCGTCAGCGCTGCGAACTAAAAAAAAAGAGACCCCTGCGAGCAGGGAATTCTAATCCTGCGTATCTTACCGTGCATCTTAATTCGCGCATAACCACAATTCCTTTGCACATTTGACCACAATCCCTTGCGTTTCGAAGAAAAATGTTTTCTTTTCCTGATTAAAAAGCTACCTCGTTCGTTCACTTCAGGCTCACTCACTGCGGCAGCAATTACGATTTGACTTCCGACGGAGAGGGTGGCATAAGGAGAAACCTACCACACATTGACTTAAAGTTCACAAAACAGCATGCTGCTATGTCCAATCAGCCATCGCAAGGCTAATTTGAGACCAACACGCGTCAACTGAAAAACGACTTTGCTTCTAGAAAAATAGTTACCCAGTCTGGCACTTTGCGAAATGTTAATTGCCGTTAGGTCATTAGGGACGACAAGAGGAATCCACAAGACTGATGATAATCTCAATGTTGGTCAACGGAGAGCAGTTTGAACTTCCATTGTATCAGGTGCTAATCAGATTCTGTTAAACGCGATTCAGACGCCGTACTTTTCATGAGCCGAACTTAAGACATTGAATTAAGCACATTAAAAGTTCGGCGTTGATCAATTAAAGGGGCACTGTCATGAGCTGCGCATGCTCGAAGTTTTTTGCTCTCGAGGCCACGGAAAATTCTAGCCGCCATCATGGATTCACGCGTGAGTCACGTATATTCGCCGGAGTTTCTCCTTTGTCCACCATAAGTTTTCACAACATGCTAGCGCATGAGCTTCTCGTGACAGTTTCC
>OX421446.1:43597272-43612272 GCA_949126865.1 Montipora capitata | reverse complement strand
CTAACGTAGAATTAAATTTCCAAAAGCTTGAACCGCCTTCACTATCGTCCACACCATTAATTAGCAATGTTATCGCAGAGTGATACGATTTAATAGATGGTTTTATATCTACCGAAACGACATCATCTTGCAAAACGTCGCTTATCAACGAAAGTCTAATCGCCTTTGAATAATTGACGCTACGTAAAACGCTTCTCTTTGAGATGCCTTTGGGATGTTACCTTATTACATGAAATTTTGGCGACACGTTAATTTAGCGATTTTGAAAAATCCGGATTTAGCGACACCTTAATTTAGCGATTTTTCGTAAATTTTGGAACATAAGTCACTTAATTTTTGCGATTTTGCAAGCTGAAACTTTCTGGCGAATTAAATTCAAAACTTTTGCGACGCCAATAGACATTAAAGTTATTAATCGTTTGTGTCATGATGTAGTTACTTGGCGATTCATATCACAAGTGACCACATCGTGAGACAAACGATAATACCTTGATTATTATTATTATTGTACTTTACCACGATGAACAAACACAATTTTTCTTACTTAAAATCATAAACGTCAATGGGTTCATTAAAAAAAAATCATTAAAAAAATCATACAACGTTATAAAACTTAACAAAACAAATAAAACTGTAACTATAATGTCATATCTTCAGCTTCATGCTGTCCTCACTCATATTTACATTGTCACACAGAGTCAATGCTCCTTTTACGAGTACCTAGCCATTAACTTTCTAAAAACACCGATCAAGACAAGTCGATTTCTTCAAATGGATCAACAGGTGGTAATGGTTTGTCGCTGTTGGCAATTTCCTTGACTCCCGCTTTCTCCCATCCCTTGAGGATACATCTCCTTCCTGGAGACTGGTGTAAGCCGACTAACAGTTTCTCTTATTGCAGCAACTGCGTACCAGTCGTGCGGATTATTTTCCTCGTGAATTGTGTGAAGCTTTTCATTTAGTCTAGGATTCCACAGCTCTTTATAAACGTGGAAACCGCCTAGTCCACATGGGAAAGCGAGATTTAATGCGAGCGAAGAATCCATTTCAGTTGTGAAGCTGAAATGTATTCAGTAGACATCCGATACACGTCATAATCGACCGTAAAATAGCGTGATCGTGTGAAACGGACCACATGGCGGAATTTCCCATTGTAGTCACTTTAATTTAGCGACACTTAATTTTGGTACATTTTAATTTAGCGATATTTTGAAAAATCGCTAAATTCGCTAAATTAAAGTGTCGCCAAATTTTCATGTAATAAGGTATTTCGCCCCATGTCCCAAGAGAGAAAGCTATCCAATAACTGTAAACATTAAACAAAACAGACACATATTTCTTTAAGAGGCCGTGAAACAAAATAAGTAAAAAACGGCCTTTGCGATTTGGGACTAAGCAAAGGAAAGAAAAAAAAAAAACGGAATTTGAATGAATTCTTCTTTGCTCCCGAAAAATAACAAAATAAGTTGACCTCCAAAAAAAATTCAGACCATTTTTAAGCTTGTAAGAAGAATTACACATAAAGTGCTTTTCTATAAGTGTAAGTACAATTTTGTCTTCCTTCGGAACTTTGAGACTCAGAATAATGTTAAAGTACTCTACATCAAGACCCAAATAAATTTTTTAACAGCCATTTACATCGGGACGAACACTCCATCAATAAAGTTTATCCGGTTCGCGCCAGCTAAATTATCCGGTCTTGCCTTCCTCCCTAGCCTTCCTTAGCTTAGGCCACTGCGCCGTTCTTCTATCTCTGATTTCCTTTCGTAAATCCACAAGCACCTTGAAATCTAGCGAGCCACTAATTTCTTTCGCTCTTTTAAAGATATATTCCCTATCTTGGAAACGTAGAAAGCGCGCTATGATAGATCTTATCACGTTTGACTTATCCTATGAATACTTTGGAACTCAATTTTCCTCACCTCTTCCATGCCGAGCTCTCCCTCCAGGAGTTGATAAATCACTTCTTTGGTATCCTCCTCATCTGCCATCGATTCTGGAACTCCAAGGAAGCGAAGATTCTCGCGCCGATTATATAGCTCTTGGTACAAAAATTGGTCTTCTATACCTCTTACTAACCGAGTTCGAGGTCCGTACTGTAAGTTACGGACCGAGTTTTTTCCCGTTGATTTATGGCCCAAGCGCGAAGCGCGCGGGCCATAAATCAACGGGAAAAAACGAGGATCCGTAACTTACAGTACAGACCGAGAAAACGAGGTTAGTGAGATATTTATTATATCTCTGAGGTTAACCGGCCCGCGGGCAAGGAAACTAGTGAAAGTGAAGCGGAAGGTTCAACTGCCACAAAGAATGCCGTGTCAAAATCCCAAAAACTAAATCTTCTTGGCTGTTAAGTTTGAAATAGTTGCTTCCAAGATTCAAACAGTTTTCAGTACATGTTTATGCAACAGAAATGACATGAAAAACTCGCTAGATGATGTTTTGTCGAAATTTTAAATTTAGCGGGCTGTACAGCGGGCCGTACTGTAGAATACGGCCCGCTAATTTAGCCAATTACAGCGCGCGTACTATCTGAGAGATATAATAAAAGCCCTTTATTCTATCCAAGTGCACTCTTTCTTTGCTTCTTAACTCCTGAACTTCACTGTAAAGAAATGATAACCCTTTATCCATCGCATAGATGTCGTCCCCTTGTACTTTGTCGACCACATTCCCAAGCTTATTAACCGTAATCTTTAGGTTGCTTACTGTTTCTATCACTGCTTCAAGTTTAGTCTCTAAACCTTCATTGTAGCTTACATAAAATGAGCTTCAGTTGTTTTGTAATATCTTCCATGTTGCTCGACGCTACGAGTTCTTGAGCTTCTTGGTTGCTGTCAGTAATGGTGTCGTCTCGAATGTCGTCAACAACAGTTAATTCGTTACACACTCTCTTTCCTTCAGGTGATTTGGTTTCGCTGTCTGAGTCACTGGTTCTTGTTTTTCTTTTCAAACAGTCATAGAGGTCTCTCATGTACATAAAAACTCGCAGTAAAAGACAAATTTTTCGGGAGCGATAAAAAACACGTCCTCACATATTGAGAGCCCGACCCAGTCTCTTATGGCCGCGCGGTTCATAAACAACCAACACATCCTCTACCTCTGAAAGGACTATTATCGACAAATCGTAATTTTCCCTGGAATGACTGTTATCATCATTTTAAGATTACTCTGTCCCAGGACTTGTGGTAGCAGATGAAAAGAAAAACAGAAAAGCGGCGTCCCTGGAGGGGATTTGAACCCGGAGCTCCCAATGTGAAGGAACTGTTTTTATCCACTTTTAAAACAACTAAAGATCAAATGGCTGACAATTGCACCGATTATTTATCAAATCTAATTCGTATATGTAAAATCATTGCTGAATAGTGGTTAAGTCTAGTACTTGATTTTAAAATGGTTACCTTTCTCTCAAGGTTTGGTAACCGACATTTTCTCCCTTTTAAACTTGTTTCTTAGCCGGTGATAATACACGTTTACAGCGGCATTCGGAAGAAAAAAAAATAGATTAATATATTTTTTTTTAAAAAGTGTTTCTTCACTTAGTGATGCGGTAGTCTGGTGGTTAAGTGAAAGGGTTATTAATTGTACATTCCCAGGTTCGAGTCCAGCGAGTTTAAGCATTGGGGTTCGCCTTTTAAAAATAGATTTTCATTTCCCATAATCCTTATCAAGCGCTAAGCGTCCTAAACTGACGATAATAGTCAATTCAGAGGCAGGATGGGTTGAAACAACGTGCAGAGCAAGAAACACGCTTGGCCCATGGCTGTAAGGTTAAAAAAAAAAAAGCAACGTGCAGAGCAAGAACCGCGCTCGGGCCATGGCCGCGCGGTTAAGTTAAATTGGTTTACATTTTTAATCTCAGCCTTGACGTTCTTATAGAAGAGTGTACGGTGATTATGAAACTCGTTCTCGCTTTAACTTACATAAATCCTTTCTAAGATACCAATTTGCTACCTGTTATCACGCACTTAATATTTGAAATGACAGTCCTATTACTGTTCGAAACACTCTTCAACAATTAATATCTTTAAAAAGAGTCTCAAGTCTCATTATTTAAGCCTCTAATGCTTGACCTTCGACGAGGACAGTGATCACTTAAGATTTCCGCAACTTCTCCTTTAATTTCTTCAATTTGAATTTTGTATGTGGGTGTTTCTGTGTATGTGTAGTTTGCCTATCTTAGTTCTTGCCATTACTCAAGAACTGTATTTTTCTTTCCTTGCTGATCATTAGACCATTTAAACCCCTGGCTTTGGTCAATTTATCTTTACTTGTGTGAAAACAAATAAACTATTAAAAATGAAATAAATGAAGGGTTTTGTTACCTGTGTTCCCAGAGATTTTGGTCCCGTGTTCAAAAGTGGAGTATTTGGACGTGTTTTCACGACAGCCGTTTTCTCGCTTAACATTCCTAAAAGTGGTTTGTTTACAGATTTCGTTAAGCGACTTAAAAATGATACCTGTTTTCACGGGTAAGATTAAATGAGGAGAGAGCAGCCAATGCAATAACAAAAATAATAAAAATAGTAAGCCTGTTGTATTTCCGATTTGAAATTGCCAACTCTCTTGAGATACGTGGTTTGGTGGCAAAATTTAAATTTTTTGCCGAGTCGCTTAGCTTCAAGCGAGTTGGGAAAAAAACTGTCTTCACGGAATTTTTGGTTGTCCGTCGCTAAGCGACCTGAAAAACCGCTCGTGAAAACACGGCCGTCAACTCCCAACAAAAGGTGGTTTGTAACCAGTCTCTCGAGGCATAGATAGCAATGGTGTAATGTACAAGCGCTGTTGGACCAACAAAAGGAGTTAATGAGAGATCTTTTGTTTTCGCCCACCAATACGGCGGCGAAATAGCAATTTGCTTGGAAAATGTTAATGAAGGGATGATTATAATAATAATAATAATAATAATAATAATAATAATAATAATAATAATAATAACAACAATAATAATAATAATAACATTATTATTATTATTATAATCATCTCTTTATTAACATTTTCCAAGCAAATTGCTATTTGCAAGTTAGAAGTGAAAACAAGAACTAATTAAAACCTATTTACAATTCATTTCCGTAAAAAAAAGAGACTCTTTTCAAGCACAACTCTTTTTTAAAGAAAAAAAAGCAAATGTCATACAATTACGATGATATTCTTATTTGTAATAAGAAAAATTCATGTCAAATTCGTATTCTGACTAAAATATTTGGAAATAAAGGTAAGGGCCTTAAAGAAAAACCACTCTTGTTAAAAAATATATGCAGATAATGTCAGTCATTAAAAAAAAAAAATTAAAATTTAAAAAAATAAGAAATTCTGGCAGTTAATAATAATAATAATAATAATAATAATAATAATAATAATATTGTTATTATTATTATTATTATTATTATTATTATTATTATTATTATTATTATTAACTGCTAGAATTTCTTATTATTATTCACCAAAAACCAATATGGAGGCCTTGTCATCATGTGAAAACCAAGGATGGTTGGAGAGACTGCAAAAAGTAACTTGTGCTGCATTCCACTGCAAACCCCATGCATCCAGAAGTAATAAAAACAGCCAGCCATCTGATTGCTTTCTTGATGGTTTGAATACCCTTGCGAAGCACGAAGAAAGAGTTGGCTTAAAATGTTACTTAATGTTCTAAAACACCCTCAAATGGGGGTATAACCTTTAAGTTAGCATGTTCTGGAGATAAATCACTCACATATCCATGCACTTAAGAGTTTAATACAATGCATGTGAGTCAGTTTCAAATGGTTCGCTTCGTTTCCCTTTTATTTGTCTCTTTTTTTCATAAGAAACTCAAAATATATGAAATAGCAGTCTTTTATACATTAGAAATAGGACTAGCACACATAAATCCGTAAGTTAAACAAATTAAACATGAAATCACGTTAGCTAACAGTGTTCCTTTCATTAAAATCTCATTTTCATAAATACTTTTCAACTCTTTTCTTCAGAATGTCTTTTGTAAATAAAGCTCTTTACCCTTCCAAGCTTGGCTTTGCTGCATATTTTCAATTTATGAGAATTCTTAGAGGCATTTTCAAGTAGTTCAGATGCCCTAATAACAATGTAATAAATAGACCTCAACTGCGTTAAAAAACCCTTAACAGTACAAAATATACTTAAAAACATGTATTCTTAATGCAAAAAACTGAACCCATCTTTAGCTCATTAAAGGGGCTATGTCACTTTATTTTGGGGTGTTTCGGGGAAATCTTTAGTTCATCACGAGTTTAAAACTCGAAAATGGTAATGTGGAATTCCTTTACTGATAAACTTATCGTTACATCACAAACAAGATGATTCTGAGCAAAAACGACCATTATCCAGATATACATTTGCCATAAACTTGAAAAATGTCGTGCGACTTTTTTCAAGATTATCCAAATGCAATCCGTTTCAAACTTGTCCAATGCCCAATCATCAGTCGCTCAATGAGTCGCTCAATGATGTATCCATAACAACAAGCGCGGATGCAGTTCCGATACACGTGTGGCAAGTATTGAACCTTTTGCCACCCCTGGCCTTCAACATCGTTCAACAAAATCAAACAGAAGACAAAGCAGATGTTGAAGCCGTTTCGCGGACGCCTGTATGGATTATCAGCAAAACATTATCAACTTTTAAGTTCTATGGAGAAATTGGGCGCGAGATGGTAAGCAGATATGTATTCTTTTGAAAGTGTTGATACCAACTCAGACGACGGCTAAGATTTAGATTTTTCCCCACTAGTTGTGACGAAGTGTAAATGTCGCGAGTCCTGACACCGTCGGTGGGCGAAAGAAGAACAAAAACACAAACATTAAAGCCCGATTCACACGGTACCGGACGAATTTTCTACCGGTTGAAAATTCGTGCATTTAGGGGTTCCCTTCACACTGAACCACGCTTAACGTACGATTTAGACGCCTTTCCGTTCAAAAATTTTAACGCCCAAATTGAGGACGAATTTTAGACGGTACGCGCTCGCGTTTATCAGGATATGTTGACGCAAAAGACGAAGAGATCTAGAATTTACAAATACACATAACAATATGAAGGATGGGGTATTATGAGTGAAGCCAAAGTTGAATTGTACATCCATCCCTTCTTTCCGTTCAAAAGATTTACCCTTCTTCATCCCCAAATTCTAGTGGAAGACAACGCTTCCAAAAAAAACGTTAAAAGAATTCTTTTCTATTTTGCAGTAGCCCTGGGTTTCAGGTAGCACTGGTGATAACACTAACCCCGAAATTAACCAAGATAATGTTAATGTATTGCGCTGGCTTTGAATTTTCTGATTCGCGAACAAGTGTACAAACATGCAACGCAAGCGTAGCGCTATTATGTACCGTGTAAGCCTCGTGACAAAAATCTTATCCAATAAATTCTATGGACGTAAAAAACCCACACACTATTCGCAAAGAGAGCTGAGGACACGGAGTTCCTGGCGCTGCAGTCTGTCCTTGAAAACGAAGCACTGTACATATAGACCCACGCTGCTGTGTGACCCTCAACAACTGGAGTGGTAAAACTTAAATAAAGTTCAGTAAAGTATACTTTTCTTTGTGCTTGCAGTTGAGTTAATTTGACACCACTTTTTGACAAACACATTTGCTTAAATGTAGTTCGTTGCGTTAATAATAATCGCGTATGGAACATGTGTTATGGGGTGCACCTTCAAAACCAAAATTGTTTTGTTAACCGTTGGTAGACGTTTGGTAGTCGTTTTTTTGCGATGCGTTCAAACTGATGAGAAGTTTCTGTAAACGATCTCAACCTGAAATAGTTCTGTTGAAAAAGCCAAAGAAATAACTAAGTAAGGTTGCACGTTAGCCTCAATTCTCTCTTGAAAATCTTCTTGGAGGTGAATATTTTCTTTTTGCAATGACATTGACGTCAGTGAAGACAGTCGAGTCAGAGCGTATCCCTTGTATAGCAACAAAAGAAAGAAGTCAATTGAGGACCAACTGTGGCGAACAACCATAGCTTCTCAGAATAATGCGAAAAAATAGGTTTGCTGTTATCGTGCAACCAAGTTTGACTGCCTTCAAATGTTAGACCCCTGTACCCTTTTTACGGCTACTCTGGAAAGAGAATGCAGCCTAAACCTCCTGCTTGAGAGAATACTAAAATGAATTACCCACGGCACAACAATAAAATACACGGAAGCTTAAAAATTTTGTTGGTTAGCAACGCTTGCCGGATTTACTTTTTCTGATCGAAACCAGTATGTAACGGATTTCAACGCGCCGAAAACCAGCTACACCAGTGCTTGAAGACCAACCCGCGATAGAAACAAGTCAACAAAAAAGCGAAAGTAAATTGATAATAACGACCAAGAGTAAAGCAAGCTAACGTTAACTAAGAACATCGATACGCGGAGGTCGCAAACTTTCAGAACGAAATTAGCCAACACCTTCAAAAGTTGCAAAATAGAACAGCTCGTACTATTTCTAAATAGAGAGAGTTCTGAAGAGGCTCTTCAGGTATTGAGGTGGGCTTAGACAAATGCACAAGTGTATACTAGCATTGCCTCCATGGCCTAATTCCGTCTTAAGTAACTACTTCACTTGGGGGTGCAGGGATGGCGCAGTGGTGAGAGCACTCGCCTCCCATCAATGTGGCCCGGGTTCGATTTCCAGACTCGGCGTCATATGTGGGTTGAGTTTGCTGGTTCTCTACTCTGCACTGAGAGGTTTTCTCCGGGTACTCCGGTCTCCCCTCTCCTCAAAAACCAAACTTTGATTCGATTTGCGTTAACTTGCTAATTTCAGGTTACAGTATCCCCGATTAGTGCTCTACGGCGCTAGAAGATTAGACACTTAAATAAAGTTCCGTTCCTTTCACTAGGAACAGTAATAGAGCATGAGAAAATAAAACATGCGCCGAGTGCATTTCTTTGTTTTCTTTAAATTCATATTTTCCGGTTCAGGTAAGGGTGGAAGTTTCTGAGCACTCTATCCAAAGATAAAATTTGTCACTTAGCCTCACTTTTTGATCTGCTGAAATGTTTTTCGATATATTTCTGTCTTATTACAGTACGAAACCCGCGCTGATTCTAATAGGACTGAGTGGAGTCCCATTCGGTCTGTAATCATACGAGTGATAACAAAATCAGAAGAACCTCGCAGCGGGAGTCCGATTTGTTTAATCACTCGTATGATTACAGACCGAATTGGACGACACGAAGTCCTCTTACCAATTAATCACAAAAAAATACAATTTCCGAGAAAAGAAGAAGAGCCAAGTTATGAAAGGAAGGGAAAATTTGCATTTAAAGACTGACAAAGTAGGCGCAAACTGTTTTATTACATCCATTTAGAAATCACTGGTGAACCTTGTAATCTGATTGGCTCTCAGCAGTGTGATTTATTCCCAAACCGCACTATTTTTTGCTCTAAATCGCACCATTTCCCCAGCCAATAAGAAAGGAACACTAAAACAAAACAACCAATCAGTTTTGAAGGCTTGTTAAAGGTAAGTAAACCAATCAAACTGCAGGAAAATGAAAATGTTCCCAACTGGATCAATAAAATACTGGTACTGCCTAAATTCCTTCATTTTAGCGATTAATGTGATCTCTAAATGGATGTAATAAAGTGGTAATTGAACTTCGTGTTATGCAATTTTGGTCTGAAATTCAAATCGAACTCGCGCGGATTTTGGAATCACTCAGTTCAATTACCGCTATTAATATCGCTCTGAAAGAAAGCCCCAATTTAGGAGTCTGTATACTGTTTCTATGGTGATCTTAAAAACAAGGTTGTGATTGGTTGATTTAAACTACAACTTTGAATGTGACTGGCTTATTGGACTGTGCGATAACAACTTGGCAAGTGAATTAGTGGAAATAGGAGTTTCTTATAAACCAATCACAATCGAGGAAATTGTAATTTCTATGATTATTTTTACTATTGTTGACATGGAAACTTTTTACTTCTTGTAATAACTCGTACCGAGCATGTAAAATTTGGCTTGTAGTAAAGATTCTTCTAATGAAATAAAGCTGTTCAAATTTCAAGCGTTTCTTTCTACATTTGGAGTTTTATGATATCTCTCGGTATACATTCGTACTTTGAAAACTATCACAACGCAGTTGGTTGAATTTTTAGTCGCTCTCGCCCCTACATCAACCAAGGTTTGGATTCTGTTTTGGTCCCTGATATCTGGAATTCTTTTGTTTCTATCCTGTGAAAATTTTTATCCCTTTCATCGCTCCTTTCATTTTCATGAGAATTCAGAAAGTCGAAGTTGACACTAAACTGAGGAAAATTCTCAGCCATATATAGTGGCGGACCGACAGAGCTTTTGTTTTTCCGTTTGGCAATTTTTTGTGACGCAGCTTGCGTGCAAATAGACTTAACTGATTAGAGTGAAACGTAAAGTGCTAGTTTTCTACCCCATATGAACCATGTGAGCGTTAGCCCTACTAATGGAAATAGGCCCACACAAGGACAGAGAAAAACTCTGACCAGGGTGGGAATTGAACCCACGACCTTCGGGTTAGATCACCGCTGCTCCACCGACTGAGCTGCAAGGTCAGACGGGAGCAGGCCGTGGGAACTGAAGATGTTAAAGTCACGTCAATGAACATGTACAAGTACAAGGAAAGGTTACGTTTTTACAAACGTTGGCCGTGTAGCACTTGCACTTGTACATGTTCATTGCCGTGACTTTAACATCTTCAGTTCCCACGGCCTGTTCCCATTTGACCTTGTAGCTCAGTCGGTAGAGCAGCGGTGATCTAACCCGAAGGTCGTGGGTTTAATTCCCACCCTGGTCGGAGTTTTTTCTCTGTCCTTGTTTGGGCCCATTTCCCCATTAGTATGGCTAACACTCACATGGTTCATATGGGGTTGAAAACTAACACTTCACATTTCACTCTAATCAGTTAAGTCTCTTCACATATAAGTGCTACACGGCCAACGTTTGTAAAATCGTAATCTTTCCTTGGGTGCAAACGTTGCGCTATAATGTACTTATGTGACATATGTTCAGTAATTTTCAGTACATTATGGAATTATGGTGATGCTGTCTCAAAATTCTCATAATTACAGCTGTACGATACCAAGACAAAAAAGACCTCCATTTTCCTTTATCTAGATTAAGTCTTACTAAAATGTAATTCAGATATTCAGGATCACTTATATTTAATTCATTACCGTAAGAACTTAAGGAAATCTCCTCTTGACGCATTTTAATTCCAGAGCAGTGCTTGAAATTTAAAAAAAATCCAGATTGCCCTGTTTCAAAAGCCGGGCCATGATGAATCCTTGTTTGCCCATTAGGAAACCTCCCAAGATTAAATGCTCGCCGTGTTGAGATGCTATCCAATGGCGATCGATCTTAATATCCCAGAGTTCTTAGTGTGCTCCTGTGGTTTAATCGAGGAAGTCTGGGTTTACGTTTTGCCATTTTCCATCGCCTGCATGTTTGATGTCTCTTACATTTTTCCTATCCGACAGTACTTTGTAAAAGCTGCAGATATTGAAAAACATACGAAAATGCTCAGTTGTGGAAAATTAGTTATTTTTAAATTCACACTACTATCAGAGATTGACAATAGAAAACCAACAAGTAAGTCAGATGCTGCTCATGGTTAATCCACTTTCTGATTTAACTGGGTTGGCCATTGTTTCTAACCAGGCTTTTTATTTTACCGAAAACTGGTCGCCCGGTAAACTTTCTGGTCGTCTAGGACGACGATATTGTGATTGTAATAAATGTTTATATGGAGGGCCCCTATGGATAACAGCTTAGTTGAGGAATGGACTACTCTGCTAAAATAGCCTATCTGTTGTTTGTTTTGTAATGTTTACACATAGTTTATTGGTTTCGCGCCTTAATTAATTTATGTGGGCTTAGCAACCGGGCTGTCTTCTGGATAGGACATCCTGGCTTAAATGATTATTGTAGGCGCCACTTATGTTCTGTTCACGTCCTTTGCAATCTTGCTTTTTTCTGACTTTTTTCAGCCAACCGACCTATGACCCAAGCGCAGCATCCACACGCCATTTTCGAGTTCATGTTTGCCTCCTCTTCAAAGCGAGTCCAAGTGGGAAGTTTTTCTTATGCAAATTAGTTTTCATTCATATATAAAGTAGAACTAATTACCAAACTTCTGATGTATTCGTTAACAAAATACTGCTGATTTGGGCCGAGGTAAATTTTAACAACAACATCTCTTCGTTACAGCATTATAAAACACAGCGTCTTTGGAATAATTCTTTGATAAGAATTGACGGAAAACCTGTATATTTTCGAGAATGGCTTGCAAAACGAATTTTGACAGTCGAGTCTTATAAAAGACGAGACCTGTTTTCTCTCTTATATAGAGTTTTTAAACAAATATCATTGCAAAAGTTGCCCACTAATCTTGCTTTTAGTGGGATTATTGCAAAGACAATAAGGAAGAGATTCGAGGAAAATATCGATAGTCTGGAAACTGTCAAGGTTGAATCTTTCACGAAAGCTTTCCAAAAAACGAAAAATCCCAGCAATTTAACGTATGGGAGTCTCGTTGCAACAAAGAGTGAAAACCGAGAGCATTGCAAACAAAATGGTACAGAGATTGCGACCTTGATGAGGAAGAAATGGATTGGAAAAAAACATTTCAGCTTGCAAGAACATGCACAAAAAGTACCAAAAGTATTATTTTCCAATTTAAATTTCTCCATAGACGTCTGTCTACAAATTCCTTTTTAATAATAAGATTGCTGTTAAAGATAATGATATTTGCACCTTTTGCAAGGAAGAAACAAACACTTTGCCTCACCTTTTCTGGCAATGCAAAGTGACCTCTCATTTCTGGGGAACCTTTTTTCAATGGCTGCAATCATGCTCTTTAAGTAATTCAGAAGGGAAATGATCTTGCCATGACCACTGCTTTGGGACTGAAACCACATAGTTCAATACAAAACTGCAAATCAACTTCTCCTGTCTCATGAGCAGATTTTATGTTTGGAAGTGTAAGTTGAGAGATGAAATTCCCAACCTTCACCAATTCTTGCGCCTTTTGAAAAAAGCTTATGAAATCGAAACAAATGAACCCAACCTTCAGACTGTAAAATGGAAACCTCTCCTTGGCCACTTTTAAGGATTAAGAGAGCAAAAATTTGGAAAACCCAAATCGCCTGATCTTATCAGGGATATTACCGACACAGTGACTTATTTATGCTTGTCCAAATATGTAATTAGATTTTGTAAGTATAAATATGTAATTAGATTTTGCTATGTAATATTGTGCGATAACAATAGATAATTATAAAGAACGTAAGAAGCGTATGTTAATATGGCATATCAATGTAACTCAACCTTTTAACTCAAAGCTGCAAGTAGTGTACTGTACTAAACTTGTTGTATGTAACGCTTAGATTGTATTTCAGTATCTAGATTGTAATGTGTTGGTACGTAAAGTGTAGTTTCGTTGTTTATTTTAAATAAATAAATAAATAAATAAATAAATAATTAATTAATTAAAATAGTCGCACTTAGAGTGGCTTTGAAGACGAGGCAGACATGAACTTGGAAATGGAGTATTTGGCTCATCACTGCTACCTGCCTCTAACGCTAATAATTATCGCGCGAGTAATTCAGCTATGGAATGCCCTCTCACCTGAAGCGATTAAGGCACCCTCTGTGAATGTGAAGTGCTTTAAGAGAATAGCTGATGCATTTCAGTTGCTGTGGCTTACTATGATTGGGTATATAATAATGCCATTTAAGGATTCATATTTATTTTAATTAGCATATTATTTCTCTTCTTTTGACATGCTATATAAGCAACTGACGTTGCTTTTTTTAAATAGAGATAAGATGAAAAACAAAAACAAAAATACTGGTATAATTTCTAACAACTATTTCAATGAGAACCGCACGATACTAAAGATTTCTGACTGAGAGCCAGAAAAGGGAAACATAAAATTGTTGCCATGCAACTGTCAGCTCGTCACTTCAAAAGATTGCTGAAAGTATGCGCTATTATCGACAAGCAATTTCTTCAAAATAATTCATTCAGTCCCTCTCTTTCTTTCTTATCTTTTCTCTCTCTTTAAGATGTAGCAATCGTCTCCCACTTAATTCACTATAACACAATTCACAATACTTCAGTTTCATGAATGGAATATTTAAGTTAACTAAAAGCTACCGCTAACTTCTTTGCGACGCGAGTGCTATTCTTAGTTTTCGGATCTCAATAGAAATTTTACTTCCATCGGTTCTTGCATTGCTGCTACCAAGACACCGAGCAAGCTTTAAAGGTTAAGTCTATTTTTGTCCAGTTTAGATGACGCAAATATGAAATGACGAAAAAGGGCTTCAAGTTTCGTTGTTCCAGTGGTCAAGGAGAAGCAAGGTAAATGCATTTTTACGCTAATTGGGTGAGTAAGTGAAACTTTGTACAATTGTATATCTTCTGTTTTTAATCTTGGGTCTTATAACTTTCAAAGCACATGAGAAGTCTATCTTTGCTTCTTCCTTTTCGCAATCTTATTGTAATTTGGTCCTTTTAGTTTTATATTCGGTCAGTGTAAAACGCAGACTGCAGACTGCAGACCGGGAGTAAAATGCAGACTGATGGTAAAATGCAGACTGCCGACTGCAGACCAGGGGTAAAATGCAGACTGCGGGTAAAATAAAATAATAATGAAAAACGAGTTATAAGGATAAATAAAAAATGTTCGTACCCGTTTGTACCTTGACACTGAAACCCCAACACAACACAATCGCTTTTTTGCCCTACCGCATGTTATAAATCCGGATTTTCATCGAACTCTGCAAGAATTGAAGCTGTTTGAATCCTTTTTGTTGTAGGAAAAAGTATAGTTTCGTTAAGTGAGTTGCTTTTAGGCAATGAAATCACCACCCCGCTACTGTCCATTTTGCTGCACTGAACAAAGTCACCGAGAGTAATTGCCTAATAATTCAATTTATTTTGACACGCATGAGACATAGATAACGTGGATTTTGCAACAATCTAACGTTTCGGTCGGCTTAATATCACTG
>OX421446.1:43579772-43592272 GCA_949126865.1 Montipora capitata | reverse complement strand
AGATGACGTGTACTGTAACGGCGAACGAAATTGAGCGGACGGAAACTATAATCATAATAACGGTAACGGTAATACTAACGATAACAATGCCAGTGCAACCACCAATGCCAAGCTAATGCCAATGGCAATGTCAATGCCAAGCCAATATCAAGCCAGTGCCAATGCCAAGCCAATACCAATACCAATGCCGATGGCGATGGCGATGGCGATGGCGATGGCGATGGCGATGGCGATGGCGATGGCGATGGCGATGGCGATGGCGATGGCGATGGCGATGGCGATGGCGATGGCGATGTCAATGCCAATGACAGTAACAATAACCAAGAAATGCACATAACTGAAGTGCGGGTTATAGACGGTTTCATTCATCGAGGCCTTTCACGCAAACAAATGAGCCCAATAAATTGACCAACTCCCAACTGAGTGGCTTAATAGCTCAGTTGGTAGAGCATTCCTCCGGCGGCGCTGAGGTCATGCGTTCGAATCCCGTTGAAGCCGCCTGAAATTTTCAGGTGTATATAAGAGACAATTGCTTAAATTGTCCCTTAACTGAGTTAAGTGCGAGGATCACTTATACCTTTCGTATATAAGAAAACTGCACTTCACATGTACATTTCTTTTATTCATCAGTCCTTTCACGAGAACACATGAGCCCAATTGACCTGCTCCGAACTGAATGGCTTCATAACTCAGTTGGTAGAGCATTGCACCGGCATCGCTGAGGTCATGGGTTCGTATCCCGTCGAAGCCACTTGAATTTCTGAGGTGTCTATAAAGAGACAATTGCTTTTTAAAAATTACTTCTACAATTCGTCAATAACAATAACAACAACAACAACTATATTAAGGTCTGTAGGTACTACACCAAAGTGCTCTATTAACTGAAGAGACTGCACCGTCCGACGAAAACCAACCAAAACCAACTCGTTAATGATTGAAACTCACACAAACTTTGTCGTGCCAACGTTCTTTGTCCCAGAATTCGTATAAGAAACTAGGCATTTCTCTTTTTTTTTTTCAGATACGTGAAGTACAATTCTCATAAAAAAAACTTCACACACCATTACAAAAGGACGATTAAAAAGTCAGCAAATAGATAAACTAGAGTAGCACCTACATTTTAAGCCGGTGCTGTTACAAGTCAAACCTCCATCACTAACTGAGGTAGTATCATCTGACCGAGCAGTCCAAGCAATGATGTGCTGAACTTCTCGCCAGGTAAGTGTTTTCGTAAAAACGATTTTAAAAACATTGGTTCACTGCAACACAATACATATTTCACTGACTGCTTCCCATGAAACACAATCACCGAAACGACAGAGCAGAACAACAACCACAACTGCTAAGAAACCCAACTGGCCGGAGACAAACCAGTTGGCTATTTACAAGTGCAAGTGATCGAACCTGGGACTACCAGGATCAAATTAAACCCAGGCAGGAAAGTTCAAAGCCAGTCGTAGACAAGGGGAAAGAAGGACAGGTCTGAGGGGGAAGTGGAAAGGAAAGAGATTAGGGAAACGAGAAAGATCAAAAGAATAATGAAGGACAAGAAGGGAAAAGCTGTGGGCCATGGCGTAGGTGGGTGGGTGCGGGGAGGACTTGCACAGTTTCGATAAGAAAGCAATACTATAATTCTTGAGGTCACCACAGACTCGGCGAGCTACTGTAACAACTCCCCACCCCCCTCTTCCCCCTAGAGAACACAAGTCCGTTAAATCAGTTACAAACTGTGTAAAAATGGCTCTTAGCATTGGATTTAAAACTGCTTAAGCTTTCAAAATGAGTGACAATTTCAGGGAGAGCATTCCAACCTTTTACTGCGCGATATACATGTAAGAAAGACCCCTTACCAGCAGCAGTCCTATGGGCTGGGATGTTCCGCTTATTATTACTTGTTGTATTTCTCTCATGAACACATGCACGAGTCTTAGAACGCGCTCTAAGATTCTTAGATATTTGAAAGCTAAAATAGAATCATTAAGCGCCAGCGTGGCACGCACTGAAAGCCAGCCGAGATCATTTAGTGCAGGTTTCATAGATCATACTTTAATTTTCTAGTAAGAAATCTTGCTGCAAAGCTTTGGATCTTCTGTAACTTACGAAAGTTGGTCATTCTAGTGTTATACCAAACAGATTAGCAAGAGTACAACTTGCTAAATACTAAAGATTTAATAACTCTCTCCAAGTATAGATCAACGAACACCGTACCTACGGAATCGCCGTCTTTACTGTTTCAGAAATCAAGTGTTGCCGCGGAACTCGGAAGGGTTTTTTTGCGACGTCCAATACACAAAAATAACAAAACGAAAGAATTCCATAGACAAGGCCTGAGAAGCCGGATTTTCGTATCAAGAAATGGTCTACTATTCTGGCCTAACAACTTTCTTCTCACACCACAAAACAACAACGAATTTTCATTTTCGGCATTTCTCGGTATCAAGTGAAGCTATAATCCTCGACTAAATCTTAGCAATTGCATGGAGAAGCTTGAAAAATTCAAGACGTCAGTCGGTATGTCATTAAATTAACTCTTCTTGAGGAATGTGGAGCGGGAAGACGAAAGCTGCACAGCTATTGAGACAGGGGTCCCCAAGGAGGAGAGGAAGTGGTATCAGAATTCTTTTCTTTAGTGCAAGAATCGAATTATTCTGTTGTGACAAGAACCGTTACCAACAAACCATGTTGGATATGCTAACGCACATGCATGTACCTATCCAATGAGGTCAATCCCGGATGAGAACTTGCAGTGCTATATGTATAGTCGAAATCGACAGTTGTCTCATTGATTTTTCTCTATTTGCCTTTTAAAGGTGACGAAATTGGAATTATGCGTACTGAAATAGTTCTTTAAAATAGGTGACTTTTGTGAAGGCCAACTTCTCCCTTTCCTCCTACTAAACTGAGAACTTACTTTGCGCTCAATGATCAGCGCAATGAGTCCTGGCGTCATCGCAGTTGCAACTGAACTACCTGCAAAACTCCAAAAGTCTTTGAACAGTTTTCTTCACCAACATCTGCAGTAATCTGTCAATAATAAACAAGTCTGTTCAGCAAGACACAAGGTCGCTTGTTCACCAGTTGAAGCAGGCATTGAGTTTTAAAAGTGTTCTCTATTTACGGCCAAAGACCCTTTTGCCTGTGAACTAAGACGTATTTCCGGCGGTCGTTTCTCTCCCCCGAAAAATAGCGTCTGCGAAACCGAGCTGCAAAACGATTTCTGTGATGTAACTGCTTTTGTTTTTGTTTTTTTGTTTTGGCCAATCACGTTACACGAGAGAACAGAGAGTCGGGTGACTTGCGCGCAATTCGTGTTATCGTTGTCACTAGCGAACCTTTGAAAAGAACAACCATGAGTGAAACGCCAAAGAATTAAGATTCCCTCTGGTGGCGAATGTTGCATTCTTTGACCGACAAAATTTTTGGTTGCAAAGGAGAAGATAAATGTGTTTGATAAGAGTGTTTTGGACATCTCCTCTTTGATACTTCGAGCCCATTTATGTGGCTAACTGCCGCACGAAATGCTATTATCGACCGCTACGATACAACAAAGCTGTACATAAAGTGGACGAGCTTGAGGACTAACTTAAAGGACACTTTGACGGTGACATTACTCTTTGAGTTAAGAGATCGGCTTAAGACTAAAGCAGCGCACTGGAGGCAAAGAAATGTCTGAGCTTGGTGACGCTTGCTCGAATGTTTCGACGTAGTAAAACTATACAGGAAAGCAAAGGAAAGCCCCAGAGTATGCATAAGACGGATTGCGTTGGGGATTCTTAGCCCTTCACCGATCCTAGCGCTTGTTTTTGCACTACCGAGATCACGAAACGTCGTTAAAGAAGCCTTTGGAAGTTTTAGTGAGAGATTAATGTATAAATATTTACATCAACACCGCTTCCTCGAGCGGAAACTCAAGGCGCTTCCAGAGTTAGAGAAAAAGGAGACCAAAGAACATCTTAATGTAGAATATTCTAGTAAAACAATTTGAAAAGAATTGGTAATGGGTAAATCACAATCACAATATTTTTTTCCCAGAAGAGCCTCCGCACGGTCCAAAACACATCAAACAAGGACTTTCCAAATCGTGTAGGTAAATTGACGAAGACATCGCGTTTCTTCTAGGCCGCAACATACTTGATCGCATCTTCCAATCTTTTTGATATCCTCCATATTGCCCGCCATTAATCTGACTTGTGTTTACGTGGACAACGCGCAAGTACTTTGCGTGTTCCCTGCGTGTTGGTTCTGGAGATTTATAAGCCGAATTCTGATTGGCTAAGAATTTTACGTCACAGAAATCGTTTTGCAGCTCGGTTTCGCAGACGCTATTTTTCGGGGGAGAGAAACGACCGCCGGAAATACGTCTGCCTTCGCAGGCTAAAGACCCACAAGTCTCGAGTAGAATGGTCAGGAAAAACAAAAACCAGGTATTTGATTTAGATACATCTCTATGCTCCAATGTGGGCACCTTGCAATATATATACATACAGACGCATACATAAGAATATACACTATATTATAAGGACGTATTTCTGGTGCCAGAATGCAGCGATGACAATGGCTCTTGAGATTGATTCTCAAAACAGCGATCACAAGAGAATACACTACGGAAATAATAGAATAGCCCATTTCCGAGTTGCTCCATGCCTCAGTTTTAAAGCAAGTCTTGGTGCACATGCAACCATTCAAATGGATATGAGTTGCGTACTCTTATGCCAATCAAGCTCTTTTCCCTTTCAATAGTTGAGCACCAAGACTCACTTGAAAACCGAGAAAAAACAATAACTGGGAAATTGTCCATTGTGTCCAATCCAGGGGCAATAAGGTTTGAAGAATCCAGGTGGTATTAGGATCGATTGGCATTGACGATAGGCGCTTTGCAAACCAATTTCCAGAGACGCAGATAGCAATCACGAAAGAAATGTACATGTACCATGTAAAATGTAATATGCACATGCAATGCAAGAACGCATATGTAATCAGGGTCTCAATAGAATTCGTAACCCGTACATGTAACACCTCTCAAGGGTGTCACTACATGTAGTAGGTGTGCCGGCTGTGAAAGCGCCTCAATCAGTAAAGCAGTTATCCAATCAATATTGCAAATAATATTGCAAATAAAAGAACGACTTTTGGAGGGAATAAATTTTTATTTGTAAAGTACTTAAACTTAGATGCTATTGCAATTTTCCTTGTCGCGTAGTCTGTCCACAGAACGACTGAACAGTATTTGACGGCCTTCGATCGCAAAGAAAAACATAACCGCATGCAATATTGAATTCGCAACATTAATTTTTAGCCTAGGCCACTCGCAGATGTGGTATTTCAAACATGGCCGCGAACGCCGTGAAGCGAAAGGCTGACCAACCAGGGATCCTTTGCTCTTCTCAAAGTAAAGCATTGTGAATTTGCAGATTAATTTATCAGTTAATATTATGGTATAATTTTCTGGTTTGAAAAAGTGTGATTTTAATTTCCAGGTCTCACATCCACTGAGCAAATTTAAAAATGCGCAAAAAGTTGTTTAGAAAAAAAAGACTATTACCTCAAAATGAAGGAAAACGTATTTTCGAGCCTCTTGATTAAAAACATTCTCTCCCAAAGGGCCCAAGCTACACGACCAAAGTTACAGCAACAGCTGTTCAAAATTCTATTGAGAACCCTGCGTAATGTAATATAAATAAAATGTATTAAATGGTTGTATAATTATGAAGAAGCTGATGAAATCTATTGTTTGCGTCATCCAACAGGGAGGCCATGACGTAATGCGCAAACCACCTATCAACATCAATCATCGACTCTAGTTCACACGTGGATTAATTAAAACTGACCCCTTTTCTTGAGTACATACCACTGGGCCCGACGAGCCCATTATATCCATGCTGTAAGCAACTGCCATAATTCCGGTACACTTTTCGCCGTAGATAGGAATGAATGCATCCCTGTTGATCCCTGATATTGCAATTGTGTATATACTGTTGACATAGCCATTAAATGCACAGCTGTCCTTGAAAATAACTCCGCTATTTCCCGCATAAAAAACGAAAATTGAACCAAGACCATTACGACCCTGAAAGTTAAAAACGTGATGAAGGTAAAAGCTATTTAGTTGTCGGAAACGAACCTCCTCTTTAACCTTTTCGGTCCTGAGAGTGAGACTCGTACATTTTACTCTGTCTAACGCCAGACGATTTTACTAGTCAATGGGACCGCTTCAGGGATGAATGGGTTAAAGAACAGAGAGTTTTTCTCTCCAGAAATTATAATAATAATGTGTCTTTATTGTTCAAAAGAAAAAATTACATATCTTATGTTACATTAAAATATAATAATACTAGCGGGCTATTTACATAAGTATGCCTCTATATATAAATAGAAATAAATGCAAAAATCAAATGCAAAAAGTACACTATTGACAAAGCTACATTATACATAAAGACAATTCTATTAAAAATGTATTCTTAAAACGGTCCGTGTTAATGGCGGGCATTGCGGGAGATTAACTCCTTAAATTGTATCTTGTAGTCTTGGTCTCGGGGAAATTAGCTCTAAGAGGGTGGTTCGGAATACTAGAAACCTTGTTCCTACAAATTCTGTGGTCTTGCACTTTAAGTAATTCACCAATGTCTAATTTCTTGGATGTGTATCTGTGTTTAAAACATCGGTCTAAAAACTGCTGGGCTATAGTTAGCTCTGATTCAGAGGCCCCATACACAGATAAATCATAAGTAATATCAGGTAGAACTATGGATGAGAATAAATGGTCTACCTCTACTTGGCTACAGCCTTCTTTTCGCAGGCATCTGATGATCTATATGCATTTGTTAGCTTTACATAACTTTTCTTTAAGGTGAGTTCTGAATTTGCAGTTCGGCTGAACTGTGAGGCCTAAAATGGTGACGTCACTAGTCTGTGGTAAGCCTAAGATACTATTGTAGGCCTCGGCAGTGTATCCCTTTTTATACGTAATAAGCTCTTTACATTTTGTTGAAATCGAATTCATTTTACTTTGGCCTGCCCACCGTACAAACTGATTATTAAGTCTGTAGAGAAAAAAAAAATATGTAGAGTGATCTATATCATGATATACCGGAGCAATAATCGTGCAGTCATCAGCATATTAAAACCAAGTGTCTCATTCCCTAATTTAATCTCCAGGCCCCAGTTGTTCAAAAGGTGGATAGCGGTATCCACCGGATAAATCACTATCCATTGGATAGCACAATTGATTTCGCTATTACTTATCCACTGGATAGTGATTTATCCGGCGGATAGTGCTATCCATCGTTTGAACAACTGGGGCCAGATCGTAAAGAAATATATTGAACAAATAAGGTCCTGAAACACTACCCTGGGTTGTGCCTTTGTTTACTGTTTTCCAATTAGAAACGGAACTGCCGAAAATAACTCCTTGTTTTGTATCTCGCAAAGACCCTAACCACCAGTTTATAATATGTGGATTGAGAGTGGTCGACTCTTAAGTTTCTCAGCAAGGAGATGGTGGCTCACAGAGTCGAAGGCCTTGCTAAAGTCCATAGCGAACATCCGCACTGCCTTACACTTGGGATCATCAAGAAACTTGCAGATCTTATTCTGGATAAGCAGTAGAGCATCCGTGCAGCTCCCTCCTCGGTACGCAAATTGACTATCCAGCAGCTGTTCTTCTACCAGCCGCTGAGCCTGAAAATGATTTACAAAAGAAGAAATTAATTATCACAAAGACAAAAGTAAGTTTTCTTAAAGATTCAAAGGGTGAAATGTCTAAATTGTTGAAGTTAGCTTTTTTAAGTGGTATCATAGTAAAAAAGGGAAATAGTAAAAACAACTCACGATGTTTTTTCAACTTAACAGAGACCCTTCAAGTGCCACTGTCAACTGAGTTGTTTTGGTCGGTCAAAAATCAAACATTTGTTGATCATCGATTAGCGTAATCAGACTGAATGTTACAGATTTCACAATCAAAACTCCATTGAGAATTCGTAACACTGCACAAAAACAATGAGGGAACAGTAACATTTTCCAGTAATTAGAGAACTTAAGATATAACGAGGGTATGCCGACGACCTGGTACTTTTAATCACCCTAACTACTATATTCCAAGGATTCTTATTCCAAGTAAATGGTGTCAAAACCGAATCCATGATTTCTGGCAACAAATACACCCAAAACTCAAAAGACTCCATCTACCCTGAAACTATACTTGATCTTCAAAACCAAGCAATCCAAAACAGTTCAAATACGCTTTCTAAGATGCCAAATTAGGTTTGATGAAATAAAAGGAAAGATTACTTTTATTCAAGCGTTGGCCGTGTAGCACTTATATTTTTAACAGAGTTAACTGAATAGAGTGTAACGTGAAGTGCTAAATTTCTATCCCATAAGAACCATGTGAGCGTTAGCCCTACTGATTGAAATGTGCCCACACAAGGACAGAGAAAAACTCTGACCAGGGTGGGAATTGAACCCACGACCTTCTGGTTAGATCATCGCTGCTCTACCGACTGAGCTACAAAGTCAGACGGTACAAGTACAAGAAAGGATTACATTTTTGCAAACGTTGAAGCACTTATATTGTCCTTGTGTGGGCCCATTTCCATTAGTAGGGCTAACGCTCACATGGTTCATATGGGGTAGAAACCAAGCACGTCACATCACACTCCAATCGGTTAAGTCTGTTCAAATATAAGTGCTTCACGGCCAACGTTTGCAAAAATGTAATCCTTCCTTGTAATTAGCAGCCATGGACAGCGTTTTTTTTTTTTTTTTTTCATGAAAACAGCCTTAATTCACAATATAAATGCACGCCATTTACAAATTAAAAGCACAAAAAAGTCACTGGAAACTAAGAGCCGGAGTAGGCAGCTAGCCACAAGGGCCTGGAACCCAAACAGCAGAGTCCATGAGCAGAGCAAGTTCCCTGCTGAGATCCCCGGATTGTGGACACCGCGAACGAACAGAGCACGGACAAATGGAATCCATGACCCAAATGTACTACTAAATATTGATATGAGGAAATCCATTCACCATGGCACAAAAACCGTCCAAGACCCAAACATCATGGAAGCGAGATTCAGAAAAGGATTTATAATCCAAGAACACTCTCTTCTTAAGATCACAGGAAACATAACCGATGATGGCACGGTGGTCTTCTTTGCCATTGCAGAAAGCGGCCCTGTTTCGAAAGGTTCAAATGCCATAAAGAATGGATTTCGTCAAATAGCGCGCGAGTCGACCCCTCTTAGTACTAAGAAAAAAACCGTTAAAAGGTTTGCTACAAATTGGTTACCAAGCAACAGGGAGAGAACTGTTGCAAAGTGTAGCCAGACTCTTTTTAACCCTTAGACAATTAAAACAATGATCAATGGTCTCTCTTCGCGGACAAGAGGCACAGCGACCAGATGAGATACAACCCCAGTTGAAAAGGGAATCACGCACCTTGACGCCGCGGAGGATAATAAGCCAACTGACATCGTTCTTATAGTTCTCAGTGAAGGGGTCCCGGACCAGAGACCAATGACCATCGAGGGTGAACCCTTGCCCAATGACCTAGGACCATTGACGCGCAAGATTGGCTGGGATGAGTTGATTGAAAGGAGCTTTTGATACAAGGTATTACAAACTATGGCACTGTCTCCCACCTTGGATAGAGTATCAAGAAAGGCCTCGTAAAAGGGAGTTGGAGAAGAAACACTGGGAGAAGAGTTATCGCGTAAGGAAGACCATACAGGAAGCAGGGAGGACAAGGGACGCCACAAAAAGTATTTGAAGAGAAAAAAACTAGAATCGTCAGGGGAATTAAGCACGGAGGCCATCCCCGCCAATCTCAAAGCCGTACATGGTCGCTCGGGAAAAATGTTCAGCGGATGGATAGAATCCTTCTCTGCGCCAGTAAGACGTGCAGCATTCTTCATTATATAATCAACGCTGGATTGACTAGACACACTGGAGTGTCGACGACGCCCAGCCATTTGGGCATAACACGGGATATCAGCAATGCCCATGTTCTCCTCAGTTTCGGAACGGTCCGCCCAGCTATGCTGGGGATCAACAACATTACCTGCCATACTACTGCAAGAGCCAATGACCAATACAGCAATACCACAAGCGAAGAAACAAACTGGTAGGGCTTCGCCCTGGGATAGCCCTAAAAGACGTCGTCCAAGCTATCCATGCCTCAGCATGGCGTAGCTAACATCCAGGTGGGTGTATTTAGCACCACTGGGTTACACAAACTGACAGCTACAATAATTGTTGCTGTCCAGAATTACTTGACTTGTTCTGCTAGATGAGTAAATGTATCACAAATGTGTTAGCTTAACTCTAGGAGGATCATGACCTTACAGAACTATTTACGAAATAATATTGACAATAATAAATTGTCATAATGACCCGAAACAATAAATTCATTACACATCAATGAGAAAGCCATAACTTCAAGCTAGTTATTTATCTGTGCATCTAATGATGTCTCTGCAGGTGGCAAGCTCTGACATTAGCTTAGAGGAAATGAAAAAGGCAGCTTCAAAAATCAAGTTACTGCGTTCAATTCAAGAGGCCATTGTCTCATTTTTTTAAGGCAGAGACATGGGAAGAAATTGCAGATGAATTTGGGCATGGAGTATTATCAGAGAAGCTGCTACGTTTGCGGTGAGTTGAGGTGATTCTGCATGGTGTGCAGTGAGCACTATATGCACTATAATCAGAGTCTTAATAGAACCCATTGGGAACTCGGAAAAATCCAAGCCCCAGATGAGCAGCACACGCAATGCATCACTGTTACAATCATGTACTATTGCTATTATAACATTTGGAAAAATGTCACACATGTTTGTAATCAATGATATTGTTATTAATGTTTAACAGTGACATTTTGTCTTTCCTCCAGGTGAAGGATTTTGAGCAGTCACACGATTACCAGTCTTACCTGGAAAGACTTAAGCAGCAGAAAGGTACAGATGAGATTCAGAAAGTGGATGGTGTGCTTGACGGAAGACACAGTGCGAAGGGGGTAATTTTATTTTCCTCAGATTTGAACAGAGTGCAACAGGTTTCAATAGCAAAGTTGCCTAATTTCCGCGGAGCATTTTGGGCAGTTGGTGATACATATGATGACTGTGAGGTAAATAACTTTAAAAATCCATCAATATGAAACTGCAAGATTACACTTTTTAGATGGTTTTAATGCAATGTAATGTAATTTATTCTCTACAAAAAAAAAATTACAAAATTAATGAGAAGTGAATAATATTAGTATAAAGAGAAAAGGTCAAACTAGGAGAGGACAAACTAGAAGAGAATTACCCAAATTTATTCATCTGTTTAAGGACGGTGCCTACTATTGTCATTGCGCATACGTTCTGCGCATCTCGAGATACTCGGATTTCCTATTGCTAGTGCTTATCAACACAGGGATATTTTTGCGCGGCTCAAAACTATGCGGAGAAAGCAGAACTTAGCAAGTGATCTTGGTATCCAAAAAGAAAATTGGGGGTAACCACGCATTTTTCAGAGATAATTGAGCTTCAATTTGGAAAAGAACGTCATACATTTCTTTGTATTTTAAAACATTTTACAAATCTTGTTGATTAATTATCTTCGAAAAATGCGTGGTTACCCCCAATTTTCTTTTTGGATTTCAATAACACTTGTTAAGATCTGCTTTTCCCGCATAGTCAGTAAACCGCGCAAAAATACCTTTGAATTAGTAGGCACCGTCCTTAAAACGCTTACCCTCGTCCAAACACCAGGCTATAATAACAACTATAATTTCATAAAAATTCTTTGACTTGGGCCATTTTAGTTTCAATAGGAATAAAACGCAAACAGCGGTTACGAACATTTGCTTGAAATGCATAACTTTTATAAATTTAACGTTTCGTATGTAAGCCAGCCTTAAATGAAAACGTTGGCAGTGAGAAACTATATCTCTATTATTAGCATATTCTTGTCGTTTTATGTCAATCAATTTCGTTAGTTCCCAGTCTGTACAGTTGTATCTTTGAATTTAAATTTATCTGTAACTGAATAATAATCACTTCTGATGATGTATGTTGTAACATACGAAACGTTAAGTTTATAAAAGTTATGCATTTCTAGCAAATGTTTGTAACCGCTGTTTGCGTTTTATTCCTATTGCAACTGTAATTTGTTATAAGATTTGTTTTTACTTACTCACATTTTTTAAAATGTTACTTCCAACCTCAAAACACTGCAGGCAAATCGTAGTGTTTCAGATTTTATAAAGCATGTAAAATCCAATACTAACCTTGCGTGATTATGGGGTTGAGGTGTTCCACATATTTCCATTTCATTGAATAACAAAAGCTCCTATTTTTGTGTCTCGTTCTACAAAAGCTTCTAAGTGTTCGTTGGGTACTCCTGCTAAGTAATTTGCATGTGGTGGCCCTGCGTGGCCCTGTATTCTGTAGTTGCTCCTAAAAGTTAATCATGAAACATCTCATAGATGTTTTATATGGAAATGTGATCCTGTCTTTTTCTTTGTA
>OX421446.1:43569772-43572272 GCA_949126865.1 Montipora capitata | reverse complement strand
AGGATGATTGCAGCGGACAGAGAACAGTGAAGACCTCTGTAAAGGCCTATGTGCCACGAGGCACGAGGAGGATAGGTAATGTAGCAAACAGACTTGCCAAATTCTGTTGCTGCTTTAACAAAAACATCATTACCGGTAACGACTGAATGAAAAGCTTGCAGTTGTTCCGCCTTAGGCACAAAGTTAAAGTGGCATTGCTTAAACGCGAAATCAATTGCCTCCAGAAACTTGGCATCATAATTTCCTTTCACATTATCCGCCATCATGTGTTTCTATTATAATAGCACTCCGAATAAACTATGCCCAAATAAGGAAACTTTTTCCAAATATGGTTTTTCCCCCAGTTTTGAGGGAAAAAATGGCGTTATTCGGAGCATGCGCCCTCAAGTAATACAGGACCCTCTCTTTTCCCGCCTGGGTTCCAGGTCCATTTTCTGGGCGGAGTAAGAGGAGTCCTGGAACAGGACTAGCGCTAAAATGACTAGTTCCTTTCCTTTCCTTTTGTTTCCATAGAAATTAAAGGTGTTTTCGCTGTCGTTGCAGAAAGAGAAGGGATGGTGCGAAAGCCAACATTCTTGCTTTACCGTAACTTAACGAATTTGTTGACGACGATGTATGCTGATTTCAAGCGGAACAGATACTGAATTAATACTATATATTATTTTTGAATTGGGGAGACAGAATTGGTTGGAGGAACTAACCTAGTAGGTGATCCTTAAGAATAATAGGAGCAGAAGGAACACAGTCCACAACACAACGATGAACATTAAAGAGTATTTTAATGCAATCACTTTTAGAAACTGAATTATGTTTAATTTACATTATTATAGCCATCAAACGAAGGTTTCTTTATAGTTAAACGAAACTATAAAATGAAGTGAGCACTAACAGGACGTTTGCGATAACTTTGATACAAACACCCCTGACGCGTTTCGACTTTTTGAACTATATGTACGTTACATTTCTTCAAACCAGCGTAGGAGCAAGCTATGTCTGACTGTCAACCTTGCCCGGGGTTGCTCGATCCATGGTTAGCGCTACCAGGGAAACCTATACTTAGGTTTTGATACCTCTTAAGCAGCGGTTGGCGTAAACCAGGTTTCGAACGACCGGCCTCAGGTTGGTTGTAATGTGAACCTTAAAAGCTTTTGTTCAACCCACTCACACTCTAGCAAAGTATAAGCACCGATATTCTAGCTCCATTTATGTGATATCTCAACTACCTTTACACTTAATCAGTTCAAATAGGTAAGGTTAACTAAACCAAGGGCTCTTTCCAGTCGGTTAAAATGTCGAATAAGAAGCACATGACCTTGAAGTGTGTAACTTGCAAATGTTTTCCTTGGAACAAAGCTGGGGATTTTAGATTATCAATTTTATGCCCAAATATGAACAAAAATAAGATCGAAGTTGCACGCGCGGGAAAATGCACGAGCTACGTTACATCCAAATAAGGAAAATGTTAAACTTAAAAAAAAGAACAGTTCTGAGCCAGAGTCAAACGCTTCAAGGTCATTAGCTTTTGGTCGAATAGAACGATCCTTTTTGGTTTGGTCTGGCAGAAATATTTGAACTTCCTTCGAGGGCCGCCCACTTTGAAGGGTTTGACCGGTCGGACCGAAATGCCGAATCCCGATGGAACGACTCACCATAACAGCACGTCAAGCTCTCCCATATTTACTTATACCAACGTACCGTAACTAAAGTCTTGTCTACGCAACGGAAAACAGGTTTTTGTTGGTTCGATGGAATTTCCGAAAATTAAGGCTAAAATTCTTGTTCAATGGAAATCACTCCAAGTTTTCTAACCTTGTAAAAGTTCTAAGAGGTTCCCTCCGAAAAGAAAAAGCTATACATGCTTCACACGAGGCCGCGTGCAGCAATGCTGATACAAATACAAAAAAACAAGATACAACTTTGTTTACCCTCGGATTTCAGAGTAGCTAGTAGCTAATATCTCCGAGCATTTAACATATATAATTGTTAAGAATCCCAACTGGCGGGAGGCAAACCAGTTGGCTATTTCACAAGTGCGCCAGGAAATTGAACCAGGGACTACTTGAAACAAATTCAGTGAGTGGTCAGAACGCAGTCTTGAACCCGGGATCTCAGGATCTCAACGCACGAGCCTTAGCCACTCGGCCACATACACAGACTCAACGTGCGAATGCTTTAAGACGGTTCCTCAACGAAGAAAGCTAATTTCAGCAAAAACAAAAACAACAACAACAACAATACAATACAAAAGAAGAGCAAAAAGAAGCGAAAAAGGAAAAGGAAAAAGGACGAAGATGTCTTGTCAGCCATCTAGCGAGGGAGCTTCCCCTTAAATTAAACGAATTTAAGACCTGTGCTTAGTTGGGTGCACAAGCTTCGCTGACGGTAGAGTCAGTAAAGCACTGGAAATATGTTTACCTCATTGGTATAAATGCGGGACTAGTAGACCAAATCGCCTAATTCAATGTTGTATCCAATTTAAACCCTTTGGGGATGAAAAGTT
>OX421446.1:43542272-43557272 GCA_949126865.1 Montipora capitata | reverse complement strand
AACCAAGGAATCAACATCGAAAAAAAAAATTTTCTGAAAGTAAGTTTTAATTAAAGAAATCCTAACAATTCTTATGTCGCCTTAGGAGTAAACAAAATACTCCCAATTAAAACTGTGCCCTATAAATGCGCGTTCCTTTTATTCTGATCCTTATTTCGTTTTTCCGTTATTCCGGACCGTTTTCATATGACGCATCCTGGATTCATCTGTCGGGAACTGAAATCTTCTTCAGATGCAAATAATATCTTTTTGTTTTAGAAAACCGATATGCCCGCCAGTCACGGAAGTGAGAACATTGAAGTGTTTCAACATAGGCTTGCCAAAACAACAGTATTATTATCTATTATTATTATTATTATTTTAATTTTTGCTGTGACACTGTGCTGTCAGCTTGTTCAGTCAAGGCACTGAGCTCCTTAATGGGTCTGGACACCAGCTGGCAATTTCATAGTTTGTTACCTGGAACCTCTTTCTTTTAAAACACTTACCATTTTAAAATCGTAAAAAACATCTTCAGCGGGAACATTCTTAGTATGAGCCGGAACTCGGAAAATCTTGACTTTTTGCTCGTCATCAATCTCAACTCCTTCATTCAATGCCGTTCCCTTTTCTGTAATTTCCAAAATGTGATGATCAATCTTGGAAATAAAATATACAAGATATCAATGGCTTGCCAATTTCTCATTCGCTTTTGCTCTTGATGTTGCTCTCAGTTCTGGCAGTATCAGTACAACAAACCTATTTATCAGGGTGACGTCATGGTATACGCAGCATTCAAGTCGTATTGTACGCCCATGTCAGTTTTGAGACACTGTACCTCGAAAGTGAACTAGTCTGTTGAAATCGTCCTTGAATCTCACCAAAATCAACCAACCGGAGAATTCTTTTCACAGGACAACATGTGTAAGAGTACCATAGGTTGTTTATGAGCAGCATAACTAGAAAAAAACCCTAACCTACAAGCATAATGCAAGCTGCCTAGAAGACCTAGTAAATAAATCCTGGTTTTTGTCAGAAAACATATTCAGTATGCTAACAAAGCTTAGGAAAAACCTACCTCCCCCTCTGCGGAAGGTAAGAATGTTGGGAACGTCAAGCAGACTACGATGACAAAAATGTTGCAGAGCTAAGGCAAAAACAAACCAGAGTAGCTCGTTTGTCCGTAACAATTGCAAAACGTGTGCGAGTTCGGAAAATACAGTACTAAAACAGCTTACCTTCATGGCGAACAAATTTGTTTTTAAATCTAAGCACTTAACACGAATCGATCAAAGCCAGGTGGAAGCACTTGAGGTAATTGTCGAGGCAGTGGAACCTCTCGCTATTTATTTCCTTATAAGGAAATAAATAGGCCGTTAATTATCCTCTTGGATGACAGCGCGTTCGGAACCGCATCAGCCCTCAGCATGGGTGATAGCTGAAAAGCAGATCTTTCCCATTTGCTGAGAAGGATGCTTACTCGTTTTAGAATGGTTTCAGTCTTGTGGACACTGAACGTTTCTTTCATAAGAGAATCTTTTCCTATACAAAAGTCCGTGCGCAAGACACTGCAAGTTAAAGATGACTTTATTTTGCTCGTGTTTGCAAAAATAGGCCGGCATTGGCTAAGGAAATTAAAAATGACATCCTTCTTTTTTTGTTGTTTGTTTTTTAGTTTGTTACTTCCTTTCCAGCTTCACGACACACGTCCTTTGTTTCCGTGGAACTGAAGCGGTAGAAAAACGGGAAAAGCGTGGATGCTATGACGGATATTGACAAAGTTGCTTACTCCTAGCCGATGGAACAACAGGGTCATAAAGCAGCCAACGGGACACGTGATTGGTTAAGGGTCTTAACACACTAGAGCTGCATCCTATGCAGACATAATGAAATTTTAAGTTCTAAAGACCTTTGCGATACCTGTACTTTACAGATACAAAGGAAGTAACGAACGTTATTCTGTCACGTTCGGTCACTGGTAACGTCACGCGCAACAAAAAGATGCAGCACCCGTGCCTGACCAAATTTCGGGTGCCAGGGCTAGCTCTTGATCAGACAGCATTGAAATTGATTCAATTCAGTTCATTTTGCTCTGAGGAAAGGTTAGCTCTCTAATTAGCTAAACGTCAGCCATTAGGGAGCTTAGCAACTACAATGGCGACGGCAACAAGAACGTCACAAAGTTGCATATTTAGTGGGCAAAAACAATATTACTTTACTATTATTAGGCTTGCACGTCCTGCAAGTGCGTTTAGGCTTTTGCTTCGGGTAGAAGAGCTCAGATCGCGTCATCAGAAAGGAATGCAAATGCAAGAAATTCACTCTCAAATAATTATTACATGGCGTTCAGTTTTGGAAGTACTTTGGAAGTGGGGAAGTTTGGAAGTGTGGCTTAGGGTGAGGGATAGGGAATAATTTCAAGCGCGTTTTGTCCAAAATCAAACAATTTCTCGAGCCTTTAGGCGAGAAAATTTTTTTGGCTGGTCTTTCATATACCGGATCCGAAATAATTAATGTCCATAAAACAAAACAACAAAGCAAACATAACAAAACCTAATTAGCAAGGCGTAATCGAAATAAAAATGATTCTTTTGTGCTCCGGCATTTTACTCCGGTATATGAACGTCTTGCCCATTATTTGATTTTGGACAAAACGCAAGTGAAATTTTTGCCCAATTTCACGGGTATACCATTTGATTAGCTATTATCTATTAAATATCATTGGTGAGAAATTACGTTTATAAGACGCCCTTTTGGGACTGTAGGACAAATTTCCCGAAAAATTAAGGAGTAATTTGTCACCCATGTTATTACATATTGGAGACTTCAATGTTTATAAGCAATTATTTTGTTATTTAAATTTTGCCAACCACAGAACAAAAGAACCCTTTGTTTCGACGGCCAAGAGATCTCTGGTTGACTCATTAAATGACAATAGGTGACGTAACGGTGAGTATCGCTTTACTTATTCAACGCTATGTTGAATATCAGATACTAATCAAGTTAGGATCATCCCTTATTTCAATCACAACCTTGCAGATGGGTTGAAGCGATTGCCTTTTTGCCCAGCTGTTTTCGTTATACCAAAAAACCCTCGAAAACAAAGGGGATGCTGCCCCCCGTTTGCAGTCAAATTTCTACTTCGCTAAAAAAGTAGATCAATTAAATTAATCGAAAATGGTTAAAACGCAGGTAAACGGCCTGGAAACAAAACTTTTGGTCGTTTTTTTTTAACTTTTCTTGAAGGAGCATGATTTTTGCCCTTTTTTCATGTCCACAAAAAATAAAAACCTCACTTCGTGCCAAAATCACCAGCGTGCTGTCTCTGGGGCGTGAAATCATCCCTTGCTATCGCTATTTCTTAACAACCATGAAAAATGACAGGCGTTTTCTTTAAAGATGGGCATTTCTATGAAAATCTCTGCTGTGGAGGCCATATTCTTTTACGATGAGCATCTTTCGAGATTCTTAATGTCTGTCTCACCCAAAAAGTAGAAAACTCGTTTTCTGCGCGCGTAACCTCTGGGAAAAGGCTGGGCTGCTGCTTTAACTAAATTGGTATGATAAGTAGTACGCGACCGTGGGAGGACTGGTACACCTGGTTTTCATAAGACTGGCATGAAAAACTTGGTGCTCATACCCGGCATGAAAATTCACTTCTACATGCCAAGCATGCAAAGTCGATTTTTTACGCCCAGCATGAAAAATTGATTTTACATGCCCGGAATGAAGACGTCAGGCTACGTGAGACGCATGAACACACGATTCCACATAGCTGGCTTTAAAGCAAAATACCCAGGACCTTTCCTGGGTTTGGTGTGAGGTAATTGCAACCTGGTTGTACATATCCATCATGGGGAAGTTAAGAGAGGGGAGGGGGGAGATTCCAGTAAGAACTTGCGGCTTTCTGCTTTGTACACTCCTACACACCACTACACACCCACATTTTTGAGAGTAATAAAAAAAACCAATTATCAAGAAATTGTACATGATAAGTGAAATGTTATGGTATACTAAGAAAACGCTCTCGCACTGCGCACATTTTGTTATAAACCTTTATTGTTATTTCAGTGTAAAAATAGAATGTGTCGCCCTTAGTCTTGCTTAGAAGTCCATTAAAAGATGAATAAGCATGGAAATATGTGTTAAGACTACTTGCCTTGTCAATCCCGATTTCATTTGATAGAAAATCACCGAAGGAAAGAACAAATTAAGTTCATATTTTGAACGTCCTTCTAGTACTAGTCTAGAAACGCGTGTCTGCCAGTTTACTCTTGTCAGGGAGTTTTAGAAGAAAACTAAATTTACTATCAAGATTGCTCAAATCTTGTTTCTTAATTTTTAAAAGTTCATTATATGAACTGCTCATTTTCCTGCTCTGCGATGTCTAAATGAAGTTGATATGTAACTCACGATGGGTACAAAGGGGTCCACTCAACAAGAAACGTTTTTCCCTGAAAATTTAGAATTAAATCTCAGTTTGTCAGTGCATGCGAGTGTGTCATCTCCTGCAAGCGTAGTATGTATATGTTACAGGTATATTTGAAATTCAGGTTTAAAATATTTCAACCTAGGTCACAGTAATTTTTATTTTAGTACGTGTATATTGGTAAGCAAATCGGTGCTGAAAGTAAGGGGATGTGGTTAGCGTACGTTTTCCATGAGTTAGTCTATAAAACGCCTTTGGTTGTTCAGTATTAAGTCTAAGCACTGATTTTAAATGGTTACCATTAAGGTTGGGGTTAGGCATACTGTGCATGATAACCAATGCTGCTTTTTTTATGTCAGAGCAGCAGGAAAAATAAGAATTACCTTCACGTGACTTTGTTCTATTTTTATTTTTCTGGTTTTTGGAAGGCAAAGGCATACTGTGCATGATAACCAATGCTGCTTTTTTTATGTCAGAGCAGCAGGAAAAATAAGAATTACCTTCACGTGACTTTGTTCTATTTTTGTTTTTCTGGTTTTTGGAAGGCAAAGGCATACTGTGCATGATAACCAATGCTGCTTTTTTTATGTCAGAGCAGCAGGAAAAATAAGAATTACCTTCACGTGACTTTGTTCTATTTTTGTTTTTCTGGTTTTTGGAAGGCAAAGGCATACTGTGCATGATAACCAATGCTGCGTTTTTTATGTCAGAGCAGCAGGAAAAATAAGAATTACCTTCACGTGACTTTGTTCTATTTTTATTTTTCTGGTTTATGGAAGGCAAAAGGCATCAGATAATTGTCTTTCTATAGGGTATATTTTTGAATGATGTACAGTTACTTGTACAAATGTAGTTCAGTATAAAACCCCGTTGTGGTTATAAGTACTTGAAAAATCAATTTTAAAGTTCTTTCTGGTAGTTCACAAAGTTTGTAATCTTTATTTTAAAAACAGTCATTGGCCGTTTTTTATACTAGAGACGCATAATCCGTCCAGACGAATTATGCGTCACTCGTGTTATCCGTCTAATGTAAAGACGGGACGAACTATATAAGACGCATAATTCGTCTTGGACGAACTTGGGCAAACATTTTTTCTGATTCTGTTAAATTCGTCTAGTATAAAGACGGGCACTAGACGCATAATGCGTCTGGACGAACTTTCCAGTTTAGTGCGTATTCGAAGACGCACTAAAGTAGATACTTCGTCCAGACGCATAATGCGTCTTGTGGCCGTCTTTATACTAGACGAATTTAACAGACGCAGAAAAAATGTTTGCCTAAGTTCGTCCCGGACGAATTATGCGTCTCTAGTATAATTATGCGTCTCTAGTATAATGTAGTCGAACAATGAGAAGTCGTTTCCTTGTTTTTGCACCTCTTGTACTTGTGTCACTGGTCAAGTGCTTTTTTGCACGCGGCAGTGAAGCTTATTGTTTTAGTTGTGTCTAATTACACATTTATGTCTTCAGTAATTTGAAGTCTGTTTGGTGCAATCCATGTGTCAATAATTCCAAATTTGGTTACAACTTTCATAAATCCATGTTCTCTATCAATTACTTTACCAAGAAGTGCGTTTAGGTGTAATGGACTTTTTTCCACTTTATTAAGTTTTATTTTGACAAAATTGTTGACTTGGATTGAGATAGTATTGGGTTTGCTTGTTGTCATATTGTTATTGTATTTTCTTTGTGTGTTTCTTGCTTTTTCCTGTTGAGATGTCCTTATCTCCTTTGTTGACTTCGTAAGAGAATAACAAGTGCGTTTAGGTGTAGGTTCTGCATCCACATCTTCACATTCTTCTTCTTCTTCTTCTTGGAATGTTGATCATGTTTCTTATCTGGGGTAGTTTTGGTTTCTTTCCATGGTGGTATGCCAAATACCAAGTCATAGGGTGTTTGTTTTGTTGCTTCATGCTCCACAATGTTCTTTTTGTAAGCGGCTTCCCCTAGTACCTGACACCAATGATTTGGACTTTTTTTTCATTTCTTTTAAGATATTTCTAATGTTTTGCTTTACTGTTTGATTGTTCCTTTTCACCAAACCTTGAGTTGATGGTTTTCTGGGAGCTCCATGAAGTTGAGTGATGCCGTTGTTCTTGCAGACTTGGGACATCAGAAAATTCTCAAATTCCCGTCTCTTGTCAGTGTGTGTGTTTCTGAGAAAATCCAAATTGCCAGTAAAATTGAGACAGGCATTCCAATACATCTTCTGCTTGCTTATTTTTCAATGGATAAACCCATGAATATTTTGTGAAATGGTCAGTCACGTGGAGAATCCAATTGTGTTTGCGATGACACGAACATGTACATGATAAGTTTCTAAGGTCCATTTGCAAATGTGTTAGGAATCCTCTTGCTAGGGGCTAGGACAGGTTGTTTTTGTCTGCTTTTTGTTCTTCGTGTATTGAGTAGAGTGACACAAAGACTTCAATTACTTCTTAGGATACTGACTCGTAGTCTCGCTTGATATACTTGTCCATCTTGTCTCTTCCTTTGAGCGCAATATTCGAGTGGACTTGGCAAAGAACTTCTTGGATAATATTCTGCCACCCTCCGGTTTCATTCCTTTTCTTTTTATAATTGCTATGTCTCGACTTGTCAGATTCATCTGTCCTTGCTGTCTTTATTACGTGTTTGTAACCATTTCATTGCATCGTTATAAAAGTTGTCGTCAATAAATAGGGCTATTTTACTTGCTTTTGTCTTTTGGAAGCTTTACACGTTTTAACGAGCACTTACAAGCTCCTTGGTGTTACGTGTATAAAAAAAGTATTATTATTATTATTATTATTATTATTATTATTATTATTATTATTATTATTATTATTATTATTAGAATATCTCTAAATCAACACCACTTTCGTTAGCCATTTTACGAACCGTACAGGGCCACGCTTTGCGCACGAGTAAACTCTTGCATAATTTACTATGACCGAGAAGAGTCTAGGCCCTCTTGCACCAGGAGAAATGTATTTGCTTTTAAAATTAATGACAACTGCTTGTCCAAGTCCTGTGTGCTTTAGCGGTTAGTTACGGCTAAGGACGCTATATTGAGGGATGTCAGAGGCACTCGGTTCAGGTCTCGGTAAGTGCAGTTCAAAGTGATTTCTGTCTCTCCTGTACACATTGGAATTGAATGGATCAAGGGTACATAATATAGTGATACGTATGACAAATGGATCAGAGGATGGAAGGTTGTTGTTGTTGTTGTTTTTTTTCTTTTCTTTTTAACCCCCCTAAAAAAACCGTGCCCCTTTCTTTTAACCACACCCCATAGAGAAAGTCAGTTTTCAAACAGTTGATAAATAACCTAGGTTAATTAAATTCACCTAGTTTGATTTAAATTTACCCAGTTTGATTTATTTTCACATAGTTTGATTTAAATGGACTTGAATTTGATTTCAACCTGTAACATATACATTTATTGTCCTTGCAAAGGCCTCGATTATCACTATGCGTGTAAACTAATACGTTGAAATCAGTAAAGAATTACAAAGGGTTCCACCCAATTTTCGTACAATGAACTGACACTGTTGCTTCTGTTGTTTTTCATTCGTTTCGACGGAACATGCGAGTGGTAAAGGATGAACTGTCAGTCTCAACATTGTTGTTGAGCCAATCTACAGCTGGAGAAATCTTTCAGGTTTTCCATGATAAATGACTAAAAAATCAATTTTATTAGCTTACGGCAATTAAGATGGCTCAAACCAGTTTCAACAATTGCAAGAGACTGTTTTCAATGAAGGCAACGTTACAGTGGCATACGAAAAGCCAATTTTTGCTCAACAAGGTGCACTCTTCATTGGAGCAGAATATGTCACCATAGCAACAGGAAAGTCACCTAAAACACCCAGTATTTCGTCTTTGACTAACCCTAACCCATCTTCTATTGGTATAACACATATAAAAACAGTGATTAAATAAAATATATCGTCATGCCAATTAAACTAACAGCAGTCACTTTGAAGCTTTGCGTGATCAGGCCTTTTAGGTCTATACACTCCACATAAAAATTCGGTAAATTGATTTACTAGATGGATCTGAGCTAATATCAATGCTTACAAAGCACTGGCTCTCCATCCACCCTTTATCTATTCAACCAATTTTATGATAGGAAATGGGCCAACGGTTTTCGAATTGTTTGAACACCTACTGTGAAATCTAGTTTATGCTAAATTAGTTATTCTTTGCTATGCTAGTCACTTAGCTTATGTGTGGTCACGCTTCCGGGAACACACCCTGTGGTAGTGAAGAATTAACGATGGTGGTAATAATAGGTAGCAATTGGTCAAGACAGTTGACCACCAATTGGGTTGGCATTGGGTCTAAATTACATGATTTTTTGGCGGATTTCTTTGTGATTGCACTAATATCACCTTCAGACAACAGCTTAAATGATAGTAAAGCTTTCGCACATTCCACTTTAGGGCCTGGCGGTACTTCATGCAAATCTGATGAAATAGATATGGATTCTATTTCGTTTCGAATGTCATCAATCGTCTTTTAAATCAGCTTACATAATTTTCATTATCCAGCTTTTTACAGTTGGAGAATGAAAATTTATGTAAGCGGATTAAAATACTCTCGTAGTAAGCATAAGGGTCGATAATTATAAGTTGTTGCTTCATTTCCAAATCGCTATTTAAAACAGTTTGAAACGCACTTATTTCCATTGATTCTTTGTAGGAAAATCCGTGAGGTATTCTTCTTTTTCAACCCTTTACTTAAAGAAACCCCTCAGTTATTTATATTTCTTATGCAATGAGCTTAAGTTATTAAAAAGACCCTCTTGGCCAGAGATTATTATCCATTTTATCAAAACTGAAACACTTCACATAGTCCATTTCGTTTATTCGTTCAAAATTATGACTTACTCCTGAATGAATCTTCTTACAGCAAGGGTCAACAAGCCTCGTTTTCCCTTGTTGAGTGTTCTTTCTCGTACTTTTCCTATTATTGATAAATTAAATACATCAGATCAAATTTGGCCTTTAAATTGTTAAGGTACGCGAGAGCCAGCTTGATGGAAATTGAAGCTTCAAAATAAGATGAAAAGATCACACTAGTGTCAATTTAAAGTGACACCTGACAAGAAAAGATATTCCTAAAAAGTACTTACTTTGAACATAAAACGTCACAGGCGCTTCATAGCTGAGTTTATCAACTTTGCGATGCACCCAATAATTTTTGACGTGAGCCTGAAATGACGCGAAACGGCTGATTTTGGCTGACGCAAGGGATTAGCTGCGCATGGCTTCGTCACAGAACTGCCTCGATTTCATGCCGTAAATCGGTAGCCATAGTGATCACAGGTATCCCCTCATGCGAAAAGCGCTGATTCTTTGTAATCGCATATTATTTTCTTCTGTTTTAAATTCTTTCATTTCGCCAAGGTGAACTGAGTTTGTATCGATTTGTTCAAAGTATCTCCAGCCAATATGATTGATACTATGCGGCAGAACACCAGGAAGCTGTGTACTGGTCTGTTTTCTAGGAACAGACGCCCCAATTCGCACCGCCAGCAAGTATCCATGCACCGAGACTTGAACCGGGCACCTGTGACATCCCTTAGTATTGGGTTCTTAGCTGTAACTAACCGCTAAACCACACAGGACTTGGACGAGCAGTCGTCATTGATTTTAATAGCAAATACTTTTCTCCTGGTGCAGGAACACGAACATGAAGCAACAAAACAAACAGCCTATGACTTGGTCTTTGGCATACCACTATGGAAAGAAACCAAAACTACCCGAGGGAAGAAACATGATGAACATTCTACCATAGAAGAAGAAGAAGAAGAAGAAGAAGAAGAAAACAGACTACAAATTACTGAAAATATGAATGTGTTATTGGACACACCTAAAACAAGAGGTGCAAAAACAAGGAAAAGACTTCTCATTGTTCAACTACATGCAAGTAATGACTGTTTAATAGTGGCTACAAACTTTGTGAACTACCAGAAAAAAACTTTGAATTTGGTTGTTCAAGTACTCATAACCACACAGGGGTTTTGTACTGAAGTACATTTGTACTAGTAACTGTAAATCATTCAATAATCTACCTTATAAAAAGTCAATTTTCGGATGTCTTTTTCCTTCCAAAAACCAGAAAAATGAAAGTAAAACAAAGTCACATGAAGATAATTCTTATTAAACAAGGTTTTGTTTTTCTGCTGCCCTAAGATAAAATTTAAAAAAAACAGAATTAGTTATCATACACAGTATGCAAGACCCCAACCTTAATGCTAACCATTTAAAATCAGTGCTTAGACTTATTAACAACCAAAGCGATTTTACAGAAAAACACATGAAAAACGTACGCTAACCACATCCCCTTACTTCCAGCACCAATTTACTTACCAATATACACGTACTTGCTAACAATTGATGAACTTTTTGTTGGTGTTTCCTACTTTCAATTTCAATATAGTTTAAAACAAATTTACCAAGGTTGAAATCAGTTCAACCTGAATTTCAAATTTTCCTGTAACATATATATCTACGCCTATGTATGTATTAAAAGCCTAACGCCCTAGACTCTCTCTCCTTGTTGAGCTCATCATTGAGTTTCCACGGCTTTTCTCCACTAAGACTTCGCAGGGTGGGAAAACACCCTAGAAACAACAACAAGAGCAACCATTTCATTTGCTCAACGCACTTACTAACAGTTACAAGAAATAAAGAGGTTACTGGCTTCCCTAAATACTCATAAGGAGCCATTAAATGACAGCAGCCGTACTTAATTAAGAGAACAATTAAGAGTTTAGGCAACGACAACGGTTACGGCATAACGACAACGCCATTAAGCAAGTATGTTATTGGTTAAAAAAGGAAAAAAGGGCCGTGCTTTAAGTTAGGCACGCATTTCTTTGCCGTACTCCTCAAACCAACAACATAAAATCACAACATTTTAGGTTTTATTGACAACGCGGGCATATATAAAAGAACCATTCATTTTCTATCTTTACCTTACCTTAAAATCGTTTGCAACCATCCTGTTACCGAATATTTGGCCCGTATTGCACAACCTGAACAAGGTGGAATAATCGCGAAGTACTTAAGATAGCTCTTAAGTTATACTTTAGACTGACGTTTTCGTTGACGTTGCTGTTGACATTGCTTAATCAATATCTTTCTAATGATGTATAGTTTAGTTAAAAGGATGAGGTAAATAATTCACAATTGACAGGAACAAAAAGATACATGGACATTCGTGTAAACCGTGCAGATTCCAGCAGTCAAATGTATTGTGCATGCCCAGAAAAAAAAAATTCCAACAAAGTCAAAACTAGGTTATACGAGATTACACTGTATTGAGATTTAGATAGGATTCTGTATCGTTCTAAACTATGGGTATCCATTCCAGCCAAAATTTATACTTGTTGTTGTTAAACCCAAACCTTGGGGTAGACTTTCATATACCGGACCAAAATGACGGAAGACAAAATAACCATTGTTATTCTTATTAGGCCTTATTGATTGGGTATTGCTATGCTCACTTTGCTCTTTTGTTTGTTCAATTGGTCAATTCAAACATTAAATTCGGCAACTGAAATATTGAGCTTTGCAGCTAATGGGGAACACGCGTAAGCCTGTATACATTTATGATAGGAATTGAAAAAGAAAACAACAACAAAAGCAAAAACAAAAAAGAAATGCAGTCGTAATAAATTCCAGGAGCAAAATTCTTTTCTAAAATCGATTGTACGTATCAGTGAACAAGTACAGATAGGTCAAATTTCCTAATCATGCCTAATAGTTCTAATTTTCCTCGGTAACTGGGACCAGATAAGAGGTCCTAAGCTAGAGCGTCTACCATATGAACAGTTTCCAATTTGTGCGATAGTGTATACGTAGAATTGATGACTTATAAGTTTGTTGATTCGCTGCCTAGAGCCGCTTTTATAGGCTGGCTTTATACAGGCTGTCAAATCTGACTCTCTTTTGTGAGGGTCATGAAGGCCGGGATACCAAATCCCAGTCTGAGCTTGGTAGTTAAAAACTTAGTTGCGGGTAATGATTTTACGTGACAGTCTGACACAGGTTCATTTGAAAGATTGTGTGTAATAATAACATAGTCGGAGACCTATAAAAAAGAGAAATACTATTCCTATTTTCGAAATGTGTATTCCTTTACCTTTAATCCCCAATTCCAGGCACTGTATTGGGGCCCATCCTATTTTCAATGATAATCAACGATATCAAAGATGCTGACCCCAAATCAAATTTACAGTACTTGTGAAATATGCTGATGATATCACTGTTTGTGCTACTGTAAACGCCACCTCTGTCAAAAATATTAAAGGACTGGACAGTTAACAACCGAAATTCGTTAAATCTATCAAAGGCTTAGGAGATAACCATCCATGGTAAGACCAAGAAGGCACAGCCATCTGTTTTACCAGACATCAAGAGGAGAGACTGGCTCAAACTCTTAGGGATTACTTTCCAGGAAAATCCCTAGCTCCGACTGGGACAAGCTCATTCATAGCCTTTAAAGTTTCTTACCAAAGCATGTTGCCGCCTTTATATTTTATGGGTGTGCAAAGCATATAGATACTCTAAGGAACAATCTGACAAGCTGTTAGAATCCCTTATCATGTCTGCATTTCTTTATTGAATCGAAGTTTGGGGAGAGGTCTATCAACGCAAGCAATTAATATCGATATCAGACATCATTAGAAAGAGAGACAAATTGCTGTTTGAGAAAGTTTGTGGTGATGGGCACATTCTGCATGATCTTCTAGCGCCTAAAAGGACACGCCTACATTGTGAAAGAGAACATAACTATTTACTACCAAGAGTCCATACAGAGCGCTACAAACATGCATTTGTAAATCGTTGTTTATTCCATGTATCACAATAATATATTGTTGCTGAAAGAATGTTATCAATTAATTTTTTATACTTTTGTAAAGTTTCACGTTTGTTTGAATTTATTCAGTATTATCATTATCATTATTATTATCATTATCATTATCTTTATTATTATTATCATCATCATCATCATCATCATCATCATCATCATCATCATCATTATTATAACATCCCATTTTCTTAATTCAAAAGAAAGGTGAGTCCCATTTTCCATTATACGCCTTCAATGGCCCTTTTTTGCTGTACCGTTTGGTCGTAACATAATTTGTGCCTGATCTTTAAATCCGCATTTTTTTTTTCGATTCAAAATATCTGCGTCCGCACGTATCGCATTCCTTTCATTTTTAATGTCCACACGTATCTGGATACATTCTAGTGCCCAGTGTTTTGGCAAAGATTTGTTTGTTAAGCATGCGCAAAACAGTATGTTGGCGCTCACCCGGGCTTGATCCGATAGTGCTAGTACGTGAGCTTATTCGAAAATGTCCACACTTATCCGAATTCCCAGCTTATTCAAATATCCACTCTGGACATCGTATTCGAAATACGAATTCGAATACGTTGCCAGAAGCCGTATTCGGAAAAAAAAATCCGGATGCGAGGTTTAACGACAACATGAGCGTACAAATGTCAACCTTTCATTCCGTATTGTTACTCTGAATCCGCTCTTACCAAATTATTTTCAGGATACTTTGCCCACATTGTACGAAATAAACGAGATGTAATAATCACGAAAGACTTACGACAGAGCAGAGTTATATTTTGAGGTGATTTTTTCGTCGATGTCACCGTCGTAGACTTAAGATCGTAAAAGTCCGTACTTGGGGATCTTAAGCATGCAACCTTTTTGAGATACGGACGGCAACCGGAAGTGAGCTGTTTTCACCTGTCTTCACACAACCCATTTATATTGCTGAGTGCTTTGGGACGATCCTTTGGGACTTTGTTGTTTGAGAGGCTGTCGTAATCATCCTAATCTTTCGTTTTGTGAATTGATATTACGACAGCCTCTCAAACAACAAAGTCCCAAAACAGTTTAAAAAGGCTCGAAAAGACAAAACAAAATAAACAAGGTGAGTTAACTTACTTTATTTTGTTCGTTCATTGATAACATTTTGCTTCTTTGCTCCTTTGTCGTGAAACTAACTCAAAAAACAAAAAAAATTGTCTTGAACAGTGTTGTTGCTGATGTGACCCTTTTCCCAGCCACGTCTCGCGCGTAACGCGAGCTTGGGCCGCCTATGACAACGCAAAATTAATCGATTCTGGGTTTTTTAATGGTTGGGGACAGTTTTGTCTCACGAAAACCTTTTTCGTAAACTCTCAAGCGGAAAATTCTTAGCAAGGTATAGGTGTTAGCTTAAGAATGTGCTGCATTCTTTTCGGTCTCACATATGATGATACATGTGACCGTGCTAGATAACTTCCCTTGTATCTGTACAGTACGTATCTATGGGAAGTTAGCGGATCGGTCAAGAGTAGGCAATTTTATTAACTGTAATATCAATAGACAACGGTTATCCATTTTGAACAGCTTCAGTTCAAAGCGAACAAATGACGTGTTGTTAAGGTGAAAAGGAAGAAGTAAAAAAATGCTTTAAAATTTTGTCTGCCTGTTTAACATTTTTAGCCCATGCCGATTTTTGCAAACACGAGAAAGGTAAAGGCGTTCTTACTTGGTTCATTACCTGGGTGCGGTCTCAACTTCAACCTAAG
>OX421446.1:43519772-43537272 GCA_949126865.1 Montipora capitata | reverse complement strand
GATCGTATGACATAGCTCAGGTACCAGATGACTGGAAAAGGGGTTACGCGACCCAGTTTTCAAGAAAGGGAAAATGCCAGAGCCGCTGGAAATTATGGACCAATGCCACTGACATGCATTGCCTGTAAGTTGATGGAGCATATCGTTGTAAGCAATATTAGGAAACGCGCAAGTAGAAACATTCTGTACCATCTGCAGTATGGTTTCAGGGAAAAGCGGTCTTGTGAGACACAAGTGTTGGAATTTGTTTATGACCTGGCATGTAACTTGCGGGGTGGTGTCAAACGGATGTCTTGATCACGCTTTTGATAAGGTAGGTCACCAGCGTTTGATTAAGAACCTGGACTACTATCCCGTACGAGATAAGACAAGTCAAGCAAGGCGCTGGTGGATACAGGTCTTTCTAGCTAATCAAACGCAGAAACTTCTGCCATCCTCAGTTAGTCAGAATACAAAGCGATGGAAGCTGAATTTATAATAAATAGAAAATGCTAGTGTGAAAATAGTAACAACGGACTGAAGTATAGCGTGAAAATGTGGGAATCAAAAAAATAGTTTAATTAAGGTTGACATGGTGTAATTGTTGATTCAAAGAGGATTTTCTCTCTGAATATGGATAGCCTCTTTTATCTTAAGTTGAAACTGGTGGAGAAGTGATCTAAAACACGAAAACAATCTGCTGAACTCGAGGCGTGACAATGTTCAGAATTCTGCAGATGTTTGAAAATGTGAGAGGCCCTATCACTGATTAAATGCTTCTTCACACGTGTGCAAAAATGTCGGACCGTTTCGCCGACGTAACAGGCATTACAGCCCGCACATGTAAACTTGTAAACCACACTTGGAAGGAGCCCGCCTGGGATAGGGTCTTTCATGCCGAACATGTTGCCAATCTTATAAGAAGAAAAAACAAGTTTGATATCTAAATCCTTGCAATAGCGCTTAATGAATTTTGTTTGTCTAAAGTTGTACGAACCATGTATGTATATTTGAAGGTACTTTCCTAGCAGGATACCTCGCGTTAGAAGCTGAATCACACAGGGTGCACCCAGTGAAAACAGAATCGAAAAAATTGCCCGTGATTTTATCCAAAACAGAATCAACAAATACTCATTCCTGCGAGAATCGGAGATTGAAGTAGAAAGTACGAATAAACGGGTAAAGCCCGATTCAGACGCCGTATATTTCATGCATGAGCCGAAGTTTTTGAGTCTCGACCGACACAAATTAAGAAGAGTACGCCTGTTGATTCAGCTGTCGAACTTAATTGGCCGATCAACAGCCATTCCTAATTTATTTCTAAGAAAACCAATTGATTTTGTTAGCGGTTTTTAAGTGGAAGGCGAAACGTGGTTCAAGTTCTGCATCAACTTCTGCACATGAAAAGTTCGACGTTGATTCAAAGTCGATCAAAGGCCGTGCTAAATGCGAAATTCCCGGCTACGCCAGGCGAAAACAACGCCGTTCCAAATTTAAAAAATGGCCGTTCTTAATTGATCAAAAGCCGAAATTTTCTTTGCTTAATTCAAGAAGAAGAAGTACGGCGTCTGAATCGGGTTTAACAGATTAGCACCTGATACAATGGAAGTCCAAACTGGGCTATCTCCGCTGACCAACATTGAGATTATTCTTGTGTACTCTTGTCGTTCCTAATGACGTAACAGCAATTAACATTTCTCAAAGTGCCAGACTGGCTAACTATTTCTCTAGAAGCAATGTCGTTTTCTAGTTGACGCGTGTTGGTCCCAAATTAGCTGCGCGGTGGCTGATTGGACATAGCAACATGATGTTTCATAAACTTTAAGTCAATGTGTGGTAGGTTTCTCCCTCTGCCATCCTCTCAGTTGGTAGTCAAATCGTAATTGCTGCCGCAGTGAGTGAGCCTGAAGCGAACGAACGAGGCAGCTTTTTAATCGGGAGAAGAACACATTTTTCTTCGAAACGCAAGGGATTGTGGTCAAAGGTGCAAAGGAATTGTGGTTATGCGCTAATTAAGATGTCTCTTCTTTTTTTTTGCGCTCGCTGAGCTGACGCAAGGCAAAAGGAAAAAATGACCTTCGCTAGCAGGGAATTACAACGGAAGCTTGCAGCCTGCTCTGTTTTTAGTCTTCTGGTTCACTTTCGCTTCTTTGATTCATCTTTTATCCGTTCATATAAACTTCATCGCAGCTTCGTGAAATACATGTACGAAAAGCTGTCAGGCTGAACTAAAGTGATAAATGGTTACGTTAAATATGAGTATTCCGAGTGAAAAAAAGGGCATTTGGTGTCTACGAAAGGATCTCACATGTCGTTTATCTCCATGGTCTCCCATCCAATTACCAGCCCTGCCCGACGGGCCTTAACTTCTGCGAACTTTCTGTGATGCTTTGTGAAAGCATCAGAAAATTAAGCGGTTAGTTTTTTTTTACCACTGTCATGCTGAATTTTATTTGGTGATTCATAAGTCTTTCTCATTACTTAAGTCACACAAAAAGTAAAACTAATAACCACAGCACTTCGCGCTTCAACTTGCTGAGAAAAAGAAGTTGAAGTGAACTCGGAAATGATCAATATGCTTGGTGCCAATGTTAATCTATTCCCTTTTATTTTCTCCAATCTTTCTGGGTTTCCGTAAGGCCTTTTAAATTTCAATTCAATTCCACGCAAGAACTTTAGTGAAATAACCGCAAATATAATTGAGCACCTCCCTTCCCCTCGGTAGCACTTCTATCATTTAGGTAAACTAGTTTTAAATGAATGACACGAAAACTTGCCTTTTGGCTCTCTTAGCGCAAAGAAGTTAAAGTTATCTGCCTTTTTTGTTGCCGATATTCCATTTTCCAAACTCTTTGTTGCTGGCTTCCTCTTTGAAAGGCAAAAGAACAAAATCTTTTCCTCGAATTCGCAATCGCGGTTGCGTCTCATTTTTTCTTTTCGACTTTGCAAACAATAGGGGAAAACAACACTATAAAAACACACCACGATTATGATTTCGCACTTATATGTTGTAAGTTCATAATTGATACGTCTATATACAATAAGCTTTGTTTTACAAAATATATATAAAAGATGTCATATCATTTACGAAGCATACACCAGACGGAATCGCGCATAAAAGGCCCTTTAAAGAGGAACTTCAATACATTAGTTGTATAATCTTGTTTTCTAAATAAACTATCATATGCGTCAACTGATGACTGAAAAGTTAACACCAAATTCATGTGGTCCAACTGACGATGCGTCCAGTTTATCGAGAAGATTACAATAGATTTCGTGACATCCTCTGCACCACAAGATAGCAAACCTGCAGCAAAGCACCCACGAGAACCAAGCCTCTGTCTTCTTGGCGAGAAAATTCTCTCCACATAAGTCGCAGAAAAGTGTCCTTTCTTCGAGCAAAGGAATTGTATTTCCCCTCCAACATGTCTCCTGTGGCAGCCAAATGTCTTCCAAGATGTAAAGGAACATTTCCTGCGTTTCCCTGAGTGAATAGTATTCTTCTCTCTTCAATTTTATCCCCAATCCACGCTAATTGTCTCGCAACAAGTACTTCATTTGGAATTTGACAATTCTCTTGCACGTCGTTGCCAAACTGAGTTGAAAAATACTGTGTATTGGGGCTCATGTACCCTGACATATTCCGTTCTCCAGATCTACAGGGAATAATACCCCTTTCCATTTGAGAACAGTCAAATCGCTTGTTACCAATTGTTTCACTTATCGTTGCGGCTTTGCCGACAATGAAACAGAACAAAGGCTCGTGGGAGAAACGGAGTATTTCAATGTATCTCCTATCGTGCTGACAAGTTGTCCTCCAAATTTTTAGCCGTGTCTTTAACAGGAGCTCTCGCCAGATTGCAGTGAAGTTGTACGAAGTCAGAGCAGCCGACTCTTGAATGTCGCTTCAAACAATCCGCTGATTTCAATAAACAATTGAACGGCAATGTCACACGCAACATTTACACACGAATTCCCGGCGCACTGATTTTTCTTAACGAGTCAGCGACAGAGAGTCTAGTTTCCCGCAACCGGTCTGGGCTCGCCTCATTTCAGACTGAAAGGGAATTGTCTGACCTCCGTGTTTTCTCAACCTTGACATTCCCTCAACAAATAAAGCAGCACTATTATGCACGAACAACCGTGAGTACACAAAAAGAACGAGAAAATGAAAGAATGCAAGTTTACTTTAAACAGAACCACGGCTTGTTTAAGCCTAGAAGTGTTCGTTGAAAACCAAAACAGCCAGTGTGAAGTTCATTTCGGCAAACAAAGTGGAACCGTGTAGGCCTTTATTTTCAAACCGCTTTCGGGGCTTGTGTTGTAGGAACAGCGAATGTATCGCCGAAATTGAGACATTCAAGGCGGTTTGCTGATAGTAAAGGTCTCCCAGGTGGCTAAAAATTGCCGAAATTTATGGGGAAATTGACGTGGCCATGAGGTCAAAGGATGCAGCGTTATCAAAACAAGTCATCGAAAGTCAAACCAAGTAGTTTTTATTCTGCGGTTCAATAGGGAAATTACCGGATTACGAATAAAAAACTTTTTGGCTGTTTTTCTCTTTTCCGACAACAGCGATTTTAAACTCACTGAGCTCTCAAAGTGGTGTAAATTTTGACTTGAAAAAATCAGCCGCTTTTCCGATTCTAAACCCGATCTCGCAATACAAATCAGTTATTTACTCCTCTAGCTTGTTCCATTTATGAAATGTGCAAATTGAAAAGAAAAGAAATAAGTTTTATTTGAAACCGACTAAGTTTATTTCAAAAACCGATAACCTGTAACATCATCAACCAAATTGGATTTTGACCTCTGATACGTATGGAATATTGAAAGGGGGTTCCCCGCTTACCGGTACTACGAGAAAAATCTAGAGAAAGTAATTTAAAAGCTTTCATATTTGTGGATGCGAAGCGACAATTCTCGCTCTTTCGGTCCTAACCTCATAATAAGCCGTTATTGCAATTATTGTGCCGCCAGGATAAATTGAAAAGGCAAACAAATTTGCGGTTAACATTAAACAATCAAATTTTATTTTAATGGATTGAAGTTGACCTGCCTTTTACTTTCAACTGTGTCAATAAAAATTATAACAATTTTTAGTTTCTAGTTTCTAATGGACCAGCGGATACGTTGGGCGCTTTCCATTCGACCAAAAATTTCGCCGAAATCGAATGGTACGGAAATATTCCGTACAAAACTTCGGAAATTTGGATTCACCGCGAAGTTTGTTTGTTTGTTATTTATTTGTTTAAGCAGGTTGAAGTTTTGGCAGCTATTCAGCTGATGTGGACCTGCTATACCCACCCACACATATACACACAGAGGACAGCCACAACAGTGAGACGGGACCTCCGGCTTATCGTCCTTATCCGAGAAGACTTGAAAGTCTAACCATTTGCGGATATAATTACAAAGGAAGCACTTTCTCCTCACTTATTTAAAGACCCTGAGTGTTGGTCCGGCCGGAGTCGAACTCACGACCTCCCGCATGGTAGCCCGGTGCTCAACCAACTGAGCCACCGGTGCGCGTTTAAGTGGTCGTGAAGTCCGGAACAACCGGAAAATCTGGTCCATTCCTCCTCGAGTGTAATTTTGGGGCACTCGTTGATGTGATGGCCTGTGATTGGTTTAGAGAGGCCAACCAGAAAATGCTGTTCCATTCGCCACATGAAACGATCGAAAGTCTTAACTAAATGGAAAGTGAATGGAAAGTCCCCGTAATAAACAAATACATTGCGTTTCGTACGTCAGTAAGTGTCAACTGCTGTTTGCTTTGTAATATTTGGGTTTTTTGTTCAATATGAATATATGATGCAGCAGATAACCTAGTAACCTTTGTGGCTGTCTTAGTTGGTATTTTTAGAAGAATCCGCCTTACAAGAAGGGGTTTCTCTCTACTAATTAAAACATTCATTAATCAGTAGGTAGTTATGGGGAATAGTGTGTGAGTGGATGGTGAGTTGAGGGAAAATCATAGACAAAAGTTATGGTTAGTCTGTAAAATGAGGGGGAGATGTTCACAAAGCAAACTCTCAACCCCACAATAAGGTTAACGAAAGAAACAAACTCTGTGTGAAATTAAACTTTTAATTTCAGAAACAACCAGAAGTACAAGAGTGTATTAAAAGGGAGGAACTTTCTAAGACAAAGCTTTAATAAAAAATAAATAGATAAGGGAACATAATTAGAATAAACTGAATGAAAATTAAAAATAAGTAATAAAAAGTGAATAGAAAAAATAAAGAAATTTAACTGGAGACAAAAAAATTAACCAAAATTAAAGATGTTATTATTCCCATTTTTAAGAACGAATAATTTTCATGGTCAAATATTTATTAATCCCTCCTACGTGATTTAGTTTTTCGTACATGTACTCTCTGACTGTTTCTGAGATTAAATTTTTAATTTCACACAGAGTTTGTTTCATTTGTTAACCTTATTTTGGGGTTGAGAGTTTGCTTTGTGAACATCTCCCCCTCATTTTACAGACTAACTATAACTTTTGTCTATGATTTTCCCTCAACTCACCATCCACACACACACTATTCCCCTGACTCGTCCCCAGTCGTCTCTCGTGGTCTTACTGATTATTAACGAGGGATGCGCGGGGGCGAGTGTGGGGGGTGATGGGAAGGCGGAAAAGAGAGAGACGACTGGGAAATCCTGTTTTCAAGATGGCGGACGAATCAATGGCGGATTTTCTTCCATGTGAGAATTTCGAAGATAGGCCTTTTTACCGTGGTTCAGTTTAGTTGAAAATTGCCTTGTCCACACATATCATGTAGAGGAGAAGCCGGCAAAGTGTTTTTCGAGGACAAAGGGCTCGCACAACATTTTCGGGCCAAACACGTCAGAGTATTCTTTGACGAGGAAAAATTTAGACGGGAAGCGTGGCGGCTGTTTAAGTTTTTTCACGGCCAAGAAACAAAAGAGCACCTAGAAAGGCTTACTACAGAACACGGTCTTCAGGTTTGTTGTTATTATGTCTTTTGTTTTCGTTATAATGCATATATTTTACGCTTCAATTCGCAATGAATATTTATGATACATTAGAGGTTTACATTGAAAGTTACTTTACAACACTTCTGATGGCCATATTGACCAAAAAATTGCATAAAGATATCCACTAAATAAAAAGAAAGCGATATCGTGCGAAAAAATGATCGAATACGACTTCGCACAACTTTTCGACTCGTAGAACAACTTTTCGACACAGGATTTCCCAGTCGTCTTCCTCTCTCGTTTTCTCCCTTCCCATCATGCGTTCGCGCCTTCCTTTTCAGCGTGAAGACGACTGGGGACGAGTCAGCACTATTCCCCATAACTACCTACTGATTAATGAATGTTTTAATTAGTAGAGAGAAACCCCTTCTTGTAAGGCGGATTCTTCTAAAAACCCCAACTAACACAGCCACAAAGGTTACTAGGTTATCTGCTGCATCATATATTCATGTTAAACAAAAAGTCTTAACTAAATGGAAAGTGAATGGAAAGTCCCCGTAATAAACAAATACATTGCGTTTCGTACGTCAGTACGTGTCAACTGCTGTTTGCTTTGTAATATTTGGGGCACTTTTGAGGGGAAGGGTACCTGTATATTGTTGGGGGGTCGGATTATCATACGTGCCTCAAAGAAACATTGAACAGAACACTGCGCAAGCTCCCAGAATGACTGCTTTGTTGCTGTATGCCAAGGGCGGATCCAGAATATTTCTTAGGAGGGACTGCACCACTAAGGAATGGCGTAACTGACTGGTGACATTTTTATTGCTGTTTTTATTTTTATTTTTTGCAGGAGATCGTATTAGAAAGCCGCAGGTCATCTCAGGAAGGGGGAGGGGTGGGGGGACGCAACCCTGCACCCTCCTCCTAGACCCGCCCCTGTATGCTCACCCAGGTGTAGTCTAAACCTCAAATTTGGTTTTTTTCAATTTCATTTTGTTTTGCAGAGCACAGCAAACAAATCTAACCAAAATGCATGCAGCTCACGCAACACGATTTTTTTCGTCCTTAAAACCAACAATATTATTGTCTTGAGGCGTTGCTGTTGTCGCTGTGTTGTCGTGGCACTCGCCGTTGCTTAAACACTCTATTAATAGACTGCTCGCAGTCCCTTCTGAGTTAGTCGAACCGCCCGCTTTGTTCACGGAAGCGAGCCGAGAGGAGAATGGTGATAGAGAAGTGTTCGTTATAATTCCATCTCTCCCTATAACCATTCTCCCGTCTGCTCGCTTGCGTCTGCGGGCAGTCTAGCCCATTAATGAGACATTAATGTTGAGCAATAGGCCATTTCCGAGTTCATGCCTGCCTTCTCTTCAAAGCGAGTCTAAGTGCAAAGTTTTTGTGATGGTAATTAGTTCTAATTTACATATGAATGAAAAATAATTTTCATAACAAACTTTGCACTTAGACTCGCTTTGAAGAGGAGGCAGACAAACTCGGAAATGGCCTATTATGGAGTTTAGACCTACGACGCGACGGCAAAGAAAACGTCACAAATTTTGCCTATTTTATGAGCAAAAACAATAGCTTGGACGCTCTGCACGTGCATTTTTTCATTTTGTACATTTCTTTCCAATTTTCAAGTTTTACGAAGAACGTGAACACAAGGAAGCGAATTTGAATTTTCTGTCGTAGCTTCAACATCGCACTTCCTAATTCAGTTCCTGGAATGTTGCGCTAGTTTTTCAAAGTTAGACAAACCGACATAATGACGAAAAAAATTGATAAACCGGAACTTGCAATATTAAATGACGTTTTTGTTACCGTCGCGTCGTAGATCTTAAACTCCGTATTAACGAAACAACTTCGTTCCAAAGTAAATACAAAACCGTTACAGCAAAACAGCAAAGCTAAAATACTAATGCGCTGCATCGCCTCACCCGAAGCGCATGACAAAAAATTCTAGTATATTCTTGGCTAGGGTTTGGAACCGAGCCGCAATTCTTGGGTTTCACTCACGTGATCAACAGCCATGTTTTTCAACGAAAAGAAAAGAAGACGTTAGCATAATAATAGCTTTCAATTCCCGGAGGATTGGATCGGGACACCAACATGGCGGCCGTGACGTCATGTGAAATCCAAGAATAGTAAGTATGTACATCACAGCAAAATGGACAGACACTTTCAGATTTAACGACAATAATCAGTACCTACTGATTTCACTAGTTAAACATTCAAGATAGTTCAATCAAATAAGCTTGCTTCCGGTCTCCTGTATCACATAACACACGACGAGTGGGATACAGAGCAAAAAAAGGGAAATCCAGCATTGCTATGTTTACTGCAGGCCGGAAGGAAGACCGTGAACAAAAACAAACTCGATGCGATTGAGCTGCCCGGCGGTTTTAACTTTATTTTCAAAAACTCGGCAAACTCGTTTTTGACTTACGGCTTAGGTGGCCTCATACACCAAAAGTCTTTTTGAGACATCGCGGCCAAGCCAGCCACTTCTGCTGTAAAGAACACACTCACAAAGGACAGCCACAAAACCGTGAACTTCATCCCCTACTCTTTTCCAATAATGTGTGGGTTCTTTAACGTCCCACAGGGAACTTATGAACATGGAAGATGTTTGCAAGACGAGGCCTACGGTTTTATCCGAGAAGACTTGAAAGTCTAACCATTTGAGGGTGCAGTTATTTTGAAGAACCTGCGTCTTGGTCCGGCCGGAGTCCCGCATGACAGCCCGGTACTAAAGCTGTGCGCGGTGGCTCAGGAAAAACGTTATTTATTGTGTGGGGTGTACATTCTCGCAGAGTCATTATTCTTTGCGCTACACAGCCCATTGGTCCAGCTTTAGTTAGGATCGGAGACTACAGCCAGTCTCTATTGAACTAACTCGAATCGACTTATTTATTGTGCCTTCTACGTCCAGTAAAAAGGATGATTATTTTTATACCTTGCAATCCATATACATTTATAACAGATATATACACAGTTGTTGATGAACTGATTTCTTACGAGTCTTGTGCAAATTAGCATTTCTACAACGTAGTTCCAAATATTTAAAGGCATTTCAAACAGAGTGCAACAATTGCTTCAACTTAACAATTACAATAATGGTGTCGGTTATTCTACCTGAAATCATGCTCATTATTTGCATTAAGCCTGTATAACTGGCGGCATATATTATCGCGGGAGCATTTAAACCACTCTCGTTCCCAGATCCCAGCGTTTCTTTTAGTCGGTGGGGCCTTCGCACGAGAAAACGAAGGGCTCTGGAGACATAGGATTTGGGGTCCCACATTCTAGAACTTCCGGAGCTCATATACGAGTCGTGAATAGTACTAAACACGGCGGCGCTCAGAAGCATCACATTCTCGAGTCTCTATGTGAAGCTTTAAGTGGCCTCAACTTGAAGAATCTGTTCGTGTCGCACCAGCTGACCCCATCGCACCAGATCGGCCATTTTTACTTCCGGTTCAAGATTTTATTGTTCTCAAACAAACCAATGAAAAAAGTTGAATTTCCTTGCTCCAGAGCCCTTCGTTTTCTCGTGCGAAGGCGCGCCGGCTGAGAAAAACGATAGGATCTGGGAACACACACGAATACATCGATGGTTGCTCCGTTGTGTTTTGGCCGCAAGTGGGTCGCAGGTGGCATGGTGACGAGATCACTGCCACTCACACTAGCGGCCAAAACACAACGAAGCGAGCATGCATTTTCTCACGCGTGTTTAAATAATCCCGCGATAAAATACCTCGCCAGCTATTCTGGCTAGTGGACATGTATTGCTGTTGACCTAAGAAATAACGAAGCCAAGGAGGTAATAACTAAAGTGGTGGTAGACTTTGACATCTTAACTCTTAACCCAAAACCCATTAATGGCAAAAAGCCTTATCCAATGTATTACAGTTGAGCGCCCTAGCAAAGGCGTGGTCGATTTTTGTGGTTACGGTTTTCCGAAGCAAAAATGAGGAGGGAGAGTCACTCTTGATTTTGTTTAGCTCTTGCATCTCATTTACTTTGTGCTCTTGGTGATTGGTCACAAAAACTAGGCCTGCTTATTTTTTACCAATTACAAGAGGAATGACAGTAAATAAGATGCTTTCAGCGAAAGTTTACACATACGACGCAAGCAATTAAACACAGCGCGTAAGCACTCTTTCGAGCACCTATTTACGACAAGAAGCTATCCTTGGTTTGCATCCACGTGATGAGACAGCCATGTTGGTGTACAAAACAATAGAAAATGGCCCCACAAGTTTTGAATAAGAATACAATCAAATTCCCAAAAGACATTTGACTGCATTGTTCTGTGCACCAACATGGCCGCCGTGACGTCATATCCAAACCATCAATTGCGCTGTGTGTTGCTTGTGCTAAAGATAAATCAATTACAACATACTGTAGCTTTCAGATACACCCAGACGATAATTCAATCAAATGTGAAACTCAGATGCCATATTTGACAACACTTCAGTCCAATCTCTCATAGCGAGAATGCTAATGAGTAACTAGGCTGCGTGCAGAGAACGCACGAAAAGATACCCTGCGAGCAGTTGGTTTCACCTACGCTTCCCCAGAGAGAAACCATTGCGAGCAACCGTTAGTCTCTCTGAGTGTGCCGCCGTCCAGCGCCAAGGACGAATAAATTAAATTTAAACCGGTAAAAAGAGTTAGTAAACTTGTTTTGGCGCTTACGCGTGCGTTCAGCTACGGAACTGCTGCGTTTGGACGAGCCTGCTGTGTGGTGATTTCCCGCGAAATAAGACGAATTGACGTCAAATACGGTTGCACGCAGTGGTTTCTCTCTCGGACAGCGTAGGAAAAACCAATTCCTCGCAGGGTAACGAAAGGACGGCTACAGTGAAAAAAGAACACCGTATAATATCAATATCGAGTGCAACTGTCCTAATGCTGAGAAAACAAATACCAGAGATATTCTAATACATGACTCTACATAATTAACAGGAAAAGGAATCGCGTCATTTAACTAATCCCCAGCTCATTATATTAGGGGATGGGTGGGTCAGAGAAGCCTAATGGTTCTTTGACTCATGGAGTCACCTCTACCTCTGGAGAGGAGAAATCAACACTACCTAAAATGAAAAAAGTAAGGAGACGAAGCGAACAAGAACATTCACAGGGAAGATTAGAAGATGTTCTCTTAAATATCAAACAATGATACCTGTAGTAACGGTGGCTTCAAAACCGGCACAATTTTAAACACTTGGAGGTATCTAGTGTTTTACTTATTTGCAGAGTATTGAAATCCCTTATTCTTTCTGTCAACTCCAGTTTTGTCTTTCATTATTTACACCAAATCTAGACAACAGTATAATGTGTTGCGGTTGGAAGGAAAGCTTGCATTGGGTTTTCTTCAAAAAGCTTACAGACATTTAAAAAATGGCATATAGCTCAAAAGATTATTGTGCGATTTCTTTTGCTTCCCCTAACCACATTAATTTTCGCCAAGATGATCTTAAGTCTAGGTCTCAACAGTGTTTGAATACCAGAGAAATCCACCTCAGACTAAGTGACAAATATTTAAAAATACTAGATCCTTATCTGGAATAACAGGTCTTTAAAACTGTTCCCAACTGGAGTCAGTGTTCCTGTAGAAAACAATGGAAACAAGCCACAATGGAGCATGGCAAAAGTATGATCATAGACGAATGAGACAAGTGATCCATATTAGGTGTCAAATTCGTTCCCAGGGTCTCTTTGTCGATGAGGAGAGACAATAGAGACCCTGCGAACGAGGTTGATTAGGTGTCTATTAGATAATTTCTGTGATTGTCCACTTAGGTGCACGGACCAATTCTCTCAGGCCCGTTTTAAACGTCGAACTTTACATGTGCCGAATCTAATGCACATGAGAAAAATTTATTGTTTTCGCTCATTTGCATTAGATTCGGCACATGTAAAATTCGACGTTTGAGACGGGCCTCATTGGTCTATAACCCGCACTTCAAATATACATTCATTTCATTCAAACATAAAGAAACATAGATGTAAGTCTAAATTTGATAAATAATTCATGAGGTTTATAGCCAACAGAAAAACAACATTTTGGTCACATAATACACCCTTGTAAATCCCAATACAGTTGTTTCACGGACCAATGTTTCGCAGATTCTCCTTATTCCCGCCAAGGAAACTCCTAATATGGGCAGCAAACAGTTTGATTGCCCAATCACATTTACTGCATTTCAAATGACGTCAAAGCCAAATGCCGACGTTGATGTTGTTTGCATACGCGTTCACCAAGCGAAAATTTGCACTGGTTTGTTTTTGTTCGATAGGCCAATTAAATGTTTTGCATTTTTGTTTACGTTCTGTTTCCACATTTATTTTTCAAGGTCATATGAAAGTCTCTCTAGCCCTATTTAGTATTCTCAAGGGTTTAAATAAAAGTTCAAGTTGGCGGTTCGTTTGAGTAGAGTAATCAACTGTTCTCATTGTCAAAACAAACTTCAATCTTTGATTTGAAAGAATCTGCCTTTTATTGCTTCAATAATAAATTACTTAGGGAAAAAAAAGTGGCCACTGCTGAAACCACTGTACACTAAATCTAAATTCTGGAAAAAAATCATTCCGTAATGTAGCAAAGGAATGCTACATCATTGTATCACATTCATTTATACTTTGACACTTATCTGGTACTTCAAAAAGCTACCACTGGCTTGCCAGTCTAAATACTAATATCTATATATACTTCTTAATATTGTATTTTTCAGTAAAGGAGACTTTACTCCAGTTTTCCTGATGCTTGTGTGTTTTAGCAAGATTGTAATTGAGTGGTTTGTATCACAATATGCTCACTTACGATTGCCAAATATTGGCAATGGGGCTGACTGGTTATTGCGTCACCTTTGAAGCTGGATGCCATACTGTGATTGGTTGGTTTTCAGCAGAGCATCCCCCTTTGTAGGCGACATGGAACAAGTCAACCTCATTGTTTAAAAAAGACTAGCAGTACATGTACCGACTATACTTTACCGACTATAATTTTTTAAGAGCCGTTTGCGTTAACCCGTGAAATCATAGCATCAGAAACAAAACGTTGACCCATTCGTGCCAAACTTTTTCAAGCCGTGTAAAATTTTCGACCACTCGTGTGGGATTTCTGAGAACCCGTTTGGTCGTGCAGTGCCACTCATTCACTCGACTTTTCAAGCCGTGAGCAATTCGTGAGGGATCCGTGTGAAAAACTTGTTTCCCGGAAAGTCGTTAGTGTACGTTTCCCCGTGAGAGGTCACATCTGTATCTATGCTACCAATACATTACACTGTACATCCCATCTCATGACAAACCAGAATGCCTGACATAAAATAGAATATTATTGGTTCAACTATGAAGAATATTACTATTACATTATTACTACTATAATAATAATAAAATAGAAGTTGCCCAGTAACCAACTCAATTACTAGTTTGTTCTTACATACCCTGATGCCGCTGTAAAATCTCCCCACTCTGATGTTGTTGTTGTTGTTGTTGTTGTTGTACTTTTTTGTGGCTGACTTTGATGTACTCCTGATAAGGAGCCAAAACTATCCATACTAGGAAATGCAGCTTGTGGATTTGATGGAAAGGCTCTTCTTGAAGATGCAGGTGATGCTGCCCCTGTACCTGGAGGGGGGGCCAGCTTTGGTGCCATGCCTCCAGGGGGTGGGGGAATCACAGCAAGGCCACCACCTGCTGAATGGAGGCATATTAGAGAAGTTTAACCTCAAACGCCATAGGACACCTTCCAGTTGACGAGTAAAATCATCTGGCATTAGACAGAGTAAAACCCTGGTAAAAATCCTACGTAGAATCTTAATAGGATCCTGAGATAAGATCCTGAAAGATCCTATGTAAGATCATACACAAGATCTTACTTGAGATCCTGTAACATCCTGAAGGATCCTACAAGATATTAAACAGGATCCTTTAGGATCTTGTAAGATCCTGCAAGAAGATCCTGTGAAGAAAAGCGAGAACTATGTTTTTATCGATGTAGCACTTTAAGGTCTTGATAGTAATTAATCTTTACCAAGATCCTGTTCCCGTTCAGGATTTTGGCTTTATTTAGGATCTTGATTCCTGTCCCCTTCCTATTTACGATCCTATTCTTTTTTAGGATCTTGATTCCTGTTCTAATTGTATTTTGGATCCTGAGTAGGATCCTATTCCTATATCAGATCTTAAAGGATCCTACAGGATCTTATTAAATCTTGTAGGAACCTACATAGGATTTCTTCCAGGGAAGAAGAACTTACCAGGTTTTGGCCGACTTGTTGCACCTGGTGCACGATTCTACAGGAAAAACAGCGAAAAAATACAAAAATTCAGAACCCATGTTCCTGGTCTTAAAATAATAAAGATAAAGCCATAAATAAAGAGAATACAACATCACAGCTGCAAGTCTGGAATGAACACAAAAACACAATACTCACCCCTAAATTTATATGTATTGTTTGTCCTTCTTTGAAGCTAAGGTCTAGTTTTGGAGTAAGATCTGGCTGGACAGCTTCAGCTTCAAGCTTTTCATTCTGTTTTATCCATCTAAAAAAACAATGCTTGATTTCACTTGAGGCAATCTGGCACGACATCCTTACATGACATTACCTTCTTAGAGCGGGGAATTGGCCTCTTGCTCACCCTGACTGACACCTTTTGTTATTGAGTTAGTGTTTTTTGAAGAATAAAGTATATAAACCTGCTGTTGTGTTCTTGCTTTTAACACAAAAGTAGGAAGTTACCTCCAGGTGCAATTAAGGCATGGGCTAATCAAACACTTTGTATCTGGTACTTTTTTAGTTTTTACAGCAAGGTTCTAACAATTTGTTCATAAAATAAATATACATTTATATAGCGCCATCTTCCATTAATTGTCCATGGTGCTTTACAACACTTTAAAACCCTAAAAATTAAAATCCTTAGAGTTAAATTTGAAAATATAATACAATAAGGTTCAACGAAAAAGTAAAAAAATAAAAGTACAAATAAAAACTACAAATCAAAAGTACGCTTAAAAAGATAAGTCTTAAAGATTAGCCTTAAAAACTGCCTGTGATGATGAAAATCTGATCTGGAGTGGTACATGATAACGATGAAACGTTTCCTAAGGCAGCTTTTGCTTTCACACCTCTTCTGTTTTTTGTTGTTAATTGGTTATTTGTATAGGTACAGTACATGTACTTGCATGATTTTGAGTGCAATTTGGAATAAATTACAAGCGCAAGTAAAATTTTTCAAAGATGCACAAGTCTTTGAAAAAAATTACAAGTGCTTATTCATTCTGATCGAATTGCACAAGAAAAATCCTGTGATTACTTATTAATAATATAAATGAAAAAATTCGAGTTGGTTAACTTAAGCAGAAGCATCACATGTGTATCATGCAATCACAGAAAAACTGTCATCAAATGCGCCATCCAGGGCTGGCATTTGATTGGCTATCAATGCAAAAATTTCACTTTATTGCCTTAACTTCACTTTCGTGCACTCTGTTTAGGATTTAATGACATGCTCTCACCCAATCAACGCACTGAAATTTTTCATGTATATTATTATGTGACATAAGTTGGAGAATAAATTAATGTAACTTTCACCACTCACTGAAAGTACATACTCACAATAACAGGTTGGCAAGAGGTGAGCCTAAAACTGACTGGATGGCAAGATGAAAAAAGAGGAGGAAGAAAATTCTTTTCGCCTCTTCTTCTAACATTACCATAACTCCTGCATAGGACTTATGATATCTTTTTTTGCAAAAGCTAAGGGTTACATGTGTTTGTGCTTAAAAGAAACTGTGGTGCTGTGTCAGTAACAGAGTAAAACAGGAAAATGTAATTCATTGAACCAGCTGATAAAGGTGAAATTACCAGAATGAAAAGAGTGAATGGATGACTGACATTTTGAGCATTAGCTCTTCATCAGGGTGAATAGTTAATTTTTATGGCTTAATATTATAACTTGAGCAAAGGCAGTGCTCAAAATAAAAAAATTCAGGTTGTTGCCATTTCAAAAGCCGGCGCAACCAAACCCGTGAATTACATGTAGGTTTCCCTGATAAAATCCTTCTTTGCCCACTAGGAAACCCCCGGCGATTAACTGCACGCCGTATTGAGATTAGCCTGTGTACAGCTGCTCATCGGAGGAGAGCGGGCGGTTGTACACAGGCTAATTGTGAGATGCAATCACATCCATGATGATCAAGCTTGTATGAGTTATCCCATAGCTTTTAGTGTGCGCCTCGATCTGATTTTTTTCTGAAAGCGTTTGCTTAAATAACAGAGTCTTTGATCTGCATTGCCTGCATGTTTGTGATATTGTCTCTTGCCTTTTAATTTCCTATCTGTAAATGTCTTTTAAAAGTCACAGATTTTCAAAACATGGGAAAATGCTCAGCTGCGGAAAAGTAGTGTAATATTATTGTTCACTTCACAATACTAATGCATTTGACAATAGAATTTACTGACAAGTGAGTCAGGTGCTGCTTATGCAGTTTGTTTTCGATTTTTGGCTTGGTTACAAGTCTGTGCTTTGTTTTTCTCGTCGCTAGTAGGTAAACTCTCCGGTC
>OX421446.1:43514772-43517272 GCA_949126865.1 Montipora capitata | reverse complement strand
TAAGACAACATGTTGAAACAATTAAAGCAGATTTTAGTGTCTTGATTGCTTGGTCTTTGAAATGCGTTTAATCAGTATTGTACAATGTAGGATGTCAATTCTTATTTTTGAGGTTGTAAGAATGCCTCAATGTCAAGAAACTCCTGAGCGTTGTATTGAAGACTTTACCAGAGTTCTTGTCTTCAATCTTGATATAACATTCTTTCCCTTTGGCACACACCCTCACTCTCCCAGTCCAATCAGGTTGATCCAGCTTCCAGTCTGCTGCTCTGTTTGGAAATAATGCAAAAATTTCTATATATAAAATAATTAGGATAGTATGTGCACTCTCATTGGTCAATGGCAGTGTTTAGATGAGAGTCTGTAAACACAGCTGTGACATCACACATCACACCAATTTTCATTGTCAGATGCACGTTTTGTTTGGCTGGTAGGAAATATGAGCGTGTATCAAGAAAATCTGTTCAATCAAGAAATTAAAAAACCAGCATTTTCCTCCATGTGTTGAATTATTTGTGAGAAATATTTTAAAAGCAATACAGGACTTTTTTCCGTGTTTGAATAACCTCATCTAAACACTCGGGGAGTTGGCAGAATTCCTGACAGTTATGCAAACCCTGGACTGCGTCTCAGTTTTGCATAACTGTCTCAAATTCTCCCAACTACCCCTCTTATTTAGATTAGGCTATGTGAACACGGAAGAAGTCCTCTATTGCTTAAATGTAGTACATTTGCTTGGTTCTATAACAAATTAGGCAGATTTACTGTGCTTGATCGGAAGCACTTTTTATCACATTAAGTGTCCTCCATTTTACTTAAAATCTAGCATTGAATAACATAACCATTTTTTCCATGTTTGTCTAAAATTACCAAGGTTTTACAGTGAATAACAAGAAAAATATGTCTGACACTTCAAACCGCGATTCCTAAAGTTCGAATATTTGACTTAATATATATATATTTTTTCGATTGTGTAAATACGAGAGCTAAATTTATAATCGTACTCGCCGTGTATTTTAACAAAATGCTTTTGCACAGTGAAAATTTTCACATTAAGTTGAAAGGAAAATGTCACAGCTATATTCGATATCTCACTTCTTTGTGTCCGTCATAAGGTTCTTGGGGTAAATTGCAAAGCGGAACTAAAAATCTTCCCAATCAAATTCTTACCACTCAAAAGAAAATAACTTAATCGTTTCCACAAATTCAGACCCGTCATTTACGCAACTGAAGGAAAATAATATGCTCAATACACAGATGAAGTTACCTGTATCCCCGATTACTTGTTCGAGGAGGAATTTTGTAAATAAAACATTCATTTTTTACACACAGGACGCTCTCATAATCGTCCATATTGAAATAAAAGAACACTCTCCTCAGACTCCTCTCTGTACTACGAACTGCACTATTCAAAATGGCGGCTGTGATGAATCCATTCCCATGTCACACTTTCTCTCTTCTCAAGGAACAAAAATTCATTTATTTGCTTTTTCATCACAATGGATGAAACCCCTGCTATTTTTTATACGAGGGACAGCTGTTAACACGTTTCAGAGATCTTTGTTCTCATCTTTATGGATGTCAAAGACGACGTTGTCGTGTACCAAGTAGATCAGAGCAGTCCTTGTGCTGAGTGTCGAGCACTTCTTGATCCTCTTGAAGTGACAACCAATTTACTACTAGAAGGTGAAAGAGCTCACAATTTTACAGTTGTGTCTTCCAACGCTTTTAAACCATTGCACGGTGAGTTCGTGGCTCAGAATTGTCAGTCAGCGCCGGTTCAAGCATACTGTAACTACAGAATCCATGGCCGCTGTTTGCATGTCATTTTGTTCTTCAAAAACTCTCGACTTCTTTGCTTGTGGTGACCCTGTGTGGCCCTGTATTCTGTAGTTTCTCTCTTATTAAAGCCGTAGTATCATGGGAATTATCCCGTTCAGTGTAAAACGCACACTGCAGACCAGGGGTAAAATGCAGACTGAGGTTATAACGTAACTGTTGAAAAAGCCCAAACCCCTTAGAAATGCTAACCTTAGGCCTAATTAGGCCTAAAACAATATTTAGGCTTAACTGTTTGCATTTCTAATGGGTTAGGGCTTTTTCAACAGTTAAATTATAACCTCAGTCTGCATTTTACCCCTGGTCTGCAGTCTGCAGTCTACAGTCTGTGTTTTACACTGACCGGAATTATCTCTCTTATTTCGACCGTAAGATTACTAAATCAATTTTCAGTGACCGTTTCATTCTTAAATTGCTTCTGGATCACCGGGGATAAAAATTGATTAAATTTTAAAAGAAAAATGAGCCACACAGTTATTACAGAGTTTATCTAAGATGCAAGAGGATATTTTGAAAACATCGGGCCGACGTTTTCAAGTTCGCATTCGTTTTGATCTTGGCTACGCGTAACTAAAAACACTTAAGAATGGTTTCTGTGAGCTAAAATAGCTGTTTTGAAGAAACTTTGGCCATTAATCTTCATTTGCCTTAGGTAAACAGG
>OX421446.1:43497272-43507272 GCA_949126865.1 Montipora capitata | reverse complement strand
GGGACTGAAAACTTAACTCGTTCGCAAACATTTCAACTCGAGGCTCGGGGTAGGAAATCTATTGTCTATGGCCAATATGGCCGCCGTGCGAATAAGGCTCATGATGTTTCATGGGATGGAGTCTCTGTTGTATAGTAATTATGGAATCATTCGTTATCTAAAGACAATAATTTCACCTGCTATGCGATTTGTTGAGTCGAAAACAAGTTCCACTGCTCACGGCAGGGTTGATTGGTGGTTGAATGGATAGGAAAGTTCTTTAAGAATTTTTTTGTGCTGCTTGTAATCACTCAGGACAAAACCCAGATGTTTTCAAGAATTTAAGTAATAATTATGATCCAGGCCGATTTTGATGAGGCGTTGTCAAGTGTCATCGATTTCATATCCGCAGGTGATTTGTATAGGTTCAAATGTTCCCGTGATGAATGAATCAAGGAACTAAATGATATATGAAGTGAATCATACATTGAACTGCGGATATGAAATAATCCTCCCAGTTATGACCAGCTCCCAAGGTCAGTGGCTTCATAGCTCAGTTGGTTAGAGCGTCGCACGGGTATCGCGCGGTCACGGATTCAAACCCCGTTGAAGTCCTGAATTTTTCAGGTTTCTCTTAAAATTGTGTTCATAACTGCGAGTATCATAGCCTTACTTGATTTCACATCCGCAGCTCATACAAACACTTTGAGTGAAAGTGGTCATCTCATTAATACAGTATGTTTATAAAGCAACTTCAGCAGTTGCAAAAGAAGCCTGATCCAAAAGCCATCAACAGGCAAAAACGGTAATTGAAGCAGAAGGTGATATTTTAAATTTTTGAATGCTTAATTTTTGCAGTACAGTAAACCCTAGCCTGGAGGGGCGTCTTTCCCCATTCTCCGCAAAGCTTCGCCCCTTGTTATTTGCCTCCGGCACCAACAATCCCACCATCTGTGCAGGCTATAAAGTAAACCCCTTTCACTGTGCACAAGGAGCGGAGGGATGAAATTTAAGTTTGTGATATAAACCCAGGAAAAAAATCCATTGTTTTCTTGGCGTCAGAAATCTACGTAACGATTTCTTTGCTAAGGTAGAAAAAAACAAGCAAGATTGTGGTGCATTGTGGACCAAATGGCAGCAAATATGTAAGACCTCTTCACGCTCTTGATTGCATCATGGCTAATCACGACAACATGGAGGGAAATTCGAAGGTTTGTATGGGAATTCAAAGCAAAATAAATTGTCCATGACTATTTTTTTTTCTTGACTCTCGCCTTCATAAACCATGCATAAGTTCAATTCACAACTGAGATGCTATATCTATTCTCTGGAATTCCTAGAAATGCTCTTTTTCTCCATACATTTTCTGTAATTTTGTGTATTCGGAATTACAGGATGTGTATTTGAAGTAATTTCTAAGATATCTTTCTATCCAAGTTCATTCAGCCGGACTTTTAAGCAGATATGTTCTGTTTTGTAAGATTAAAGCACCCGAAAATTCCCCATGATGCACTCAAGAGCGTGAAGAGGTCTCTTTTAAGAATTCGTGATTCGTCAAAATTGCATGATCCTTTTGCAGGATACATGTATGCCTAAGATGACACGTCGTACATTCATTTGAGAAATTCTAAAAAATCGCTCATGGTCTCTTTAAGTGCCCCGTCAACATACTTAGTACTTGTCCTGACCTTAATTAGGAAAGAAGTCAACACTGGAGATGGTTTGGCGAAAGGTGCGCTCTTTAATAAAAGAAGGTCATCTTCCTCATTGCAATAGCAAACTTCAGGTGTGTAACTGTTAAATAATCATTTAATATTAATCTAATCCTCTCGTGATGAATGTACGTGAGGTTCGGTAATCTGTCAAATGGAATGAAAGATCAAAACATAGTTTCAAGGGAAGTCGAAAACGGGTTTCCATGATCATGATTGTGGCCCAATTTTAATGAAGGCAAAGCGATAAACCCAACCCATCTCCAAAGGGAGGGAGGGAGGGGAAAAAACTTTAGGAGGCAGTGTGGCCCAGTGGTTAGGGCGCTTGCCTTGAGATCCGGAGATCCCGGGTTCAAGACCCGCTCTGACCACTAGCTGAATTTGTTCCTGGTAGTCCCTGGTGCAACTTCCCAGCAGCACTTGTAAATAGCCAACTGGTTTGCCTCCGGCCAGTTGGGATTCTTAACAGTTGTTGTTGTTGTGTTCTGTTGTTTCGTTGATTGTTTCATTGGCCCTGAAATGCCCCTATGGGGAGCGGTCAATTAAGTATGTATTTTTTTTGTATGTATGTATCAGCGAAAAGCCTGAGAGTTCGTAATTTTTCCCGGGAACGAATATTTTAAAGTCCCCATCCTTATGATAAATTAGTGCAAAATTCCTGAAAATACAGAGTGATACGGTTTTTAGTAAAACAAGATGAAGTCAGCATTTGACTTAGGACGCTTTCCATTTGACAGAACTGACCGGCCAGACCGGGCATTTGGAAGGAGTAACTATACAAAGTCTTCAAATTAACATGCTTCGAGCGTGTAATGTACTCCTCCAGACGAATGCCAAGGTTCTTTCAAGTTGTTGCATTTTCTTTCTAAACTGAGGGGTCTCCCCGTCCTATCCTGACAAAAGAACAGCGACCTTTAGTCTCCTTCGTAGCCCTTTTGTTTTTTTACTATGTCACGCAACGCTTCCCCCAAAGAAAGAGTTGCGTGACAATGCAAGAAACGGCTGCGAAGGAGACTACTTAAGCAATAGAGGACGTTTTCCGTGTTTCCATAGCCTCCTCTAAACACGAAGGGAAGTTGGGAGAATTCGAGACAGTTATGCATAATTGTCGAGAATTCTCCCAACTCCCCCGAGTGTTTATATGAGGTTATGGAAACACGGAAAAAGTCCTCTATTGCTTTATAAAATATTTTTCAAAGATAATTAAACAAATGAAGGAAAATGTTGGTTTCTTTACTTCTTGATTGAAACAGATTTTCTTGACACGCGCTCATATTTCCTACCAACAAATCAAAACTCGCGCCTGACAATACATAACCAATCAAAATTCGTGTGATGTCACAGTCGTGTTTCCATACTCTCATCTACACGTACTATCCTAATTATTTTATAAATTTGACTTTAAATGCACTTTGTTTCAGAAAACGCACGGCGAAGTGTGGATATACTGTGACTTCCAACACTCTTTAAAGGTAAGCGCGTATGGGCCTTATGCATGATGACGTGATATGCTCAAAAATTCACCACCAAGCCCCGTTTGCACAAAATTATTGACATCATCTGGACCGGCAATACTGTTCGCACGTGGGTTTTCTTTACAAGTTTGCTCCTTTGGGATTTAGCTCATGCTAAAATTGACAAGTTTTGGTTTTCGAATTTGAGTCTTGGTGGTGAAATTAGCCAGTCAGACGTCATCACGCATAAGGGCCATTCGAGTTGGTGGTAGGTGGTTTACCATGAACTACCAACATTTCGCCTCTAACCGAATTCAACCCGCTCGAGTACGCACCCTCCCCCATCCCCCACACTTTCAAGGTTTTGCCAAGTTTCTCGAAAAATAAACGGCCCTGGCAGATGGTATAGCAATTCTGTATTACTTTAGTAATAATTAAGTGAATATTTCCGCTAATCGAGAATATTTTAGCGATAAAAGACGACTTTTCGAAGTAACCAACTTGACTTCATTTTCAAATCATCTAAGTAATGGTCGTTTGAAAGCGCTGAAAGTGTTTGAAGAGTTGTACGTCAGTCAACGAATCAGTGTGCGAGCGGTAATGTTTATCTTAGCTCGGATTTCAGAGTAGCCTAGTGGTTAATAACCCCCAGAAAATGACACAGAGCAACAACAACAACAACAACATTCAGAATCCCAACTGGCCGGAGGCAAACCAGTTGGCTATTTACAAGTGCATCTGAGAAGCTGGACCAGAGCCTACTACCAGATCTCCGGATCTCAAGCAAGGTCGCTAACCACTGGGCCGCAATGCCTCCTTCTGTTTTCTTCAGTTAGCTGAGAAGTGCAGCTGATATAATCCGGCTGTGTTACACAGATCCCATTTAAACTGGTAGATAACGCATTTACGGCTAACTACGGGATGCTTAAACTCTTGAACTTTGATTTGTTCCCAGAAAGTGTTCACATTAAGACACTTTACTGCGCGCACACCGATTCGTTGGCTTACGTACAACTCTTCAAACACTTTCAGCGCTTTCAAACGGCCGTTATTTAGATGACTTGAAAATGAAGTCGAGTTGGTTCCTTCGAAACTTTGCTGCAAGCAAATTTATTTCTTCTTTTAGTCCTGAAGCGACGACATCGTCAGCTTCAAAACCGAAGGAAACATCGGTTTTGGGTTCGAAAAATATTCATGAAGAGACAAGAACTTGAGGCTTTCCACACTCTGGTGAGAGAACTTCGTGTTTCTGACAGAGAGTAACGAACATTCGGACTTTGTTGCTAAGACGCGTTGAATCATGGGTCAGAATTTAAAATATTATGGGATACGTTTCGATCGCAGATCGCAGAACTTTGGTTTCCATATGATCGCAGGATCGCAAGCGATCGCAGACAATCGCAAATGATCGCAGAAGTGTGTTTCCATATGATCGTAGACGATCGCAGAACTTTCTGCGATCTACGATCCGCGATCGTCTGCGATCATATGGAAACCAGCCTTTACGTTGTGATTTTACGTGGAAGTTGTATTTTTTGCTCAAATTTGTGGGAAAACGTAGACATCTCGGGTGTCGATCATGGCTTTTTAAACTTTTGCAGGTAAACGTAATGGCCTAGTTTGGGAGGATAAATATTAGCTGCACCAAGCTATTCTGGGTAAATAAAGATATGATATGATATATAAAATTGATGTGTTACTCCAGCAAATCGGAAATTCGCTCATCAAGGAATAAGTGCCAGCAGCTTTTTTGAACGAGGAAAAAATCAAGTTAGGATGCTGATCATCGCAGATATATATTACTGCGCCTTTCAATAACATGCGGACTCTTAAATTCAAAGGTCAACCGACAAATGCGTTTTTCGCTACCGTCAATCAAATGTTCGGCGGCTCCTCCAAGCTTCCGACTACAGTCAAGCGCGCAGTAATTCAATCACATCGTTGAGCCCAGTTCAGTCAACATAGTCGGAAGCTGAGAGGAGCCGCCGAACATTTGATTGACGGTAGCGAAAAACGCATTTGTTGATTGAGCTTTGAATTTTGGAGTCCGCATTGAAAGGCGCAGTAATGTTATTTGAGCAGTAACGAAAGGAAAGCCTTTCGTTGCTGCTCAAGTAACGTTAATTAACAGCTGCGATGATCAGCATCCTAACTTGATTCTCTCCGCAGTTCAAATACATATGGCTTTCATACATTAACTTTCGTCATAGAAAAAAAACATTCCTACCCAAGCGCGAGTGAGTAAGTGTCAACGCCTTCGAGTGCAACCTTGCCTTCCACAAAATTAGGTAGTATTTTTTCCTTTGTCGAGCGCAGAAATCAAAATTTAAGAGTTTTTGTTCATCATGTTTAGTAACAAAATAAATCAAATGTCTTTTTTGCATGTCCACAGGTTAGAAGTATCCTTGCAAAGGATCTCGGAAACGATGGAGTGCTTCCCTTTTACATACATCCAGTTGGATTGGTGATGCAGTTGTAAAGCTTGTGTGAGAGATCTTCCTTGGCACACGTACATGGCAGTTGCTGTGGAAGCAGAAACGTATTACGGGGTTTCTACTAAAAGTTAGCAGTACAAATCAATTAAGTAATAGGACTGGTAATGAGATTCCGCTTCCAAGGAACTAAGGCCTCATTTACTTTGACAGGATCCCAAGAGCCTACAACTCCAATACTAGATCTAACAGCATTTTCACAGATCAAAGTTTTTTCAAACGTGTTCTTAACTGATAAGATTTGGTTTGTACCCAATCCTTTGGGTACTAATTTCTCATGCAAGACTTGTGATTAGCTGGAAAGGTCTGGTTTAGTGGGAAAATCAATCTAAAAATAACTCGGTCTTTAATTCATGATTCGCCGTTCCACTACTACAATGAAGTTGTTCCCTTCCAGTCATGAGATCCTGCTTTGATTACTTTTCGTTTCGAATCACATAGGTTGTGGTGCGTTTTCACTGAATCGTTCAGTATTAGCTTGCGATAGCATCCGAGTCTTTTGGCCAGTGTTAGCCGAGCCGGGAAACAAATTGAGTGATCTCCTGGACTAAACGTCCGGAAACTCCAAAAAACGAAACAAAAGGACAGTTGACGCGTCATTCAAGTGTGGTCACTTTAAGCGATGGCTTAAAATTATACAAAAGTTTTGACAATGACTTTACACCCATGCGCAATCCCATTGCCCATATTTGAAAAAATATACTTTTTAATTAAGGATTTTAGTGCAAAGAGGTGAAACGATACCAAGCGTATACTCGAAATACGAGAGGAAAGTTTAGACCATTTCTTTTACGAAATTTTGCGAATTCCTGACGCTGCTACATTTTATTTATACAATGTGGACAATTTATTTATAATTATTTTCTGGACTGGATTCCAGAACACTCGGCCACTTATATGCACGTAAATAGTGCGTGTTGTTGTATGCATCGTTCTATGAAGCATACCACCACAAGAAGACAAATGGCATGGTATTCTGAGGCAGCAAGCAATAGTTCCCCGTCTCCCCCCTTCAGCTTAAAATTTACTGTCCAACTATATTTTTCCTTGGCGTCAAACTGATTACTGATCTCATCAAGAAGAAAGACAATTTGGGCGCGTTCTCTTTTAGCCTACGAACGCAGACGTATCATTTTCCGGCGCCGGAAATAGGTCTGCGTTTGCAGGCTAATTTTCCTTAAACTATTCCGAAACTGCAACACACGGGACATTTAAATCGTTTCCTTTTGAGACCAATTCTGTTAAAGTCAAAGTCTGCAGGAATAGCATGCCCTTTTGTTTCACCAAATTAAACAAAAAAAGATTGTTGCTAATAAGTCAGAAGGCAAAGTTATAGATTCATCCAATCTTCACGGTACTTCATTACCCAATAGACCGTATTCGTATTCTCAGTATTGGACTGGAACTAGCTTGCAATGGAGGCTAATGCGGGGGAATATATTAAAAAGTATTTGCATTTGAAAAGATTCCCCCGCATTAGCCTCCATTGCAAGCTAGTTCCAGTCCAATACTGAGAATACGAATATGGTCTATTTAAGTCATTTTGATTAATTTACAGTGTAATAGCAAATTTCTTTATGAATCAATAAAAGAGCGGGAACTCTATTGCGCTTCCATTTAAACTTTTTTTACGCTATGCCTTTGTGAATAAGATAGTGGTTTTGATTTGCTGCAAAACGGCCAATTTTCTTCAAAGGGCGTGGTATCATGATTCAAACTAGAGAAGGATGTGTTCTAATTCAGTTTCAGCCTGATATTACGCGGCAATGAGAGATATTTTTACCCTCACGCTTTTTCGAGGTCAGAGAAATTTCCCTCTCTTTTCAATACGGTCCCATCCCACAGCTGTTTCGCTTCCAGGAGGAAAGTTGAAAAGGAGGACATTTATTTATCGATAGTGACTCGGGCGTACTCGGAAAAATCGCGAGTTTTTCCTAACCTAGGAATCGATGAACCTATCTCCTTCCGATTTTGCATGTTATGCCACTGAGCTATAGGAAACTCGCGTGATATAAGGTAATTATTAAACGAATAAAGAAGCTCATGACCTTGAAGCGTTTAACTCTGGTTCAGAAATGGGGTTTTTGAGTTTTAAAATGTCCTTATTTGGATGTAAGGTAGCTCGCGCATTTTCCCTCGCGTGCAGCATCGATCTTATTTTTGTCCATATTTGGGCATAAAATTGGTGTCCTAAAATCCCCAGCTTTCTTCCAAGGAAAAGAGTTGGAAGTTGCACGCTCCAAGGTCACGTGCTTCTGACGAATATCGTAGGGAGCCATAAGCACGAGGCGTCTTACACCCATGAACGGCAACCGGAAATAAGCAATATTCCTTTAAAGGCCTGTTTAAATGGTTTCAACATTGCTTCAACATGCATTCAACACTTTGTTGAACGAAATATTCGGTGTGTTTGAAGAGGTCGTCCAGCATTGTTGAAACCTCTTGAAAGCGTGTTGAATCAAGTTTAAATGGTTTTAAGCTTTCATTCAACATCGATTCAACTTTTCCTTTGTTCTCGAAAATGTTGAATGGTGTTGAAGCCGTTTGAACACTCTGTTCAACTATTGTAGAACACACGCATGCTCACATCAGGACGCAAAAGTCAATATGGCGTACTTTATCTGGGCGAGAGAGAGACTGGTTTCTAGTTCTTAGTTCCCCGCAATCAAATTTTGCGAAAGTGTTGGTTCTTTTGTTGGCGCAATGTTGGAACCGTCTGAACGGCCTCCGCACAACTTTGTTTTTGCGTCCAGCATTTGCCCAACATCCATTGGTCAAATGTTGAAACCGTTTAAACGGGCCTTGACTTGTTCTGACACTACCGTATTTACATTGCTGAGTATATTTTCACTATCATAGACGATTTAAAATCTGGAGCAGACTACTCTCCTGGCATGCAAAATGTTCACTTCTGGTTTTCGTCTTTGGCTCAAAAACGGCGTGTGTTAAAGCTCCCTAATTTCATCTGACATTCCTCCTACCTTGGGCCCCCCCCCCCCCCCCCAAAGAAAAAAAATGGAGACAACAAGAGAAATTTGAGCAAAACCAGTTTTTACAGAAGTTTCAATGTTCTTTGTTTCGAAGAGATAGATATTTTCTATTTTAATTAACCTGAGGTCGGCGTGGTATATCCATTTAAATTCACACGAAACAGTGGTTGCCTAGTACGTGATTAGTTTCTGGTTGAAGGGGGATCATATGTTGATATACATGTTAAGATTTTTATTTTTATTATCATTTTTGGGCACTGCTGCACTGCATTAGCTGGTGTAAAGTATTTGCAGTCGTGAATTAATCAATTTCGGCATAACTTTCTAGAATCATATCGTAGATTATTGACTGGAGACTCTCAGAAGATCTGAGTCACGTGAAAGGCAGCAACCACTGTCTGGTGTGAATGGGCCCTTTGCAGGATAGTGATCACATGGTACAAATCCGCCATACTGGGACGCAAATTGCACACTGGGACATCTAAAACAAAGTCTAGTTAATCTAAATTTTCTTTGTTTTAGATGTCCCAGTGGGCAATTTGCGTCCCAGTATGGCGGATTTGTACCATGTGATCACTATCCTGCAAAGGGCCCATTTAAGAGTGAATGTCCGTAAAAATCAAACAAAATTTGAATTCCGTGGCAAACCATGAAAAATCGATTTCGCTCATACTTCCAAGTTTGAAAGAGTAATGTGTACCAAGAAGCATGCTATACTTAGTTTGGGTTGTTACGGATTTATTTCGGAGAAAAATGCAAATTATCGAACACCGCCGGAAATGCCGCTCGGACAAGCGATTTGTCTCTTCATTTTGACGGTCTTGTGAGGTCAACTGAAGCATCCCTCATAAAATATTCCTCCTAATCCTAACTTAGCAATCTCTTAATTGTCGTTTGGCTAAGTTTGAGTGCATTTAAGACATTCTATAGTTTCCAAATAATTTTATTCTTGGCGCCTATATTTTTTGTCACCAAAACTGAGTCTTACGAAATATCTTACAGAGAATGTGCTCTACCTTTAAACCCTTTGAAACTTCGGCCATCGAATGTTGAAACAAAGGTCTTTCGTCTGATAGAGAGAAATCTCTGGGCAATTACTTTTGCGTGACGCCTCGAGCGCTTAAAATGTCGTTAAAATGCATTCTTGTGACCTTTCGGGTCAAAACACAGCAGGCCGATATCCGTCTTTGATTTGATATGAAAATAGATGAGACCCCTTTAAATAAAGTGCAGAAAGTAAAATGATACCATTTTAATCCATACCTGTTTTTTAGTGAGAAGTGGGAGCTTTAACAATGTTCGGAACTACACTTATGTAAACGGCCACAGCAGAATATAAACATGACGAACGTTTGTCAACACAACAACCACAG
>OX421446.1:43479772-43492272 GCA_949126865.1 Montipora capitata | reverse complement strand
GCCACCAAGGTCTCGTTTAGGGTTCCGCGAAGTAACACAGAATTACGCGAAGAGAAACAGAAGTCAAATTTCCTTTTAAATTTTCTTTTTAGATAAAAGCATTCGATGATTATGCCTTTTTATCATTAAAACTCATTGCGTGTCGTATTTTTGTGTTTTTAAACGGTCTCTTTTAGGGGTCAAAATTTGCTTAAGCCACGCCTAGATTGGTCTCCTTTAGGGGTTAAATTCAAAATTTCCGACGAGCATCCCCGTCTGTTTCATATGGGAGTCCCACCCCCGGGGCTCAGACCTTCAGAATGACAGAAGTACAGATACAGTGGATTCATCAGATACTGCTGTGGATGAGTCAGAAATCGAAGTGATTCAAGTGAACAACGGTGCTCGGCGTGCTCCGGCTACGTCAGAATTTATGGATGTTGGTTCGACAGATGAATCAGAAATCACGGATAAAGGTAATTTGGATAAGTCAAAGATCATGGATATGGAAAGCATAGATGATGGTACTAACAATGGTGCTACTGCTCCGGATACGACAGAAATCATAGATAATGGTGCTAACTCTAAAATCGTGCATACTGCTAGTCGGGATAGGTCCATTTCAATTGTCATAGATAATGGTGTTCCGGAAAAGTCACTTAAAAGTCAGTTATCATAGATAGTGGTGCTCCAGCTAAGTCAGATATCGCAGATGGTGAGCACAATTCTTCCTTGGATACAAATCTGTATAATTAAAGGTACTTGCCAAAAGTCCAGTGATATAGACGAGCGTCCTCAGCGACCGGTCTTAAAGTGCTACGACCCTAAAAAAATTGGCAGTGAATCTTTTTCTAGAGATGTCAACCCCGCCTGTTACAAACGATATCCATGGCTCAGCTGTAACTGTGCGACAAAGAAAGCGTGCTGCTACCTATGCCAAAAATACTTGAATGCCCACGATTTGACGTTTGACTATTGGAAGAAGCTAGAGCGTCTTACTAAACACCACAAAAGTGAGCACCATCTAACGGCCATGGCGAATGGATTGAAAGCAGAGCAAATAAGAAGAGAAATACCTCAATACTGAGCAAACTCCAGCAATCACACAAACAATATGTGAAGGAAAATCGCGGCTACTTGAAAGTTATCATTGAATGTCTCATGTTCACGGCCCAACAGGACATCGCCCACTTTCACGATGAAGGACGCGATGGTTTGAGTAATAGCACTCATGAAAAATGGAGGTAATTTTCTGGAACTAATTCACTTGCTGTGCAAGGACATAGCTTGGCTGAAGGATAAACTCGATAACCAGCTTCAGACGCACGTGCAGTGGACATATCCCGTGATACGAAACGAACTGCTACGAATTATTGCCGGTCTCATTCGCTAGCATATTACAAACTATGTGCGAGCAAGAGAATAGTATGGTATCATCTTGGACGAAACATCAGACATTAGCAGAACAGAACAAGTTTCACTTTGCCTTAGTTTCGCGCTGAATGGAACGAAGAAAGAAGCATTCATTGATTTCTACTCCACGAAATCAACCAAAGGCGAAGTACTGTATGAACTGGTGAAATCTCCTATCATCTAATTAATTTTAGACATTGTTCAAAGTTCTTCTAGGATGTTACTACAACAAGTTGCAAAATTGTTGAGACACTTTCATTAAAAAAAACACCTTTTCTAATACAATACAATACAATACAATACATACTTAATTGACCGCTCCCCATAGGGGCTTTTCAGGGCCAATGAAACAATCAACGAAACAACAGAACACAACAACAACAACTGTTAAGAATCCCAACTGGCCGGAGGCAAACCAGTTGACTATTTACAAGTGCAGCTGGGAAGTTGAACCAGGGACTACCAGGAACAAATTCAGCGAGTGGTCAGAGCGGGTCTTGAACCCGGGATCTCCGAATCTCAAGGCAAGCGCCCTAACCACTGGGCCACACTGCCTCCTCCTCCTTCTAGCTTCCAACATGCTCGCCGTAGCTAGAATTGAAACCTTCCCACTTCCTCTCCCCTCTCCGCTCTCCCCTCTCTCCTTGTCTTTCTAGCAACACTGATAAGGGGGAGAGGGGGCTGCAGTGTGAGAATAATAGGGAAATTAATAACGCCCCAAGAAGGTGAAGTGTCTCCACTATTTTTGCCACTTGTTGTACTGCGATGCATGGACAGTCAAGCGACTTTTTCGCAACTAGTTGAGACGAATTGGCGGGAAAGTGGCAAAAAGTCATTTTATATTCTTTGATTTTCAAGAGACGTTTTATTACAAATCACAACTGCAACGACAACGAGTACAGTGGCTGTGTAGGCGTTGTCCGTTTCGTGAACGGTGGATGCCATATTCGCGACACTTAGAAAAATTTTCAGCTATCAGAAAATTTTTCTCCACTGAATTGAAGAAAAAGGAAATTGTGTAAATAACCTCCCAGAATCGAACCCCGAACCTCTGTTTTGTAATTTCCCTCTCATACCATTACACTACAAGATTGATCCTCCAACTTTATTAAAAAAACTTGACTTTCTTAAATGTTAATGATAGAGTTGCCCCAAACAACAAATAAAAGCTAATGGCAAGCAAACCAGTGTGAATATGAACAATTAAGAATTTGCTGAGTGCATTTTAACTCCATCAACAAATTAGAACCCATTTCTACCTTGTCCAGGCCTAAACTAAAGCAGACATAGCATCGTCCATTCTGAAAGGCTTGGTTACCAATAACGGCATCGACTGTTTACGAAACGGAAATCAGCCACGGGCAGTAGGCGTGCGTTATAATTCTTCGTCTATTTCTTTGCCGTTCTTTACAAAACAACAAAATGAAAAGGCCACATTCTCTTCCATTCAGAGCCACATTAAATTTTCGAAAATTTAAAGTGGCTCTCAACCCTACTTTCAGAATTGTTATGATTTTTAAAAAACATTGGTAACAGGACATCGTGTCGTCCAATTCAGTCGTGATTAACAAATCGGACTCCCGCTACGCGGTCGTCTGATTTTATCAATCACTCGTATGATTACAGCCGAACCGAATTGGACACCACTCAGTCCTATTACGATATTATTAATCGGTGCGTGATCACGTGGACGTCCAATAACCTTCATTCAATTTGAACTTTTCGTAATTGGATACCTGTAATTGGACACCCACGTGAATTGCACGTCAACTACGCGCTCTTTAAGGTGATTCCTCAGAAATAAAAGTTACCGATGAATTTTTTTGAAACTTTCCCTGAATGTTCTCTACCAAGCAATGTTTCGAAAAATACAATAAAATTGATAGGTCACCATTCTCGTTTAAGAGATGTGTTGGGCCAATCTTATCCCATTTATGCCTGTACTCGTGCTAATCACGCGCGTTATTCATCGGTCCACGTTACATTACCTCGAAACATAGTTTATAAAAGTAACACTCGGGAAAAAACCTGACAAGTAGAAAGTGTAAAGCATATTGAACAATATCACATAAAATTTGTGAAAACATCACACTATTTAAAACGACGTGGTCTTAAAGGGTCAGAATTTGCATCGCAGAGTAACGGTTTCGTGCACTCTTTCACCTCGTTGCTTTTTTGCGAGTTTATGGACCTTAACTCCGTGTCGGTCCATAAACACGCAAAAAAAAAGAACTTGGCCAATATCCAGACATCTTGACCGAAAAAGCTTGGTTAATAACCAATATGTATTTGGACATCAGAACCTATGCATCACATTTAACCAAAATATGGTTATTTTCCTGTGTTTCAATGCAGTACCAAGAAGAACTCTACAATGATTAATTTCTCTTCTCTTTTCATTGAACTACCCGTTCTACATTCATCCAATTGGCCGTTTCCGAGTTTCCTGTTGCCGCTCAGTAAAAACGAGTCAAAGTATGAGAAAAATTAGCGGAACAAAGTTTAGATGGCGGCGTAAAATCCTTCGTTTTCATTAGCCTGTACCATTCTTTACAACGCTTCTCATCTTTGAGAGGAAAGGAAAAAAAGCTCACTCCAGATTTGGAAGAATTACTGCAATTAAATGCGGCACGAAACATCATATTTGCTATTCTAAAGTTTGTAATTCCTGCTCTTCTAGCTCTGGGAAGTTTATCCGAACCGTTCCGTTTGTGACGCGAAGAAAAAAGGCTGCTTTTAAAGTAGGATATCTCAGCGACCTTTTGACTAAATCGTGGATTTTGATTATTCACATCATTAGCTATCATTGTCTTTCATTTTAACTTAAAATAAAGTTAGGTCCAATTTCGTTGCATTTGACCTTTAATACTTACGAAGGAATGTTCAATTGGAAGCCATGCCAATTTATGAATAGGCCTATTATAGGGTCTATAGGAGACCAGATACTAATAATTTGTCAGCTTCTCATCGAAGCAGCTCAGTTTCATAAACCACACATGTACGTATGTTTTCTACTTAAAATTGTACAGATGGAGGCACACAGGACCGGGCGCCATTACAGCGCCAATCATCATTTTGACCATGTGACATATATATCGCGGAATTACCTAAAGATTTTAGATTCTAGCTATACTAGGATAGGTCTTTATATATCTAAAGTCTTGTTTGGGCAAATGATTAGGGACTCGTCAAAAAATTATTCAAAATCGTTCACAACACTCACAAAATCACACTCACGGCAGCTATCTAGTGCGTGGCCAAAAGTATTATCTCTCTATCGGCATATTATTTCAGGTCCAAATGCCAGCATAACCAAGCTATAAAGAACATAAACATGTTCACCTACTTCGGTTTGTCATATCCTGAATCTTTCTCACGGTAAGTGCTCATATTCGAATTTGAAGAAAATCAATTGCTGCCAAGCCCCAGATATATATTCATGATTGTATGTGTCACAATATGCCCATTTTGTGTCCTTTGACTCAGCCAGAAATATCTGCTAAAGCGTTGTTCAATAAGCGACTTTCCGGTTTCCACTTTGAAGACTTTTGAAAGTCTTTCATGTTGACTGAATTACAGATGTTACAACATTTTTTCCCATGGGGGTGAGGTTCGGGATAGAGCTTGCCGACCAGTTAATTTTAACTTCTCTGCTTGAATTTTAAGCCAAAAAGACCTGATTAGTGTGTAGCATGTTATCGCTTTACCAAGAAATGATGCCCTGAATTGATTGAAAGAAACGTCGAGATGAAAATGTTGTAACGCTTTTTTCGGTAACAACAACTTTTCTGCGCTCAGTAGTTGCGACAAGCGAATCGAATGAAAATGGTCGATTTTCAGAGCTTGTTAGATTGATGTCTGGAGGTGAAATCGATTCTCGGAAATACCAAGATATTTGACGCAAAAAAATATATAGCCTTTTTATTTTTACTAAGGCCTATCTATATGTAACAATAAGGCAAATTATACTTTGCAAGTCTTTTTCTCTTAAGAATATTTTAAAAATAAACCCGAGGCAGAGATTTGGAATAAAAAAACTTGAGTGTTGAAAATTTATAAATGCATTACAGTTATATGTTTTTAACTAAGCCGTATAAAATTCTTGTTTCTCTAAACGGCAAAACCAGCAAAAAGCGACGAAAACAGGACTAGCCTTTCCTCGTTCCCAGGGCCTTTTCCCTGACTTGGGGGCGGGGTGGGAATGTTGACAAGTGATCAGCCGATGCCAGGGCCTTTTCCGCCCCGCCCCTAAGTCAGGGAAAAGGCCCTGGGAACGAGGTTGAGCACTAGCCTTATGCTAGATGCTGCAAGAAATTAATGTGCGTCACACCACGCTTTAATGCCTGCAGGCTGGCTGCAAAATTACTTAAACACCATCCCTGCACCAAATACATTCGAAAACAGACTATTCACAAGAATATTTCCTGCCTAATATTGGCAGAAAAATATGAATATTCAGGGTCGGCCGGAAAAATGATAAAGAAAAGAAATAATGTAATCAATTAGAGACAGCCTTCAATATATTAAGCGGATTGTCGACTTTCTACGTTTAACTATTGAATATTTTAGGACAAAATTTAGTGTTTCATATCTAACTAGAACGGTTTGGAAACTGTAAACAGGCATTTGCGCCATTTCACAGCACGCCGGCGGGCACCTTTGCAAGCTACGTATTAACCTCCCAGTGTGAAAAATGGCACAGGAAAAAATATGAAAAGAGCTCGGTGCGGAAAGGCGAGAGAACGTTTGTAAGCATTGTTAACAAAAGTTCCTTTATCCACTTATTGATCGAGACTGATGGTTTTCAGGATGACGGTCGTGACTTAAACATGGCTCATACGGTTCATGATATTTGTACATTTTCTATTTTATTGATTTCAGTCGTCCGCTCTTTTTCGCTCTGTAGCAGCAGGTACCTAGAATGCACCCAGAATAAAATAATAAGACTTTTGTCATGACCTATCCAACCGCTAGTTCTTATAAACAGTTTTTAATATAAAAATTGAAGCGCAGCCATGATGAGACATATTAAAATACAATAAAAACGTTCTCTGGCTAAAAGTTTTAAAACTCCCAAGTACACCGCAAGGGAAAAATACCGAAATCAACCACGTCATTGATGCTCTACGAGCCAATAACTATCCCTCCTATGTTATTTCCAGTATCTTAAAGCGGAAATTTTCCAAAAAAAAACCCACACATGCCACCCCTTCGCCTGAAGAATTGGTTTGCATGTTTTTTAAATGGGCTGCGCCACAAGAGAACCCTAACGGTTTTTCTGTCCTACCTTTCATCAATAGGGAGCTTAAGATTTTACGAAGGCGACGGCAACAACAACGGCGCAAAACAGTGATATAATTGGTTAAAAGAGCATAAATAATCGTGCTGCCCGTGCAGCACGGATTTTAGCAAATATGCTTGCGGTCCTCTGCATAACGACGACGTGAAATCACCAAATTTGAGGTTTTGACGACAACGTGACCAGGCAAAAGAGAATCTTTCATTTTCTATTTTCACTTTGTAACTGCTCGTACCAATTTATTTTTAGGAGACTTCGCCCAAATTGTAAGAAGTGAGTGAGACAGAATAACCGCGAAAGAATTATGATAAAGCAAAGTGATAATTCGAGGTGACGTTTTCGTTGAATCTTAAGGTCCCTAATGGTGTTACGCAACCGTTAACAAGATTCTTCGAAGGCACGACATTCGAGTTGTAAATAAGCCCCTCAAGACTTTGCAACAAGAATTTCTTTCTCCTCAATTCAGACCACCTATTGAACACCAACCCAACGTGGTTTATGAAATACCCTGTGCCGATTGTGATTGGTGTTATGTAGATGAAACCGGCCGTTGCTTTGAAACCCGCAAGAAAAAACATATTACGAATGTAAAAACATGTGCTAATGGGTCAAACATTGCGAAACATGCACGGTCATTCGGTCATCGCATTGATCTTAATCATTCTCGAGTTATCGACAAAGGCTCTTTTCGCATTAGAAAAACTTTGGAGGCTTGGCACACCTCTGCTACCAAGCATGCGGACAATAATTCTAAGCCGATTCCTAATCAGTATAGCATTCTTTTTAAATAATAGCCACCTTTTTTCATACTTTTACTTTGTTATTCTTATTACTTTTATCTCGCCTTTTTGGTATATATTTCACTAATTTACATTCCATGTGTTATCCGTGGAAGGCTGTAGATCGACAGCCGAAAGCTTATGTTCCTTTTTAAAACGTTTAGCCAGAGAACGTTTTTATTGTACTTTAATAAGTTTTTAATTTAATCGCACTCGTGCTGACACTTAACTTACAGAAAATGTGTTTGAACGTCCCGCCTGGGAGGGCCTTTTTAAAACTGTTTTGATCTTGTTTGACCATCTTAAGTACTGCGAGCCGAAGAACGTCGATGTCTATGGTTTATGTTATTATCTTCTTAACCTTTGCCTCCGGGGGAGGTACTCCCGCCGTCCCCATATTGGCTATATAGGTATGTGCTGCGGGATAGGGTATGGTTTTTGAGGTTCTCTGTCTTTAAAAAGAGTATCATTTTTACCCCTGTTGGCATAGTGTTCCCGATATCATCTTAGATAGCTCAAATTGCCGTGCGTAAACGCCCAGCTAAATGAATCTCAATTTGCAATGTTATAAACGAAATAAAGTTGACCCGTTCACGCCATTCTTAGTTATTGTCGGGTTTGTGTCTTAAGTAGGCTATCAATTAGGGTTTAAAACCCTTCGAGGTACACACTTCACGTAGCGGTAATTTACATGAGTACCCCCGGGTCCTAGCCACTCTGCTATTTCGTAACAAACATCCCGTTGGTTATTTGACTTACTGGGTGGTAAATTTTCACTTATTAAACCCGCATATTTACAATACCTTTTTTAACAACAATTTCATGTCTTAATTAAATTTAACTCCTTTCATAGAAGTAATTTTAATAGAAAGTAATTTTATTTCGTGAAGTCCAGAGTTAAATAAATATAAAACTTACAAGCCTCTTTTTTGTCAAATAGATTAAAACTCAAGGCACAAAACGCTCAGAAAACTCAAACTAACGATTGTTTTGCACTATCTATGGTTACGACCTTCCATTGAAACGCTTCAACATTCTGAGCTTGCTATTGGTTTTTTGGTTGTAACAAACGCAAGAACCAAGCAAGCAACTGAAACAACAACTATTTGACATCCGCCTTTCCGTTTTTGTAACGAGTGCTTTATATGAGTTGTATTTTCTTCAGTTACAGTCTCTTCTTGCAAGGAACTGTATGACAACGGGTAAGTTAACAGTTTAAATCTTTTTGACATTTTATTTTCACCATCAGTCCTGATGAGGCCTAAGACACTTATGAAGTGGAGAGGCACTGAGAAGTTTCTCTATGTTGGTATCGAGAATATAAATGTCCCGGCTAGAAACCACTAATCGATTTTCGTCATGGGCGCAGCGTTTTGTCCTTTTTCCAATGAATAGATTTAAAGTTGGGATCAGATCATGAATTGTTCAAAAATAACGATTTGCATGCTTTAAATTTAACCTCTCCAAGGAAAGTTTTCACTGACTTCGAATTGATGAGCAATGATACACAGTAGCGTTGTATGATAAAACCTGAAATATCTTTTTTCATTCTTCAGTTTGCGAGAAAATAAAGCCTACATGCTGCCGACTGACACTGGAAAAATCCCTGTGTATTGTCACATGACAAGCGACGTTGGCGAATGCGGTGGTGGAGGATGGACACTGGTCATGAAAATTGATGGTAACAAGGTATGACAAAGATGAAAGCAAAGATCCAGGTTTATTTAGTCTCTTACATTACACCCATTGACATTTGACGTAATTAAAGGACGTTTAGTTTGTTAAGGAAAAAAGGTGGATGTCACATGGTTGTCGTTGTTCAGTTGCTTGTCAAAGTTTTGAAATCTTGTCTTTTGTCTTTGCAGCGAACCTTTCACTACGACGCCGACTTCTGGGAAAGCAACAAAGAGTTCAACCTTCCTGGAGGAGAGACTGGGTTTGATTCACAAGAGACTAAGTTACCGACCTACTGGGAGACACCCTTCTCCAAGATCTGTCTCGGTATGAAGTACGGCCAACAGATCAAGTACATCGTCATCAACAAACAGGCCGACTCTCTGTACTCACTGATCGCTGACGGCCAACACCGCGCCACCTCACTGAACCGTGAAAAATGGAAGTCGCTGATTGGTCCAGAGGGCTCCTTACAGCCACACTGTAATACGCAAGGCTTCAATGCTGTGGGCACTAATTCTGGCTGGGCTAAAGCTAGAATCGGTATCGTTGCTAATCAGGAAAATGATTGCAACAGCTGTGACTCCAGAATTGGGTTTGGTACAGGAGGAGCCCATGATGACTCTAACACATGTGGAAACGAGGCAGCCCACTCACCAGATAATGGAGACGAACACATCAAAGCCTTTGGATACATCTTAGTGCAGTGAGAAGAATGGCCTCTTCGCCTTTAAAGCGAAACATGGTCTGCTGTTTAGTTAACTGCCGATTAGTCCAGCACTTTTTGTGGGTAGATTTTCTGAGAAAAGGAGTACTGTAAAACAAAGAAAACATGGTGGTGGCATTAAATAGTATTTCTGGCTTATTTTATTGTGTTTTGTATCACTTGTTGAGTAAACTTGGCACTTCTGGGAGAACGCAATCTCATATATAATAACTACAATTTGCTGGGCTGCACACAGAAGTATCAAAAGCAACGCCCCGAATGAGCAGCCTATTTGTTCTAAAAAACTGGAAAAAACTGCTAGTGTTTGTGTTGACACAGAAACTGAAAACTTTTTCATTCTTTGCACGAATTATTTTGAAATACTTCACGACAAGAAAACGCTGATCAACATGGTCATTAGAAAATGACAATAACCAGTTTGAAAGTAAATTGCAGACAATTTGTAAATAATCATTCCATTCTATTCAGATTCTATTCTATATAGATGAGGCAGGCGCCAGCTATAATCGACTTTATTCTCGGGAAATTGAAAGATACTGAATACGGGTTACAAGCCAGACAATATACGTGTGGTCCGTTAAACGTGTCTCGACGATGTGCAAAAGTAATTCCGTGTCCGAGAGGGCTGGGAGCAAATGCCTGGTAATCGATCTTTGCTTTGTAGCTAATATTCGACCCACCGCTCAACTGTGTTTGCCTCGGTAGCGCAGTGGTTAGAGCAGTGGTAAGAGAGTGAATTCCTCACATAGGCCTCATACCAAATATAATCCCTCTTAAGTTACAAATAATTTTAGACATCGTTCAAAGTTCTTCTACGATGTTACTAGCGCGATGCGTGCACAGTCAAGCGACTTTTTCGCAACTAGCTGAGACGAATTGCCCGGAAAATGAAAAGAAGTCATTTTATATTCTTTGATTTTCAAGAGACGTTTCATTACAAATCACAACTGCAACAACAACAACGAGTACAGTGGCTGTGTAGGCGTTGTCCGTTTCGTAAACGGTCGATGTCATTTTCGTGACACTTGGAAAAATTTTCAGCTATCAGCAAATTTTTCTCTACTGAATTGAAGAAAAAGGAAAGTATGTAACCACCCAGAATCGAATACCGAACCTCTGTTTCCTAATTTCCCTCTTATACCACTACTCTACAAGATTGATCCGCCAAATTTTCCCAAAATTTAATTATAAAACTTGAGTTTCCTAAATGTTAATGATAGAGCTACCCCAAACAAAAAAACTAACCGCAAGCAAACCAGTGTGAATATGAACAATTAAGCATTTTGCTGAGTGCATTTTAACTCCATCAACAAATTAGAACCCATTTCTCCTTACGAAACGGAAATCAGCCACGCGCAGTAGGCGCGTGTTATAATTCTTCGTCTTTTTCATTGCCGTTCTTTACAAAGCAACAAAATAAAAAGGCCACATTCTCCTCCATTCAGAGCCACAATAAATTTTCGAAAATTTAAGGTGATTCTTCAGAAGTAAAAGTTACCGATGAATTTTTCTGAAACTTTACCTGAATGTTCTCTACCAAGCAATGTTTCGAAAATTACAATAAAAATGATAGATCACCATTCTTGTTTAAGAGATAGATGTGATCGGCCAATCTTACCCCATTTATGCCTGTACTCCTGGTAATCACGCGCGTTATTCATCGGTCCACGTTACATTTTGCGGTAGCTCGAAACATAGTTTATAAAAGTAATACTAGGGAAAAAACTTGACAAGTAGAAAGTGTCGAGCATATAGAACAATATCATATAAAATTTGTGGAAACATGACACTATTTAAAACGACGTGGACGCAAAGCGTTCGTAAAGTCGTTATTTTCGCGGGTCATAATTTGCATCACAGAGTAACGGTCTCGTGCACTCTTTCACCTATATCTTTTTTTTCCTTCCGATAGCATTTTTTTATTATTTCATTTTAATTAAGGAGGCTAATATGTACACTATTATTATGCGGTAAAAAATATAGGCCACCATGCTCGTTTAAAAGAAAACGAACATTTATTTCGCTATCGAGCTTAGCTTGAGGGAAATTTCTTTCGTTGTGTACGTGCTCGCGCTAATGACGCGAAAATCGTGCGCAGTAGGCTAGGGATGCGCAATGCAATACTGAGGAATCACCCTTAATGGTTCCTTTACACTGTTTTCTAAAGTTTTTAAACTTGTGAAAAGCGTTACAGACGTTTTCGCTCAAACAAAGTCCTCAAAAGACATTTTTAATTCCTATAAATACGATGAATTCGTAATTGGGCCTCGTGTCGTACAATTCAGGGAGTGATCGTCCAGAGGAAAATAAACATATTTTGGTCAAATGTGATGCATAGGTTCTGATTTCCAAATACATATGACTTATTGACCAAGTTTTTTCGGTCAAGATGGCTGGATATTGATCTCGTCCTTTTTTGCGAGTTTATGGACCTTGACAGCTGGTAAAAATAATTATTAACAATCAATAGATTTTTTAAACAAGGAGCTTTGTAGCTATGGTTATTTCACCAACGACTAGACACTTAAATAAAGTTCCTTTCCTTTCCTTTCCTTTCCTATCTTTTTGGCTGCACTATTTGGCTACTCAAAACAGAACGATACCGTAGGCTTTTGAACTGATTTGATGG
>OX421446.1:43449772-43472272 GCA_949126865.1 Montipora capitata | reverse complement strand
GATACAAAAATACGAACGTGTGAGCCAAAGGGCCATGGTTGGCATGACGTGTGGGTGATCCATCGGTCTACATCGACCGATAAGCAAAAAATTGTCCTATAATACAACAAATAGATAAGGCATGCGCCAGCTATAATCGAGTTTATTCTCGGGAAATTCAAACACGCTGAATACGGGTTACAAGCCAGAGAATATACGTGTGGTCCGTTAAGTGTGTTTCGACGATCTGCAGAAGTAATTCCGTGTTCGAGAGGACTGGGAGCAAATGCCTGGTAATCGATCTTTTCTTTGTAACTAATATTCAACCCACCGCTCAACTGTGGTTGCCTCGGTAGCGCAGTGGTTAGAGCAGTAGTAAAAGAGTGAATTCCCCACATAGGCCTCATACCAAAAATAATCCCTCTCAAGTTATAATTAATTTTAGACATTGTTCAAAGTTCTAGGATGTTACTAGCGCGATGCGCGGACAGTCAAGCGACTTTTTCGCAACTAGCTGAGACGAATTGGCGGGAAAGTGGCAAAAAGTCATTTTATATTCTTTGATTTTCAAGAGACGTTTCATTTCAAATCACAACTGCAACGACAACGAGTACAGTGGCTATGTAGGCGTTGTCCGTTTCGTAAACGGTCGATGCCATTTTCGCTACACTTAGAAACTTTTTCAGCTATTAGCAAATTTTTCTCTACTGAATTGAAGAAAAAGGAAATTGTGTAAATAACCACCCAGAATGGAACCCCGAACCTCTGTTTCCTAATTTCCCTCTTATACCACTACACTACAAGATTGATCTGCCAAATTTCCCAAAATTTAATTATAAAACTTGACTTTCTTAAATGTTAATGATAGAGTTGCCCCAAGCAACAAATCATAGTAAAAGCTAACCGCAAAAAAAAAACAGTGTGAATATGAACAATTAAGCATTTGCTGAGTGCATTTAAACTCCATCAACAAATTAGAACCCATTTCCACCTTGTCCAGGCCTAGACTAGAGCAGATATAGCATCGTCCATTCCCAAAGGCTAGGTTGCCAATAATGGCATCGACGCTTTACCAAACGAAAATCAGCCACGCGCAGTAGGCGTGCGTTATAATTCTTTGTCTTTTTCTTTGCCGTTCTTTACAAAACAACAAAATTCGTTTCGTGCACTCTTTCACCTCGTTCCTTTTTTGGGACCTTGACTCCGTGTCGGTCCGTAAACACGCAAAAAAAAGAACTTGGCTAATATCCAGCCATCTTGACCGAAAAAGCTTATGCATCACATTTGACCAAAATATGTTTATTTTCCTGTGTTTCAATGCAGTAGCAAGAAGAACTCTACAATGATTAATTTCTCTTCTCTTTTCATTTAACTACCCATTCTGCATTCATCCAATTGGCCATTTCCGAGTTTCCTGTTCCCTCTGAGTGAAAACGAGTCAAAGTGTGAGAAAAGTGAGCGGAGCAAAGTTTAGATGGCGGCGTAAAATCCTTCGTTTTCATGAGCCTGTACCATTGTTTACAACGCTTCTCATCTTTGAGTGGAAAGGAAAAAAAGCTCACTCCAGTGCTGCAATTAAATGCGGCACGAAACACCATATTTTCTATTCTGAAGTTTGTAATTCCTGCTCTTCTAGCTCAGGGAAGCTCACCAAATATGACGTCACAAGATCTCTTTCCGATAAATTTTCCAAAGTTTATCCGAACCGTTCCTTTTGTGACGCGAAGAAAAAAGGCTGCCTTTAAAGTGAGATATCTTAGCGACCTTTTGACTAAATCGTGGATTTTGATTATTCACATCATTAGCTATCATTGTCTTTCATTTAAACTTAAAATCAAGTTGGGTCCAATTTCGTTGCATTTGACCTTTAACAGTTACGAAGGAATGTTTAATTGGAAGCCATGCCATTTTATGAATGGCCTATTATAGGGTCGATAGGTGACCAGATCACTAATAATTTGTCAGCTTCTCATCGAAGCAGCTCAGTTTCATAAACCACACATGTACGTATGTTTTTTACTTAAAATTGTACATATGGAGACACACAGGACTGGGTGCCATTGCAAGGTTAATTAATCATCATTTTGACCATGTGACATAAATATCGCGGAATTTCAAAAGATTTGAGATTCTAACTTAGACTGCAAAACAGTCGTATTTTTTGCGAACGCAAGCGACGCGGTAAATATCATAAGGATCACGCTTACGGCGCTTCGCGCCTTCCGAAAATGGAAGAAAACGACTGTTTTGCAGTCTAATTCTAACTATACCAGGGGCCACCCAACGTCAATTTTTGGAAAATATCTGTTCGGAAGACGATTTGAGATCTAGAATTTTCGGAACATTTGTTGTAAAACTTCTTGCTTGCCTGCCTCTCCTAGGATTTTCGAACATCTACAACATGGTGTAATTGCCCATACTTAACGGATTTCTACCCTAAAAAGGTCACCTAGAATTTTCGGGAGCCTTCTTTTCTGGCTGAAATTTTCGAAAAGCTAATTTTTGATCCCTATAATTTTCGGATCACTAGACTTTCAGCTAGGAAATCCCAACAGATGAAAAATTTTTAGGGGATAAAAATATGCCTATATCTACCGTTTAAATACCAAAATACGTTTAACAATGCTATGTTTAAGTGGTTTTAAACTATATTCTCGTTGGGTGCCCCTGACTATACTAGGATAGGTCTTTAATATATGTTAAGTCTTTTTTAGGCAAATGATAAGGGACTCGTCAAAAAATTACTCAAAATCGTTCACAACACTCACAAAATCACACTAGCAGCTATCGAGTGTGTGGTCAAAAGTATTATCACTCTATTGGCGTATTATTTTAGTTCCAAATGCCAGCATAACCAAGCTATAAGTAACATAAACATGTTCACCTACTTCGGTTTGTCATATCCTGAATCTTTCTCACGGTAAGTGCTCATATCCGAATTTGAAGAAAATCAATATCTGCTCAAGCGTTGTTCAATAACCGACTTTCCGGTTTCCATTTTCAAGACTTTTGCAAGTCCATGTTGACTGAATTACAAATGTGTTACATTAGTTTTTCCATGGGGGTGAGGTTCAGGATAGAGCTTGCCTACCAGAGTTAATTTTAATTTCTCTGTTTGAATTTTAAGCCAGAAAGACCTGATTAGTGTATAGCATGTTATCGCTTTACCAAGAAATGAAGTCCTGAATTGATTGAAAGAAACGTCGAGATGAAAATGTTGTAACGCTTTTTTCGGTAATAACAACTTTTCTGCGCTCAGTAGTTGCGACAAGCGAATCGAATGAAATGGTCGATTTTCAGAGCTTGTTAGATTGATGTCTGGAAGTGAAATCGATTCTCGGAAATAGATTATTTGACGCAAAAAAAATGTATAGCCTTTTTACTTTTACTAAGGCCTATCTATATGCAACAATAAGGCAAATTATACTTTTCAAGTCTTTTGCTCTTAAGAATATTTTAAAAATAAACCCGAGGCAGAGATTTTGGAATAAAAAAACTTGTGTGTTGAAAATGCAATACAGTTATATGTTTTTAACTAAGCCGTATAAAATTCTTGTTTCTCTAAACGGCAAAACCACCAAAAGTGACGAAAACAGCACTAGCCCTACCTCGTTCCCAGGGCCTTTTCCCTGACTTGGGGGCGGGGTGGGAATGTTGACAAGTAATCAGCCGATGCCAGAACCTTTTCCGCCCCGCCCCTAAGTCAGGGAAAACGCCCTGGGAACGAGGTTGAGCAGAAGCCCTATGCTCGATGCTGCAAGAACTTAATGTGCGTCACATCACGCTTTAATGCCTGCAGGCTGGCTGCAAAAATTACTTAAACACCATCCCTGCACCAAATACATTCGAAAATAGACTATTCACAAGAATATTTTCAGCCTAATATCGGCAGAAAAATATGAATATTCAGCGTCGGCCGGAGAAATGATATTCTTAAAAAAAAGAAAGAGTGGAATCAATTAGAGACAGCCTTCAAAATATTAAGCGGATTGTCAACTTTCTACGCTTAATTAATGAATACGTTCAACTCTGTGAAAGCCCCTGAGCTCTTGTCCTATTTTAGGACAAAATTTAGCGTTTCATATCTAACTAGAATGGTTTGTAAACTGTAAACAGGCATTGGCGCCATTTCACAGCACGCCGGCGGGTACCTTTGCCAGCTATGTATTAACCTCCCAGTGTGAAAAATGGCACAGGAATAAATATGAAAAGAGCTCGGTGCGGAAAGGCGAGAGAACGTCTGTAAGCATTGTTAACAAAAGGTCCTTCCGCCCACTTATTGATCGGGACTGATGGTTTTCAGGATGACGGTCGTGACTTAAACATGGCTCATACGGTTCATGATATTTGTACATTTTCTTTTTTATTGATTTCAGTCGTCCGCTCTTTTTCGTTCTGTAGCAGCAGGTACCTAGAACGCACCCAGAATAAAATAATAACACTTTTGTCATGACCTATCCAACCGCTAGTTCTTATAAACAGTTTTTAATTTAAAAATTGAAGCGCAGCCAGGATGAGACATATTATAATATAATAAAAACGTTCTCTGTCTAAAAGTTTTAAAACTCCCAAGTACACCGCAAGGGAAAAATACCGAAATCAACCACGTCATTGATGCTCTACGAGCCAATAACTATCCCTCCTATGTTATTTCCAATAACTTAAAGCGGAAATTTTCCAAACCACCCACATATGCCACCCCTTCGCCTGAAGAATTGGTTTGCATGTTTTTTTTAAATGGGCTGCGCCTCAAGAGAACCCTAAAGGTTTTGCTGCCCTTCTTTTCATCAATGGTTTTACGCAACCGCTAACAAGAATTCTTCGAAGGCACGACATTCGAGTCGCAAATAAGCCCCTCAAGACTTTGAAACAAGAATTTTTTTCTCCTAAATTCAGACCACCTATTGAACACCAACCCAACGTGTATAAAATACCCCGTGCCGATTGTGATTAAGGTTATGTAGATGAAACCGCCCGTTGCTTTCAAACCCGCAAAAAAACATATTAAGAATGTAAAAACATGTGCTAATGGGTCAAACATTGTGAAACATGCATGGTCATTCGGTCATCACATTGATCTTAATCATTCTCGAGTTATCGACAAAGGCTCTTTTCGCATTAGAAAAACTTTGTAGGCTTCGCACACCTCTGCTACCAAGCATGCTGACGATAATTCTAAGCCGATTCCTAATCAGAATAGGATTCTTTTTAAATAATAGCCACCCTTTTTCATAGTTTTACTTTTACTTTGTTCTTCTTATTACTTTTATCTCGCCTTTTTTGCATATATTTCACTTATTTACATTCCATGTTTTATCCGTGGAAGGCTGTAGATCGACAGCCGAAAGCTTATGTTCCTTTTTAAAACTTTTAGCCAGATAACGTTTTTATTGTATTTTAATATGTTTTTAATTTAATCGCACACGTGCTGACACTTACTGAAAATGTGTTTTGAACGTCCCGTCTGGGAGGGCCTTTTCAAAACTGTTTGACCATCTTAACTACTGCGAGCCGAAGAACGTGCATGTCTATGGTTTATATTATTATCTTCTTAACCTTGGCCTCCGGGGGAAGTACTCCTACATATTGGCTATAAAGGTATGTGCTGCGGGATAGGGTATGGTTTTTGAGGTTCTCGGTCTTTAAAAGAGTATCATTCTTACCCCTGTTGGCATAGTGTTCCCGATATCATCTTAGATAGCTCAAATTGCAGTGCGTAAACGCCCAGCTAAATGAAAAAAACAAATTCTATGCTCGATGCTCAATTTGCAGTGTTATAAACGAAATAAACTTGACCCGTTCATGCCATTCTTAGTTTTTGTTTTTGTTTTATTGTCGGGTTTGTGTCTTAAGTAGTAGGTTATTAATTAGGGTTTTAAACCCTTCGAGGTACCCCCGGGTCCTAGCGACTCTGCTATTTCGTAACAAACATCCCGTTGGTTGTTTGACTTACTGGGTGGTAGATTTTCACTTATTAAACCCGCGTATTTTCAATACCTTTTTTGACAACAATTTCATGTCTTAATTAAATTTAACTCCTTCGTAGAAGTAATTTTAATAGAAAGTAATTTTATTTCGTGAAGTCCAGAGTTTTATAATTAGTACTAATCACTTTTCGATGGCCACTGTTTGACTGTTAAATTACTACATTTCTAGTCATGTAAATTTCTTTGTTGTAACTTTGTGTGTGGTTTGTGTGTTTTGTTAAGGGCCTGATTACTGTATTATCGTGAGCCCCCGGGGGTGGGACTCCCATATGAAACAGACGGGGATGCTCGTCGGAAATTTTGAATTTAACCCCTAAAGGAGACCAATCTAGGCGTGGCTTAAGCAAATTTTGACCCCTAAAAGAGACCGTTTAAAAACACAAAAATACGACACGCAATGAGTTTTAATGATAAAAAGGCATAATCATCGAATGCTTTTATCTAAAAAGAAAATTTAAAAGGAAATTTGACTTCTGTTTCTCTTCGCGTAATTCTGTGTTACTTCGCGGAACCCTAAACGAGACCTTGGTGGCATAAAATATCGGCGCTTTGCCCGGAACACCCTAAGCGAGACCAAAATCCAAAATTTACACCCCTAAGCGAGACGACGAGCATCCCCGTCTGTTTCATATGGGAGTCCCCCCCCCCCCCCGGGCGTGAGCCCCCTTGAAAACCCTAGGTGCTTTTGGGGCAAACAATGGCTAATATGGTATTTAGCAAAGAAATTTCTGTCTCCGAATCGGCACAAGAACGAGACCAATGTTAGTCGCTTCATCGCCTCAAAAAACAATGTAAATGATGCCTCCACAATTTCCTATCAAAACTTCCATAGTCATTTGACTTAACAGACGGTTAACAAACAGATAGTCGATAATCGATGATCATTTAGCCCAATCCCTGCATATCTTAGCCTGTAAACGGCAAAGAAATTAAAGAAATAACATGTAGCTTTTGGGAACTTTAATTAGCTCAACATTTGCTTTCCCCTGCAATGACAAACAACTGACTCGATGTTAGGAACCTGGAACGATCATGACTAAAACACCACACGAGTACATACGGGTAACATACGAGTAACATACGGAACATACGGACACATACGAGTAACATACGACTAACATACGAGTAACATACGGATACATACGACTAACACACGGATACATACGACTAACATACGGATACATACGAGTAAAAAAATACGAAAATATACGAGTAAATTTCATACCAGTAAATTTTTATGCAAAGTAACGACAACTTAAGTAAAATATTACACATTACTTCCCCGACTAAGGAAAGTTTGCGTTACAAGAGCAAAGATATTTGATATTAAACTGGTGGCCTGGGGTCATGCCTGGTAATCTGATGTGCGCAAAAAATAGCCTGTCGCGCAGTGGATGGTCTTCACGCGTTCGATCTTTACCGTGCACTGAACAGATTGAAGAGCTTAATACTGATTTACAGATGACACATTTGAGAAAGGAACCGTGATGTAGATGTAACTAACAGTGGTAAGTGAAGTGTTTTTGCTACCGCAGATGATACCAAAAATCTGCTTTAGTTTTGTAACATGAAAGATAAAAGCACATGTTTTGCAAACCAAACGAACCATCGATTGCATTATGATTTAAGCCAACTGAATAGTCGCAGAATGACACAATCAGTAGCTATTTAGTCTTATATGTCTGTTTATATTTGTCGTTTAAAAGTGTGTTGTTAGAATATCAGGAAAAAATAATTCTTCGGACGTACGGTCAGGGGCACCCAACGAGAATATAGTTCAAAACCACTTAAACATAGCATTGTTAAACGTATTTTGGTATTTAACGGTAGATATAGGCATTGCATGCATTACAGGCCAAAGCAGTGCAAATGAAGCAGTTAAATTTTAACTGTTGATGTTAAAAGTTGCTTTCGTAGTTGATTATGACTGCCAGGCCAGGCTTCTAACATGCCGCCCAGAAAAAAATGCGCAATTTTCTCTGTATGGGCGCTAATAAAGGGTAAAATTCCGCGCAGTAAGGATACGCAATGTAATAGTACCGAACGGTGCCTTTGCCGGATGTTCTCTCTGGAAGTACGTTTGCGCCATGCATGTCATTTCACATCTGCACACACTCTAGTCATTGGTAAGCTTGAAGGCATTCGTCCGGCTTCAACCAAACATGGACGAAAAAGTACATACAAAGGGACCGTTCACTTTTCATAACGTAGGGGACTGATGGTATTTTTTTGTGCGGGGGGGGGGGGGCATGCCAAACAAATGGCTTTAAGGCGGGTGGGGCCGAATATAAATGGTTTGTAAGGGGGAGGCAGCCCAAAAAATTACCTTAAAATGTTGTAATGACATTTATTTTTCCCTGTCTTCGAGACCTTTTCAAATTGAAACCTACCTCTAGGGACAATACTTTTTTTACAACTTTTGCCTTAATATTAGCATAAACTTTTAGTACTTTTCCTGATTATTTATTTTTACAAGCACTTATATATATAACATGATGCCTGGCCGAGCAGAACCGTACGCAAATGAGGCAAAATATGAACAATGACATCTCAAAATTTTGGTCTTTCACCAAGTTACAAGTTTCTTACGACGGTTAGATAAACACAGTGACTTAACGAACAAGCAAACGAAGAATGGCTGAACACCATCACAAGAAGTTTCCAGCGAAAACCTTGACATTTATTTATTTCTCCTTTTCCACCTTTTTTTCAGAAAATGGCAAGCAAGAGGAAGGACTTTAGTCCCAAGAAGAAAGAGCGTAACACCCATGTGAAGCGTGATAGTATCGAGCAAATTGACTTGACCAGTTGTGAAGATGATGTCTCAAATGAAATCAGAAAAAAACTATCGTTCGAAGAGGAACGTTCTACTCAGGTAAAAATTAAAGAAGAAGTGGAGGTCGATGATTACGACTGTTATCGGTATAAACAAACAGCATATGTAAGAGATGACCGACGATTGCCCAAATACAGCGAAAGTAGTCCTAATCTCGAAGAGATTTTCAACATCTGTCTACTGCACAACGTTCCAGACGAGAAGATTGTAAAAGTAAAACCGACACGAATAAAAGAAACCGTTACTTTTGTTGTACAGCCAGATTTGATCAATCTAAGGCACCCTTACGACCTAGAAGCCGACGACACGCCAGGAGCCTTCATCAAACGAGACCAGGTCCGTTTTTATGAAGCAAAGAGTACCGCGGAAGGAGAGTTAGTCTTGCCTTCTGAAGTTCGAGTAACCAGAAACAAAAAGGGACAAGTCGTCGGTGGAACATACAATCGTCGCAAAAATGGCGTGTGGAAAGCGAAGACTGCGAAGCTCAGGAAGCTCTATGCTGTTGTACGTAAGCGGGCGGTTCACAAGAATACCCTCGAGTCGTTTGCTACTGCATTCACTCGGTACGTTATTTTCGTTATGACGTTGGAAGAGTACAATGAAGTTCACGGGAATTTGGCAAATCTTAAGGAATACAAACTATCCTCGAACATGATGATCACCCATTATTATTTCGACACAGGGCATGCAGTACCCATCGTTCCCGCAAAGCATGGAAACGCCAAGAGTCAGGACTCGCCGGATTTTAGGCCTACGGAGCATTCCCTTAAGAAAGAATGCAAACAAACCGCCCAGGTCTCCAACAAAGCTCCGCGCATTTTAGCCGAAACCCTTGGGCAGACAGATGAGACTATTTTAAGCAGTACGACAGATTCCACGCGCCTTAGAAATCCTAAGCAAGCATCCAACTACAAATTCAATTACGGAAGTGTATCGCGATCTGACCAAGACGAGATAAGCAACGTCATTCTAGCCCTTCTTGAACAAAACCAAGACTCAGATTCCGTTGTGCTTGATGATAACCAGCAATTTATAAGGGAAGTTATCTTTCGTCATGGACGTCAGCCGTCAATCGTTGCATTTACCGACCAAACCATAAAGGACGTGTCGCGATTTTGCACAAGATCGGGCAGTTTGACTCATTTCTCGCCGTTACTCATAGACACAACTTTCAATATCGCTGAGTATTATTTCACTCAAACAGCTTATGAGAATTTAAGCTTGCGAAAGAAAGACACTGGCAAACACCCATGGTTCCCTGGACCTATCTTGGTTCATAGGAACAAGACAACTGAAGACTTCAAGTATTTCTGGCAATCTGTTAAACGAGAGAACTGTCAGCTTGAAGGTTTGCATGTACTGGGATCTGATGAAGATGAAGCCCTTTTTACCGGAATACTCCAAGAAACAACCGGTACCATTCACCTTCTGGGGCTGGAACACGTCCAGGCAAATGTCGAAAAGAAGCTATCAGAATGTAATTTCCCAGTCCAGGAAAGAAAAATCATTATGGCCGATATTTTTGGAGGGCGACCAATGGGAGAAGATGGCTGCTTGTATGACTGCGAAAGTGAAGAAGAATTCGACCAGAAATGCGAAACGTTTAAAAAGAAATGGGATGAATTGGAGAAGTCGACAACGAAGAACAACCCGCTTAAATTCACAAAGTACTTTGCCAAATACAAGGAAATCCAGTTAAGAAACAAGATGGCCAAATACGTTCGCGACCGTGCAGGTGTCAGGAGAGGTTTTGGCCAAAACCCCATAGAGTGGATGCACTACATGTCCAAGGTCGAGATTGATGAATTGGGAGATGGTGTTGGTCACAGAGATGTCAACCTGACGACGGCATTACGAAGCCTCAAAGGGAGGGTTTTACGTCTGCACAAAGACGCTGCGAAAGCCTTGTACGGGGACGGTCCATACAGGTTGGACAAAGCCTACACCAACTTTGCCGTAACTGATGACGAATGGCAAGACCTGTTACCAGGCGAGAGGAAAGCACTGTTAAGGAGATTCTTCACAGAGGTGTGCCGTCCAGTTGTCACCAATGAGGGTAAACAGAAGGAAAGTAGCCCACAAGTAGCAAAGGTTACTCCGTCGACCCCCGAGACTCAGAGTTTTAGACGTCTCTCTGTTGCTGTTGAAGAATTCGGCATACCCAGCGAAGTAGTGCCTGCGACTACACTAAGGGACATGTTCAGGAATGCAGAGGCGCTTTTGAATGAGCCAGGCGCGATCATGCTTGCGGCTTCTGATGATCCCAGAATGAGAACAGTGAAAAGTAGGCATGGCAAAGCTCCTCTTATCGTCAAGCCAGTAAAAGCTGGTCATCAGCTTGATTGTCCGTGCAGCGTTTTCAAGGCTGTCGGGATCTGCCAAGATACGATTGCCGTGGCCGAAGATCTCGAGTGCCTACAAGAATATCTCGAGGAAATCAAAAGAAAATTTCAAAGAAGAAAGGGACCAAGTGTAAACCTCGCAGCAGCATATAATAGCAGGAGGACACCTAAAGAGCAAGGTATGAAGCCGAACGAGATCCAAAGGGCTTTTAGAAGGAAACGAAACGACACGTCACAATCGTGGGTGCCAACCACTTCTTCTGCGATGTCCAGTCAGAGTGTCAACAGCACAGCAATGCAGGACACGCCTTCGTCAATGCATCAGCAACAACAACCTTACTGCAATTTACCACAGCAGTACTGTGGACAGGAAAATTCATCTGCTGTGGTGTTACAAGAGCAACCCATTTATACAGCTTCGACAACGACGCAACAGCACCAAAGTTTTCCGCCTGTGAGTGCTACATTCTATCAAACGCAACAACCACAATTTAGTTCGTTTCCGTCAACAGCAATTCCACAACAACAACAGGTCCCGGCTTCCTTCGCACAACCTTTTAAGGTCCCGATGTCAACAAATTTTTCCCAACAGTCTCAACAACTTAGCTCAGCTTCCCTTTTGGCCCCACAACAGGCGTGGCATTCTGGTTGGTCACCCTATCAGTATGAAGTCTGCCTCCTTCCGAACTCAGCCAAAAAGTGCTACGGTTGCAACCAGGACTTTGCCGATAAATATCGACAAGAGCCTCATAACGTGGTTATACGCCACACTGACAGGCGAATCAGAGGAAAAGACCTGGATGGGAACATTCAATTTAACTCTGACTTTACCCATACGTACTATCATTGTAATATCGGTCATATTACCAGAAAAAATCCCTTCTTTGACGGGAAAGTGTGCTGTTCCGCGCAACTAAAACTGACCCCAGAACAAGATAGCGTAATTATAAACGCAGGAATGTACGTTGAACATTTTTAGGTAGATGTGATGTGATGCAAGGTTCGTTGCAAATCTCCTCTTGTATCGTTGCATAGTGAGCATGTATAGCACACCAATTTTCGGGTACTTTAATATCGGAAAATCGCCTCGAACTCACTTTCCAAGTTTATTTCCTATTTTTATGTCGATTCCAGGTTTCATTTCACTCTCTTAATTTAAATATTGAAATATTAATATGTAACTGAAATATTGAGTAAGAGCTAGAATGAGCAGTGTTTTGTTACCGTTGGCAGTTATAGTCGTAGGTTGCCTGTTTCAGAAGTCCTGTGCCAAAAGAGGAAATATTAAGTATACGCAGGACTGAACGTTTAACCTTCAATTAAGGAGTTGTGATGCTCGCAATAGAAATGTATGCACAGGACTTAAAATGTCCATACTCAGAAGTTCTTTTTATTATAACAACGTTTGTATATAGTTAGCTAAAGAATTTAAGTGCGGACTCTAGGTGAAGATCGGCTTACAGCCCTGAAACCACGTGCGAAGTATTGTTTTCCGATTGTGTCTACTATTTGAGGATCGCTTTATGACCAAAGTAATATATGTCGTAGTTGTGTGCATTAAGCAGTTACAGTTTCAGTTACAGTATCACTGAGTTGTCTTAATAATTTTTTATTTCGAATTCAGTTTGTATTTCAGGCTTTTGAAGACTTAATTCCTCTGACTTCATTTTAATTTTTAAATATTTACATTTATAGCTAAAGTATCGTTTCAATACTTAAATAACTTTTCGGAATTATTGTTCGTTGTCATTAGCAGTTACAGTTACAGTTGCAGTTAAAGTTAGCAGCTTCCAGTTTCAGTTGTCTGACATACAGAGTAAAGACAAAATGTTTTCTTCTATTGTCTAGTTTTGCAGGTTTAGTGAAACTTTGATTGCCAATCAATACAACAGGGTTTACATACCGTCAATAAATATTTAGTTATTTAGTTGGGGGGGGGGGAAGGAAGGGGGGAAAGGGGGGTTTGATGCCACCCCCTCAGGGTTTTGTAAATGAGGTGAGAAAGGGTTGGATGTCACCCCCCTCAGATTTTGCAAATTTTGGAAAGGAGATTTACTCTGTTGCTGAAACTTTAAGCAGCTGTTCGTTTATTGCTTGCGGATTTTTAATGTGTCAACTGTTCCCAAAATTCGACATTTTAAACATAATTCTTCTAGTTTCTCAACACGAAATAACAAAATCGATACATTTTTACATGTACATGGTTACATTTCGCACTGATTTTTTTGCCATTAAAAAAGGCAACTAAGGTGAAATAGTGAAATCAAGATGGCTGATCTGATGACGTCATACGACGTCAGCGACGTCCAAAATATATTGTCATCTTGCAGCGCAACCTAAGGGTTTTGCACTCCATGTGAATTTATTTTACTGTGACTAAAATTAACGAAAGCCCCTCAAACTGAACCGCGAACGTGTTTGCTGACGTGCAAAAATGCTTGCAAGGCTTATAATTAGAGCTTAGTTTATGAGAAAAACAGTCGTATTACTCGTATGTATTGGTATGTATCCGTATGTTAGTCGTATGTATCCGTGTGTTAGTCGTATGTATCCGTGTGTTACTCGTAAGTTAGTCGTATGTTAGTCGTATGCATTCGTATGTATCAGTATGTTCCGTATGTTACTCGTATGTTACCCGTATGTACTCGTGTGGTGTTTTAGTCATGATCACCTGGAACAACTTTCAATCGATTTCAAATAATCATCAAAATAATTATTTTTCGAGAGCGAGCATGCGTGCCAAAATAATTTGCATGATTTCCTTTGACAAGGAAAAGCTTGTCAAAATGTTATTTTTTAACAAATTAACTAAAGTCCTAAAAATATTCAGCCAAAAGAAACCAGGGCAGCAATATAAAACTTAAAAGCCTCTCTTTTGTCAAATCGATTAAAACTCAAGGCACAAAATTAATGCTCAGAAAACTCAAACCAACGATTGTTTTGCAACCGTTTGCGACAAAAACTACGGCTGAAAAATTAGGACTAAACAGATTCACTTACAAGCTCCAACTTTTTCCAAAAAACATAAATGAAAAGTGTTCTACAAGAAGTTCTAAACAGCTCGTAAAAATAATTATCAACAATCAATAGATCTTTTAAACAAGGAATTTTGTAGTTATTTCACCAGCTTTTTGGCTGCACTATTTGGCTACTCAAAACAAACCGATAACGTACGGTTTTGAACTTGATGGGAGGTAATAAAGACTTCAACGCTCAATATTTTCTGACGAGTATCTATGGTTACTTACCGACCTTCAAACACTTCAACATCCTGAGCTTGCTATTGGTTTTTTGGTTGTAACAAACCCAAGAACCAATCATTAGCTAGGAAATGATTGGCTTACCAATTCTCAATGCAAGACAAAAGAAAAGCTCTGGGCTTGTGTAAGGAGAAAATAGATTGAACGTAAAGCATCAATGGAGGGGTTATAAACGAATGGGCCTTTGAAATGTTAAATTATCAGTAGTTGTTGAAAGCCTTACTTACCGTTTGCTTCCAAGACTTAACAATGGTATCGTTGAAATTCGCTGCAGTTATTTGTCTCGCGTATTTCAACATTTTCGTAAACGCTGGTAGAAAGCCAACTTGCAAGACTGTCCTTGAAAAGTTGAATAAGATGGAAAGCCTGTGCCAAGGTACGTTCAGAAATGTTTTCTACGTACTTGTGTATCGAATGGTTTAAATCTGTCGTTTTCAGTCATTGTAAATATCTAAATAGTGAGCAGCAAACAACGCAATGTGATTTTTATGAGCAGATGCCCAATCTGAAAACTGTGATGGGGCAGATGCCTCTACAGCCATTAAGACTTTCGGAATGAAGTTGGAAGAGAAGTTGGAAAATCTCTACTCCCTGGTTGAAAACATCTCAATGTCGCTGCAGCCCCCGCCAGGTAAACATGGAGTAAAACATCTCATTGGCTCTTCAGTCTATCGTTTCTTTGTTCCTTTTTTGTAACGACTGCTTTATATGAGTTGTATTTTCTTCAGTTACAGCCTCTTCTTGTAAGGAACTGTATGACAACGGGTAAGTTAACAGTTTAAATCTTTTTGACATTTTATTTTCACCATCAGTTCTGATAAGACCTAACACACTTATGAAGTGGGGAGGCACTGACAAGCTTCTCTAATAGTATAATGTCCCGGCTAGAAACCACTGGGCGCACTGTTTTGTCCTTTTCCAATGAATGGAATTAAAGTTAGGATCAGATCATGAATGGTTCAAAAATAATGATTTGCAATCTTTAAAATTAACCTCTCCAAGGACAGCTTAGGTCGCTGACTTCGAATTGATAAGCAATGATACACTCTAGCGTTGTATGATAAAACCTGAAATATCTTTTTTCATTCTTCAGTTTGCGAGAAAATAAAGCCTACATGCTGCCGACTGACATTGGAAAAATCCCTGTGTATTGTCACATGACGAACGACGTTGGCGAATGCGGTGGTGGAGGATGGACACTGGTAATGAAAATTGATGGTAACAAGGTATGACAAAGATGAAAGCAAAGATCCAGGTTTATTTAGTCTTTTATATTACACCCATTGACATTTCACATAATTAAAGGACGTTTAGTTTGTTAAGGAAAAAGTTGCTTGTCAAAGTTTTGAAATCTTGTCTTTTGTCTTTGCAGCGAACCTTTCACTACGACGCCGGCTTCTGGGAAAACAACACAGAGTTCAACCTTCCTGGAGGAGAGACTGGGTTTGACTCACAAGAGACTAAGTTACCGACCTACTGGGAGACACCCTTCTCCAAGATCTGTCTCGGTATGAAGTACAGCCAACAGATCAAGTACATCGTCATCAACAAGCAGGCTGACTCTCTGTACTCACTGATCGCTGACGCCCAACACCGCAACACCTCACTGAGCCGTGAAAAATGGAAGTCGCTGATTGGTCCAGAGGGCTCCTTACAGCTAAACTGTAATACCCAAGGCTTCAATGCTGTGGGCACCTGATTCTGACTTGGCTAAAGCTAGAATCGGTATCGTTGCTAATCAGGAAAATGATTGCAACAGCTGTGACTCCAGAATTGGGTTTGGTACAGGAGGATACCCTGATGACTCTAACACATGTGGAAACGAGGCAATCCACTCACCAGATAATGGAGAAAAACGTATCAAAGCCTTTGGATACATCTTAGTGCAGTGAGAAGAATGGCCTCTTCGCCTTTAAAGCGAAACATAGTCTGCTGTTTAGTTAACTGCCGATTAGTCCAGCACTTTTTGTTGGTAGATTTTCTGAGAAATGGAGTGCTGTAAAACAAAGAAACATGGTGGTGGGATTAAATAGTATTTCTGGCTTATTTTATTGCGTTTTATATCAGTTGTTGAGTAAACTTGGCACTTCTGGGAGAACGCAATCTCATATATAATAACTACAATATGCTACGCTGCAAACATAAGTATGAAATCAACGCCCCTAATGAGCAGCCTGTTTGTTCTAAAAAACTGGAAAAAACTGCCAGTATTTGTGTTGACACAGAAACTGAAAATTTCTTCATTCTTTGCACGAATTATTCTGAAATATTCCACGACAAGAAAACGCTGATCAAGATGGTCATTAGAAAATGACAACAACCAGTTTGAAAGTAAATTGCAGACAATTTGTAAATGATCATTCCATTCTATTCAGCTTCGCTTCGATCATCCGATTAGAAAAAAATTGTCCTCTAATACAACAAATAGATGAGGCAGGCGCCAGCTATAATCGAGTTTATTCTCGGGAAATTCAAACACGCTGAATACGGGTTACAAGCCAGACAATATAGGTGTGGTCCGTTAAACGTGTCTCGACGATCTGCAAAAGTAATTCCGTGTCCGAGAGGGCTGGGAGCAAATGCCTGGTAATCGATCTCTTCTTTGTAGCTAATATTCGACCCACTCAACTGTGGTTGCCTCGGTAGCGCAGTGGTTAGAGCAGTGGTAAGAGAGTGAATTCCCCACATAGGCCTCATACCAAAAATAATCCCTCTTAAGTTATAATTAATTTTAGACATTGTTCAAAGTTCTTCTAGGATGTTACTAGCGCGATGCGTGGACAGTCAAGCGACTTTTTCGCAACTAGCTGAGACGAATTGTCGGGAAAGTCATTTTATATTTATTGATATTCAAGAGACGTTACCTCAGTCCGGGATCGTTATCAATTTTGATAACCATGTTACGTCACAACATGACGGCCATTGCAGAAATCGGAGGATTTCGTATACAATTCGCTTTATTCGTTAATCGTTCGGAACTGGTTGGGTTATCTACCTACAACTCTATTCGATATGGACAAGAAAGGAACGTACTTCGCCTATTTCAAAGATGGCGGTGGCAGTGCGGGTTGAACGGTTGGAAATGTTAGCTGTAAAGTGGGACAGCGCATGAAATTGGATCCAAAAGTCACGTAGGTTTTCCACTTTGTCGTTAGATTAAAGGCATTTGTAGATTTTTCCAGCATTTGCAAAAAAAAATGTTGCTATCTTTAAGTCTTTTACTTGAACTTTCACGTGTTTTTTGCTGTCGTGCATGATCTATTAAAAATGTGCAATGGGGTATTTTGATTTGCGATGTGCTGTTAATAATGGCGGCCATATTTGATTGATTTACTCCTAGCCGTTGAGATGGCGGATGCTGATGCTCACAGGAAAGAATTAGCAAAATTATGTATATTTTGTGGCTCTACAGTGTCGAAAAAAAGCTGAAAGGCCGAAAAACAAATTCAAGATGACTCTGAACGATATTTTGGTATTAATTCTGAAAAGTGCAGTGGAAGGCTTGAGTTGAGTGACACAAAAACAATGCCTGTCAAAAAAAAGTGATGGCCGTTGATCATCTGCAAAGGGTAGAAAAACACAACTTTATTAGTCCAATTATGTTTGGATCCAACCTGGTTATGTATTCAATTGCACGCAGCAGAATGGCAGTGGATTCATTTATGGAAAACTTCATCTGGGGGGTCAGTATAACGTCATGAAATCCTGGTTAAATGGGTTATCGATGGAGATCCCTGCTATGCCAGAAGGAGACATTCTGACTGCCATAGATAATGATCTGTCAAAGAAGTGGACTGTGCGCAAAGATAAGCATGTTGACGTGTGTGTTATACAGAGGTTGGTACCAATGATGCAGTTTTGCAAAGAGATGAGAAGCTTGCACCAAGGTAATGCAAATGCCACAATTTATAATTTATGAATCCTACCACCTACATTTTGTGATTTTGAATATTTTTTGCAAGTCGATTCTTTTTACAGTTCCCGGCATAATCTTGGAATCGTAACCACGCAAACATCATGTCGAGGCTCCCGTTGACCCGGGAGATACAAACATAGCTGTTTCACTAACCTGTTTAGTATCGTTTGTTTTATCTTCGCTTCAAATGGTCATAAAATATAAAGACAAGGAAATTTTGACGCTGGAGGATATACAGTAGCTCACAGTTAAAGGTCTGAGGAGTATTTTGAAGAGCAATTCCCAAAACGCCGGCGGAATGAAGGCGGACCTGGTTCTGAAAGTGTACGCATTGCTTATGCGAGACGTGGTATAAAGGTCGGCCGAAAATACCCAGCAACCTGCTGAAAAGTGTGCTGGAAACAGTGGCCATTACAAATACGACGAAGTAATGAGACGAATCTTAGCTCTTGGATGGTCAACAGACTTGCGACAGCTTCCAGAACTGAACTTCATTTAGCTCTACGATTACCTTGTCGTGCCTACGCGCAAGTACCGCCACATTTTGTTGAAGGGCACACATTACAAAAACAACAACAACGACAACAACAAAATTTATTTGTACTGCAAACTAGCTAGCTATATAACAAATATGTGAATTAAAACTACAAACAGTAGCTGGTCTCCCAAAATAACTAAAAAGCTAAACTAGTTGGGAGACCACCATTTATTAATTGAAAATATGTACACAGTCAGGAAAAGGGCATTGCTGTATTTAACTGAATTAGTTACTTTTACACCCCTTATTAAAGGGGAAGATTACAGAACAAATAGAAAAAAAGCTAAAATCGTACCAATTTTTCTTTGAAGGAAATGTGAAACGACTGGAAACCAAAGTCTTTCAAGGCCAGACCTACGTGAAAGTCAGCGTAGTTCCTTCAATGAAAAAGAACCCGTACAGAGTTGTTGTGGAGTTTTCACCTCAGAGCGACATTTTGCGAACGGCATGCACCGTGTCCGGCTGGACTTGGTTTATCCGGAAAAGGTAAATGTAACCACATTGGGGTAGTGTTGTTTGCGATTGAAGATTTTACGAGAAGGGGATTACAAAAACATGCCGAGCCTTTGTCACGTACATCGCGGCTGTCTGTGTGGGTTGTACCCCCGCAACCAAAGTGCTAATCAGAAAGATACGATTTGGTAAGAAAAATATTCGTCTTCAGTCAAAGGTTATAAAATTTCATCCAATATCACCAAATCAGCGAACAAGAGAGAAAAGCACTTTCAAGATTTTAAGTGAAAGTCTTCAAAATTGTCTCCCTGCCAGCTCATTTTTTTTGTTCCATGACATGAAGTCAAACTGTGTAGAGGAGTCAGACTCTGAAAAGACAAACGAGGCACCAGAGTCTGTGCCTTATTACAAACAGTTACGATATTGCTACTGAGCACTTTGAATCTATGATTGATTCTTATGTTTCCGGCCAAACAATCACCCGAGAAGAGATAGATGAAACGGAGAGAACAATGCGAGGACAAAACAAAAACAATCTTTGGTTTGAAAAAGAAAATCTCTTTTGACAGCTTCAAACTTTGGAAAAGCAGCTAAGAACAAGGTGGAACCTTCAAATAAGTTGAAATCAATCCTTTACTCGAATTTTACAACAGATGCTACTCAATATGGCATGGAAAGTGAAGCAAAGGCAGTGAACCTTTTCATCAGGGACATGGAAAAGGATGGCAATTATGTTACTGTTGAGGATATTGGGCTACTGGTGTCCAAGGACAAGCCATACCTGGGGGCAAACATAGACAGTATTGTAACCATTAAGGATACACACGAAAAATGGGGAATGGAAGTTAAATCCTCTTTAAGCAAAGCAGGCATGACTATTGAAGAAGCCTGCCAAAATAAAGCTTTTTTTCTGGAGAAACTTGCCCATGGAACTGTAAGGTTAAAACAAAATCACGATTATTATGTACAAATTCAAGGGGAGCTCTACTGTTCTAACTTGAATCTTAAAGGGATCATTATTATAGTATACTTTGAAGAGAGTAGACCACTATTTGTGGAGGAAATGTACTTTGACAACTCTTGGATCAGTGACTCCCTGCCAAAGATAGATTTCTTTTACAGACGTGCTCTTTTTCCTGAGCTTATTAGGGAGTTTAAGCAAAGACGACGGCTACGGCAACGAAAACGTCATTCCAAAATATAACTTAGCGCTATCGAAACTATTTCGATAGCGCTAATTATTCCGTCTTGTTCACCTTGTACAATACAGGCGAACTATCCTGTAACTGGATGGGTACGAACGGTTGTAAAGTCAAAACAGAAAAAGGCTATTTCATCGTTTTTTGCTCATGTTGTCTTCAAAACCTAAAATATGGTGATTTGACGTTGTTGTTTTGTGGAGTACGGCAGAGAAATGCACGGAAATTCGTGTTGCACGTGCAGCACGAGTATTTTTCCTTTTTTAACCAATAATATTCGTGCTTTGTGGCGTTGCCGTAGCCGTAGTCTTTGCTTAAACTCCCTATTACCAGACGAATGCAGCGGGTTAAGATTCTATACCTGCATGGAGGTTGGTTGCCATATGGCCAATATTGCTGCACAAGTAGTAGTTTGAAAATGCGATTTCAAAAGTAAACAATTATTGTGTAGTAAATTTACATCATTTATTACTACAAGCATTACTTTTCCTTTCATGTAACAATGCTAAGAATGTATCCATAAGAACCTTGATGACACAAGCAAATAACCTTGCAGGATGAATTTGCACGTCTACTGAGTAAAGTTTGAACTGACAATACTTGAAATGTCGGCTGGGGTGTTACATTAGTTACAGTTAAAAACTTTATAAAACTAAGACTTATTTTCTCATGGGTATATAGTGTTGGGAGAGTACCAATACTCCCTTCCACTTAAAGTAACAGAACCCTGAGTTAAGCAACAGTAGCTAAGAGCCACTCAGCAGAGAGACTAAACCACAAAACTAAACTTCAAGAAACCACTTTAGCAATTTAATTATCTAGTTTCTTGAATTTGTGTTTGTTGCTTTATCTCCCATCTGATTGTCTAGAGGTTGCAAAATGATAAACATGCCAGAGATAATTTTAGGTGTGTAAACAAAATACAGTTAATAAAAAAGGACTTTAGGGTTTTCGTTTGGCGGGAGGTAGCAATGGAGGAAGAAAATTTGTCAATAGTCCACATACTGTGGCTATTTGCGTTGCATAGGAGCTTAAAGTGTTGGGTAAGTTATCATCCAAAATATGGTAAGTCTTTATCCTACCAATTGCTCTCTCTACGTGTATTCTCACAGAGGCGATAGTCATAGTTTCCTCTGTCTCTGATGCGGTCAGTTGATCTCGTCCGGCTAAAAAACAGGGGGGCATATTAACCGTGACACAATCAGGCAAAATGTCCTATATGTCGCAGCTACGGTCAACCATAACATTGTCACCACTACTCAGTAAATCTAGAACTCCACTTTCTCTCGATATCTGTTTATCCAACACCCGCCCATCCCAGAGGTCTGAAAGAAAGGTGACTTGACCATTTGGAGTGACTCCGACCAGTTGGTTCCAAGTGTTGTGGTGCTTGTAGTCTGACCAAGTTTCAGACTTCGCAAGCATGGCAGAGGGACGCTGAAAAAAAAATTTCTGTACAGTCCAAAATAATTCTAGTTGTTGAAAACTCGGCAAACTCGTCTGGCATGTTTTTGGGTACCAACTCTCGTGATGGAAAAGGGAAAAGGTCTTTGAGTTCAAAGTACAACAAATTGATCCAGGTTATACATATTCTGGACACAAGGCTTGTACTAACACCAAACCTGTCTGCAAGGTCCTGCACAAATAATCCAGCCTTCAGTCGCATCATTACTAAAAGAAATTCATCAAGAAATGTTAATTTCCTGGAAGGTCCAGGCTTATCTTTATTTTCATCCTCTTGATAAGACTGCCTCTCTCTTACTAAGTGTTCTCCTTTCCAGTACTGCATTTTCGCTAATGTTGGCTGAAGATACTTGAAAAAACTTATCAGAGCTTCATAGCAAGGAAACCCATTGTAAAATAGGATGGCTGAATTATCCTTTATTTTGTCTAAGGAAAATTGGCGCCCCAGCAAAATCTCATTCTCTTTTTCTTAAGTTCCCGTAATTTAATCTGCCTCTGTAGTTGTTCAACAACATTAGCTTTAGAG
>OX421446.1:43424772-43437272 GCA_949126865.1 Montipora capitata | reverse complement strand
ATGAATCGAATCGAACTCAATAGACGTGATTGGTTCTATTTTGTTCCGTAAAAAAACAAAATGGTATACAAATTTGATAAGCATTAACTCTTAGTAGAATTGGAAGGAATTCACTCTTTAACTGAGTTTTAACTAGAGGAGCAAGTGTGAGAAATATTAACGCTTTCCGATGAACTAAAGCTGGCCGCGGTCATCGTCAGTTACCCTCAGAGCCGGACCCCTATCTTCTCTTTTCTGCTTGGCAACAAATTTATCCTCGACACGGACGGCGAAAGAGCACTCGTGGTAGCCCTTTACCACCGCTTCCAGAATAGTAAGTTTCACCTCTGCCCTGTCCGGCATCTGGCCTGTTGTACTCGTGTTTGAAATAGAAGCCAATAAATAACTAACCCAACCGAACCCAATCGAGCGATTTACTGCCTGAGAGCAGTGCAGTTCAAGTGTAACACCAGTGCAAATTCTGAATTACGATTGGCTGAAAGACAAAAGGATTTTTTTAAATTCATGAACAATATTTGTATAAAGCTCTGAAAGACAAAGCAATGTATGGCGTTCTCTCTCAAATTGAAGATAAGTATCTCTAAAGAATGCATGGTTAACGTTACTCCCAATTTTTTTTCTGGATACCGAGAGTACTTACTAAGATCTACTTTCTCTGCGTAGTTTTAAACCACGCAAAAATACCCCTGCATTAGTAAACATCACCGATAGGAATTTCCGAGTATCAGGAGATGCGAGGAACGTATGCGCAATAACATTAGTAGGCACCGTCCTTAAGTGAACTCCGTGAAACGCAAATTCGGCTAAACTCCTTGATTGTGAATCGTAAATACACTTACATTGAAGAAAATGAATCGTTCATTAAACTGAAACGACCGTAACTGGAATCTTGAACCGTAATTTAACTTAAGGTGTTTCCCTTGTTTCGCACCCCGCATCGCGCACTGCGCATAACATTACGACTTCAGAGATGGCGGGGTTTCACGCCGGCCATCTGAAGAAAGGCAACAAAGGTCGCTTTTGCCGTTCAAGATCATAATACTCGCCCCACTCCTTTCTCGGAAAATGATCATTGCCCCTTTGCCATCTATTTATCATCGTGTTGCGAAGAAACGAACACGGTGACCCCACAGTTTAAATGGTTTTATTTACTCGTAGGTACACGGAAAACATATTTTAAGGAGAAAAAAAGTGGATAGTAGAAGTTGTAGTATTTACCTATAAATGACGTGAAACTGCATTTAGAGCTTGACACTGAGTGCAAGGTGATGACTGTAGCGGTCCAATTTACTTACATTTCTTTGCAAGATTAAGCAATTTCAAATGACTTAACTTAAAGATTATAGCCAGGACAACAATGAGGTTCACCTTATCGGTAATATTCAGTAGCTTTTGCTACTGTAACAAGAATTTTTCTGCCGGGTTGATCTAGTTTCGAATGCTTCTCGCGAAATTCGGTAAAAGCACTTAGAACAAAGGGCATACAGAGCGAAAACAAGCTCGGTGATCCCACCTTTTTATTGCATTTTTTAAATGTCCTGTGTATGAATATCAATTGTGCCAAGTTTGAAAAATCTGGATAGTACGTCATTTTCATGGAAATTACTCTGTGTCAATGGCTTCTTTTTAACCTTTTAATTTGACTTGATTTGCGGAGATTGTTGATTTCGGTTTACAGTGTCCCCAATTAGTGCTCCAGTGTTAGAACGACTTGACATTTCAAATAAAGTTCCTTTCCTTTCCTTTCCTTTCTTTAATGCCTTTTCCCAAGGGAATTTTATTGACTCGTTGAGATCTCGTCATCACGTGGTCAATTGCACATATGTTAAGTTATAGACATTAGAATTTCCTTCAGTTCATAACTCTTCGAGCAAATTAGGAAACTCAGTATTATCCGGTGCTAGAATTTAAACTACCATTTCATTAAACTGGAAATTTCAAAACTTCCCCATTTTGGTAAAACGAGTCGCTTGGATTCAAATCGACAACAAATGATGGGGGAATAGGCAGTCGTCCTTCATCGCAATATATGTTCGTCAGCGCACTGACAGGCAAGAGGCCACCAAGTTCAAACCCGACACTTTACCTCTAAATAATTACATATATCGTTTCAGACTACCCCATGGAAGAAGTTGATCTGTTCCAGACTCATGAGATCTCGTGAACAAGACGAAACAATTTTCGCCCAAGAAGTTCAAGGGAACGAAGAGGGACAAGAAGGAGAAGAAGAACAGGAAGTTACTAAACCAACCACCAGGAGGAACAATATGACAGTGAACATTCCGTGGAAGATGATGATGATGATGATACTGTCACATTCATGAGGGCAGTAACCACCCCTAGTGGGCGAGCTGTGCGAGACAAATGTTTTTCATAAAGTCCGCACACAACTAGTGAACTAAAGCCAAGCACTCTGTCTATTTGTAAACATGGAAAAGTCCTCGCATCCGTAACTTTTAAACTTTTTTTTACTTAAATTTCGAGAAGCGTGAAAACGTAAATTTTTGTTTCCTGACTTGCGGAACGCAAATTTTTGGTTCGTGAAATCGTGACGTGACCCCCCTTACTAACACCCCCCCCCCCCCTCCCTCCCTTTACGATGATCCAGTTCCAGTATAGTCAGTATTGAAATTTTTAGCTTCGCTTTGGAGGGCAACCCGAATAATATTTGAAATCTATTAAAGCCGTTGTAACTTATTTTCAGTTTAATCAATAAGTAAAGCTGATTTGCAGTGCCGAGGAAGGTTTGAAAATTGAGCATCTTCCTTATCTTCTTATCTGAGAGACTGCGGTGCCTGTAGCCTGCGAAGGCAGACGTACTGTATTTCCGGCGGTCGTTTCTCTCCCCACTAAAACGACCGCCGGAAACACGTCTACGTTCGCGGGCTACGGTGCCTGCGGATTCGGGACATTCCGTAGGGCTTCCTTTCTTCCCTTTGTAATCCCTTGAGCATGCTCAGTGGCTAAACGGAGAGGGCGGGGGTTAATTTTCTTTCTTTCTTTTTTTTTTTTAACAAACAAATCTTTCTTATTATTACAAAATTACAAAATGACAAATTACAAATTACAAATTTGAAATTCCATATATTACAAATTTACAAACAAAAGGAATGACAATTTACATACACAGGATACACAATTAAGCTCACCGGCAGGTAGCAAAGGCTAATCTAGGCCGGTACGCTTGGAAATAGAAGTTACAGTTAATCATGATTTCGGGAATAAAAGGTAATTACAGTTTCAGTTAACAAACGATTACACACAAGGAGTAAATAAAAGGAGTAAATAAATGCATTCTTTGAGAGGTTTCTTAAAGATAAAGGAACTTCGTTCCACAATTTAGCTCCGATTCTTGAAAAAGAATCCATAAATGGACAGTCGGGAATGTTTTATGTAGAAATTGTGGGACTCAGAGGATCGAGTGTTATTTTGTTGGATATCAGAAACATATTCAAATAAGGCTTGGATACTTTTAGGTGAAATTCCATGTCGCACATCATACATCAGTTTAGCAATCGATTCATATAATAAGAAAATATTAGGGGTAGGATACTGGCATCAACAAAAAGAGGGATAGCATGCTCGTTACGGTTAGAAAAATAGATGAAACGGAGGGCTCGCTTTAGCAGCTTGAGTAGCTTATCAAAAGAAGATTTACTCGCCTGACCCCAGGCTACTAGGCCATAAGTTAGATAGGGTGCTATAAAAGATCGATAGATAGTTAAGAGAGTATGCGTTGGAACAAAATATCTTAATTTATCAAATAATCCTATCACTCTACTGACTTTCAGAGCAACATAATCCACATGATGTTTCCAAGACAAGTTACGGTCGATCAAAATCCCAAGATATTTAACAAATTCTTTACGCTCTAAGGCTACGTTTTTGTTTTGCTCGTTATCAAATATTATGATTTTAGGTTGATAAGTTAATCTTTTTTTTAATGGGGCAGAAAATTAAAAAAAATGTTTTTTTTTTTTATATTCAATGTCAGCTGATTTGCTGTAAGCTGACTTGACGATTTGCTCTAACGATTTAAGATTTTTATTTGCATATAAAATGTTGGTATCATCAGAAAAAAGGTAGAAGTTTAACTTGTCGGAAGAGACATAAATATCATTAATGTATAGGAGGAAAAGTAATGGACCTAGAACCGAGCCTTGAGGCACACCACAAGTAACGCCGACCCTAGAAGATACATGTTAGTTAGTTAGTTTTTTTATTTGCCACAGAAAAGAAATCAAAATACAAATATGAACAATCAAAAAAGAGAAGATGGAAAGAAAAATTATTAAATTACATTGGTGGCGAGGAGGCCTAAAAGAAACTACTAAGCTTATGTAAATTAGGCCTCCCCAAGTAAAGGCATCTATCTATCGTTGACATGCAAGTTGGCAAGTTGGCAACGGAAAATACAATATTACAAACATTTAGTTATTTAACATGTTGAAACATAAAGTAATGAACGAAAATTTAAAACAGTTTGAACTTACAAGTTGGTAGTGAAGCATACAATTACAAACACTAAGTCATTTAATTATGGTGTTGAAATATGTAAACAGTTGTAAAAGTAAAATTACAGGGTGAAAACAGTTTGACACAGGAAGAACGAAATACTCAATTTTCAGAATAGTTGTTAAAAAAGAATGACTTAAGTGCTTTCTTGAAGGAAGCTGTTGAGGAAGAATTGATTATATCAATGTCGAGAGAATTGTAAAATTTAGGTCCCTGATAGAAAACAGAAAATTGTTTAATGTTAGTCCGACAGAAAAGCAAACGAAATGCATGAGAGTTTCTTGAATAATATGTGTGAATTTGACTGTTTATAGTGAATTTGCTGGCTAACTTGGGAGGAAGAGTTCGAATTTGATAGGAGAACATGAATTCACCAAGTTGTAACAGGTTAAGATCATGGAATTTTAGTATTCCAAGTTTCTTAAAGATAGGGTCAGAATGAGCATTAAAATGAGATTTATCTATGATTCTCACCACTCTTTTCTGCAATTTTACCAGACGTGGACCAATTTGAGTTTTTCGTGTTCGACCTAGTAAGTAGGATGAAAACCACTTGTTTATCACGCCACGAAAGCCATAGTGATCAAGTTAAGGCAGTAAGATATTATGATCGACAGTATCAAAAGCCTTTTTTAAGTCAATAAAGACCCCACATGAAAATAATTGCTTGTCCATATTTGTCTGAATAGCGTTCACAATGTCGAGAATTGCGTGTTGAGTAGAGTGTGCTTTTCTGAAACCATACTGTGACGAAGAAAGTAGATCCTTTTGCTCGATAAAAGATTCCATTCTTCTTTTGATCATTTTTTCAAAAATTCTATCAAAATGAGATAGCAGGGAAATAGGCCGGTAATTATTTACGTCCGTATCATCATCTACTTTATAAACTGGAACGATCTTAGCCATTTTTAGCTTGGAAGGATATACTCCGTTCAGAATAGACGAATTTATCATATCAGCCAAGACACTATTTATAACATTTGCAGAACATTTTAATAATCGCGGAGGACATGAGTTTAAACCATGAGATTTGTTATTCGGGATGCAACCGATTTCCAGTTTCACTTCTTCAGGAGTAACAGGATAAAAAACAAATGATGATTCGGGTGATTTAGTTTGACTAAGAAAGTCAAGATAAGGTCGCTGAGCTGGTGGGAGTTTTTTTGCCAACTTAGATCCTACGGAAGCAAAATGACTATTAAAAATATTGCTTATTTCAGAAGGGTCACTGGTGACTGTGTTTCCAACATTAGAATTTTTGATTGAATTGATGGGCTTAGCGTTTCTCGATTTTCGCCCATTTCCCAGGTTTTTTCATATTAGTCAGGTTAGTATTGAAAAACGTATATCTCCCGATGCATACATATATGTTATTCACCGGCTGGGAGGTCCGTATAGGGAGAAACTGTGCCCGAGGTCTTGAGAACGGCCCGAGGCCGCAGGCCGAGGGACGTACTTAAGGCCGAGGGCACAATTTTTCCCTATACGGACCTCCCAGCCGGTGAATAACATATATGTATGCATCGGGAGATATACGATATAAAAATTCGTACAAACAGACGAATAATTTTCTACGTATTAAAATGCTTTGTGTTGTTGAAAATGAAACCAAAGTTCTTAAAACAGGAGGAATAAATTTAGTGAAAAATACACAAACATCTGTCTCTGCCGAAAAACCGAGTTCAAAAAGTTGCTTTAAGTTCGACGGCGCTCAACAGGCAAGAAAACCACCATGCATCTCGAAAACAGCAAATCAGCAAAGTGTTGTCAGCAAAATCATGTGAATACTCGCCTTTTTGAAGAATAACCAGGCCTTTCATTCCATTACTGATGTTTTTCCTTCTCTTTGCAACGGTTAGTAAGCGAAAATGTGCATTTTAAGAGGTGAAATCCAATGTTTCGTCGCGCCGTAGTAAAAACATTTTCAATTAGCCACGACAGTTTCAGCACGGAACAGATTTCGGACCGTGGTCCGTATCGTAAAAAGCTGGACCGGCTACGAGAACGCGATTAGCCAATCAGATTCAAGGATTTAGGATTCCGGCGCGCTAAGATGCTTCAGAAAAAAATAAAGCTTGTTCTTAATCCTAATGGACACTCTCAGGCCCTTAGTTATCCAAGGCTTACAAAGTTGTTTTACTTTTCGTTTAAAGCCCGGTTTACACCACGGAAAATTTTCGGCACAGCTCGTGTGAAATTGTCACGGGTGCCTAAAAAGAGCTCGGCAAACTTTGATTACACTTCGCCATTTCTACCGTATCAAAAATACCGTGCCAAAATTTTTGGGCCCGGGTAAGTTCTCTTGTAGACATGCGCAGTTCAATTATAATCAAGAACGTCCACGTGATTTTTATGGAGAATGAGCAGCCATCTTGAAATATACGCAAAAAAACCGCTAGCCTATATGAATTAAGGCTCAAATTTGGCCCTTTTAAGTGTTTACACTACTTGTTCTATCCGAACCGTGCCTATTTTTTCAGCACCCGTATCATTTTCACCCGTGCTCGGAGTACCGCGCCGAAGGTCCCAGCACGGGTAAGAATTTTCGCTCGGCACGGATGAAATTTGGTACTGACAGGTTGTTTACACTGCAAATTTTATCCGAGCCGAACCTTTTTTTTTGGCACCAGTGCCAAAAAATTTCTGTAGTGTAAACCGGGCTTTAGAGAGCGCTTTTAGAAGTGCATGCTTGTTGGCAAATCTTGTGTAATTTGTTGTAAAAAGAGGAAAATAAATTGTCCACATCACACACGCCAGTTATAGCAGGTGCATTCCAGTTTACACCGGAGAGTTTAGCGTTAAAACATTCAGCAGAAAAACGTGAAAAGTCTCGCAACTTGACTTTCTTCTTGATCTTAATTTTTTTCCTTCATAGATTTGAAAATGCAGAATTGTGAAAAATGATCGCTGATGTCAGAAATTATATATATATTTCCGCAGGACACAACTTGGTCAGGATTATTTAGAAATATATTATCAATAAGGGTGGCAGTGGTTTGGCAAACACGCGTTGGTTTGTCAACAGCAGGAATAAGGTAGCAACTCTGAAGAGAGGATAAGAAGTCATGGCTATAAGAAGACGTGTGACATTTTAGAAGGTCAATATTGAAATCGCCCATGATAACGACATGTTCCCGGACCAGACAAATTTTTCTATCGTTTCTTCAAAATATTGTTGAAAACGTTCAGGTGAATTATACTGTCTGTAAAGAATGCCACAAATAATATTTTTCTTATTGACAAAGGAAATCTCGATCCACAATGCTTGGAAAGCTTCATTAGTAGTATTTTCTAAGATTCGATAATTAAGCGATTCATTAATAAACACACCTACACCTCCTGACACCAAAGGTGTCGGAACGCATTCAAACACGTAACCTGGTATTTGTGCAGTACATGTATGCAAATTAGAATTAGTGATTTTTGTTTCAGTGACTCTAATAATATCAAAGTGAAATTCAAGCTCGCACAAAAATGTATTTTCCGCTGGTATTCCAAGTAATTAGTTGCGGTTGTTTCATTTCACACCTGCCGCACCCACTATTGTGCATTCTGTTTTTCATGTATGTCAGGATTGGCCACTTATTAGTATTTATACCCTCCGCTGTCTCTTGAGTACCATTCACGCTTGCGGTTCCATACAGTTTATTCATCTTTCTGCTTTAAGCCCATCTATTCGTGTGATGCCCAAAGACCAGATTCAGAGCGAAGGTTCGTCCGTTTCGGCCGAAGTAGGCCAAACGTCTTCAGGTGACAGTGGAGGCAGCTCAGCAACCGTTGATCAAGTCTTTTCCATGTTCAAAGATTTTCTTGAGAAAAAATTAGAAGACAAGGGAAAGCAAATTGAGCATAGAAATAAGTTAGATAAAGAAGTTGTGCAGCTAAAATTCAAGGGGAATCAGAGACAATTTGAGCTTAATGCTGAGCTGGATACCATTTTCGAAAGTATTGAAACCGAGAGTGAAAGCATCGAGCCAAATTTGTCGCAAATCAAAAAGCTTTCTCAAGAAAGCAGGCAACGTATTCGAAAGCGTCAGAAGCTGATAAAAATCGCTGATAAAAGCAAGGACGGCTGGTAGGTCGTGGCCGAGTACGAGTCAGACGAACTTGCATCCGGCTCCGAAGATGAAAAACGTCTTAAGAAGGCAAGGGAAGCTGCGAGTCGCAAGAAACGCCAAAAAGAACAACTCTCCAGTGATCGTGGAAAGAAACCAAGAATTGCTTTGGGCGCTGATAATCAGCTTTTTCGTGGTAAGATAAAGAGCCTCCTTTTTACTTTGTATGTTCATATGTGTTTTGGATCCGTTTGCGCATCCTACCATATTTCTCGTGGTATTTGTTTGTATTACGGGAATTTAAGGGTAAAATGATTTACGTTCGTTTGAGCTAAGCGAATTAGAACGTAAATGTATTTTCCGCTGGTATTCCAAGTAATTAGTTGCGGTTGTTTCATTTCACACCTGCCGCACCCACTATTGTGCATTCTGTTTTTCATGTATGTCAGGATTGGCCAGGTCAGTATTTATACCCTCCGCTGTCTCTTGAGTACCATTCACGCTTGCGGTTCCATACAGTTTATTCGTCTTTCTGCTTTAAGCCCCCTCCCCACCTCCCGTTTGCTACAGGTTTCGCCATTGCCTTTATCTTTCAGGCCGTAGAGACACTTCTGGCGACTTCTTCCGCTGTTTCAAATGCGGCAAATTTGGACACTGGGCTAAGGACTGCCGATCCTTGTCCTTTCCCTGGATTCTCCTACAACAAGCCAACCTCAGGCCAATCAGCTCAACCAAAGCAATGATGATGCCTTGGCGCAGGTACATCAATTTACACAGAATTACGAACTTGAAAGCGGACATTCATCACGTGTTAAGGGTAATCTGAAGAATAATTTAGTTTTCTGGAGATCTATAGGTGCTCCGGATTTCATTTTGTCTATTATTGAAAATGGCTACAGACTGCTTTTCAGTAGATTGCCGTTGGCCGAAAAACTGAAAAATAATAAGTCGGCTCGAATTTATGCTGATTTTGTGGATCAAGCTGTTCTTGAGCTTCTTAATTCAGACCGGGTGCGTATGGTTAATGAGCAGCCTTTTGTTGTGAATCCTTTGTCAGTTTCTGTACAACCATGCGGTGAGAAGAGGTTAATTCTCGATTTGCGCCATGTCAATAAGTCATTAATTAAGCAAAGTGTTAAGTATGAGGACTGGAAAATTGCTATGTCTTATTTTGTGAAGGACGGGTTCATGTTTTCCTTCGATTTAAAAAGTGGTTATCATCATGTTGACATTGCACAAGAGCACCAAACTTTTCTGGGGTTTTCATGGCGTGCGCCCGATTCCATTAAGGAAATATTTTATGTTTTTACTGTGCTCCCATTCGGTCTGTCCTCTGCCCCTTGGGTTTTCACTAAGGTTTTGAAGCCTTTAGAAAAGTATTGGAGAGTACAGGGTCTTTGTATTGCCATCTTCTTGGATGATGGTTGGGCGATTGTTCAGGATAGAGATAGTTGTCGCATTAAGGCCGGGGCTGTAAGGGCGGATTTGTGCAACGCAGGTTTTGTTGTCAATGATGATAAATCGGTATGGGAACCCACCCAAGTATTGGACTGGCTGGGTATTACCTGGAATGCTGCATTAGGTACTTTGAAAATTGTGGAAAGGAGAATTGTTAAGATCATTAACTCAATTGATCATATTATTGAAGCCGATTTCAAAGTTTCCGCGAGAGAGTTGTCCTCCTTCACAGGTCAAATTATCTCTACCGGGCCTGTAGTTGGTAACATCGGCAGGATAATGACAAGACATTGTGTCTTGTCCACCTTGTGCAGGGATAATTGGGATTCTATATCCCTTCTCGACGATTACTGCAAGGAAGAACTGTATTTTTGGAAGGAAAATATGGTTAATATCAACACTAGGTATTGCTTTGTAAGTAAGGTGCCAAGTTATTTTGTGTATTCTGACGCCAGTGCCACCGGAGGTGGAGCAATTATTGATTTTAACAATGATTTTGTGTGCCACAAAATGTGGTCAGAGAACGAGAGAGGTCAAAGTTCAACGTGGAGAGAACTGTCTGTTATTGAGTTTGCTTTGCAATCATTTGCCTCAGTGTTGGAAGGATCACATGTTAAGTGGTTTACGGATAGCCAGGTAGCTGCTAAGATTGTTGAAGTGGGCAGCATGAAATTAGGTTTGCACAAAATGGCCAGAAAGATTTTTGATATTTGTATCCGATCGGGAATTCACTTAGAAGTACAGTGGATCCCTCGCACTTCGAATCAACAAGCTGATTATATAAGTCGTTTAATTGATACTGATGATTGGCAAATTACTGAAGAATTTTCTTTTTCTTGATGACTTGTGGGGTCCGCATAGTGTAGATTGCTTTGCAAATTATTATAACCACAAGATCCCCAGGTATTTCTCGAGGTTTTGGAATCCCAATTCCTCGGGTGTTGATTTTTTCTTTCAGTCTCTTCGAGGGGAAAATTGCTTAATAGTCCCTCCAGTTGGTATCATCCCACGCGTGTTACATTATCTTAAATCTCAACAGGCCGTCGGTACACTCGTTTTACCTCTTTGGCCTTCGTCCCATTTCTGGCCCTTAATTGCACACAAGTATAGCCGTTATCTTGTGGCTCACACTATTCATATCGGGAATGAGGTTCTTACCCACGGAAAAAAATTTAATTCGCTCTTGGGGTCTGATCTTTTCACAGGAAATATTATTGCCTTTAGACTAAAATTTACCGATTAATTTATTGGGCGGTGTGTCTACTAGCCCATGTTTTTTCAGTTGTTGGCACTGGCCAAGGCAGTATGCTGTTTATTTGTAAGGCACTGGCCTAATTTTTGGTCTGTCATTTCATATGGTGCTGTCCTAATAGGAGTATAGTTGATTTATGTGGCACTGGCCTAATCAATGGTTGTTGATCTACGCGGCACTGGCCCATACGATCATTTAACGTCTTACGTGGCACTGGCCTCATCAATGACGGATTTTTGTACGGTTATTAAAGGATGTTCTGTCTTTCTTTTGTTCTTCTAGTATGTATGTTTTGTTCTTGTCTTTACATATTATGCTATCAAGTAATTCTTGGAAAGGCTTTCAACAGTTTTCTTCAATCAACGTTTATGAAGTGCTAAATGTTATGTTGAAGTCCAGGGCGGTTTCGACCACTAAAGCTTACGTTCGTGTTATCAGAAAGTTCTTGGACTGGTCTAAAAGTAGACAGTTCAACATGCAGTTACCTTTTCCTCTTAGTGTTGTTTCTCTATATTTGTTTGAAGTTCAGCAGTCTTCCGCTTCTAGTTCCTCAGTAATTTTAGCCCATGCGGCCCTTAAATGGTTACATTCTTTTGTCCCTAGTTTGGATCGTAATCCTTTAGATAGTGAATTTTGCAGAAATGTAGTCGAATCTGCTAAACGCCAGAAGTCACAGCCAGTTATGAAAAAGAAGCCTATTTCCACAGAAATTATAAGGCGTATTTTAGATATTCATAACAAGAAAGATGCTAATTTAAAGAATCTCCGTATTGCTGCGTTGTGCTCTTTAGCCTTCGCAGGGTTTTTCGTTATGACGAATTATGCAATATCGTTCCGGAGCATATCGAATTTCACAGCGATTATATAAGAACTTTTGTGCCTCGTAGTAAGACAGATGTTTATAGGGAAGGGAATTTCGTCTATATTAGTGCATCTGGATCTAAGTACTGTCCTGTTGGTGTTTTACAACGTTATTTAGATTTATCTGGTATTGACTTAAATAGTCCTCTCCCTTTATTTAGACCAATTGTTTTTCACCGTAGTACTTCTAGCTATACCCTGAGGAGCGGAAAGATTTCTTATACTACCTGTAGAGATATCTTAAGGGATACCTTAAGTCAGCTGGGCTACAACCCTAATGATTATGGTCTTCATAGTTTAAGATCCGGTGGCATTACAGCTGCCGTACGCCATAGTAGGAATTCGATTCCAGAAAGACT
>OX421446.1:43399772-43412272 GCA_949126865.1 Montipora capitata | reverse complement strand
CTTGAAGTTGCGGGTCTTGGCGGCTCCATGTTTACTGCCACAAACTAGGAGCTTCGTCTTGTCAGGGTTTAACAGTAACTGGTTATCGAAACACCAGTTACGTATTCTTGTAAGATCTTGATTTATTTCTGCGACTATACGTGATTGATCTTGAAGCCGGAAAGACAGCAAGAGCTTAGTGTCGTCCACGTAGCACTGGACAGAACAATGTTGTGGAACTGATGGCAAATCATTCATACAAATGCTAAAGAGGAGTGGCCCTAAAATACTCCCCTGAGGCACTCCACTGGCCACGTGTAGGCGTTCCGATGATGCTGTCCCAATCGTGACAACCTGATAGCGAGCGGTTAGATAACTACGAAACCACTGCAAAGCTAAAGGCGAGGCACCGATGTCCTGCAGCTTGACAAGAAGCAAGTTGTGATCTATACTGTCAAAGGCCTTGCTCGTGTCAAGCAGAATTACCGCCGTCAAGTGCTTTTTATCAATCGCACTCAATATCATGTCGGTGGTCTGAATCACAGAGGTTTCGGTGGAGTGTTTCTCTTTGTTACCTCTTTGTTTGGTAGATAAGCGGCCTTTAGAAGTTAGGTATTCCATAAGCTGATTGTGAGCCACTCTCTCGCACACTTTTGATAGAATAGGCAGAAGTGATATAGGTCTGTCATTATTGGCTATTTCGTGATCGCCTTCCTTGGGTATTGGTTTCACCTCGGCAATTTTCCACACATTTGGGAAGCAAGCAGTAAAAAGTGAGGTGTTGATTATTGAAGTAAGAGGGTACGAAATGGCTTGAAGGCAGTCCCTAATTATCCGTACAGGTATCTTATCGATCCCAGGGGCTTTGTTTGGGGCCATGTTCTTAATAATAGCTTCCACCTGATGGCATTTAACAGGGGTAAAAGAAAATTGTTCGGATGTCGGGTAAATTCTTGCTTGAAAGGAATTTCGGCCTAATGTGTAGTTGCATTCAGCTGTGGCTGCCATCTCTTTTATCTTTTTAATCATGTTTTCGCCGGCACTTGAGAAGAATTGATTAAATTCATTAGCCACGCCTTTATGATCTTTACTGTAGCTTCTCTGAGCAGTTGACTTCTTTGGTATGCACGAACGGATCGATTTCCATATGCAGTTTGTATTGTTTTTGTTATTTTGAATTTGCTGATTTACATATTTTCTTTCTGCAAGCCGAATTTCTCTTTTTACCTCGCGGCAGCAGATCTTGTATTGCAGCCAGGCATAGGAGTTTTTGCTTTTCTTAGCAATTTTCTTCCAATTATCTCTTGTTCTCATAAGCTCACGGATTTCCTCGGTGACATAAGGGTTTGGACGCCCACGTATTTTCATCATTTTGATCGGTGCATGTTTATCTAGGATATCGTTGAATAAAAAGTTAAAAGCATATAGTTTGTCCTCTGCATCATCAAAAATATCCAGCAAGGACCACGGGACTTCAGACATATCTTTATAAAACCGATCAGCTGCATAACCCTTAAAACTTCTCCCAGTCATATATGTTAATTTACGGCGTTCCTTCTTTATGCGAAGAACAACATAGGGAAGATCATGGTCGCTTATTGAGCTTGGCATAACATTAGTTTCAATAACTTGCTGAGGGTTTGAGGTTATGATCACATCAATCAATGACTCGGTAGTTTTAGTTACGCGAGTAGGTCTCGAGACTAATTGGGATAAATTGAAGCTGTTACAGAAATTTGTCAAAGCGATGGCTCCTCTGCAATCCGGCTTAAGCATATCGCAGTTTCCGTCCCCGAGGATATCATCTTAGATAGCTCAAATTGCAGTGCGTAAACGCCTAGCTAAATGAAAAAAACAAATTTTATGCTCGATACTCAATTTGCAATGTTACAAAAGAAATAAAGTTGACCCGTTCACGCCATTCTTAGTTTTTGTTTTTGTTTTATTGTCGGCTTTGTGTCTTAAGTAGGCCATCAATTAGGGTTTAAAACCCTTCGAGGTACACACTTCACGTAGCGGAAAATTACATGAGTACCCCTGAGTCCTAGCCACTCTGCTATTTCGTAACAAACATCCCGTTGGTTATTTGACTTACTGGGTGGTAAATTTTCACTTATGAAACCCGCGTATTTTCAATACCTTTTTTTAACAACAATTTCATGTCTTAATTAAATTTAACTTCTTTCATAGAAGCGATTTTAATAGAGAGTAATTTTATTTCGTGAAGTCCAGAGTTTTATAATTAGTACTAATCACTTTTCAATGGCCACTGTTTGACTGTTAAATTAATACATTTCTAGCCCGTTGTAACTTCTAATTAGTACAAATTGCTTCTCGCTGCCTACTATCTATTTGTTAAATTAATACATCTCTAGTTATGTAAATTTCTTGGTTGTAACTTCGTGTGTTGTTTGTCTGTTTTGTTGTAAGCCTGATGGTTGCATTATCGTGAGCCCCTTTGATAAGCCTAGGTGCCTTTGGGGCAAACAATGGCTAATATGTTATTTAACAAAACAATTCTGTCTCCGAATTCGAATCGGCACAAGAAAGAGACCAATGTTAGGGCGCGTTCGATTGACCGTATTGCGGAATAAGAATATGTGGATTGATGATGAAAACGGTATGTTTAGCGCGTTTCAAAGCAGCAAGGATAATAAAAATATGTTTAAAGTAGCATTTTAGCAGGTGTTTGACAATTTTAATGTGAATCTCCGCAAAAACGAAGGATTTTAAACTTATATTCCATGTATTCTTATTTCGGAATACGGTCAATCGAACGCACCCTTAGTCGCTTCATCGCCTCAAAAAACAATATAAATGAACCTATGGTTTTTTAACTTTCTTCATGCCTTCGCTATTCCACAATTTCATATCAAAAATTCCATAGTCATTTGACAGACGGTTAACAAACAGATAGTCGATAATCGATGATCATTTAGCCCAATCCATGTATCTCTTAGTCTGTAAACCGTCCGGCAAATAAATTAAAGAAATAACATGTAGCTTTTTGGAACTTTAATTAGCTCAACATTTAAACTTCCCCCCTGCAATGACAAACAACTGACTCGATGTTAGGAACCTGAACAACTGTCAATCTATTTCAAATAATCATCAAAATAACTGTTTTTTCAACTAAAAGCATTGCAAGAGCAAGCATGCGTGCCAAAATAATTTACATGATTTCTATTGACAAGGAAAAGCTTGTCAAAATGTTATTTTTTAACAAATTAACTAAAATCCTAAAAATATCCGGCCAAAAGAAACCAGGGCAGCCATATAAAACTTAAAAGCCTCTTTTTTTGTCAAATAGATTAAAACTCAAGCCACAAAATGCTACGAAAACTCAAACTAACGATTGTTTTGCAGTATCTATGGTTACAACCTTCAAACACTTCAACATCCTGAGCTTGCTATTGGTTTTTTGGTTGTATCAAACGCAAGAACCAATCATTAGCTAGGAAATGATTGGCTTACCAATTCTCAACGAAAGAAAAAAGAAAAGCTCTGGGCTTGTGTAAGGAGAAAATAGATTTAACGTAACGCATCGATGGAAGGGGTTATAAACGAATGGGTTCCTGACAGGTTAATTTATCAGTAGTTGTTAAAAGCCTTACTTGCCGCATGCTTCCAAGACTTAACAATGGCATCGTTGAAATTCGCTGCAGTTATTTGCCTCGCGTATTTCACCATTTTCGTGAACGCTGGTAGAAAGCCAACTTGCAAGACTGTCCTTAAAAAGTTGAATAAGATGGAAAGCTTATGTCAAGGTACGTCCAGAAATGTTTTCTACTTGTGTATCGATTTAATGGTTTAAATCTGTTGTTTTCGGTCAATATCTAAATAGTGAGCAGCAAACAACGCAATGTGATTTTTATGAGCAGATGCTCAATCTGACAACTGTAATGGGACAGATGCCTGTACAGCCATAAAGACTTTGGTTACAACCTTCAAACACTTCAACATCCTGAGCTTGCTATTGGTTTTTTGGTTGTATCAAACGCAAGAACCAATCATTAGCTAGGAAATGATTGGCTTACCAATTCTCAACGCAAGACAAAAGAAAAGATCTGGGCTTGTGTAAGGAGAAAATAGATTGAACGTAAAGCATCGATGATAGGGGTTATAAACGAATGTGCTCTTGAAATGTTAAATTATCAGTAGTTGTTGAAAGCCTTACTTACCGTTTGCTTCCAAGACTTAACAATGGTATCTTTGAAATTCGCTGCAGTTATTTGTCTCGTGTATTTCACGATTTTCGTGAACGCTGGTAGAAAGCCAACTTGCAAGACTGTCCTTGAAACCATGGAAAGCCTATGTCAAGGTACGTTCACAAATGTTTCTACTTGTGTATCGCATGGTTTAAATCTGTCTTTTTCGGTCATTGTAAATATCTAAATAGTAAGTAGCAAGCAACGTAATGTGATTTTCATGAGCAGATGCCCAATCTGACAACTGTGATGAGGCAGATGCCTGTACAGCCATTAAGACTTTGGGAATGAAGTTGGAAGAGAAGTTGGAAAATCTCTACTCCCTGGTTGAAAACATTTCAATGTTGCTGCACCCCCCGCCAGGTAAACTTGGAGTAAAACATCTCATTCGCTCTTCAGTCTATCGTTTCTTTGTTCCTTTTTTGTAACGAGTGCTTTATATGAGTTGTATTTTCTTTAGTTACAGCCTCTTCTTGCAAGGAACTGTATGACAACGGGTAAGTTAACAGTTTAAATCTTTTTGACATTTTATTTTCACCATCAGTTCTGATAAGGCCTAAAACACTTACGAAGTGGGGAGGCACTGAGAAGCTTCTCTATGTTGGTATTTAGAATATAAATGTCCCGGCTAGAAACCACTGATCGATTTTGTCATTGGCGCAGTGTTTTGTCCTTTCCAATGAATGGAATTAAAGTTGGGATCAAATCATATACTACACATATGTAAATTAGCGCATTATGGCGGCTATTTTAAAGTTCTTAGTGATTTTATTATTCTTATCCTTTCCGTCCGTTTTATGGCGTTCAGTAAGGGTTAATTCAACTGTTAATTGTTTCAACTATCAGCCGTTTACTCTTGGTGGAGTATTTTATCTTCCTATTTGCTGGTTTCATCGGCTCAAGTTTGCCCGAGCTCAGCCATGTGGACATTACGCTACACGCTTCACCTTCGGACGGGTGCAGTCAAACACTGTAAACGTGGCATCATCTCTCTTCATCTACCTGGCAAAGATATTTATTTTGATCTAACGATCCATATGGATGTTGAGCCGAACCCGGGCCCGTCCACTGATCCTACTTCTACTCCAATTCGCTCTTCGGAATTGAGTTCGACCGACCTGCATTTGAATACTGCAACGAGACATTACTCGCGTGACAAGATTCTTTCATTGCGTCCTTTTGCTTATTCGCCGAAATGTCTCTCTTCTGAGGTAATGGATTTATTACAAAACCTGAAAATCCTTAAATACCGTGGCAAACGTGCGGGGAGCTACCCTGAGAACTGCTCCACCTGCAGGAATATAACTAATCATTTGGTATCTTACGTTTAAGTGTCTCCACAATCAAGGTCCATCTTATCTTCGCGAGCTACTCAAGTTTCGGAATCCTTCACGGACACTTCGCTCCTCCAAGCAATCCTTACTTCAGAACTCGTACCGCCCTAATACCCTCTACTATGGTGAGAGGGCGTTTGCCTTCGCTGCTCCTAAACTGTGGAACTCTATACCTGAGCATATTAAGTCAGCCTCGTCTCTGTCAACTTTTAAAACGGCACTTAAAACTTACCTTTTTCGTCGCCACCTCCTTGATGACCAATGATACCTTTGTAGCTTAAGTGTTTAAATTTTTAATTAGTGTGGTTATTATTATTATTATTATTATTATTATTATTATTATTATTATTATTATTATTACTATTATCATGAATGGTTCAAAAATAACGATTTGCATGCTGTAAAATTAACCTCTCCAAGGAAAGCTTTCACTGTCGTCGAATTGATAAGCAATGATACACAGTAGCGTTGTATGATAAAACCTGAAATATCTTTTTTCATTCTTCAGTTTGCGAGAAAATAAAGCCTACATGCTTCTGACTGACATTGGAAAAATCCCTGTTTATTGTCACATGACAAGCGACGTTGGCGAATGCGGAGGTGGAGGATGGACACTGGTCATGAAAATTGATGGTAACAATGTACGAAAAAGATGACAGCAACAATCAAGCTTTATTTTACTACACCCATTGAGATTCGACGTAATCAAAGGACGTTTAGTTTGTTAAGGATAAAAGGCGAATGTCAAATAGTTGTCGTTGTTCAGTTGCTTGTCAAAGTTTTGAAAACTTGTCTTTTGTCTTTGCAGCGAACCTTTCACTACGACGCCCTTTTCTGGGAAAATAACAAAGAGTTCAACCTTCCTGGAGGAGAGACAGGGTTTGACTCACAAGAGACTAAGTTACCGACCTACTGGGAGACACCCTTCTCCAAGATCTGTCTCGGTATGAAGTACGGCCAGCAGCTCAAGTACATCGTCATCAACAAACAGGCCGACTCTCTGTACTCACTGATCGCTGACGGCCAACACAACGCCACCTCACTGGGCCGTAAAAAGTGGAAGTCGCTGATTGGTCCAGAGGGCTCCTTACAGCCACACTGTAATACGGAAGGCTTCAATGCTGTGGGCACTAAGTCTGGCTCGGCTAAAGCTAGAATCGGTATCGTTGCTAATCAGGAAAATGATTGCAAAAGCTGTGACTCCAGAATTGGGTTTGGTACAGGAGGACGCCATGATGACTCTAACACATGTGGAAACGAGGCAACTTACTCACCAGATAATGGAGACAAACACATCAAAGCCTTTGGATACATCTTAGTGCAGTGAGAAGAATGGCCTCTTCGCCTTTAAAGCCAAACATGGTCTGCTGTTTAGTTAACTGCCGATTAGTCCAGCACTTTTTGTGGGTAGATTTTCTGAGAAAAGGAGTGCTGTAAAACAAAGAAAGCAAGGTGGTGGGATTAAATAGTATTTCTGACTTATTTTACTGTGTTTTGTATGAGTTGTTGCGTAAACTTGGCACTTCTCTGGGAGAACGCCATGTCATATATAATAACTACAATTTGCTGGGCTGCACACAGAAGTATCAAAAGCAACGCCCCGAATGAGCAGCCTATTTGTTCTAAAAAAACTGGAAAAAACTGCCAGTATTTGTATTGACACAAAAACTGAAAATTTCTTCATTCTTTAGACGAATTATTCTGAAATATTCCACGTTAAGAAAACGCTGATCAAGATGATCATTAAAAAATGACAACAACCAGTTTCAAAGTAAATTGCAGACAATTTGTAAACGATCATTCCATTCTATTCAGCTTCGCTTCGATCATCCGGTAAGAAAAAAATTGTCCTATAATACAACAAATAGATAGGGCATGTGCCAGCTATAATCGAGTTTATTCTCAGGAAATTGAAACAAGCTGAATACGGGTTACAAGCCATACAATATACGTGTGGTCCTTTAAGTGTGTCTCGACGATCTGCAAAAGTAATTCCGTGTCCGAGAGGGCTGGGAGCAAATGCCTGGTAATCGATCTCTTCTTTCTAGCTAATATTTCGACCCAGTCAACTGTGGTTGCCTCGGTAGCGCAGTGGTTAGAGCAGTAGTAAGAGAGTGAATTCCCCACATAGGCTTCATACCAAACATAATCCCTCTTAAAGTGCCCCTGTGATCAAAATTTTCATATCCTATCTTTTTACATTTTCGTGTAGAATAGGACTCTCTTACTCACCTTACGAAATTTCAATGCTTTACGAAGATTGGAAGTGCTTTTTTCCGGACCGTTTTGTTCGTGATTTCACGGCCGCCATTACTTGGCCATGTGCCAAACTTTTTAGGAGGCTTGGCTACAAATTGCTGGTAGTGACGTCAGAGGCTCAACAAGAAAACTTCACATGGCTAATTTCCAAATCGAATCTCATGGTGAAATTTGCTCTTGGTAACTAAAAGATGCCGTCAAGTCGCTGTACGGTGCAAGGCTGTAGCAATATATCAAACCATAGTGCTGGGATCTCTTTGCATCGTAGCCCTGCAAGCGGAGCTGTGCGGGATCAGTGGCTACGATTCGTTCGTACGCACCGGGCAAATTTCGCACCGCAAGGTATTTTTGTCGTCTGTTCCGAACATTTTACAGAAAACTGTTTTGAGAGGGGCCTTCACGTTCATGGATCTAAGCGGACAATCCGTTCTCATGCTATTCCGTCTGTATGGAAGAAGGTACCAGAGAAGCTATCCTCTGCACGATCGCGTAGAAAGGTACGTATGAACACATGAAATTTCTATTCCAAACATCTTACATTGTCTGCACTTTGTGATACACATGAATGTTACTGCATTCATGACTAAATGAATGTGATAAGCAGCTGGGTATAACTTCCCTCAAGTGGTTAGTATTTTCTGTTTGTTTTTAATTGGGTGATAATGAAAGTATAAAGTTACACATACTTACTCATGCTCGTCCGTGTCGCCTCGAGCCAACATGGTGGTGTAGGATTTTTTGGTTTTTGTTTTAAGACCAACTCCCGCAGTGTGTAGCACCCAACGATTTAAACAAACATCATCGAAACCGGGATGTGCAATGATGCAGTCACCTTCCCTTTCTAACTCCTCTATCTTTTCAACGCATCGATCAACTTCCATACAACATCTGCAATCTTCAGGTTTTACAACAAACTCTAGCGAGCAGTTGGAGCATTTGCACCTGAGGAAAAAGTGGGAAAATGATCTAATTAATATGACAAGTAACACAAATTTCGGTGGATAGTTCAATGCCCATATAAAGCTTACATGTCTGGAAGTGGAATTTTGTGACGTGGATGTGTAAATGTGTAGGCAGCCTTTCCACTTGTTAACCGGCCCAAAAAACGTTCCCTGTCTACAAGCGACACAAATATAATAAAGAGCACTACAAACCAGTTTTCGACGTCTTCTTCCCCAGCGAATCTACTCCAACGCATCTCGTCTACCTCTTCTTCTTCTTGGGCTATTTGTTCCTGGTATTCCGCCGCTTCTTTCTCCGTGGCAATCGGCTCAATATTTTCGTCGTAAGACAAGAAGTCTTCATTGGCTGAAACAAAACTGTCCTCTGAAGCCTCAGATGATTGTTCTGGACTGCTTTCACTAGATTCACTGGTATAATCCGACATTTCGACCTCAGAGACGCTAGCCATAATGAAATTCTCATACAAATCTCATTAAAAACAACTCGAATGTTGAGCCTCTGACAATCTGCTTTTCAATTGCGGGCTCATTTGGAACGAAGGTCGGTAATGGCGGCCAAATTTTAAGACACTTTGGAGCCGAAAATTATTACGTTAGAGGGTTTGTTGTCAACGTTCTTTGTCAATTATACATAGTAATCAACCCAACGATTTCTGCTGTAGCAGAATAAGGGCGAAAAAAAGATATGAATTTTCGTCCAAGGGGCACTTTCAGTTATAATTAATTTTAGACACTGTTCAAAGTTCTTCTAGGATGTTACTAGCGCGATGCGTGGACAGTCAAGCGACTTTTTCGCAACCAGCTAAGACGAATTGGCGGGAAAGTGGCAAGAAGTCATTTTTCAAGAGAAGTTTCATTACAAATCACAACTGCAACAAAAACGAGTACAGTGGCTGTGTAGGCGTTGTCCGTTTCGTAAACGGTCCATGCCATTTTCGCGACACTTGGAAAAATTTTCAGTTATCAGCAAATTTTTCTCTACTGAATTGAAGAAAAAGGAAAGTATGTAAATAACCACCCAGAATCGAACCCTGAACCTCTGTTTCCTAATTTCCCTCTTATACCACTACACTACAAGATTGATCCGCCAAATTTCCCCAAAATTTAATTATAAAACTTGACTTTCTTAAATGTTGATGATAGAGTTGCTCCAAACAACAAATAAAAGCTAATCGCAAGCAAACCAGTGTGAATGTGAACAATTAAGTAACCCATTTCTACCTTCTCCAGGCCTAAACTAAAAGCAGATATAGCATCGTCCATTCTCAAAGACTTGGCTACCAATAATGGCATCGACCGTTAAAAATGGCATCGACCCTTTACGAAATGGAAATCAGCCACGAGCAGTAGGCGTGCTTTATAATTGTTCGCCTATTTCTTTGCCGTTCTTTACAAAACAACAAAATGAAAAGGCCACATTCTCCTCCATTCAGAGCCACATTAAATTTTCGAAAATTTAAAGTGGCTCTCAACCCTATCTTCAGAAAGGTTATGATTAAAAAAAAATTGGTAACAGGACATCGTGTCGTCCAATTCAGTCGTGATTAACAAATCGGACTCCCGCTACGCCGTCGTCTGATTTTATTAATCACTCGTATGTGGGAGACCTGGGGAGAGCAGCATGGAGTGAAGACGTGCTTAACTATTCTCACTGCATAATTAATTAGCTCATGGCAGAAGTTTTCATTATGCCTTCGAATTCTCACGTTTCCGCGCACGCTTATTGCGGTGTTGATGCTTTGCGGTCTTAGAGTATATATTTTATCGCCCTGCCTGAAACGTGGCTATTTTAACCGTACTCCGGGACGACGGCCAGCTTTCGCTTCTGTTCCTTGCACAGTCAACCACCACCAGCATAGATGGCAGAACATCGTCTTCCCCCTCCACCCACTCCCGTCGCTGCTCCAATCGTGGAGCACGCTGCCCTTGAGCCACCGCCAATTGTAGAAGAACCGCCAGCTGTTGATCCGGTTCTCGCACCGTCCCCGGCTCCAGTTCTAGTAGCGGACCCGGCCCCGGCTGTTGAAACCGTGAAAGAGGTAATTTTCCTAGCAATATTGTTGGTCCTTAGCCAGATTTGTGTTTTTTATCGTGTTTTACCCTCTGCCTGTAGCTTTAGTGACTACGTTTGTCTCCAGTTCATTTATATTTTCTTTCTCGGTTCTTTTGTTTGGGTTTATTCCGGTAAACCTGTATACTCCTTTGAAGCTATTGTTTTCATGCTCCGTATTGTTTTCGGGCTTTTGTTTCCTCGTATTTTTGCATGCCTCGGTGGCCTTCTGTTGCGTTTTTCAGCTTCCGCAATCTAGACTCGTTTTGTTTTTGGCTAGCATTGTTCGGGTGTTTCTTCGTCTCCCGGTGTGGGTGAATTTCCGCTAGTCTAGGCTATTTGTTGTTGCGTGGCGTTTCTTGCGGCATACCGCCGGTTTAGGCAATTGCGTTGACGTTACTGTGGTATTCAACCAGTGAAGGCAACGTGTTGTTGCATGGCTGTTATTGTATTCCGCTGGTGAGGGCGACCCGTTGTTTTGGGGCTGTTTTCGCGAATTCCACTGGTGAGGACAACCTGTTGTTGTTGCTTGACCGCTGGTCAAGGCAACGTATCGTTGGGTAAACTATTTGCGTATACCACCGGTGAAGGCAACGTGTTGTAGCGTGACTGTTTTTGCGTTTGCCACTGGTGAAGGCGGCGTGTTGTTGTGTGACTGCTTGCGTGTACCACCGGTGAGGGCAACGTGTTGCGTGACTGTTTTCCGTGTACCACCGGTGAAGGCAACGTCTTGTTGCGTGTTTTCTTTGCGTTTTCCGTTGATGAAGATAGCGTGTTATTGCGTAACTGTTTTTGCGGGTACCACTGGTGAGTGAAGGCAACATATCGTTGCGTGGTTGTTTTTCGTTTTCCACCGGTAAAGGCAAAGCGTTGTTGCGTGACTGTTTTCGCGGGTACCACCGGTGAAGGCAACGTGTTGTTTTGTGACTCTTTTGCGTATGCCACCGGTAAAGGCGACCTGTTGTTGCGTGGCTGCTTTGCGTATACCACTGGTGAAAACAACGTCTTGTACTTGCGTACACAGCTGGTGAGGCAACGTGCTGTTGCGTGACTGTTTCTGTATGGTACTAGTACGGGCAACGCGTTGTTGCGCGACCGTTTTTGTGTGTACCTCTGGTAGAGGCAATCTATTGTTGTGTTATACCGTTATGGAAGGTATTACGTGTTGCAGGATATTGTTTATGAAAAGTAAATTTGAATTTTAGGTCATATTGGTTTAGGCTGTTTATTTTGTCATAAGCCGCTGCCCGTATTAAGATCCTTGAGGACAAGATTAACTCGTTGGAGCAGCTGAAGACTTTGGAAAGTTCAGAGTCAGCTCTCGCAGCCTTGCGTCGACATATCAGTCGCCCTACCGCGATGTTCGACAAATATGAGGCCCTTAATCTGCTACAGTCTCTGGTTCGTCTGGCAAGAAACGGACGAGTATGCGGCTGCTCTTGATGAGATCAGAGCCAGAACGGGTGCCTTGGACCACCTTCAGCTGCAGCGCCTTTTTTTCGGGTTATTGGAGGATCCTGTTCGTGCTAAAGTTGGCAGGGAAGCCACTACTATTTTGAAGGGCGTGGACAAGGCTCCTCCTCCCCCCTGTGGCTATGGATCCATTGCGCGTAGACCGTCTCCTTACCCGCCTCAGCAAAGCACTCAGTGCTTTCGATGCTTTAAATGGGGGCACGTTGCCCGTTCATCCCGTAATAACCCGGTGAGA
>OX421446.1:43369772-43379772 GCA_949126865.1 Montipora capitata | reverse complement strand
TCTTTACTCTAGTAACACGGTCACCACAAAAGTTAATGAGCTGAGGTACCAGCTGTTTTGTTCAAGAAGAGGGGAGATAGAAAGCCACCAGCTTCCTCCTTGCAGAGATTGTCTTTTGAAGCACGCAAAGAGAGCAAATTATCAGGTTGCCATATGGAAACGGTGTTTAGAGCAAGACCCACAAGTTTCGACTCCTGTTGGACGGGGATGGAAGATCAAGCATGAAGAGGTGTTGCCAAGTTAGTTTTTGACTGGATGGACGTAAAAGCAGTACCAGAGGCCATAGTTGAGCTGTTAGCGTGTAACTGCACTAAAAAGTGCGTGCCTCTAAATGCGTCTGTGTCACAAATGGCTTAAGATGCACTGATATGTGCAGGCTTGCCGAATGTGAGAACCAAGGTTCTGTTCAAGAGATCGAGAGTGCCGATGATGACGATGGAGTGGACAGTGATGAGGAATATTAACATGAAGACTTAAGAAGTTTCCGTCAAGTCTCACAAATGCTTTTTATGTAAGCTTTCTATGCCAACTGGTAAATATAGAAGTTAGGTCACGTGACTCATTTACTATAATGATACTCTTAGCTATACCCACGTTAAAGAACATCAGGAAGAGTGTCAGAGACATGAGAAGAGCAGGTTGAATTTAAATGAATTGGAGTGACTCGTGGTACAGTCTTACAATTGTCTGTCATGTAACAGTGCCATTTTAAAGGCCCTGATCACGTGCCCAATGATGTAAACGACGGGTAAACGACACAAAAATAAAAATGATATTTGTAAAGCAATGATACTTTTAAGTATTTTTTTTTTTTTGCAGATTTTGATGGACATTTAAAGCAAGCGAACACACCTAGCTATGTCAAACCAGCTACGGGCTAGTTTCCATGCCTGTCGTCTCTAATCACGTGACCAATGAAATGAACCATTTGTAATTATAAAATGTTTGTGTGAACCAATGGTACTGTTGTGTATGTGTTTTGTGTTCATTTTGGTGGACAACTGAAGCTACTAAAACACAAAACGAGCTTCAGCCTCGTTTCCATGCCTGAGCCATGCTTTAAAGAGCACTGTTATCCTCTAGTTACCATAAAATCATTGCTACCATGCTTTTCACCACTGTTTATGGTCTAGTCTGCTTGAAAACCACCATAAACCTTGTTCACTTCGGATGATACCAACCAGCCCTACTGGCTCACGGACTAAACGGTTCATCCCGGTGGAATTTTTTCGGAAAAAAGGTAATACCTTTCAAGGTATTCCCTTTTTCTCGCTTTGACCGGAATGCCCGGAAATTTCTGTACCATTTGTCCACAATTACAAGTACCAGAGAAAATAGACCGTTTCATTTGTTTTTCAACCGGAACAACCCGTTTTTCTGGCAAATGATACGGCACATTCCCATTTTCTCTTTCTAAGTACAGAACGTGCACTAGCATTTGTCGAAACATTCTCACCGAAAATTTCATTCAAATGGTAAGCGCTCCAGATGTGTTTCTTCAGGAAACACATTCTACTCAAGGGAATGAAGTTTTTTTGGAGAAAAGAATGGGGTGCTACTCTTTCTTGTTCTCATGGGGCTAACATTGCAAGAGGTGTTGCAATATTAATAGGACATTTGCATGATGACGCCATATGACTACAAGTACCAGAATCCTTCAGGTTTCGCTTGTCTCATGTTAATTAGAGCTATTGTTATTTTTACCCCACTGGGAATACAAAATGTAAATATGAAAAGAAAAACAAACTGAATTGTGGTAGTTGTAGTCAAATGACGCGGTCGTGAAAATTACTCATAGGAATAATTTTGATTGTATAGTGGAAGAATCTGTTATTGACACAAACGGTAGTTTTAATATATAGATTTAGCCAAGCCCAAAAGCGGAGCTCCCTGGTTATTTATTCTTACTGCCTGTAGGGTTTGTGAAAATAAAAGGCTTCGAATTGTCCGCGTTTTGATGTTTCCGGTTGCTGCTTTAACTGACATCGCATGAATCGGGAAGCGATGAGTGCGACATCGGTTTTTCCAGTGAAATTTACTTTGTAATTCACCAGTTTGGCAATATTTTTTTCTTGAACCGAATGAGTTTTAAAAGAAAACAAGATGCCTATAAGGGCTTATCCGTGGGATGCACAAGCATTTAACACAAATTGCCAATTAAAGTAAACTTCAACTACAGGTAAACTTTGAAAAATGGCGAGAGATTACCAGAAAGATAAATCTGTAATTTAACTTGAAGTTGTTTGTTGTAAAAAACTCTTATCATTAATGTTACTAAATTTGCAAATGCAAACAACGAAGTGCTATTAGGGGTTATCAGAATACGGGATTATTTATTTATTTATTTATTTATTTATTTATTTATTTATTTATTTATTTGAAAGATACTTTATTCAAATCCCACAGTTTTACTTGCTTCCTTAATTCTGTTCATCCACAAATTGCAAGATCAGTTCTTAATCATCCGAAAAATTTATTACAAATCACAGTTCAACAACTTATCATCCTCTGTTCGAAGTCCGGTTCCGTAATCCTGGTTTAGTTCGTTGCAAACGGTTTAAATCTGCCGTGGCGAAGACAGAAAGACTTGTTCCTTGGAAACGATTTAAATCATCCTCGGAGACCCAGGGGCAGCAGGGGCAGTCAGTCGAGACGGGACGTGAATCGGGATTGGCGTAAAGTTTTCAAGTAAGGCGAGAAGAGCCCCTGGGAACATACCTTTAACGGCCGAGTTCCAGAGCGAATTAAATTCTGATTTTCTGATTGGGCGGAAATTTCCGCAATTGTCTTTTTTCCGCCCAATCAGAGAACCTCATACAGTGAAGTCAGATCGTGATTCCTTATATCAAGTGATAAATACTACATCAACGGTCGCCATTTTATTACTATCGCTATCCTTGTCTAATAGACATATCATGCGGCAAAAATTTGGGTCGCAAAGGGACCCGCAAGATACACAATTCGACTAGTTCAACCTAAACGATTTTGTTACGTAAGGGCAATCGGTACATGTGTAAAATCAAAATGCTTGGTCAAAGCACCTTCGAAGAGCCGACTGGAAATAAATCAGGAAGAAGATCAATTGCAAGGGAAGGTACTAGTCGTCTTCTAGTGTTCCGCTTCTCAAGTTACCGTAGCGAATTAATTTTGGTATTTCTGTTGCACGGGCCAGACATCTCTCAGCATTGCCATCGGCCTTTTTCAGCATCACACATAAGCTTACCTGACTGTCTATAAGGGGTTAAATTAATATTGTTTATTTTATTTTTGAATGGAGACTAAGGAGAAAATTGTTGAAAAGAGGTGAATAAAAATCTTGATCTCAGAGGCTATTCTCATGCTATGAATATGGTCATGTGCAGTACCTTTTTTTGTCAATTGCAAACTGCATTATGCGAGTTTTTTGTAGTTAATGTATGCTTTACAAATCGATCTATTTGTTCACTGTTATCTTATTAACACGCATTCCGAGTTTTTGAAGTGTTGAAAACCCCTTATTACGATAACAAATTTTCACTTTATTTTAATGTAGAACAAAAAAATTGTCAGTTTCAATTGGCTTCGTTCTTTCAAACACCTAGCACCTCTTGTGCAAAAAATCAGATCCTTTGCAGCTATGATGCAAAGCAGAAACCAACTTTGAAAAGAGTCCCACAAAGGAACTACTACTAACCATGGGCAATCTGTAAAGATGGTTACTCTGTCCATTTAACATTTTGTTATTACAATAACAGTACTCTAATGTAAATGTAAATGCTTTCTTTATAGTGGAAGTACACTTAGCTATCAAGCTAGTTTACAGGCACTCCACTGTTAGCAAGGTGAAAGTAACAATTCAAACTTAACAGAAACATTATTAAGAACCCCAACTGGCGGGAGGCAACCAGTTGGCTATTTACAAAGCGTGGTGGAGTTGAATCAGGGACAACCGGAAACAAATCCAAGCCAGAGGTTAGAACTTGATTTGAACCCGGAGCAGCCGCATGCAAACCCAACGCCCTAACCACTGGACCACACTGCCTCCCCACTCTGAAGTTTGTATCTTACATTAGAGCTGTATTAATTTTGATATTTAATTACTGGTATGAGTAAACATTGCAACCTTTCTATGCAAGTTAAGGTGCAACACATTTAAAGCCTTAAACCTCCACAAAAAAAAAAAAACAAACAAACAAACAATTGGCTACAGCAGCAACAAAAATTAAAAACAGACTAACAAATAGATAAGGACCAACCAAGTGTTGCACAGTTGACATTCTACTATTTTGTCCCATCAACAAAATTGCCCCAGTTGAACCAATCGATTCAGGGTCATAAGGATGCCTTGATTTTAACATCATTGGTCGACACAGTTCTTTTAAAGAAAGTTGGAGCTTCTTTCTTCCACTCATTTGACAGTTTTGACCATCTGAATTCTCTTAGATCTTGAAGAGATGTTAACTTCAACACAAAGTAAATATGATTGCAAGTTCGAATGAGGCCTAACACTACTGTGAAGTTTTTGTACCCAATTATTCCATCAGGGATCAACCCTAGTATTGGAATTGGGCCCACACAAGGACAGAGAAAAACTCTGACCAGGGTGGGATTTGAACCCACGACCTTCGGATTAGATCACCGCTGCTCTACCGACTGAGCTACAAGGCCAGAACGGGAGCTGGCCGTGGTTATGTGACATGTTATTCACAAGGACAAATTTGGCTCGGCCCAAGCCTAATTTTAGGTAATCGCTAGTTGTTGTCCTACAGTAGCATTTGGAGTAATGATTGCAAGTTCGAATGAGGCCTAACACTACTGTGAAGTTTTTGTACCCAATTATTCCATCAGGGATCAACCCTAGTATTGGAATTGGGCCCACACAAGGACAGAGAAAAACTCTGACCAGGGTGGGATTTGAACCCACGACCTTCGGATTAGATCACCGCTGCTCTACCGACTGAGCTACAAGGCCAGAACGGGAGCTGGCCGTGGGTATGTGACATGTTATTCACAAGGACAAATTTGGCTCGGCCCAAGCCTAATTTTAGGTAATCGTAATCGTGGGTATGTGACATGTCACATACCCACGGCCAGCTCCCGTTCTGGCCTTGTAGCTCAGTCGGTAGAGCAGCGGTGATCTAATCCGAAGGTCGTGGGTTCAAATCCCACCCTGGTCAGAGTTTTTCTCTGTCCTTGTGTGGGCCCAATTCCAATACCAGGGTTGATCCCTGATGGAATAATTGAGTACAAAAACTTCACAGTAGTGTTAGGCCTCATTCGAACTTGCAATCATTACTCCAAATGCTACTGTAGGACAACAACTAGCGATTACCACAAAGTAAATATTTCTTTCCGACCAATCTTTGGCATTCCTTCTTTGGTGCGATTAACAAGTCATTGCTACAGCTTTTTTATCTTACAGGCCACACGAGTGATTATGTAATGTTATGAATGAGAACAAAGCTTAATTAAAGGCTAATTTCAATACTTTTAAGGTCAGATGTTGACTATCTCAGAACTGCTTTGTGTTCGTAATGTATAATAACCTGGGAATTAAAAAAATGATAATACAACTTTAGATTATTAGTTACATGCAATGTGTTTTTCCCCTGAAGACTTTCAGGAGCCATTATCTTTCTCTCAGTAGAACAGCTTTAGTGTTATTTGCAAGTGTATTTACTTAATATCTGGCTGCAAAAATGGTAAACGTGGATGTATGGTACTAAGTTTGTTATGGAATTAAATGCTTTTAGTCCGTTTCATTTTTCTTAAAGCTGTTCCTCCAAGTTGCACACGTAGTTTGCTCTTGTGATAAGTTATGCTTCGTTGTGATTGAACTGTTTAGTTCTGCCTGGTGAATTATCGTCATTACCATTACCAACAAGAAGGTTGCTAGTAGAATTCGCAACTAATCTTATGATAGGGTATTGTGCAGTCGCACTTTTTTCACAAGAATGTTGTACTCGATGCTTGCAAGCATCACAAATAGCTTGGGGTTTAGCCTTCCATTGCCGGCTATTGTTTGGCTACACATCAGTCTCTCAAACAGTCTTACGAAATGGTCAGCTTAACATTTGTTTCATCGCACTTTGCTGCACAGACGGCAACAATTCACAAAAACACTTTTAGGCTCATCCCTGCAAAACTTTATTTAACAGCGAGGCAAAACACAAATCTTTGCATTTAAGATAAATGCGTCAAGATAAATTTCCCGCGCAAACAACAAGTTGCAATCTGCGCGGCCGATAGCAATGCTTATACCAAAATTAATTAGCGACGGTGATATTTGAGAAGCGGAACACAAAAACACGACTAGTACCTTCCCTTGCAATTGGTCTTTTTCCTGATTTATACAATAATTACAAAAACCTCGCATAATGCAGTTTGCAATTGACAAAAAAAGGTACTGCACATGACCATATTCATAGCATGAGAATAGCCTCTGAAATCAAGATTTTTATTCACCTCATTTCGACAATTTTCTCCTTAGTCTCCATTCAAAAATAAAATAAACAATATTAATTTAACCCCTTATAGACAGTCAGGTAAGCTTATGTGTGATGCTGAAAAAGGCCGATGGCAATGCTGAGAGATGTCTGGCCCGTGCAACAGAAATACCAAAATTAATTCGCTACGGTAACTTGAGAAGCGGAACACTAGAAGACGACTAGTACCTTCCCTTGCAATTGATCTTCTTCCTGATTTATTTCCAGTCGGCTCTTCGAAGGTGCTTTGACCAAGCATTTTGATTTTACACATGTACCGATTGCCCTTACGTAACAAAATCGTTTAGGTTGAACTAGTCGAATTGTGTATCTTGCGGGTCCCTTTGCGACCCAAATTTTTGCCGCATGATATGTCTGTTAGACAAGGATAGCGATAGTAATAAAATGGCGACCGTTGATGTAGTATTTATCACTTGATATAAGGAATCACGATCTGACTTCACTGTATGAGGTTCTCTGATTGGGCGGAAAAAAGACAATTGCGGAAATTTCCGCCCAATCAGAAAATCAGAATTTAATTCGCTCTGGAACTCGGCCGTTAAAGGTATGTTCCCAGGGGCTCTTCTCGCCTTACTTGAAAACTTTACGCCAATCCCGATTCACGTCCCGTCGCGACTGACTGCCCCTGGGTCTCCGAGGATGGATTTAAATCTGCCGTGGCGAAGACAAGAAGACAACATCTGTACTCCATTTCTCTCAATGCTCAAAACCTAAAAACCCGTAAATGCGTGTTCCAAAGTCTAGTCCAAAGTGTTAAGTTTACAATTCCATAATCGTGATTTCAGTTTGGAGTAACTTGGTACCAAACGCTTCACAACAACTTGAAATCTCGTTAAAAAAAAGCTTAAATCCAGTAGTCCAGTCCGGGTTCAAATCGCCAAAACTCTCTCTATCATCGATTCAAAACTCAATGAAAGCCACAAGATGAATTTTTCCGCGTTTTGAAAATAAGCGGGAAAATATTCTCTCGATGGTATGTCTATCATGGGAATTGTTGGTGGTGTAATAAGGGGTGTCAAGGTTATCTATTCATCTTGGCTTTTCGCAACCGCTAACACAACTTGAGAGTCACTTGCTTAATATTGTTAATTTTTCTCTATTTTACTGTGCGATGTCCGAAGATTTGAAAACTTTGCTCGACTCTCAAAAAGAAGCCATCCTCTCTTCCGTAAACGAAAGAATTAGTGGCCTTCAAGAGACAATTCTTAAACAGCAAGAAGACTTGGCTTGTAAGTTCGAAGCAGAGGAAGGATCATATCAGTTTAAAAGAAGGATTCTGGGGATTCTGCAAGAGCAAAAGAAGACCTCTGTTTTAGATGTGGTAAACGTGGACATTGGGCCGATAGCTGCCCCAGAAGCACAAGTTCTTCAAACACAGGAACTTCTGGAAAATGAGCAGTATCCTTTTGAATTTGAAATATTTTCACATTCAATTTGTTCAAGGCAAACTGCGCTAATGCATTGATTTTTGGCGCAGCATTAATTGTTCCGATTTTATTTTGGATATGATCGATAATGGCTACAAAATTCTTTTTGAGAATGCCCCTACTGGCTTTAGCTTTAAAAACATAGGCTCTACAAACAAACATAGCGATTTCGTAGGCCAATCTATTTTGGAGCTCCTTGACCTTGGGTGCATCAAAGAATTTTCTAATACCCCCGAGTTTTGCAATCCTTTGCATGTAGCCGTTCAGTCTTCCGGAAAGTTGCGTCTAATTTTGGATCTTTCGCACTTAAATACCATGGTTGTCAAAAAGTCTTTCAATTACGAAGACCTAAGAACCGTTCTTCAAATTTTTGACAAAGGAACGTATGCTTTTACGTTTGATTTAAAATCAGCCTATCATCATATAGATATTTGCGAAGAGCATGTGAAATATTTGTCTTTCAAATAGTCCTTTGGATCGGGGTAATTTCGTTATTTTGCCTTCAAAGTGTTGCCTTTTGGCCTATCTTCAGCGCCTTATATTTTTTCTGAACTCATGAGGCAGTTACTCAAACACTGGAGAGGCATGGGTTATTCAGTTTTGTCCTTTCTGGATGATGGTATTGGGGGGGGCCTATTCCCTTCAACAAGCGTACGCGCTAAGTAGATCTGTTCGCGGCGATGTCATTGACTCTGGTTTCACCATTAGTGAGGAGAAATCTAATTGGAATCCTCGTCTCGAGGTCTGTTTCCTTGGATACATTTTGAACTTCGAGTCTGGAATGATCTACGTTTCCGAGCTTAGAATGGATAAATTGAAGTCATCTCTTGCCAATACAGCTTCAGCCAATTCAATTCGAATTCGTACATTAGCCTCTATTGTTGGTCAAATTATCCCCATGGGAACCGCAGTTGGGAACATTGTTCGTTTAATGACAAGACATTGTTATTGTGCAATTGGAAATAGACTTTTTGAGGGGCCAGGTCGTTCCTATCTCCCCTGGGGTTAGAGAAGAATTGTTGTTTTGGTCTTCCAATGTTAATTCTCTGAATGGTAAATCTATGGCCCCGTCCACACGTATCCGGAAATTTGTGAAAACGCAATTTTTTTTTACGAATACGGCTTGCGTCCACACGTATCCAGCGTATTTTCTGGCCGTATCCGGAAATTTTTGAAAACGCTCTCCAGAGTGGAAATTTTTTTATCCGATACGAATACGTATACGTGTGGACGGTCGTATCCGCAAATTTGAGAATACGCTTACGTCATTCTCTTGGATCCAGTCTTCGCGGCGAGCATTAAACAAACATGGCGTACAGCAAGGTTGTGTCTTCTTTGTTAATTGCTCTGATTTCTAGTTTGATGTCATGCGTTCAGATAAATGCAGCTGTGATATATTTACACAACCAATACTTTTACTTTCGTGACGGTCAGCAGTAGTTCAACTTCATCATCGGTCCATTTATATGTATCAGCGTACGTTTTCTTGACTTTTTCAGAAGATTTAGACATTTTTTTGAGTGATAAACTACAAGTTTCGAAAGTTTACACCTTGAAGTAGCTATGTCGCGGAAGAAATGACGCCAAAATCGCAATCAGTATGCGCATGCTCATTTCAGGATTCTCTCCGGCAAAAGAACTGGGCACTAGAGCAAATCAGAAAATTTCCGGATACAATCGGATACGTGTGAACGGCTGAAAATGATTCGAATACGCTGCGTGTGGACGCGAAAATTTTCGCGTCGGCAAAAAAATATTTGCGGAAAAAAAAATTTCCGGATACGATACAGTTGGTATCGTTTATTCCGATGCTAGTGATTCAGGTTTCGGAGGTTACCTGCTGTAATGTGGAAAAGAGAGAGTGTCTGGATCTTGGTCTGTAGACCAAATGTCAGGACGTTCTACTTTACGCGAAATTTTGGCATTTAAATTTGTCCTTCTTTCTCTTGTTTCTAAATTATCAGGCTCATCAACCACGTGGTTTACTGATAATCAGAATGTTCCGCGCATTTTAACGTGTGGGAGCGGGAAAACCCTTTTGCAGAGTGAAGCTCTAGATATTTATCATATTTGTGTTAACAATGAGAT
>OX421446.1:43357272-43362272 GCA_949126865.1 Montipora capitata | reverse complement strand
TTTCGTTAAGCCTGCTTTTCCTAAATAGGGTCACATATAAAAAGGATTACAGGAATGCAAAAGAAAATTATCGGCCATAACTCTCTTACCATGTGTAAGCAAAGTCCTTGAGAAGTTGGTTAGAGCGCAGATCAACTCTGGCTTTGGTAATTGCATTTACCAAAACTCATCCGCCTATCGCAAAGCTCACAGCTGCGAAACAACATTGATCAATTTAGTAGAAGATTGGAGACTCGCGAGGGATCAAAGACAGGTTGTGAGCATACTTTCAACAGACATGTGAAAGGCATTTGACTCGTTACACCCAACCCTACTTCTCAGCAAGCTTGAAGCGTACGGTTTTCAGGAAAGCGCTATTCAACTTTTAAACAACTATTTAAATGAACGGAAATATCAAGAAAAGATCGGCCGTCATGTTAGTTCGAGCCGTTACGTGAGTCGTGGCTGTCCTCAGGGTTCAGCGCTTGGCCCGTTGTTATGGAATGTTTTTCAGAATGACCTATCCTACTGCCTTACAGTGAACTTGTCTATGTATGCAGACGACCATCAAATTTACCACGTAGGAGTAGACCAGGCAGCTGTGACTTTCCAGTTAAAGGATAGTGCCAACTTGGCTACAACGTGGTATGATTCTAACTTACTAACGGGAAACCTCAAAAAGTACCAAGTTTTGAACTTGGGCTTCATTCAAAATGACAGTAATATTTGCGTGAACGATGCCGAAATCTTAACTTTATTAACTTTATTGCATAACTTTATTACATTTTTGCCATTTTACAATAAATTTACATTTAATAATTAAAGTTAAGATAAAAAATATGGCGAGGAAACCTAAAAGACACCAGGAGGCTTATACGAGGTTAGGTTTCCTCCCAAAACAGAAATAATTAAATAACACAAATATAGCGGAGCAAGACGTTCAGTTAGGTGTGACACAGGAGTAGGAACGAAGACTAAGGAAGGAATTAATATCTGTTGATTAAAAACTCTTTCAGCTTGTGTTTAAAGGACTTTAGAGTTGGGGTATTTTTAATTTCATAACTAAGGGTATTGAAAAATTTTGGGCCTTGAAAAGAGATAGAAAACTGCCTTATGTTAATCCTGCAAAGAGGTAGCCGAAAAAAGGAAGCGTGTCTTGTGTTGAAACTATGAATACTATTATTAACAGAGAAAAAAGAGTCAAATTTAGGAGGGAGATTACCAGTACTAAAAGAGTACATAAATTTACCTAGTTGTAACAAGTAGATACTGGTTATTTTGAGAAATTTAAATTCTTTAAAAATTGGATCTGTGTGAGCATCACAACCGGACCTGCTAAAGATAACATCACACTTCTAGGAGTAGTGTTAGATTCTAAGCTAAATTTCTCTGAGCATATAATCTCTATCTGCAAAAAGCCAGCCAGAGAATTGGTGTTCTAATGAGACTACGTAATTTCATTCCTATTAAATCTAAGTTAATATTATTAAAAAGCGCGATATTGCCATTTCTCACGTACTGTCACCTCGTGTGGCATTTCTGCAAAGCGAGCGACACTCGAAAGCTTGAAAGATTACAAGAAAGAGGACTTAGGGCGCTTTTTAAGGACAATAATTCTAGTTATGAACAATTATTAGAGAAGGCAGATCTGCCTACTCTACTAAACAGACGCTTACAGGATCTGTGCATCCTTATGTATAAAGTAAAGAATAAACTGTGCCCTGCTTATATAAATAACATCTTTAAAGAACCAAATAGTAATTACAATTTGAGGCGAGCAGATTTCTCTATACCAAGGTATGAGACAGTCACCTACGGCAAGCACTCTATTAGATATCTTGGGCCTAGGCTATGGATAAAACTACCCAAGAGTATCAGGGACGTTACAACCCTAATGTCGTTCAAAGGCAAGATACGCCAACTTAATATAAGTGAACTTTTAGATGATGGCTGCGCAGGCTGTAGCCTCTGTTCATTTTGATTTCTGTATATTTTTGCTATTAATCCTGAAACTAGATAACTGTTGATATTTTACCTATTATTGTATATAGTTTTTAGCTTGTAAATTTTTCCTTAATTGGTGTCCCCAAATTAGTAAGGGATTTCTTTTCCCTGGCTAGAGGACTTTTGACACTCTTAATAAAGTTTCTACTACTACTACTACTACTACTACTACTACTACTACTACTACTACTACTACTACTACCACATTTCAGAGTCAGCTGTCAATAGCCAGCGAATAGTAATCATGCTCAAATTAGAAACCATAAAAACAACTTTGTCAGTTCAAGGTCAAAGAAAGGAACTTTATAGGAACTTTATTTAAGTGCCTAATGTTCTAGCGCCGTAGAGCACTAATCAGGGACACTGTAAATTGAAATTAACAAGTTAACCCAGATCAAATCGAATTTTGGCTTTTTGGTGCTCGCTTCGGCAGCACATATACTAAAGAAGAGTTTCACTGATGTACTTTATTCCACTTTATCTCTGAAAACAAGATAATTCACATTTGGATGTATTTCATTGAAACACACCAGGTTGGCTTGGTACAAGAATCGGCAAACTACGGCAATGCAACCAAGAAAGGACCAACTTCAAACACGATCTGCTCCAAAAAAAAGGGTTTAATTCTCGGATCTGCTGTGAATGGAAAATGGCCAGCGATAAACTGGATTTTGGCTGGGTTTTGGTATGACGTAATTTGAAGCCATTTCAGTGCTTTCTGTTAGTCAAGTCCAAAATACACAAAATTTGGTACACGAAAAGGTGTGATTTCCATCCTTTCGCTTTTTAAAGTACGCTAGAAATATCCTGAAACCGATTTCGAAATGATTTGCCTTACACACCTATATTTCAGTCGACACATGACATCTAAAGCACGCGCAACATGTACGCAATTAGCTGTTGTTTACGAATGAGAAACAGACATAACCTCTCCTTTAACTGCGATCGCATGCCATTTAAAGGGAACATCCACTTTCCTAAAAATCAGTTCTTAGAAAACATTGTTATACAAAGATACATTTTCATAGAGGTCCATTTGCAACATTACTTATTGCTTTCGGGCTAGTCTGCTTCCAGAGAAGGGATTGGTAACGCTTAAGTAGCAAGTCTTCTAAATGACGTGTCGGGCACAGGCTAATTCCATGTTTTTGGAATGACTGACTGAGCACAATGATCAAAAGAAAGCACCCGGTTGTGCTAAATCCTTTGCGAGATTTGTTTTTCAATGAGATGCAAAAGTGAACAAATTTATACCGGCTACACATTATGACATTTATATGAAACGGTCTACACGGTCTACCACGACTTTTCACTGAGAAAATAATGTGATATCATATTTCTTGCTGTTGCGATGGTAGACCGTGCTTGGATGGTAGACCGTTGGTAAATGGAATAGACGATATGTACAGGATTTCTAACTGTGTGAGCTTTATTACGAATCCCCTGGTAATGTATTGGGTTGATTAGAAAAGAAAGTACTAGTTGAATTGTGCTGTTTCCTCGAAGATACGATTTTCAACTGTAACGCCACCATCCCGGTTGACGTCACCAAGAAACACAATAAATGGTATTGTGTTCCATAATATGAGCCATGTGTAACTTTCGGAGCATCAGATCTGCAGTGCAAAATACTTTGCTCGCTTTAGTATTTAGTACAGAGTCTTCTATTAGCGATGATAAGTCCAAACACTCGAAAATCGATGCTACCGTATGTCAATAATTAATATCCTTTCGTGTTTGGTACAATGTGCTTTGCACTTCGCGTGTAAACTTCTTAAATGTTTCAGAGCTTAAACGATATTTAATGATTGTTTCTTTAGTTCCTGCTTTTCTACGTTGAAACGTTTCCCTATAGGATTCAAATCCGGACTGGCAAAATTATTGCAATCAATCAGACAACAAGTTGCAAAAATAGTGGAGACACTTCACCTTCTTGGGGCGTTATAAAATTCCCTATTATCTCTCACACTGCAGCCCCCCTCCCCCCCTAATCAGTGTTGCTAGAAAGACAAAAAAATGTTGGGAACTTAAGCAGTCAACATTGAAAGGGGTAGAGGGGAGAGGAAGTGGGAAAGGTTTAAATTCTAGATACGGCGGGCATTGGAAGCTGGAAAAGGTGTTTTTGAATGAAAATGTCTCAACAATTTTGCAACTTGTTGTGGTACACGCTCGGTTCCTCTTTTGCTGCTTCGCTGCATAAGAACTTCATCGACAATTTATCACAATCTGGTAGGCGAAGCATATGGTACATCTCCTTCACATCCGCAGCCATGGCAATTCCTCTCTCACAGAATCTGAGCATAACTCCAAACAAGGATGGCAAAAGGTTTGGCCCCGTGAAAATCTTATCGTTCAGACTTTGGCCCATAAATTTCGCTGATGCATCATACACTCTTCTAAGACGATCGGGTTTCTTGGGGTTGATGACATACCGATGTGGTAAGTACCAAATCACTTTGCTTTCGCTTTGTACCTCAGCTTCGCTAAGTTTCTTCACGTAGCCCTTCTCAACATCATCCCTGTTGGACTCTACATATTTCTGCTTCATCTCTGGGTTATACTCAAATTTCTTCTCCAAGGACTTTAACAGTCGTTCGGCCATATCATAGTTGTTCGGTAGAGTTGGATGCTCCTCTCTCCACAACAGTCCAGACACGTATGCATCTTCTCCTTCAATCTTCACTGTTGTCCGTTCCATGAGAGCAAGTGCTCGCTTGTCCTCGATTGAACGGGTTGGATTTGATACCTTCACCACTCCCAAGGTTTACATTTCTGACTGAGAAAGGACCAGCCGTCTTAAATCTTCATCCTCATCTACACATCTTTCATACACTTTGAATGCATTGTAAGGCGATGACATTTTCTGGTCACCTGGCAACCAGTTTGCTACTGCCCAGCCAAGTGGGGTCTCAACACCATAAGGTACTCTATCGTCGCCTGAATACTCTGAGGGCTTCACAATTCTTTTAGGTAGAATTAGGTTTGAGTTGTTAGTTCCCATTATAAGCTGCACGGGG
>OX421446.1:43339772-43344772 GCA_949126865.1 Montipora capitata | reverse complement strand
GAGCAGATGCTCAATCTGACAACTGTAATGGGACAGATGCCTGTACAGCCATAAAGACTTTGGGAATGAAGTTGGAAGAGAAGTTGGAAAATCTCTACTCCCTGGTTGAAAACATCTCAATGTCGCCGCAGCCCCCGCCAGGTAAACTTGGAGTAAAACATCTCATTGGCTCTTCAGTCGATCGTTTCTTTGTTCCTTTTTTGTAACGACTGCTTTATATGAGTTGTATTTTCTTCAGTTACAGCCTCTTCTTGCAAGGAACTGTATGACAAAGGGTAAGTTAACAGTTTAAATCTTTTTGACATTTTATTTTCACCATCAGTTCTATTAAGACCTAAGACACTTATGAAGTGGGAAGGCACTGAGAAGCTTCTCTAATGTAATGTCCCCGCTAGAAACCACTGATCGATTTTTGTCATGGGCGCAGTGTTTTGTCCTTTTTTAATGTATGGAATTAAAGTTGGGATCAGATCATGAATGGTTCAAAAATAACGATTTGCATTCTTTAACCTCTCCAAGGAAAGCTCAGTTCACTGACTTCGCATTGATAAGCAATGATACACAGTAGCGTTGTATGATAAAACCTGAAATATCTTTTTTCATTCTTCAGTTTGCAAGAAAATAAAGCCTACATGCTGCGGACTGACATTGGAAAAATCCCTGTGTATTGTCACATGACAAACGACGTTGGCGAATGCGGAGGTGGAGGATGGACACTGGTCATGAAAATTGATGGTAACAAGGTATGTCAAAGATGAAAGCAAAGATCCAGGTTTATTTAGTCTCTTATATCACACCCATTGACATTTGTGAATTTCTCTTCCTCATTTCACAGATTAATTTTTGGTTATGATTTTCCCTCAACTCACCATCCACACACACAGTATTTTCCCCACACTTACCCACCTTACTAGAGATTATTATTTCAGTTAGTGGAGAGAAACCCCTTCTTGTAGGGGGATTCTTGCTGCAGCACCATAATCATGCCACAAAGGTTGTTAGTCTACTTCTGTTTTTGTTTTTTTACTTTAAACAACTACCCATTGACATTTGACGTAATTAAAGGACGTTTAGTTTGTTAAGGAAAAAAGGTGGATGTCACATAGTTGTCGTTGTTCTTGTCTTTTGCCTTTGCAGCGAACCTTTCACTACGACGCCGACTTCTGGGAAAGCAACAAAGAGTTCAACCTTCCTGGAGGAGAGACTGGGTTTGATTCACAAGAGACTAAGTTACCGACCTACTGGGAGACACCCTTCTCCAAGATCTGTCTCGGTATGAAGTACGGCCAACAGATCAAGTACATCGTCATCAACAAACAGGCCGACTCTCTGTACTCACTGATCGCTGACGGCCAACACCGCGCCACCTCACTGAGCCGTGAAAAATGGAAGTCGCTGATTGGTCCAGAGGGCTCCTTACAGCCACACTGTAATACGCAAGGCTTCAATGCTGTGGGCACTAATTCTGGCTGGGCTAAAGCTAGAATCGGTATCGTTGCTAATCAGGAAAATGATTGCAACAGCTGTGACTCCAGAATTGGGTTTGGTACAGGAGGAGTCCATGATGACTCTAACACATGTGGAAACGAGGCAGCCCACTCATCAGATAATGGAGACAAACACATCAAAGCCTTTGGATACATCTTAGTGCAGTGAGAAGAATGGCCTCTTCGCCTTTAAAGCCAAACATGGTCTGCTGTTTAGTTAACTGCCGATTAGTCCAGCACTTTTTGTGGGTAGATTTTCTGAGAAAAGGAGTGCTGTAAAACAAAGAAAACATGGTGGTGGCATTAAATAGTATTTCTGGCTTATTTTATTGTGTTTTGTATCAGTTGTTGAGTAAACTTGGCACTTCTGGGAGAACGCAATCTCATATATAATAACTACAGTTTGCTGGGCTGCACACAGAAGTATCAAAAGCAACGCCCCGAATGAGCAGCCTATTTGTTCTAAAAAACTGGAAAAAACTGCCAGTATTTGTGTTGACACAGAAACTGAAAACTTTTTCATTCTTTGCACGAATTATTTTGAAATATTCACGACAAGAAAACGCTGATCAAGATGGTCATTAGAAAATGACAACAACCAGTTTGAAAGTAAATTGCAGACAATTTGTAAATGATCATTCCATTCTACTCAGCTTCGCTTCGATCAGCCGATTAGAAAAAAAATGTCCTATAATACAACAAATAGATGAGGCAGGCGCCAGCTATAATCGAGTTTATTCTCGGGAAATTGAGTTACAAGCCAGACAATATACGTGTGGTCCGTTAAACGTGTCTCGACGATCTGCAAAAGTAATTCCGTGTCCGAGAGGGCTGGGAGCAAATGCCTGGTAATCGATCTTTGCTTTGTAGCTAATATTCGACCAACCGCTCAACTGTGTTTGCCTCGGTAGCGCAGTGGTTAGAGCAGTGGTAAGAGAGTGAATTCCCCACATAAGCTTCATAGCAAAAATAATCCCTCTTAAGTTATAATTAATTTTAGACATTGTTCAAAGTTCTTGTAGGATGTTACTAGCGCGATGCGTGGGCAGTCAAGCGACTTTTTCGCAACTAGCTGAGACGAATTGCCGGGAAAATGACAAGAAGTCATTTTATATTCTTTGATTTTCAAGAGACGTTTCATTACAAATCACAACTGCAACAACAACAACGAGTACAGTGGCTGTGTAGGCGTTGTCGATGTCATTTTCGCGACACTTGGAAAAATTTTCAGCTATCAGCAAATTTTTCTCTACTGAATTGAAGAAAAAGGAAAGTATGTAACCACCCAGAATCGAACACCGAACCTCTGTTTCCTAATTTCCCTCTTATACCACTACTCTACAAGATTGATCCGCCAAATTTTCCAAAAATTTAATTATAAAACTTGAGTTTCCTAAATGTTAATGATAGAGCTACCCCAAACAAAAAAGCTAACCGCAAGCAAACCAGTGTGAATATGAACAATTAAGCATTCTGCTGACTGCATTTTAGCTCCATCAACAAATTAGAACCCATTTCTACCTTGTCCAGGCCTAAACTAAAGCAGATATAGCATCGTCCATTCTCAAAGACTTGGTTGCCAATAATGGCGTCGACCGTTAATAATGGCATCGACCCTTTACGAAACGGAAATCAGCCATGCGCAGTAGGCGTGTGTTATAATTCTTCGTCTTTTTCTTTACCGTTCTTTACAAAGCAACAAAATAAAAAGGCCACATTCTCCTCCATTCAGAGACAAAATAAATTTTCGAAAATTTAAGGTGATTCTTCAGAAATGAAAGTTACCGATGAATTTTTTTGAAACTTTCCCTGAATGTTCTCTACCAAGCAATGTTTCGAAAATTACAATAAAAATGATAGATCATCATTCTTGTTTAAGAGATGTGATGGCCCAATCTTACCCCATTTATGCCTGTACTCCTGCTAATCACGCGCGTTATTCATCGGTCCACGTTACATTTTGCGGTAGAGCGAAACATAGTTTAAAAAAAAGTAATACTCGGGAAAAAACTTGACAAGTAGAAAGTGTCGAGCATATAGAACAATATCATATAAAATTTGTCGAAACATGACACTATTTAAAACGACGTGGACGCAAAGCGTTCGTAAAGTCATTATTTTCGCGGGTCAAAATTTGCATCACGGAGTAACGGTCTCGTGCACTCTTTCACCTATATCTTTTTTTTCCTTCCGATAAAATTTTTTATTATTTCATTTTAATTAAGGAGGCTAATATGTACACTATTATTATGCGGTAAAAGATATAGGCCACCATGCTCGTTTAAAAGAAAACGAACATTTATTTCGCTATCGAGCTTAGCTTGGGGGAAATTTCTTTCGTTGTGTACGTGCTCGCGCTAATGACGCGAAAATCGTGCGCAGTAGGCTAGGGATGCGCAATGCAATACTGAGGAATCACCTTAATGGTTTCCTTTACACTGTTTTCTAAAGTTTTTAAACTTGTGAAAAGCGTTACAGACGTTTTCGCTCAAACAAAGTCCTCAAAAGACATTTTTAATTCCTATAAATACGATTAATTCGTAATTGGGCCTCGTGTCGTACAATTCAGGGAGTGATCGTGCACAGGAAAATAAACATATTTTGGTCAAATGTGATGCATAGGTTCTGATTTCCAAATACATATGAGATAATTATTGACCAAGTTTTTTCGGTCAAGATGGCTGGATATTGACCTCGTCCTTTTTTGCGAGTTTATGGACCTTGACAGCTGGTAAAAATAATTATTAACAATCAGTAGATTTTTTAAACAAGGAATTTTGTAGCTATGTTTATTTCACCAACGACTAGACACTTAAATAAAGTTCCTTTCCTTTCCTTTTCTTTCCTAGCTTTTTGGCTGCACTATTTGGCTACTCAAAACAGAACGATACCGTAGGCTTTTGAACTGATTTGATGGGAGGTAATAACAACTTCAACGCTCAATATTTTCTAACGAATATCTATGGTTACTTTACCGACCTTCAAACACTTCAACATCCTGAGCTTGCTATTGGTTTCTTGGTTGTAACAAACCCAAGAACGAATCATTAGCTAGGAATTTGTTGTTTTCTTTTTTTTTAATTGCATTGCATACAACTATTCACATAACCTTCATTACAATACTTAACTACCTCACTAAACATAATAAACGGGACCTAAAGTATAACACAATTTATTCACACTTACTCACATACACACACTCACGAAGAAGTTTACATAACAAAATCACACCTATTTGAGCCCGCTATATTCTAAATTATTCAACTACCTCTAGTATTTATATTACCCACTTCTTCCTAAACATATCTAAATTCTTATTTTTTGTACAGATATATTTTTCGGTCTCATACTTTAATTTGACTTTTGATTGAAAACCTCGTATACTTGGAAGTTCTTTATTCCTTCTACACATCCATAGATAATTTTTTCCTATAAGTAACAGATAGTTAAGTAAGGGAAGTTCTGGTGTTAGAAGACCGATTAATATATCCTTCAAATTAAGATGTATCTGCT
>OX421446.1:43292272-43329772 GCA_949126865.1 Montipora capitata | reverse complement strand
CAAACCGTTTCAATGAAGAACCTTTTCCTTGAATAATGAAGCACAAAATACACGACAAGCTTTCTTTCAAATAACTCTTGGCTATCACATTTCCAATTATTTTTTTGCCTAAAGACTGTGCAGAGTCGATCACAGATCCACGTAAGGTGTTCAATTCGTTCTCTGTATTTGTTGAACCCATAAGTTACCAGAGAATTTTCCATTTGGTTTCAGTGTTCTACATAACAGCACACTTGGTAAAATATTATTTTAGAAATACAGCTCACTTTGATTTCGGCTCGACGGGCGATAGATTGTTGTCAAAGTCCATTACTCGTCGCTTTTAAGATTCCAGGTGTTTGTTTTTCACCGCCTGCCTAGTTTATCCAACTGACTTTCCATTATTGAGCTCCATATAAGGGTATATTTTTTTATGGATCCACTAAAACGCCATTCGCGTTACATGATTTTCGACGCCATTGCAGGCTAAGTTAATGATTCTACTGTTTCCACCAGTGAAATATACGCATTCCACTACCCTCTCGATCCTAAGAAAATACGCGCAGGAGGCTCTATGCACAAAGACACCACTTACCAGGGGAGTGACAGGCAAGACTTTTACCGACAAGGGTAAAAAAAAAAACCTAAAAAGAAATATAAATAAAACGTTTCCGACTGGGATTGCCATACTGGCAACCCAGTAAAAAGTTAATTTGAATAAACCTAAGATTAAAGACTTCAGGACCTATAAGAATTTAAAAAGCATTTGGCTGTTGCACCTTGGCACGTTGGGGAAATGTTTGACGAGATTGACGACCAGGTGTATCTTTGGTAGCACGTGTAAAAAAAAAAAGTACACGAGACAAAGACGTGCTGTACATGACATCACAATGGAAAAGTGCAATCAGAGCCAAGCGGAAAGCCACAATAAAAACAAAACAAAGGAGATTGAATTGGGAACTCAAACGTAAGGCGAGAAATAAAGAAACAAAGCAGAGAAGAATTGCAATCAAGGAATACTGGAGAAAAAAGTCTGAAGACCTGAAAATGAGACCCAAGGAGTTCTTTAATACTTTTAGGCCTTTCCTAAACAAAAAGGACCCTACGCACAATACTGAAATCCATCTAAACGACAACGGGTCAATCGCCAGAAATCAATGCGAAGTTGTCGAAATACTAGCTGACTATTTTTCCACAATCGCTGAAGGAATCGGGGGTAAAAGCGCGAACTTCGATCAATGGAGGACTTTGAATACCATACGGATCCCTGTGTTCAGAAAATAATGGCGGAAAGTACAAACCTAACACAAGGCATTGAAGTAAAGCCTGTCACACAAATACAAGTTAAAGATTCCCTAGAGTCGCTTGACATCAACAAAGCCACCGGTTGCGACGGTATTCCAGGAAAAATACTTAAAATTGGAGCAAAGGAGCTCGCAAGGCCACTTATGACCCTCTTCAACTCTTGCATAAACAACAGCGTGGTGGAGGCGTGGAGAGCATAATGTCGACCGATATGTCGAAAGCTTTTGACTCCTTACATCCACCGCTGCTGTTGAGCAAATTCAAACCTTACGGCTTCCAGGATAATGTTGTTGAACTTCTCAAAAGCTATTTATCCAACAGAAAAAATCGTGTAAAGATGGGAAGCAATATTTGTCAATTGAGGTTGTCCTCAAGGGTCCGCATTGGGCTCTCTGTTGTGGAATGTCTTCCAAAACGATCTGTTCTATCATGTTAGGGGAATATCAATGTATGCGGACGACCATCAGTTTTACCACACAGGTCGAGACTTACCTACTACTATATCCAAACTTAGAGATGGTACGGAACAGCAACCAAGTGGTACGACTTAATCATTGGCAATAATCATAACCATGAAAATAACATCGAAGAATGCGCAATCTTCGTAAACAAAGAGAAAATAAACACGACGGAAACTCTCCAACTTCTCGGAGTCACGATAGACTCATAATTGAACTTTAATCACATAAGCATTATTTGTGAAAAAGCCAGTCAATGGATTGGTGTGCTTATAAGACTCCGCAACTTGATTCCAACAGAAGCAAATTAACTACAACTTTTTAAAGCAGCCATTCTACCATATCTAACCTACTGCCATCTTAATGGCATTTTTGTAATTCTAGTGATATTCGCAGATTGGAGAGGGCACAAGAAAGAGGCCTCAGGGCTGTCTACAAAGACAAACACTTCCACCTATGAACGTTGCAGAAAGCTGAGTTAACTACGTTACTAAATAGACGTCTACAAGACATATGCATTTTCATGTACAAAGTTAAACACAATTTAAGTGCTTTGAATATTTGTAACATCTTTCAGGAGCATAACTCTTCCTATAATTTAAGACAGTCCGACTTCTCAGTTCCCAGGTATAACACAGTAACTTATGGCAAACATTCATTGCGCTATTTAGTACTCACATTATTAGTCCGGGGCCATATGTCGAAAAAACGACTCCCGTGAGAATTTCATGATCATTTTGGTTTCTTTGCTGAAATCTATAGTTTGGAGCATACTGAATCGAAAAAACTTTGTCACCAATTTTTTCAACGTTGGCGATGTCATTTTTTATGCAAATGAGTTATGACGTCATGAATTAGCCATTTTATTCGCTTTTATGTCTATTTAAGAAGCTTAAAAGAATAATACGGCTGAATAAAACTAATTTTTTATTGTATTCCCATATCTCTAACTTAGATAACGGGACCAGAATGGTTACTGCAGTTTTGGACACCTTGTTTCGATTAATGCTAATTAGTTATGGCGTGAAAAACTAACAAGACATGTTAAAAAAAAACAATAAAGTCGACGGTTATGAACCGAATAAGATCGTCAAATTTTGAAGGTCTTACAGCTTTGTGCTCTTAGTTCTGATGAACCCTATTTCTAATTGTAAACTTAGCATGAGTGGGATTAGTTTAATGCTTTCAATAGAGTCCAAAAGTTCGCTGTTTTCCGAACTACGATACTTTGGCTAAATACATGCTTCCAAATTCAACAGGAAAAGAAAACAAACAGCGGTTACAAACATTTTCATTTTATACTTGACGTTTCGTATGTTGCAGCATACATCATCAGAAGTGACGGTTAAAACTGTTGCACAGAATTTTAAAAAACTAGAGCGAGGAACTGGTGACTAGTTAAAAAGTGTGATAACAAAATCGTAACTTCCGGTAGTCGATTCTTCCTGAAGAAATTTAATAAAGAAAAAGCTTCTCACTACCAATGTTTTCATTGAGAGAGGGTATCTTGTATTTGTAAGTTTTATGGCTGTGTCAATCTTAGGGTTATTTTTCAAAACACTTGCAGGGTTAAGTCTTTTTTTCCCTACAAAGATCGTTTCAGTCGTTCTCAAAGATCAAAAGTAGTATACAAAGCCAGTTGTTGGGACTGTGATTCCTTCTACATCGGCAAAACAAAAAGAAGATTGCATGACAGGAAGTCCGAGCATTTCAAAGCTCTTACACAAGTCGGCCACGCCTCTGCTGTAGCAGACCATACAATTTCTACCGGTCATAACATCAAATGGGACCATTTTGAAATCCTCGCAACTGGAAAGTCCGACTTGCAGTGTAAAATTAAAGAAACGCTGTTAATCAGTGACTTAAAACCCTCTCTCAATGAAAACATTGGTAGTGAGAAGCTTTTTCTTTATTAATTTCTTCCGGAAGAATCGACTACCGGAAGTTACGATTTTGTTATCACACTTTTTAACTAGTCACCAGTTCCTCGCCCTAGTTTTTTAGAATTCTGTGAAACAGTTTTAACCGTCACTTCTGATGATGTATGCTGCAACATACGAAACGCCAAGTATAAAATGAAAATGTTTGTAACCGCTGTTTGTTTTCTTTTCCTGTTGAAATTGAAATGGCCAAAGGACAAAAGTATTTATGATGCTTCCAAATATTTCGCACAATACATCGATCGAAAAACTTGTTTTAATCTTTTGTGACGTTCGTATGGGGCTATATGTGATTTGTTGAACAACTTGGTCTGTCGTCTGAATACGCTATGCCTTATGGAACAGCGGTTTACACTACTTGGGGAAGTACCTGATGTACCATAAATGAAAATTCGCCCATTTCGATGTCATTAAATATTCCATCTTTGGCTGATCTGAGACGTCCTTCTCAATATCAGGAAAGGTTGGTCTTCTTTATGTTAAATGTGAACTTTATAGATTCTAAAATGTAGAATAAATCAGAAAGGATATTTAATTGTACATTAAAACTGTTTAAACATTTGTTTCTTTGCCCTGAATCGGGTCCGCCATTTTGTTGTCCTATCCAACTTCTGAGATTGTTTGCTACCAGAATGGTATATACAGGGCTCAATTTTGGATTCTATTGAACTCTTAATTCTAGTGAATTGCATGGAAATATGAAAGAAACTTCACAAAGACTAGTATTTTAATATTCTACACTAGTTTTGCCAAAATGCATCTTGTCAAAATTATGTTAAATTTGCTTATTTCGGTTACATTATAATTCCATCGCTGGCTGAACCGATATGCCCTTGTCAATATCAAGAGAAGCTGGTCTAACTTCTGTTAAATATAAACTTTATAGATGTTAAAATGTAGAATAAATCATAAAGGATATGTAATTGTACATTAAAACTTTTCAAACTCTTTTTAATTCAAAAAGTTTAACGATTTATTAACACTGTCTGGTAAAAAGTTGCGTTATACATATCATTTGTTGTACACTGTGTTATAACTGTGAATCTTGACAGTAATAATTTGCAATAAATAGTGGAAACACAGTCACGTCAAAACTGTACTTTATATAAGTCGCAAAATAAATTTAACGCAAAAGTAACTTAAGTTACATATTTACTTCTCCTAGCAATGGATATTCCAAAGAAAAAGCGGCAAACTGAAGAAGAGGTTGACTTCAAAAAGTGCATAATATGTCAGAGAGAAACAAGTGAGCCTCTAGTGCAAAACGCGAGCATTGATGCGTATAAAAACATTTTGTTTTACGTAGTCTCTCGAGCAAAGTATGGTGAAAATGAGTTAGTAGGTGCAAGTAAACGCTTAGAAGGTCTGTCAGAGGATAATCTGAGACAGAGTAGCGCTACTTTTCACGCCAGTTATAGGAAAACAACGGTTAGTTCTGAAAAACTCAAAAGAGCTCAAAACAGTTTTGAGAAAGCAGTTGCTTCCAAAGATGTGGCAGTCCTTTCTAGGGCTCCGGGAAGACCTTCACTTGAATCCAGATCAACCCCCTCGCCAAAACCAAGCGAAACGCCTGAAGTACCAAAACGTATATCACGCACATCAACGGCAGCGTACAACAAGGAGCTATGCTTTTTTTGTCAAACTCACGACGATAAATAATCTGTCCACGCCATACAAACTGAAAACAGGGGAACGCACCTTTGTCACTTGTCAAATTGTGAAAACGACTTGTACAAAGTTTATCTAAGCAGCGCAATTAAGTCAGGGGTGAGGGGTGGAGAAAACACTCCACAACATGAAACAACTGTCAAACAAGAAACGGAGATTGCGGCAAACATCGAATTCCTAAATTTGATCAGAACCCTGCTCAAAAAGGGAAGAATACTGTCTCTCGATGACGCTCAGAAGGCATATATGGACATGTTACATTACCACAGATGTGACTTGTCGCCTTCTCGAAAGTATTTAAGGGAGCTGATTGTCGCTAACATTGACGGCATTGAATTTGTACGCGCTTTTCGACGCAATGAGGCAGATCGATTCTGCTTGAGGGCTGCAAAAAATTGCCGCTATAGATTCCGCGGTTAACAATTCATCCGATAGTGATTTAAAGGCTATTTTCCGCTGTTCTAAGATTCTGCGCAAAGAAATCTTACAAACAGGCAGTTGGCAATTCGATGGAACATTAAACGCCGACCCCAGCGAGATGATCCCGACCAAGCTCTTGACTCTGCTTCAGTGGACTCTCTTGGGGGTAGCCACCGAACTTCAAACCGAGAAGCGCACGGATGAAGTAAACACAAAAGCCGTCCTTCTTGCCCAGCAAATTATGTGAGGTTAAAACAGATCGACAGGTGAAGCATGAACCCAAATCTGACACAGAGGACAAGCCATTCCGCCATCAGCGTGAATGTCCATTACAGGTTGTGGTAACTTTAAAGAGTCAATGCAGGTCCAACAATTTATCTGTTCATCACTTGAACACCACCCAAGAAGATGCGGACACAGCATGCTTCTACATGCCATCGATGCTACGGAGAGAGGAGCAGCATCCCTCTGTATTCAGAGCCCCGATACGGATGTATTGATACTGGCCTTATGGAAGTATACAATTCTATGCAAAGAAACGTCCGTAGTAGCTGGCACAGGAACCAAGCGTCGATCAATTTCCACTGGGTCCTCTGTACAACGCTGTAGGGGGTCGCGTTGTAGCGGCATTACCAGGATTTCACGCATTCAGTGGTTGTGATCAAACGGGAACAATATGTGGCAAGTCTAAAGTCTCCTGCTGGAATGCCTTAAAGAAAGCCGATGAACAAGTTTTGGAAGCTTTTGCAAGGCTTGGAAGCTCTGCGCACGTTGAAGACGGCGTGTCTAGGACGCTTGAGCTGTACATGTGCCGGCTGTACCTGCCGTCAGTCCAGATTGCAACCGTAAAGGAACTGCGTTGGTTTTTGTTCAGCAAGAAGCAATATGCAGACGAGAAGTTGCCACCGACAAACGCTGCTCTTCAGCAGATGATTAAAAGAGCCAACTATGTTGCGTTAGTGTGGAAGGAATGTGGTTCTCCATACCCGAATCTTCCTGCGCCAACATCTCATGGATGGAGTCAAGATGGTGAGCGACTGCAGGCTATCCCAACCACCCTTCCCCCTGCACCCAAGGCTGTCCTGGAATTGGTGAAGTGCGGATGTAGAGGAAGTTGCACCACTTTAAGCTGTTCGTGCAGAAAACACAGCTTGAAATGTACGGACATGTGCGGTTCCTGTGAGTCAAATTGTGAAACCAGAAACGCTGAAGAAGTCACTGTTCAAAACCGTGGATAGTGACGATGAGGATCTAGTTTTATAGACTGTGCCCAAGAAGAGAGGAGTATTCTGGCTATGCCATTGTGTGATGAGGTAAACACTGGATAATGGTACTTGCGAATACTCTAGCATTGACAGTTGATATTTTAGTAGGTAGTGTACAATTTAGTCAAGTGATATGATACCTCTAAATCTTCAGTAGTCGATGAAAGTATGACGTCACAGTTTACTTGGATAATTGAAATCTACACATTTGACAAGATTGATTTATATTAAATTCAAAAGAAAATAAAATTAATGTGATATTCTAGTACTGGATGGACAAAATAACCACAGTGACATTCCCTGTTCTAAGGCAACAGAATTAATTGGTTCTTTTTAACGTGTCATGTCAGTATATGACGTCATAACGAATTGAAATTAATCGAAACATGGTGCCCAAAACTGAAATAACCATTCTGGTCCCTTTATCTAAGGTAGAGATGTGAAAATACAATCAGAAATTAGTTTTATTTAGCCGTATTACTTATTTAAGCTTCTTTTATAGCCATAGCATGGATACTTCATGACGTAATAACTCATTTGCATAAAAAATGACGTCGCCAACGTTGAAAAAATTGGTGACAAAGTTGTTTCGATTCAGCGCGCTCCAAAGTGTAGATTTCAGCAAAGAAACTGAAATGATCATGACATTCCTACGGGAGTGAAATATGGCCCCGGACTATATGGAGCAAACTGACAACTGCAGACAGATCAGTTACTTCGTTAGCCAGTTTTAAAAACCGTGTACGTAAATGTGACCTTAGCTCTCTGTTAGATGATGGCTGCAGGGGCTGTGCTCATTGTAATTGTTAATTGATTTCTTCAATTCTTATTTCATAGTTTTTTCATATATATATGACTTAATTTTAGAATTTAGTGGATAGTATTTCTTTGTAAATAATGTTATCTATTATTATTTGTGTCCCCACATTAGTATGGGATATCTCCCAAACTAGAAGGTTCTGACATGGTAATAAAGTTTCTACTAATATTTTCCTTCTTGCGAAAGAAAATCATATCTTCATCGCGCGCGCTGAACGTATCATTTTTATCTTTCACATGTGAGAATATAGGGGTCGTCATCGTGAAGACGATTAGCGAATAAAACTAATAATAATAATAAAGTCTTCATTGAAATAACAACACCTACAACAGACGTGTAAGTTTACAATGAACGTGTGATTATTATCATGATAAAACGTTTATAAAATATGTGGCTAGGTACAATCTAACTATAAAAAAGATATTTCATATACAGCATAGATAGTTACTGGGTTGCCAGTATGGCAATCGCAGTCAGAAATGGGTAATATTTCTCCGTATTTTTATTTTATTATTTTTTTTCCGTGTCGATTAAAGTCTTGCCTGTCACTCCCCTGCTAAGTGGTGTCTTTGTGCATGGAGTCTTCTGTCCGTATTTTGTTAGGTTTGAGGCGGTTGGGGTAATGCGTAGATTTCTCTGGTGCACACAGGAGAACATTTAATTAACTTGCAATAGCGTCGAAAGTCATTGTAACGCGAATGGCGTTTTAGTGCATCTTTAACAGGAGCCCATCTGGAGCCTACAACTCTACTGTGTTCGTGCAACGGCGTTTTCACAAGTAAGGTTATTTTTAGATTGAATTTCCCGCTAATTAGACTCCCACAGGAGCCCGATGACCAATTACAAGAAATTAAGCTGACGTCATAGGGTCACCGAACCGGAACTGCCTTTGTTTTTTGACCTAATTCGCGGGAAGGGCTAGTCTAAAAATAAACCTACTTGTGAAAACGCCGTTTCACAGACGCTTTATGGAAGTTGCACGCTCCAGATGGGCTCCTGTCTTTAACCCTTTCACTGCCGAGGGCTTCCCCATTGACGAGTAAAATCGTCTGGCGTTAGACAGAGTAAAATCTATAAGTGTCAATTTGCATTTTTGGCGGTGAAAGGGTTAAACGAAATATACCCTTATGGAGCTCAAGAATGGAACGAAAATTGGATAAACAAGACAGGCGGTGAAAACTAAATATCTGGAATCTTTAAAGCAACGAGTAATGGTCTTCGACAACAATTTCATTTTTCGCTGTTGGATATCAAGTGAGATTTCTTTCTAATATTTTACTAACTTGGTATTATATACAACACTGAAATCAAATGGCAAATTTCTTATGGATTTAACAAACATTGAAGGAATCGAATGCCTTGAATGCATCACAGTGTTTAGTGAAGTCGCATCTAAGTTGTCTGGCCGCTCAACTCTGCACAGTGTTAAGGTAAAAAGAAAAATTGGAAATGTGACAGTCACGAATTATTTCAAAGAAAGCTTATTGCCTCCTTTGTGCTTCATTATTTACGGTCAAGGTTCTTTCGAAAAGGGTTTGATGTGAACCGTCATACTGACATTTATTTAATCGCTGTTATGTTTCTTGTTTGCACGCACGTAATTAAAATTGGAAGGTTTTTTTTTTGCCTCTAAAAGAGTATGTGCACGGCGACCATATTGGAGGACCGAAACAAAAGAATGATATTCCTTTGGGGAATAAATGTTATTTTTATGCAAATATGCAAATATCGTTAATTGTTTTGGTCCTTCAAAATGGCCGCCGTGTACATACTCTATAGCAGATATTTTGTTTGTTTCAATAAATTTTACGGTGGAAAAGGTTTTTTTGACATTTTTTTCGTCCAAATGAACTACCAAAAATAAAGCTTTTTAACGATTTTTCCGTGGAATATTCTTTGTAATTTAAATTCCTCTGTTAAAAATCTGAATACGAGCTTGAAATAAACACGCGAGCACAATAAATTTAGTCGCTGATTTACCTCTTCTTCGAGTTCTCGGTAATATTTTAAAAACTGTAGTGTTGTGTGTAGCACTGAAACCAAACGGCAAATTCTCTGGTAACTTATTTGAGTTGGATACCAGAGACCATGAGACGGAAAACACCTTGAGTAGTCTGTTTTACAATTTTCTGGCTACTTATAACTTTGTTTATTTGTACTCAACGATGCACAGTCTTCAGGAAAAAAAACAACTTGAAGTTAGACTACTTCTCGTCAGTCAAGAATTATTTGAAAGAAAGCTTGTTGTCCATTTTTTGCTTCATTATTGAAAGAAATGGTTCTTCAGTGAAGGGATTGATCAACATTGTTCCAAGTAAAAGTCCGGTCATGGGGCAATAATCCGACAAAGAAGGCTTCCGGACCCGACAGATGAAATATAAATATTCAGTTAAATTTTACCGCAAAATTAAGAAACGAAATACTAAGTTTCTTGGTTAAAGAAGTACGTTGTTCAACTCTAAAAGTGACGAACATTCTTCATTCATTATAAACAAAAACCTTGACACAAGGTAAGCACGTGACCCCTCTATGTGGTTTAAAAGCCATTTTTAGTTATGTTAACGGGAGTAAATTTTTACGGTTTTTAATTTTGCTAGTGTTTTTTTCTGCTGGAACTTATTTTAGCGGATCAAGTACTATCCGCAAAATCCGCAAAAATTAAACCGCGCGAAATAAAAGGGCTACACCGTAACTCCCAGGTTTGCAAAACCATTTGTTGCAAACGTAAATAAAGAAAAATTGACCTGTAATCAGATGAGACTGAAAAAAAGAGAAATCATGAAGCGGAACCAACATTTTCAGTCCTTCCTTAGTGTGTTGCATAAACGTTTGCTCAGTGCAACTCAAGACATGCGTGACATGCAGGAAACGTCACGTTATTTTAGGGTGTTTCGGGAAAATCTTCAGTTAATCACAAGTTTAAAACTCGAAAATGGTAATGTGGAACTCCTTTACCGATAAAATTATCGTTACGTCACAAATGAAATGATTCTGAGAAAGAAACGACCTTTATCCAGGTGATTTGTCATAATTTGAAAAACGTCAGGCCGACTTTTTTCAAGATTACCCAAACGTAATCCGTTTCAATCTTGTACATTTATGTCCATCCATGCTTCTCTTTCCTTTTCCGGTATTTCATTTATGTTGTTTAACAGTTTTAAGTGGTTCTTGCAATGTTTCCTCCTATTTTTGGGAATTTTGGGAAAAAAGGAAAAGAAAGCAAAATATCAAGTGTCTAGTCGTTCTAGCCCTAATTGGGGATACTGTAAACTGAAACTAACAATTAAAGCAAATCAAATCGAGTGCTCTCATCAATGCGCCATCCCCTTTAAAGAAGAAACAAGTGAGTTTCATTCAAGAGCGTGTTTTGCCTCTTTGAACTGAATTTATTACCAAAGCTAAAAAAAGTAAAAGACCTCAAAACGGGACACAAGATACAAAAATGTGAAGCCAAAGGGCCATTGCTGGCATGACGTGTGGGTGACCCCACAAAGGGTCTACATCACCCTCTCCCCCCCCCCCCCCACCCCCACTTTAAAAAAAAATTACTGGAACACTGCAGTTCAATACCACCCAACTCAGTACCCTCTGTTTTGCGTAACACTTGCCACAGGCAACCTAGTCTACGCTCATGGAGTGTCTAGTTCTGGAATATTCCACGATAAGAAAGCGCTGATCCCGATGGTCATTAGAAAATGACAACAACCAGTTTGAAAGTAAATTGCAGACAATTTGTAAATGATCATTCCATTCTATTCAGCACCGCTTCGATCGACCGATAAGAAAAAAATTGTCCTATAATACAACAAATAGATAAGGCATGCGCCTGCTATAATCGAGTTTATTCTCGGGAAATTGAAACACGCTGAATACGGGTTACAAGCCAGAGAATATACGTGTGGTCCGTTTAGCGTGTCTCGACGATCTGCAAAAGTAATTCCGTGTCCGAAAGGGTTGGGAGTAAATGCCTGGTAATCGATCTTTTCTTTGTGGCTAATATTCGACCCACCGCTCAACTGTGGTTGCCTCGGTAGCAGAGTGGTTAGAGCAGTAGTAAGAGAGTGAATTCCCCACATAGGCCTCATACCAAAAATAATCCGTATTAAGTTATAATTAATTTTAGACATTGTTCAGTCAAGCGACTTTTTCGCAACTAGCTGAGACGAATTGGCGGCAGCTATCGAGTGCGTGGCCAAAAGTATTATCTCTCTATCGGCATATTATTTCAGTTCCAAATGCCAGCATAACCAAGCTATAAAGAACATAAACATGTTCACCTACTTCGGTTTGTCATATCCTGAATCTTTCTCACGGTAAGTGCTCATATTCGAATTTGAAGGAAATCAATTGCTGCCAAGCCTCAGATATATATTCATGATTGTGTGTATCACAATGTGCCCATTTTGTGTCCTTTGACTCAACCAGAAATATTTGCTAATTTAAACGTTGTTCAATAAGCGACTTTCCGGTTTCCACTTTGAAGACTTTTGAAAGTCTTCCATGTTGACTGAATTACAGATATGTTACAACATTTTTTCCCATGGGGGTAAGGTTCGGGATAGAGCTTGCCGACCAGAGTTAATTTTAATTTCTCTGTTTGAATTTTAAGCCAAAAACACCTGATTAGTGTGTAGCATGTTATCGCTTTACCAAGAAATGATGTCCTGAATTGATTGAAAGAAACGTCGAGATGAAAATGTTGTACCGCCTTTTTCGGTAACAACAACTTTTCTGCGTGCAAGCGAATCGAATGAAAATGGTCGATTTTCAGAGCTTGTTAGATTGATGTCTGGAGGTGAAATCGATTCTCGGAAATACCAAGATATTTGACGCAAAAAAATACATAGCCTTTTTACTTTTACTAAGGCCTATCTAAAATTTATACTTTTCAAGTCTTTTTCTCTTAAGAATATTTTTAAAATAAACCCAAGGAAGAGATTTTGGAATAAAAAAACTTGTGTGCTGAAAATTTATAAATGCAATACAGTTATATGTTTTTAACTAAGCCGTATAAAATTCTTGTTTTTCTAAACGGCAAAACCAGCAAAAAGCGACGAAAACCGGACTAGCCCTACCTCGTTCCCAGGCGTTTTCCCTGACTTGGGGGTCGGGTGGAAATGTTGACAAGTGATCAGCCGATGCCAGGGCCTTTTCCGTCCCGCCCCTAAGTCAGGGAAAAGGCGGTCGAGCACTAGCCCTATGCTCGATGCTGCAAGAGGTTAATGTGCGTCACATCACGCTTTAATGCCTGCAGGCTGGCTGCAAAATTACTTAAACACTATCCCTGCACCAAATACATTCGAAAACAGACTATTCGCAAGAATATTTTCAGCCTAATATCGGCAGAAAAATATGAATATTAATTTAGCTCGGCCGGAGAAATGGTATTCTTATAAAAAGAAAGAGTGGAATCAATTAGAGACAGTAGTATAGGAGTTGGGGGTACCAGACCATTTTTAATGATCTGGTACCAAACCCAACTCCATACTACTTTCCATTTGATGGTCTCGTATTTTTGATCTCGTATTTTCGGCTACTAATTTTGATCTCGTATTTTCGGCTACCAATTTTGGAAATCTATATGTTTTTTATATTTTTTGGTCTACTATTTTTGATTTTTATTTGGGATATAAAATAATATATCATATAATAGTTTAATGTGTTGTAAAAACATACATGAAGAACTTGTCAATATGGAAGAAATTATTTGTCCATTTTGCAATAAAAAAATCGGGGAGCATACGAAAAAAATAGATCAATGTTGCAGTCAACCAGTTATAGTGAATAATAACAATATAGTTTGCCAAAATTGCGGAAAAGTTCATGGTTACAGGCTTGTTGTTGAATTTGTTGAATTTCATGAGAATAAACATAAGTTTTATCGTAAATCAGTGTATCAAAGAAAATATTATATAGAAAATATAATTAATAATGTAGCTCTTAAAAATGATATTCAGATTTTAGTCAAGGATAAAGACAAGATAATGAGGATTTTTATGGAAATAGGAAAGGTTGTTGAATCAGTGAACATAGATAGAAAGCGTATGATTAATATCAATTTTATTTTACAAAAGATATTAAAAACGCTTGATCTTCCTTATGAAAAGATTAAGATAACAAAATCAAAAAAAACACTTGAAAACTATGATCAATATTGGAAAGACATCCTATCATTGATATCTGACGAAATCATGAAAATTATTCCAGTGAATTTTTTGTCATATTTTAAAAAGTATTTATCAATAACTGGACAAAGATCTGTGATAATATCGTCTGTATGTTTTAATGATAAATGTGTAGATTGTTGATAATTACCACCTCTTAGCATGTCTTTTATTGAATTAAGAAGATGTTGATAGGATTGGTAAGCATATGTACAGTTTTGAATTTTTAAATCCAGGTTTTGATGTTGCATCCAACCCTGAATCAAAAGTGATACAGTTGAAATAGCAACTACACTGACACCGCCTGTTGCTATACTAACAGCTAAACCGCTGGAAGCAAAAATAACGGACATTGAATTTCCAATTAATTTCCATTTTTTAAAACATTTCAATGCTTGCTTAAAGGCCCAACACTTTCGATGGCATGAATGATAATAGGATTTTAATTCATCAACCTGTTCTTCTGTAAGTTTGTCTGAAATATGATTCCAGTCAAATATTCTCTTTTTTTTATCTACCATGTATATAGTTTAGATTGTTAATCGTTTGCAAATACAATAAATTAATCCAGAAACCTGACCACACATCGGGGATTTTCTAAATACCCTTGTTGTATATCTTTCATTAATACAATAAGTATAGCCTCTTCCTAACGAATAATGGTCATAAAACCGTCCAAAAGCATCATGTAGTATACTATGACTGTTTAATATATCACTCCAACCTAAAGTTCTTTCAAATAACCAAGTTATAAAACCATTTCCGAGTCCTAACAAACCAATCTCCCCATTATTCAGTTCAAGAATTTTGTTTATGGATATATCTCTTTCAAGATAATAAAAATGCAGATACCGATAAATAAGTGCTGATTTTATTATTTTGTTATCAATGTTTGGATACTTTTCTTTTGTTTTTTCAAAATTGTATGTGACATATTCAAGCAATAATTTGATAAACATATATTGTTATGTTATATTATACCTCTGCATCAATACTTTATGATGGTCTAAAATTGTTCTTTCATTTAGAATGTAATTTAAATAAACACAGAAAAAAGCAATTGACCCATTAAGAGGTGCTATGTTACTACTCGGGTTCAGACCTCCGAAAACGGTCGTATTGTTTCCTGTACGGTTGTCAGCAGTAAAATCACCAATATGTTTTTTATTCCAGTATATTTTACTTTTATCAGTTTTTGGTGATGATTTATTATCCCAGTGAACACTGAGACAATGCCAAACATTCAACTTTCCAAGATCATTACTGGAATAATCACCCAATTTTTTAAAACTTTGCAGATTACTAGCCGGGCCGATAAAAACACATTTATGTGTTGAATTAGCCCCGCTTATGACGAGATTACTAGCACTATAAGCTACAAATTTATCATATCCTGTATCATCATGCCCAAACAGCCCGTTATTCCAGTAACTCTGCGCTCTTGAATTTAATTTATAAATGATGAATACATTTACAGCATCGTTATTCAGATTTACTTGACTGATCATTTTTTGGGCCCCATTGAATTTAACAAAGTACCTACCATTTTGTTTTTCAGCTTTTGTACATACAGAGGGTCTTTTTGACAAATCTGTTTGTGTGGCATCACTTTCCTCATTGCTTTTGTCATATATTGTTTCAACTTTTCTGCTAGAATCCATTTTTACATTTTGACTATCAGCTCTGTCGATCTGATAAACACAATTAGCATACATTCTAAGATATTCACTCACCCAGAGATCTAAAAATGAATCACGAACAATATCATCAACCTGCGATTTTACGACAACATGATTGTCAGCTGTAGCAGGTTTTACTATGAGATTTTTGTCGGTTTCTGCATGTCCATCAGAATTTACAGAAAAATCGACTGTGTCAGTTGTAACCACATCAAAATTGAGATTTTCGACAGAGAATTCTATTTTATTACCGTCATCATCGAGAACAAAGTCTCCATTTAAATCTTCGACATACAATGCCATATACATTTTGTTTAGATATTTTCAGAAATTGTAGGGTCTGTAAAATATGGTGTAAAAAATAATTCTTCTTTTATTGTCTGTGGTTTCAATGCAAATTTGATTCGAATTATTGAAAGTTCTATGGATGTTAAAAATAACTGTTGATACATTGTAAAGCACATATGGAAAATTGACATTACCTAAAAACAATTTGATAAGACCAGTGAAATGTATATTTGACTGTATCATGACCTTGGTAACATGGATGCTTGTTCTATTGAGAATATCCGCCAACTTTATGTAAGTAGTTGTACCATCGATTTGCATTTTATATGAAAAATTAAGATATCTTTTGCCGATTTCAGTCGTACCTGTAATAAAGCAAGGCAAAGAAACCAGTCTCATGTATGTTCTGGTCAAAGGGCTGTTGTCATCTATCGGAGATCTCGGTAAACCCGTAATTCCATTGTTATTCATATTGTTTGGTACATGCAATTGAAATTCATTGTTTGCAACCTCATAAGCTTTTTCGTAATCGTATATCGTAAAATCAAGATCGTTTTTAGCTTCATCTTTGATCCCATAAATCAGAACAAATATCGGCAGAAGAACAGGGCTTGAATTGTCGAAATTGCTCTTAAAATTTACATATAATCGTCTTTGTATCTGCTTGGAAGTACCGTCAGGGCTCAAATTCAAGATAGTTCTGAGATGCTTATATTCCGAATTTACTTTTACAGTCAGGCCTGTATCAATATTAATGTTTAATGCTTCAAAACTAAGAACAGTTGAACCAAATTCATAATCGTAAAAGGGACTCTTTTGAAAATACGTTTCTAAACACAAAGTATAATGATCACTGAAATTGTCTCGTATAAGTTTGAAAAGATTGAAATCAAATCGACCCTTGTATTCACTGCTTCCATCATTTGTTCTCTGAACCTTCATAGAAAACGCTTTTTTGTTCGTTTTATGAGGCATGTCATTGAAGTCGATCAAATTTGCGTCTTGAATGCCAGCATCTTCAGTGAATTCTCCGTCGTCCATAGCATATTTTAACACATTTTTGCGGTTGGTATGTGTACTTATGTGACTTTCCGATATTTTCTGGTCTGTGTATTTTTTACTATTGGTACTTATGGTTGAAACAGCATCATTTACTTGCTTCAAAGTTATAGCATCTTGATTATGTGTTGCGTCTTTCACATTTTTTATTCTGTTTAATTCATGTCAAGATTTGAAGCCATCTTATTGCTACCATCCAATCTTAAAAATTGACCGCTTGCAGGACCACCTGCTTGTGATACCTTTTGGTCTACATAAGACTTGTTGACAAGTTCATTTGAATCGTCTGGATTTCTCAGACTTGTGATTTTATTATTGCCCATGCTGAAGTCTTTGTTTTTGTCCAACTTTTTATCAAGTTCATCATTAACATATTTACGGTTTACAGCAGATGTATCTTTCTCTACGTTTTTAATTTCGTAAATGCTATTGTTATCCATTCTGATATCACCGGTCATGTCACCGCCTGTTTTATGAAGATATTTGAATAATTCGCTGTTTAATTGAGTCAAATTGACAGCATGTGATCCACTTGTAGCCTCTTTGACATTGACTATTTCATTGTTACCAAGATCAAGATTGTTTGTAAGAGCAATTGATCCGTCTTTGTTTAAATAATTGGCAAGTTCTGTTTTATCCGCTTTTGGTGCTAAGCCAGTTTCTAATTGATGTTTTGTTATAGCATCACTATTGTCAGTTCCTTCTGCAAGATTGCTAATTTTTTCATTTTTCATATCAATAGGATTTTGTGCTTCTATTTTACCATCGACTGTATTTAAATCAAAGAAAAAGGTTTGTAGATGTAAACTGCTCACCGCATCACTAAAACCGTGCCGAGCAGGAGCTATATTTTCAATTCTGCGATTGTCCATATTGATAGCTGCTAACATTTTATTTCTTCCATCTAGTTTCAATGTCTTACTAACCTCATTATCTACATAACTCTTTGTACTAGCATCATTATTTCCTTGCGGCGTAGCTACATTTCTCAATTTTTTATTTTGAATATCGTAATCACCTTGATCTGTAAGTTTGAAACCGACACCAGGTAATCCTTTTACTATTTCAATAATTTTGCCATGCGATATTGTTTCTTCAGGTAATTTACCATTAGAGTAACTCATTTGTATGGGTTATATTGTTCCATCAAAGTTCATTGTTGTAAATTTCCGTGGCTTATCAATATATATGAAACTGTAAGGGTCACCAGTTGCTTTTTCGTATAATTGTTTTGATACATTGTTTTCTCTGCAAATAAGCGATTTATCGTTGTTGCTTGGAAATTCATAAATAGCAAAATGTGAGCAGTTTAATCTGATATCTTTTGGTGTCTTATAGTAGCTTTGACTCAAATAAATAGCACTGCAATTTTTATGTCTTCCCTGAATAAAATAGTCAACTAATGGCTTTTGGTTTCTATCACATACAAAATCGTCGAATATTACCAATTTCTGATTTTCACTATCAAGATCGTTTACAGGAATGATTTTATCATTGCTTGCTTCAATAACATCATAACCAGCTTCATCACTTATTGGTTTGAACTTATCCATGAGATTCTGATACTTTGACTGCTCTAAGTTTTTTGCATAAAGGTATATTTTATCAAAGTACAACAAATTGTAAATCATATGCATCAGTGTATTTGTTTTTCCCGAACCGCTGGGGCCGCAAATGAGCATGCGGAAGCATCGATCAGGCATGAAATCATATATTTGTTTAAAATTGGATGTGACTTTATCGTCAGTATCATAATTCGGTATTATCATTTTTATATTATATGGGTATATTATTTCAATAACATGGTGTTCAACATGGTGTTCAACATGGTGTTAAACGTTATTTTTTATATATGAATTTCCATTTTATGTAACGTAATAATATAACAAAAATGAGTTTACTTAAGTGGGAAGAATTCGCAAAGAGTAAATCTGAATTAGGGGATAAGATCAATTATGTCCGTAATGCAATTAAAAAGCATGATATTGATCAGCAGACGAGTCAACAGGGATTTTCAAAAGTATTCAAACCAATTACAAGTAAATTAGATGATGTTATTGACAGTAATCAGGTTTTAAGGATGCCAAGGAAAAAACGACCACTGAAGAAAGGAAAAGTTCCGGATTACGGCGTTGATATGGAGGATGAAGTTGAGGACATGGGTTTAGATGATTTATTTGAACAACCTGTTTTGCCACAGCAAGAAAAACAACTGGTGCCAAAACCGCCAACATATGAAGAATCTTTACAAGATCTTCTGGAAGGAAAAAAAGAGATTTATGTTGATCCTCAGTACTTTCCTGAAGAACCAGAATTACCACCAGAATATGATGAAGACGAGGAGATAGATTATGGATTAGATGATGAAGATATGGATAATCAGATATTAGGTGATCTTGGTCTTCAAAATTATGATTCAGTTGAAAAGGTACTAAATCAACAAGAAATGACTCAACGAAAAAACAAAAAATATCTCAATAAGATTATCAATGAAGCTAAAATAAAAAGAAATCAATTAAAAGGTTACAAAACTCAAATCACGAAACAATATAAATCAGGAGAAATTTCAGATGCAGATAGGCAAATGCTGAACAAAAGAATAGACAACGCAAGAGTTACTTTAAATGAATACATAAAGCATTATGAAAATAAAATCGAAACAATGAAAGGTTCTGGTATGAAAAAACAAAAAGGTGGCAATGTTATATTTTTCAACAAACCGAAAGAACTTATAAAAACATTAGATTTAATTGTTGGTGAGATATTGGCAGGTAATACTAGCATTGACATGCGAAATATGGGTGTTTCTATATTGGACATGCTTTTAAAGATATCAACAATCAATAGATCACAATATGGTAAATTATACAAACAATATTTCAAAATTTAATGTAACTTTATTATATAATGCAACGTGAGATAGTATTATCATCTTATAGTGTAAAAAATCAAGGGAACAATAAACCAGAAGATTTTACAACAAATTTTACTAGGCCTATAATTCTGGACAATAATAAGCAATATGTTATTGGTCTTAATCGAGTTATTAACATGAGTTTTACATGGTTTAATGTAAATGCTCAATACAAAAATCAATTGATCAAATATAGTTCAGATAATGGTTCAACATTCAAAAACATCACCCTTCCAGCCGGAGTATGGAATTATACAGACTTTAATACGTACATAAAAAATATAACAAAAACTGGTGATACGTATCCGATCACTCTTGAATTTGATACAACAACATTCAGGGTCACGGTTACATTAGCTGAAAATTACCAACTTGATTTAAGAGCAAGTAATTTCAATGACCTAATCGGTTTTGACAAAAAGATATTGACAAGTGGAACACATATTGGGCCTAAATTACCCAATCTCAGTCAAGACACAGACATACTCAATATTCATTGCGATTTAATAAACAAATCGCTTGTAGACGGTAAAGAAACAGACATCATTTATTCATTCTCAACCAGTGTACTAACTCCAAGTTACTCCTTCACCCTCGAACCACGACGAGTTACATTTAATCCTGTTAATAAAACTTCAATTTCATCAATCAGAATGTGGGTAACAGATGGAAAAAGAAGATTACTGAATCTAAATGGAGCGGATACAGCTTTTTCACTAATTTTAAAAAGCATAGAATAATATAACATAAAAGTATAAATGAAACCGTATGAATTCAAGAGGTTTTATCATCCAAAACTTGGTAGATTCGTTTTTCAACACAAAGGATCAGGACTTATCGTTGATAATATTTTTAAACCGTTAAAGAGTTGGCATCATCTGTTTTCAAGAAATGTGCTAAGCCAATAGCAAAGAAGGCATTAGAATCAGGGGTTTCCCATGCAGGTGATCGTCTGGGTAAGACGGTGGCAGAAAAGTCAGGAGACCTAATAATGAAAAGATTGGCAAATTTGAGAAAAGGAGCTACAACACAAAGCGCAATTGTTCCATCCTCACCCATTCAACAAGAGGAAAGTACTGATATGATCCTCAATAGATTGTTATCAGGATCTGGAAGAAGGCGTAGAGTCTTCAAATAAATAACATGATAGCAAAATTATATAATATAATAGTATAAATGGCTTTTAGAACAAGTGAATTTTTACAAAGAAATGAGTTAGTGCGTTTCCAACTTGATGATGTAATTAGAGCCCCAGCCAATGGTCAACATCAGGAGAAAAATGGATATACATTTACAATCAATGATCGATCGAGTTTTTACGATTGGTACAATGCTTATTTCGAGGTCCAGTTCCAGGTACAAAAATTGGGTGATGGTACAGCCTATGGTGGGGATCGTATAACAGTTATTAATGGATCTCATTCATTGGTTTCTCATATGATGATTAAAAGCGCTGGTAAAATTGTGTACGATACTGATAATTTACACAAGGTTGTTTTTGTGAAGAATTTACTGGAATATTCTGATGATTACTCTAGAAGTGTAGCCAAGAATAGTCTTTGGTATTTAGATACAAATCATCTTATAGCTAATGCTAATCAGAATACAGGATTTGAGGCTAGACGACTTTTAACAACCGGGAATTCTAATGTCAATAGAATCATACCTCTTAATCGTTACAGTTTTTTTGAAGAGTTCGAGGGTAAGATGCTGGTACCAATGCAGCTTGAATTTACTTTAAAGCTACCGAATGATAACGAACTACTTCAAAAACTTGATGCAGTTGATGATGGAAGGGTTGTCATTAACAGATTTCTACTATGGGTCCCAAAATTGACACCAAAAGACAGTCTGTATGATAAGTTCATTGGTTCTTTTTTAAAACAGGATAAATGGACGTATCTCAGAGAAATGTATCAAATGTCAGGTCCGAGGCATGGTAGTGGATTCTTCCAGATTTCTTCTAGTATTGACAATGTTAAAGCAATTTTTGTATACCTACAACGAGCTAAAACAAGGAATTCGGCGGCAAATCCATATGAATTTGATACATTTAATATAAATGCCGATCGTGCAAATGGTAGTTATTTGACAACATGTCGTCTAGAATACGGAAATGGAGTTTTCTACCCAGAAACAGAGTATGACTCAGAAATCAAAGTAAGAATCTTCAACGATTTGATGTCTTATGCGATGAGAAAAAATGATTACAACACCGGAACGCAGTTGAATCTAGCTAATTATAATAGTTTATACTCACTAATCTATTTCGATCTATCATATCAGGCAGAGAAAGTAACAAGAGATCCCAAACAGTTGATTTTTAGGTATAAACTCAATGCTAATAGTGCTGGCGACAGTCCTTTCAACGTACATGCTATCGTTTTATATGAAGAAACAGTTGTCATTGACAAAATCGGAAATGAACTGGTTATAGTATAAGCCCACAACTGAAATAGTAATATGAAATCAAGTCAATAACTCCTATTTATTTGTATGTGTTTTGTGAACCATGGAATTTATGTAACATATATTATATACAGTAAATGACTGAACTTTTTCAAATCAATGTGAGACTTTCAGAAAATCAAAAAAAGAATCTAAGTACCGCTTACCATAAAAGGGAAACAATTGTTCTGAGACTGACAAATGATTCTCTTAATGGAAACGATACTCTTTATGTTCCAGCAATGATAAAGAAGAGATTGGAAAAAAATCGCAAATTGAATAAAGGTATGGATATTCGTCTTGCTAAGACTAATATTAGAAAACAAGTCGGTGGAAGTCTTTTGAGTACCGTATTGACACTTGGAAGATCATTCGCACCAACAATTGCAAAAACGCTTGGACTAAGTGCTTTGGGAGGACTAGCGAGCGAAGGTGCTTCTCAATTGGTCAAAGCAATCTCTGGGAAAGGAGTACAGACGGGTGGTTTTCTCGTACCACAAGACAAAATTAAAAAGCTGATAGAATATAAACATCTTTTATCGACGAAACAAAAACAGGATATATTAAATGCCCTTCAATCGGGTTCAGGTGTTCGTATAAAACCAACCAAAACACAATCAGGTGGATTTTTAGGCACTCTGTTAGCTTCAATTGGAATACCAATGGCTGTTGATTTGGTAAAAAATCTTATTAGTGGTAAAGGAGCCCCAAGAATTGGTTCAAAACGAAGTAATGGAAAAGGAGCACCTAGAATTGGATTACCAAAAATACCCCCTCCATTTTATAGTTATCCACCATATGTCACAGGTAATGGTAAAAAAAAAAAGAACTACCAAAAAAAAATCAGGAAAGGGACTACTATTGGGAAAAAACAGTCCATTCAATGGCATACCCATTTTTGGGGCAATATTGTAAAACCAAAATTTTATAAAAACACCCCTTTGAGTAACCATGATCTATTGAAATGGTGTAAATATTTGAATATACCAATCAATGATGTTCTGTAGAGGGATGAAAAAGTCCCACATAATCATAGCCAAGCATTGTTTATTTACAATCTAGAACCAGCATATATGAGTGGAAGCCATTGGGTTGCAACTTATGTAAAAGATAACATAATAAATTATTTTGATTCGTTTGGTATGCCTCCATTTCAAGAGATTGTAAATCCTGCCAAAAAGAAAAATTTAACTCTATTACACCAAAACAACCAAATTCAAAACTTAAAAACAACCACATGTGGGTACTTTTGTTTATACTTTTTAAATGAAATGAATAAAGGTAACTCATATTATGATTTATTGCAAGTATTCAACACAAATGATACAATGAAAAATGAGACATTTATCGAAGATTATTTTAAAAATATCTAACTTATGTATATAATGCGTTCTTATTGTGTTAAACAAAAGAAAGTGACTGAATGTACTGCGCCTTCAGGTTACAAAACAACTAAAAATGGTAGACTAATGTTTTATTGTACTTGTGCTGAATGCGGCATTAAAAAGACCAAATTTGTTAAAAAAGAGAAACAGATGGGAAACGGTTTAGCCCGTCGTCTGGGGCGGGCATATTAAGTACTGTTGGTAATACAGCAGCAGAATTATTTTTAACTAAAGGAGTACCTTATCTTGGCAAAAAAGCAGTTGAAATGGGTAGATATTACACATCAGAAATGCTACGAGATCCAAAGTTACAGAAAAAAGCTATTGATTATGCTTTGGATAAACTTAATCCAGCAATTCAAAATGTTGGATCTCAAGCTTTGAATCAATTGTCAACAAAAATAAGACCAAACAAAAAATACACAACAAACAGAAAAGATCTTGATGGTGGTGCTCTTGATATTCACAAAGCTATTGGTAAATTACCAAAACCAAAAAGCGGATGGACACTACCCGGTCATAAATACACAGGACCTTATAATGATTTGGAAAATCAACTGAAGTATGACCCAAAAACTGGTCAAATATTAGAAATATACGATATACCGACTGGAAGAACTGATGCAATAGCAATGCAACACGATGTTGATTATTCCGTCTGCAAGGATGATAGGAAATGTAAAAATAAAGCAGATAGAAAAATGGTTCAAGCTTTAGACAACGTACCGTATAATGAAAGACAATGGGGGCATTGGTTGGCAAGAAATGTTATCAATACAAAGCGGAAACTAGGTCTAGGAATTTCAAAAAACGGAAAAAGCCGTCGAGTGAAGAAAACTGGCAAGAAAAATTAGCAAATGAGTTACATACACCCATAAAACGTAATTTTACTTGGCGGCGTGTAATCGTAAATCATATTGATGAAATATGGGCAAGTGATCTAGTTGAAATGCAACAGTTTAGTAAATGGAATAAGGGTTACCGATATCTTTTAATGGTTATTGATGTTTTCAGTAAATATGGTTGGATTGTCCCATTAAAGGATAAAAAAGGTGAATCTGTCACTGAAGCATTCAAATCGATATTCAAGGAAGGTAGAAGACCACAGTATTTATGGGTTGATAAGGGAAAGGAGTTCTATAACAAAAACTTAAAAGACTTGCTAGAGAAAAATGGGATACATATGTACTCCAATGAAAATGAGGAGAAATCCTCAGTGGTTGAAAGGTGGAATAAAACAATTAAATCCAAAATGTGGAAGCAGTTTACTGTTCAAGGTAATACACAGTATTTAGATATGCTACCAAAAATATTGAAACAGTATAATAATACAAAACATTCAAGCATAAAGATGACACCTACTGAAGCCAGTAAAAAGATAAATGAAGGAACCGTTTACTTTAATCTATATGGTAATATGGAGCCATTATCAGCTAAAGCAAAATTTAAGGTTGGTGACAAGGTCCGAATATCTAAGTATAAACGGAATGTGTTTGACAAGGGTTACACACCAAATTGGACTGAAGAAGTGTTTACAGTTGATAAGATCCAATACACTAATCCAATAACATACAAACTAAAAGATCTCAGAGGTGAAGATATTCAAGGAAGTTTTTATCAACCTGAATTATTAAAAGCAATACAGGATGTTTTTCGTATTGATAAAGTCATTCGGAGGGACTATAAGAAGAAACAAGCTCTAGTGAAGTGGAAGGGATACAGTGATGATTTCAATAGTTGGATACCATTGAAAGATATTGAAAATATTTAAACCCAAGTTATGTAACATATATAATAACAACTACGGTTTATACTGTAATTGCTACTTTGTAGCCAAAAATATTCGATTGTTTCTGGCTATATTTAAACGCATAACACAAAAAAATATATATAGGTATATTATTACACTGATATAAAATGGAACTCCAAAAGACGAATTATAAAAATAACGAACTGAATGTTGAAATAAATTGTTATGTTGATAAGAAAAATAAAATATGGTTCCGTGGAAAAGAAATAGCTTTGATACTGGAATATAAAAACACATGCAAAGCGATCATAGATTATGTCCACAAAGATGACAAAAAATTTATGGTCTGCAAAATAAAGCCAAAAGCAAGGGGTAACAAAACGTTACCCCTTGATGAGAGCCCTGAAACTGGGGGTAACAAAACGTTACCCCTTGCTGAGGACCTTGAAAAAGCCATTGAATGTTTATTCATAAATGAATCTGGTTTTTATTCCCTAATTCTTTCTTCCAAACAACCTAAAGTAAGAGAATTCAAACATTGGGTTACAAGTAAAGTTTTACCATCAATCAGAAAAAAAGGATATTATGACACAAAAAGCAAAAAATTATTGATTGAAAGTGAATATGACTTGCATTGCAAAGTGGTGTCATTTATAAGAGACAAATATTGTGAAGCTCTTATGATCGCTGGTCTAGGTGAAAATCAAAGGAGTCAGAATATAAGATTGTCATCGTGGAGAAAAGGATATATGCCGGGACAGTGTGATCTTATGATTATGAATCCAACAAGCAAATACAATTCTTTGTGCATTGAATTCAAAAGCCCTACAGGTTCATACAATGTGTCTGAGCAACAACTTCATATGAAAAAGATGTATGAGAAAAATAAATGCAAATATATAATGAGCAATTCTTATGATGATGTGATATTTGAAATCGTCAAACATATGGAAGAAAGCAATAGGTACATAAAACGCAGATCTAAATAAATCTGCGGCTATTTAAAAATAAAAAATGTATAGTTATATTATATATGGAAAATCAAAACATTAAGAAAAAACGTGGAAGACCTAAAGTGCTCACGAAAGAAGAACTAAAAAAACGAAAAACCTTGTGTATGCTGAGAAAGGAATGGTATTGTGGCATCTGTAATAATGGGCACAATTACAGTTTAGCAGGTAAGTGGTGCCATATAAAAACTTTATTATTGGCTTCCTGTTTTTCCGAGAAAGTCACGCAATGAAAATACGAGATCAAAAATACGGAACAATTTCGCTTTGCCATGGCATAAAACCACAAAATAAAAAACATATAGATTTCCAAAATACGAGACCAAAAATACGAGACTAAAAATATTGGAAACATATAGATTACCAAAAATACGAGACCAAAAAATACGAGATCAAAAATACGAGACCATCAAATGGAAAGTAGTATGGAGTTGGGTTTGGTACCAGACCATTAAAAATGGTCTGGTACCCCCAACTCCTATACTACTAGAGACAGCCTTGAAGATATTAAGCGGATTGTCGACTTTCTAAGCTTAATTATTGAATACGTTCAACTCTGTGAAAGCCCCTGAGCTCTTGTCCTATTTTAGGACAAAATTTAGCGTTTCATATCTAACTAGAATGGTTTTGAAACTGTAAACAGGCATTGGCGCCATTTCACAGCACGCCGGCGAGCACCTCTGCCAGCTATGTATTAACCTCCCAGTGTGAAAACTGGCACAGGAAAAAATATGAAAAGAGCTCGGTGCGGAAAGGCGAGAGAACGTCTGTAAGCATTGCCCACTTATTGATCGGGACTGATGGTTTTCAGGATGACGGTCGTGACTTAAACATGGCTCATACGGTTCATGATATTTGTATATTTTCTTTTTCATTGATTTCAGTCGTCCGCTCTTTTTCGCTCTGTAGCAGCAGGTACCTAGAACCCACCCACAATAAAATAATAAGACTTTTGTCATGACCTATCCAACCGCTAGTTCTTATAAACAGTTTTTAATTTAAAAATTGAAGCGCAGCCAGGATTAATATACAATAAAAACGTTCTCTCGCTAAAAGTTTTAAAATTCCCAAGTACACCACAAGGGAAAAAATACCGAAATCAACCATATCATATTTGTACATTTTCTTTTTTATTGGTTTCAGTCGTCCGCTCTTTTTCGCTCTGTAGCAGCAGGTACCTAGAACGCACCCAGAATAAAATAAACTCCCAAGTAAACCGCAAGGTAAAAACACCGAAATCAACCACGTCATTGATGCTCTACGAGCCAATAACTATTTTTTATTTATTTATTTTTTATTTTTATTTTATTAGCTTTGCCAAATAGACAAACAAAACAATTAGGTATGCAAAAGAACATTGGCAGGGACACCGCAACAGCTGTGGCCAATTACAGCGGGCCCGGATACTAATAAGAACTGAATAAAAACAAGGAATGTTAAAAAATACAGCAATACAGAAAAAACTACAACTACATACAACAAGTTATTGGACGGAACAAGGGACGAGAACTATCCTTCCTATGTTATCATTTCCAATATCTTAAAGCGGAAATTTTCCAAACCACCCACACATGCCACCCCTTCGCCTGAAGAATTGGTTTGCATGTTTTTTAAATGGGCTGCGCCTTAAGAGAACCCTAAAGGTTTTGCTGTTCTTCCTTTCATCAATGGTTTTACGCAACCGCTAACAAGAATTCTTCGAAGGCACGACATTTGAGTCGTAAATAAGCCCCTCAAGACTTCTTCGAAACAAGAATTTCTTTCTCCTAAATTCAGACCACCTATTGAACACCAACCCAATGTGATTTATAAAATACCCTGTGCCAATTGTGATTAAGGTTATGTAAATGAAACCGGCCATTGCTTTGAAACCCGCAAGAAAGAACATATTAGGAATGTAAAAACATGTGCTAATGAGTTAAACATTGCGAAACATGCATGGTCATTCGGTCGTCGCATTGATTTTAATCATTCTCGAGTTATCAACAAAGGCTCTTTTCGCATTAGAAAAACTTTGCGGGAGGCTTGGCGCACCTCTGCTACCAAGCATGCTGACAATAATTCTAAGCCGATTCCTAATCAGTATAGCATTCTTTTTAAATAATAGCCCCTTTTTTCTTACTTTTACTTGTTCTTCTTATTACTTTTATCTCGCCTTTTTTGCATATATTTCACTAATTTACATTCCATGTTTTATCTCCGTGGAAGGCTGTAGATCGACAGCCCAAAGCTTATGTTCCTTTTTAAAACTCTTAGCCAGAGAACGCTTTTATTGTATTTTAATAAGTTTTTAATTTAATCGCACTCGTGCTAACACTTAACTTACAGAACACGTGTTTTGAACGTCCCGCCAGGGAGGGCCTTTTCAAAACTGTTTTGATCTTGTTTGACCATCTTAACTCCTGCGAGCCGATGAACGTGCATGTCTATGGTTTATGTTATTATCTTCTTAACTTTGGCCTCCGAGGGAGGTATATATTGGCTATATAGGTATGTGCTGCGGGATAGGGTATGGTTTTTGAGGTTCTCGGTCTTTAAAAAGAGTATCATTCTTACCCCTGTTGGCATAGTGTTCCCGATATCATCTTGGATAGCTCAAATTGCAGTGCGTAAACGCCTAGCTAAATGAAAAAAACAAATTCTATGCTCGATGCTCAATTTGCAATGTTATAAACGAAATAAAGTTGACCAGTTCACGCCATTCTTAGTTTTTGTTTTTGTTTTATTGTCGGGCTTGTGTCTTAAGTACGCTATCAATTAGGGTGTAAGACCCTTCGAGGTACACCCTTCACTTAGCGGATATATTTACAAGAGTACCCCCGGGTCCTAGCCACTCTGCTATTTCGTAACAAACATCCCGTTGGTTATTTGACTTACTGGGTGATAAAATTTCACTTATTAAACCCACGTATTTTCAAAACTTTTTTTTAACAACAATTTCATGTCTTAATTAAATTTAACTCCTTTCATAGAAGTAATTTTAATAGAAATTAATTTTATTTCGTGAAGTCCAGAGTTTCATAATTAGTACTAATCACTTTTTGATGTCCACTGTTTGACTGTTCAATTAACACATTTCTAGCCCGTTGTAACTTCTAATTAGCTAATTAGATGCTCAATTTGCAATGTTATAAACGAAATAAAGTTGACCAGTTTACGCCATTCTTAGTTTTTGTTTATGTTTTTGTTGTCGGGCTTGTGTCTTAAGTACGCTATCAACTAGGGTTTAAGACCCTTCGAGGTACACCCTTCACTTAGCGGATATTTACAAGAGTACTCCTGGGTCCTAGCCACTCTTCTATTTCGTAACAAACATCCCGTTGGTTATTTGACTTACTGGGTGGCAAATTTTCACTTGTTAAACCCACGTATTTTCAATACCTTTTTTTAACAACAATTTCATGTCTTAATTAAATTTAACTCCTTTCATAGAAGTAATTTTAATAGAAATTAATTTTATTTCGTGAAGTCCAGAGTTTCATAATTAGTACTAATCACTTTTCGATGGCCACTGTTTGACTGTTAAATTAACACATTTCTAGCCCGTTGTAACTTCTAATTAGTACAAATTGCTTCTCGCTGGCTACTATCTGTTTGTTAAATTAATACATCTCTAGTTATGTAAATTTCTTTGTTGTAACTTTGTGTGTTGTTTGTCTGTTTTGTTGTAAGCCTGATGGTTGTATTATCGTGAGCCCCATTGATAAGCCTAGATGCTTTGGGGGCAAACAATGGCTAATATGTTATTTAACAAAACAATTTCTGTCTCCGAATTCGAATCGGCACAAGAAAGAGACCAATGTTAGGGCGCGTTCGATTGACCCTATTCCGGAATAAGAATATGCGGATTGATGATTAAAATGGTATGTTTGGTGCGTTTCGAAGCAGCAAGGATAATAAAAATATGTTTAAAATAGCATTTTAGCAGATGCGTGACAATTGTAATGTGAATCTCCGTAAAAACGAAGGATTTTAAAATTTAATTCCATGTATTCTTATCCCGGAATACGGAACGCACCCTTGATCGCTTCATCGCCTCAAAATTCAATATAAATGAATCTATGGTTTTTTAACTTTCTTCATGCCTTCGCTATTCGAAGGATTTTAAAATTTAATTCCATGTATTCTTATCCCGGAATACGGAACGCACCCTTGATCGCTTCATCGCCTCAAAATTCAATATAAATGAATCTATGGTTTTTTAACTTTCTTCATGCCTTCGCTATTCCACGATTTCATATCAAGTTAAGTCATTTGACTTAACAGACGGTTAACAAACAGATAGTCGATAATCGATGATCATTTAGCCCAATCCTTGTATATCTTAGCCTGTAAACGGCAAACAAATTAAAGAAATAACATGTAGTTTTTGGGAACTTTAATTAGCTCAACATTTGAACTTCCCCCCTGCAATGACAAACAACTGACTCGATGTTAGAAACCTGGAACAACTGTCAATCTATTTCAAATAATCATCAAAATAATTGTTTTTTTTAACTAAAAGCATTGCGAGAGCAAGCATGCTTGCCAAAATAATTTGCATGATTTCCTTTGACAAGGCAAAGCATGTCAAAATGTTATTTTTTAACAAATTAACTAAAGTCCTAAAAATATTCAACCGAAAGAAACCAAGGCAGCAATATAAAACTTAAAAGCCCCTTTTTTTGTCAAAACTCAAGCCACAAAATGCTCAGAAAACTCAAACTAACGATTGTTTTGCAGTATCTATGGTTACGACCTTCAAACACTTCAACATCCTGAGCTTGCTATTGGTTTAAGCAAGAACCAATCATTAGCTAGGAAATGATTGGCTTACCAATTCTCAACGCAAGAGAAAAGAAAACCTCTGGGCTTGTGTAAGGAGAAAATAGATTGAACGTAAAGCATCGATGGAAGGGGTTATAAACGAATCGGCTCGTGAAATGTTACATTATCAGTAGTTGTTGAAAGCCTTACTTACCGTTTGCTTCCAAGACTTAACAATGGTATCGTTGAAATTCGCTGCAGTTATTTGTCTCCTGTATTTCACCCTTTTCGTGAACGCTGGTAGAAAGCCAACTTGCAAGACTGTCCTTGAAACCATGGAAAGCCTATGTCAAGGTACGTTCACAAATGTTTCTACTTGTGTATCGCATGGTTTAAATCTGTCTTTTTCGGTCATTGTAAAGATCTTAATAGTGAACAGCAAACAACGTAATGTGATTTTTATGAGCAGATGCCGAATCTGACAGCTGCGATGGGACAGATGTCTGTACAGCCATTAAGACTTTGGGAATGAAGTTGGAAAATCTCTACTCCCTGGTTGAAAACATCTCAATGTCGCTGCAGCTTCCGCCAGGTAAACTTGGAGTAATACATCTCATTGGCTCTTAAGTCTATCGTTTCTTTGTTCCTTTTTTGTAACGAGTGCTTTATATGAGTTGTATTTTCTTCACTGGGTTACAGGCTCTTCTTGCAAGGAACTGTATGACAACGGGTAAGTTAACAGTTTAAATCTTTTTGACATTTTATTTTCACCATCCGTTCTGATAAGGCCTATGACACTTCTAAGTAGTGGGGAGGCACTGAGAAGCTTCTCTATGTTGCTATCGAGAATATAGATGTCGCAGCTAGAAACCACTGATCGATTTTTGTCATGGGCGCAGTGTTTTGTCCTTTTTCTAATGAATGGAATTAAAGTTGGGATCAGATCATGAATAGTTCAAAAATAACCATTTGCATGCTTTAAAATTAACCTCTCCAATAGCCTCCGAGGGACTGGGGTTGGGGTAGAATGAGGGCCTGCCCGCATTTTGAATGTCGTGTCCAAATTTTGGACGCAAAATACTGATTGGCTGAAATTAAGGGCGCGTTAGATTGACCCTATTCCGGAATAAGAATACGTGGAGTGATGATTAAAACGGTATGTTTGGCGCGTTTCGAAGCAGCAAGGATGATAAAAATATGTTTAAAATAGCATTTTAGAGGATGTTTGACAATTTTCGTTTGAATCTCCGTAAAAACGAAGGATTTCTAACTTATATTCCATATATTCCTATTCCGGAATACGGTCAATATTACCTCGTGACGTCACTATTGACAAGCTCCGACAACAAGAAAGCCTCTTCGCTTCGCAGAGAGATGAGGTCGGAGAAAATTGTAGAATGTTGCAATTTACCATAACTTTACATAAAAAAAGATCGGGCAACGCGATGCAATGGCTTCTCTACTGGAAGGAAGGAAGTTCTATCTCTGTTATCCACGGGATTCGGGAAAAGTCTTATTTCCCAACTGTTTTTCGTAGCGGCCAAAATACAACGAGGGCGACTTCATGTCACCGTGGTAGTTTCCTGTCCTCGGCAAAGCATTATCGCTGATCACATTTGGACAAACATGGGCCTTTCGGCTGCCTCTGTTGCTGATTTAACGATAGAGAACGATAGAGGAACTCTACACGATTTTAGCAAGTATTTGCTTAAGCCGAAAAGGCGGCTCCACAAATGATTGCTCGATCTCCTCGCGTAACTCCGCAATACTCCGATACACTTGAAAACAAAATATTCCAATTTTCAAATTATTGAATTAGTAAAATACATATCTATAACCACAAATACTCGATAAACCTTTGAAATAAAATAGTGTAGGTATTAGAATATCTGTCTAGTATTACAGTGTGATGTAGCAGTTGTAATGTCTGTATTTCGTTAAAATAAATTAAAAAAAGATAACTCCGCTTCGCTTTACCGAAATTTGGCAGCAGCTGTGGTCGACGAGTCTCACACAGTGGAGATGCGGTCAGGGAAAACGAATTTCTCTATTACGATTCCCGTCCTTTGAAGTTTGTGTGCTAAATTTTTCCCTGACGATCGAAAGACATTTTCCGCGGAAGGGAGTTCGACGAATTACCGTACTGAATATTCAGCTATCCTTTACAGCATCAGGAATAGTTGCTAGGTTTTTCTGGCGAAGGCTTCCTTCCTTTACAGTTTTTTTTTTTTTTTTTTTTGTTTCTGCCTCGAGAAAATTGAAATACACAAAGCGTGGCCTTCTGTTTTCTGTGTTTCTTTCAATGTTTACTTCGGGTGCCCGCTGATTGGCTAATTTTTGGCAGCTCTCTCAGCCTGACATCAGGAGGCGGCATTCAAAATATTCTCTCCCACCGAAGAGAGAGAGCCTTCTCGCAGGCTACCTCTCCAAGGGAAGCTTTCACTGACTTCGAATTGATAAGCAATGATACACAGTAGCGTTGTGAGATAAAACCTGAAATATATTTTTTTCATTCTTCAGTTTGCGAGAAAATAAAGCCTACATGCTGCCGACTGACATTGGAAAAATCCCTGTGTATTGTCACATGACAAGCGACGTTGGCGAATGCGGTGGTGGAGGATGGACGCTGGTGATGAAAATTAATGGTAACAAGGTATGACAAAGATGAAAGCAAAGATCCAGGTTTATTTAGTCTTTTATATTACACCCATTGACATTTGACATAATTAAAGGACGTTTAGTTTGTTAAGGAAAAAGTTGCTTGTCAAAGTTTTGAAAACTTGTCTTTTGTCTTTGCAGCGAACCTTTCACTACGACGCCGACTTCTGGGAAAACAACAACGAGTTCAACCTTCCTGGAGGAGAGACTGGGTTTGACTCACAAGAGACTAAGTTACCGACCTACTGGGAGACACCCTTCTCCAAGATCTGTCTCGGTATGAAGTACGGCCAACAGATCAAGTACATCGTCATCAACAAGCAGGCCGACTCCCTGTACTCACTGATCGCTGACGGCCAACACCGCAACACCTCACTGAGCCGTGAAAAATGGAAGTCGCTGATTGGTCCAGAGGGCTCCTTACAGCCACACTGTAATACGCAAGGCTTCAATGCTGTGGGCACTAATTCTGACCTCGCTAAAGCTAGAATCGGTATCGTTGCTAATCAGGAAAATAATTGCAACACCTGTGACTCCAGAATTGGGTTTGGTACAGGAGGACGCCATGATGACTCTAACACATGTGGAAACGAGGCAACTCACTCACCAGATAATGGAGACAAACACATCAAAGCCTTTGGATACATCTTAGTGCAGTGAGAAGAATGGCCTCTTCGCCTTTAAAGCGAAGCATGGTCTGCTGTTTAGTTAACTGCCGATTAGTCCAGCAGTTTTTGTGTGTAGATTTTCTGAGAAAAGGAGTGCTGTAAAACAAAGAAAACATGGTGGTGGCATTAAATAGTATTTCTGACTTAATTTATTGTTTTGTATCAGTTGTTGAGTAAGCTTGGCACTTCTGGGAGAAATCAATCTCATATATAATAACTACAATTGGCTGGGCTTCACACAGAAGTATCAAAAGCAACGCCCCGAATAAGCAGCCTATTTGTTTTAAAAAACTGGAAAAAACTGCCAGTATTTGTGTTGACACAGAAACTGAAAATATCTTCATTCTTTGGACGAATTATTCTGAAATATTCCACGACAAGAAAACGCTGATCAAGATGGTCGTTAGAAAATGACAACAACCAGTTTGAAAGTAAATTGCAGACAATTTGTAAATGATCAACCCATTCTATTCAGCTTCGTCTCGATCAGCAGATAAGAAAAAAATGTCCTATAATACAACAAATAGATGAGGCAGGCGCCAGCTATAATCGAGTTTATTCTCGGGAAATTGAAACACGCTGAATACGGGTTACAAGCCAGACAATATACGTGTGGTCCGTTAAACGTGTCTCGACGATCTGCAAAAGTAATTCCGTGTCCGCGAGGGCTGGGAGTAAATGTCTGGTAATCGATCTTTTCTTTGTAGCTAATATTCGACCCACTCAACTGTGGTTGCCTCGGTAGCGCAGTGGCTAGAGCAGTGGTAAGAGAGTGAATTCCCCACATAGGCCTCATACTATAAAGTTATAATTAATTTTAGACATTGTTCAAAGTTCTTCTAGGATGTTACTAGCGCGATGCGTGGACAGTAAAGCGACTTTTTCGCAACTAGCTAAGATGAATTGGCGGGGAAAGTGGCAAAAAGTCATTTTATATTCTTTAATTTTCAAGAGACGTTTCATCAGTCCGAGATCGTTATCAATTTTGATAACCGTGTTACGTCACAACATGGCGGGCATTGCAGAAATCAGAGGATTTCGTAGGCACTTCGCTTTATTCATTTTTTGTTCGGAACTGATTGGGTTATCTACCCACAACTCTATTCGATATGGACAAGAAAGGAACGTTCTTCGCCTTTTTCAAAAATTGGCGGTGGCATTGCGGGTTGAACGGTTGGAAATGTTAGCTGTAAAGTGGGACAGCGCATGAAATTGGATCCCAAAGTCAGGTACGTTTTCCACTTTGTCGTGAGATTAAAGGCATTTGTAGATTTTTCCAGCATTTGCAAAAAAAATGTCGCTATCTTTAAGTTTTTTACTTGAACTTTCACGTGTTTTTGCGATGTGCTGTTAATAATGGCGGCCATATTTGACTGATTTACTCCTAGGCGTTGAGATGGCGGATGCTGATGCCCACAGGGAAAAAATAGCAAAGTTATGCATATTTTGTGGCTCTACAGCGTCGAAAAAGACTAAAAGGCCTAAAAATTAATTCAAGGATGACTCTGAACGATATTTTGGTATTAAGAGCAAGTCTCTGTAATATCTTCATATCGAGTTTTTTCCACGAAATTGATTTCGCTCATAATTTTTCTGTAGACTTCTTTAAATAGGTATGTAACAAATATGAAACTAGTTTGGAGAAATTCGCTTCTGTAATTCTTTTTTTACCAATTTTCTTTCGGCACTGCATAAGGACCTGAGATGCTTGTGAAATATGCGAATTTTGTCAAAATTCAACCCGTTGCTCCGGATAAAATAGCGCGTCCTAAAGCTTCCAGTTTACCAGTTATTTTAATTGAACCTTTATCTTTAAAATAATACAGGTTAGAATAATGGACACTTTTTTGTATAGAAAATCCGAGGAGCATACTTAGCCCCTTAGACCCACTCAGCAAAACATGCGATCACGGTAGCCAAATTTAGTGGATTAAATCTCAAAAGTGGCTCACGCTTACTGGCTCTCTTGAATATCACTGTGTAGTTCCATCCTTCAGCTACTGAATTGTGTTAAGTTTTTTAGCCGCCATTCAGTTTTGGTCCAGAGGAGAGTGGTGGAACTTGCTCTACCTAACCATTTCGCCAGCGTTTCTCCATCGCGAATGTCCAGAAGCATTGTCAGAATAGAAAGCGAGAAATCGGGTATATGCCACTCGAAAATTGTCCATGCCTAAAGATTACATACTTTCAATCACTGTTTTCCATGTGGCTATGGTTTTAACCCAACGAAGAAGGGAGACAAGGCGGTGAACGTGGACTTATTTACTGTCCGCCATGTTTTTGGAGGGATTTGTGGAAGTTATAGAATCTGGAATCCGGAATGCGGAAATCTTTCAAATACTCACCTGATATAGTATTCCTTTTTTATTCGTCGAAAATCATTTCGCATTTACAATATTTTTTTCATCTCTCACTTTTAATTATAGGATATTAAGCAGGATGTCTCAGAAGTCTTCTTAGCCTGATCTAGGCCACGGGGATTGCCAATCGAGACTTTCGCTGCCATCATGTGTCTCAATCCAAATATTGAGATACCTAAAATTGATAAACTATGATTCAAGGGAAATAAAGAATACTCGTAAAAACTCGCTGAACAGTCCATATGTGAAGTGTCAATACGTCATTTTAAGCTTCTCATTACCTTGATCAATTATTTTAAAATAAACAAACATGAAAACATCTCATTAGTCACCCTTTTTGCTTGCCGAAAATTAACATAAATTTATCTTACATGTAGCGAACTAAAGAATGAAGCCTTTGTCTTTTATTTCATATAAATCTTCTATCAATACTATCACAATATTTTTCTCAACAGAAACACATTTATGTTTTGAATACGGAAGTTTAAATTTAAAAGCAGGTTATACTATCGTGAT